>CM031619.1:56341320-56343820 GCA_018398815.1 Conus ventricosus
TAAGCTGCTGGTCTAAACACAGCCGTGTGTGTGCATGTATGATGTATGTATGTGTTGTATGTTTGTATGTATGTAGTGCATAGTATGAGCATGTCTGTCTGATTGGGTCTAGGCGTGTTTGGTCAAAGGCGGAATCACCTCATCACCAGCCTTAAAATTGACAGATGTTGACTTTCAAACTGTGCTTGAATAGTATTAGATATATTAAAGCTGACTAAAGCACTGACAGACAAAGAATTGGAGCCAGCCGGAGAGAGAAAGAAGGACGTGGGGACAGAGAGAGAAATAGAAGGTGAGAGAGAGAGAGAGAGATGAGAGAGAGAGAGAGAGAGAGAGAGAGTGAGAGAGAGAGAGAGAGGAGAGAGAATGTGAAAGATAACTTTTATCCATGCGCCTGCAATCTGGACTACTGTGCATTGTGTTGATTTGACAAGTTGATGCATTAAAGTAATTGATTTGTATGTATGTTTGTATGTATGTATATATGTGACTCCGCATGTATGAGCGCAAGCCAAAGCTGGACACACAAATACGTCCGCACTCTGGGCATGCGACAGCTGTCATTGGGTCAGGTCTCCCTTCTTTGCGGGCTTGGCGCTTCTGGTCCAGCTTCTGCAAACGCTTCTCTTCGAAGCTGTTTACTCCTTTGTGGACAGCAAGTCGCCAGGCACTGCGGTCTGTGGCAAGTGTTTCCCAGCCTGAAGCGGGATGCACAGGCGCCAGTGATACTTCCAGGCAGTCCTTGAAGCGTTTGAGTGGTCGCCCAGTGTTCCTTGTTCCAGCTGCCAGCTCAGAGAAGAAGACCATTTTTGGAAGTCGCGTGTCGTCCATTCGTACACATGCCCAACCCTCCTCAACTGCGCTTCATGATCAGCGCCTCGATACCTGGCATCTTTGCTCTGCAAGTCTCATGACCACGACGGACATTCATGATAATATGATGATGATGATGATGAGATGATTGATGATAGTTGATGATGGATGTATGTATGCATGTTTGTATGTTCATAGGTATACGCATGTATGCATATATGTGTGATCATACTTCATGATCGATATTCACCATCTTGTCAATGCATCATTGATCGATTTGCTTTTGATTGTAAAAAATAGGTAACGTGCTTAGGGATTCTGAAAGTGTTAATTCGTCACATTGATTTTCAACGAAGAAAATTGTTACCTAAGTTGTAAACCACGTCTTTTACTGTTTAGATATCTCAAATAAAGATGAATGGTTGGGTTTTTTTTTTGTTTTTTTTTGTTTTGGATCTCGAATGCTTTTTAACTGCCATTGTCTGCCATCTGCTAAACATGATCTGAAGGTTTCTCTATACCGGGGACCCATAATGTAGTACACAAAGATTGTCAAGAAGAATTGATATGAAACAGAATTTCATGACCAGTAGACAAAGATGATAAAAATTATGATGGCGTCTGCCAATGTTCACTTCTGGCAGGAAGATCCGGAGAAGGCGAAAATAGCGACGGGAGAAACACAGGCGATAAACAACACAGAGTTACCAATCAACATCTTGGTCAGAGCCACTTCTCGGGCAGAGATAGAGGATGTTGTTTCAGCACGCCAGATCACAATTTCACGAAGCTTAACAACAGTTATCATTGTTGTTGTCGTCACGACGATTATCGAGAAAACGGGTATGCAAGCACCATACACAACAAAGTCTAAATAGTTGACGAGCTTTTCATGAGATTTGTAAAAATCGTTTTCAACGAAAGTATTAAAAGTGGTGTCAGTTAAAGAATTGTAAACGCACACGCAATAGTGTACCGGGATGCTACCAAGAAATAAGGACCTGTAACCATTATAACCACAGCTATTATCAAAGCACCAGTTGCCTTAGTTTTCAGCATGGCTTGAAACTTGAGTGGCTGGTGACACACAGACATCTCTCGGTGGCGATAATAGCAGAGAGAACTTGCGATGTCCATGAGACGGCAAAGAAACCAATTAGATAATTATCCGCCATAAACACTGTAACAGGTGATAAAGATGATACTGTGGAAGACGGATTCACGTTGAAATATTGCAGCATCAGTTCACAAATACATAAGCATGTTCAAGAATAGATACAGCTCATCGGCTAAGGACAACGCAAACAGGCACAAGTTGATTCGCTCCTTCAGGCTTTGTTTGTAAATCACCGCCATGTTTATGACGTTAGCAGGCAGGCCAATCAAAAGCAAGACAGGTACTAAACTCAATTTGCAGTTTTGCGTGCGATTCTCTGTACATCAACACTATAATGTTATCAGGATTGTCCCAGGGTATATAATCCTTCTGGTCAAATCTGAATTCAACACATCCTTCTGGAACAGATACATTTTTGGTTGTTGCTTGTAAATAGCTGGTTGATGGACTTTCTTCATAGTCAGTGATTTTGTAATCCATAACTGTCAAAATGCCGGCAGTTTTCTGTTCAATAATCACCCTAACGTCTGTCAGACAGATGACTGACAGTCGCAGCCAGTTCGGTGTTCT
>CM031619.1:56348820-56373670 GCA_018398815.1 Conus ventricosus
GCATTCCCACCATCCTGTGGCCCGGTACACCAGGCGGATCAGGGCAGCTTAGTCGGGGTGCTGTGGACGGCCAATTGCGGGCATTCCTGTCCTTGACTGTCCGGTGATCGTCGCAGGTGCCTGCAAGTACCCCTCCTGCCACTCCCCACCTGCTGTGCCGGACTGTTGTCCCAGCCCTTACCCCGTCCGTGCTACAACCCTTTACTTTTTCCTCCCATCCGACCGGGTCTTTACGCCTGGCCGTTGCTGGTGTCACCTTTGCTGCTGGTGCCGTAGCTGGTGCCACTGTCGTCTGGTCACCGTCACCGTCGCTGTCGTCTGTGTCGCCGTCAGGGTGTCACCGCTGCTGTTATCGCCGGTGCTGTGACTCCACTGATGTGGAAGCCAGTGTGTCACTGTCACTGGTCGCTGTCGTCTGTGTCGCCGTTAGTGTGTCACCGCTGCTGTTATCGCCGGTGCTGTGTCTCCACTGATGTGGAAGCCAGTGTGTCACTGTCACCGGTCGCTGTCGTCTGTGTCGCCGTTAGTGTGTCACCACTGCTGTTATCGCCGTTGCCGCGACTCCACTGTTTGTGAAAGCCGGTGTGTTTACTGTTGTGTTTTCTCGTCTTCGGCAGGCAGGTTCGTCTGGTCACCGTCACCGTCGCTGTCGTCGTCGTGAGACAGTCAACGTTGTCGTCGTTGTGGCATGGTTTTTTTTTTTTTTTTTTTTTTTTTTGTTGTGTGTGTGTGTGACATTGAAACGCATGAAGACATTGGGTTTTGGATGTGCATACATGAAGGATGGATGTTGATTAAAAAGGGTATGACTGAAGGGGTGAATGTGCGCAGTGAATTATATGCTAAAATGAACATAGTTAAGTGAAGTTAGTATAGTTTGATTGTTGTTTTTCTTTTGGGGAATTGGTTTTGGGAAAAAAATGATTTGTATTATGCTATGTGTAATCTGCGGATCTGGGAAACACTGCACACCGTGACTGGAAAAGGGGTTAAATAACTGGTTGTGGCGGCCTTGGCCGTAGGAACCGTGTGTTTCAGGCTGGGGTCTGAGACGAGTATATAGAAGATTCCGGTCATTGATTGTTGTGTCGGGAATAAAATTGTTTTATTGTCAGTTCATGTGTGACGTGTTATATGTTTAATGGGTTAGTTTGTGAGGGAGGGTTTTGTTTTTTTTTACGTCTGGCTTAGCGATCCGTGACACGCAGGAAAGTACTTTAAATGTTCTGTATGGCAGACAGCAAAACCAAAAGGCCATTGTTCTTGTCGGACAATGTTTTTGAAAGGAAAAAGACTACCAAACATTTTGAGAGGGAAAGACCAGCCTAACAGGAGAGAGAGAGAGAGAGAGAGAAAGAAGAGTGAGAAAGAGGAGAGAGAGAAAGAGAGAGAGAGAAAGAGGAGAGAGAGAGAGAGAGAGAGATGAGGAGAGAGAGAGAGAGAGAGAGAAAGAGAGAAGAGAGAGAGAGAAAGAGAGAAGAGAGAGAAGAAAGAGGAGAAAGAGAGAAAGAGGAGAGAGAGAAGAGAGAAGAGTGAGAAAGGAGAAAGAGAGAGAGAGAAAGAAAGAGAGAGAATGGAAAGTAAAAGCACGAAGACTTTACGAACAGGAGCTAAGAAGACGTGAGCTTAGTGTTCCAGCGCAAATATTCAGGCATGAAAGTGATCGTCAAAGAGCAACCAAATAACCGGCGTATTTTGGATGGGAAGGGTGACCTAGACAACTACTTGAGTTTTCAACAGTTTGCAACTGGAGCTGGGTGGAATCAAGACTGATAGGCAGCAATTTTGAGTCCCTTATGGTCAGTGGCAGGGGGTGGGGGTGGGGGCGGTGCACTTGATGTATATAGTTGTCTTTCATGTGAAGAGCCTGCAGACAGCACTGAACTGACGGAAGCTTTCCTGAGAAGATATGACTTCCCTGAGGAGGTCATCGCCACCGTTTTTGTGATTGTAAATGCGTGGCTAAAGAGAGCCATGACCGCTCATCGTCAGTCTCCAAGCCTTCCTCTGATGCTACGCGCAACTTTCAGGTTCTACAAAAGGCTTTAAGGGATTGTCAAACCCTATCGTCAGGGATACGTTTGTCAATGCTTGGCCCAAGGATGAGACCATTAATTCTTGTGAGCAGGCTTCTCAGATCCTGGACTGCCATAGCAAAGGCAGCAGAACGTTACCCGACGATGCACAGTTGCACTCTAGCGAGGCTCAGCCTAAACATCCACAAGCAAGAACTGAGCAAACCACGCCCGACGTGAAAGAAATAATGAAAACGGGTCAAATGCTTCAGCTGCATCCTTGCTGAACACAGTTCCAGTGTCGACTCTTCCTGCTTCTGGAAGTGGAATCCTAAAACAAGGAACACAAGGATATCCAGACCGAGACATCTGACGACAGGGAGGTAACAGAACACCAATGACGTCTAGCACTGCTGCAGCAAACATGTATGGTCAGATACAAGCTGGTGGTATTGTGACTTCTTCGGTGGAGGAAACCAAGTCTTTCTTGATGCTGTCGAATCTTACCTGGAGGATGGACAACTTCTTTGGCATGTGGGAAGGGATTCGTGTTGTAAAGAGTGCACTTACTAAGCCCACGACGAAAACTGACAAACTGCCGGTAACAAAGGGACCTGTAGCTGTTCAACCTGTGATGTACTCAGAGACACTGTATGCAATGCAGTCGTTGTGACACAGGTAAGTCGGTACAGTTGGCGCCACGGTTTTCTCCTGTCAGTGGACAGCGCGGTGGAGAAAGTGCCACAGCCCTGTTCAGTGTAGGACACGCCTTACTTTTTTGGAGAGACTGAAGCACTGTGCCTACCTACACCCATTTATGATCTCACCATCGGCAGCATGGAGGGAGCTAGAGATGCAGACGATCCACACCCAGAATGGAAAAGAGAGCCGACTACTGTGGATCAGGATGACAATGAGGGCTCAGACGAAGAAAGATGGGGAAACTATGCCACTCAAAGTGACTAGCGGTGCCGAAACGAAGAGAAGACAAACAAGCAAAACCAAACAAAATGCCAGAGAATTTAAATAGCGGTGAGGTACCGTTTCGCCCTTTTTCATTTCGCCCTGCCAGGGCGAACTGGGACTTCCACAACACGATCTGGCAGTGTCATTTCGTCCTGTCTACCAATGTCATCTCGCCCTTTTCCAATGTTCATGTATCCGTTTGCCCTTTTTTTTTTTTACTGTGAGTAGTTTTCTCACTGACTGACACGTGAGAACGAAACCGCACACACAGAGACAAGATCTCACGTGAGAACTTATCACTCTTGCGCATTTTCTGGACATTATTCATGAACGAAAACTTGCGGAAAAACTGAATTTATCCTTTCGCTTGGACTGAATCAGACGATGGCAGAATTTCAAGTCCTAACAACGAAACGTGGTGGAAAAAGCTTAATTATCGACGGTTATCAGTTCAGATTTCACCAGACATGTGCACCAAAGAAGCAGTGGAAGTGCGTGGAGCCTCATTGTCCATCCGGGATGCCATACAGATGTTGACATTTTGCATCTCGTCAAGGTAAATGTTCTCTCTCTCTCTCTCTCTCTCTCTCTCTCTCTCTCTCTCTCTCTCTCTCTCTCTCTCTTCCTTTCTCTCCCGCCCGCTCTCTGTCGCTCTCTCTCTCCCCAACACCCATTGTTAGTTATTCCTCTTTCATTTTCATCTCTCTTTCTCTCTCTCTCTCTCTCTCTCTCTCTCTCTTCTCTCTCTCTCTCTCTCTCTCTCTCTCTCTCTCTCTCTCTCTCACACACACACACACAAAACACACACCCACACAAAACACACACACACACACACACACACAAAAACACACACACACACACACACACACACACACACACACACACACACACACACACACACACACACACACACACACACACAACACACACACACACACACACACACACACACACACGGAACTGGAAATGACGTTGGCTGAAAACGTCCAGTAAGAGCTTAATTGCTATGAGGTGAACGACGTAAGTCGGCAATGTTAGGGCTCGCGCTCGTATCTCTTATACGCAAGCATGCATACATACACAGGCGCGCGCGCGCGCGTGCCAACACACATATACATACTTACGTGGCCCGCACACACGCGCATACATTCAGGCCGGCTCACGCGTGCGGGCACGCGCGCACACGGACACGCACGCACGCACACGGACACGCACGCACGCACACACATACTCACAACACAGACACACACACACCCCACACACACACACACACACACACACACACACAACACACACACACACACACACATGCGCACGGGATTGCGCAAGAAACACCATGCAAAACAGACTCGCAACCATGCAGGCATTGCGCATATACAAAAGAAAGAAAAACCACGCCACATATAGTCTCTATGTCTATGTGCAGATGCCTTCAGACCACACGCATCAGATCAAGATGAAAAAACTGAAAGCAATGGGACTGGTGTCCAGGATGAAGAGAAAATGCGAAGATAGTCCAGAGAGACCAGCTAAGCAGGTCTACAACGAGGTACTGAGAGAATGAACGACCTTGAAGATGCTGATCGTGTGGCTCAGCACTTCCCCCAGTTTCATCAAGTGAAGTCATCACTGTATCGACAGCGGAGGAAATCCCTTCCACCGTTGCCACAAACACTCGATGAAATAAACATTGCACCCCCATACACCGACACGAGAGATGGAAGACGCTTTCTGCTTGCTAGTGATGGCGACGGACAGGAGAAATTCTGGTATTTGCAACAGACGAAAGCATTGAAAGATTATGTACAGCTCGGCAAGTTTACATGGACGGAACGTTTGGGCATCTCCTCGTTTGTTCCATCAATTGTACAGCATTCACGTGATGGAACTAAATGTGTCTGTACCCGGGTTTTGTTTGCTCTCTGCCAACAAAATCGAGGAACACGTATGTCAGACTTTTTCGAATAATCAAAGATGCAGCGACGCGTCTTCAGCTGAATTTCAGCCAGATTGTGTCTCAATGGACTTCGAAATTGCATGTATTCAAGGTTTCCGGACCGAGTTTCCAAATGCGCAGATCAGCGGTTGCATGTTCCATTTTTGCCAATGCATCTGGAGGAAAACACAAGAATTCGGCCTGACTGAGGATTACAGAGAGAATCCAGATATCAGAAAGTTCATTCGGCGTTTGGCAGCAATGTGCTTCGTTCCTTGGACTCTATGGACGATGCATGGTTGATGTTGGCAGCTGAAGCACCAATGGATCCCTGCATCACGCAGCTTGCAGATTATTTTGTCCGCACATGGTTTGATGACATCAACCCAACTTTCAGTCGACGAATGTGGAACCACTACAACAACATGAACCTGGACAGCATTCGCACAAACAATGCATTGGAGGGCTTCCATTCTTCCTTCAACAAAAAAACTGGAAGTGCACATCCCAACATCTACAAGCTGATCAAAACTGCTGCAGGATGAGCAAGCCATAAGTGAAGCCGTGCTGCGTCTCCGTCGGGCAGGACAACCCTTGCTCCCAAAAGAGAGCCAGTACCTGGACTCTGCAGGCGACTGGAACGCTGCACAACGAACTGGCCAGGGTCAGAGGGCATGTTGCATTCCTTAGCCCCTGCAGTCAGCTTGAGTATTGGCGATTTTATTCTCATTTATCCATTTTGACATTTCGGCAGTCAACACGACAGGCCCCAAATGGCAAGGGCGAAAAGTTACAGGCGTAATGACACTCAAGGAACGTAGGCGAAATAACAGGCGAAAAGGGAACAGGACGAAATGGGAAGGGCGAAATGAAAAAGGGCGAACCGGATGACACCGAATAGCATACACCGCCGTATTGGATTTCACTCCTAGACCAGTAACATGTCTACTGAATGTCTACTAAGCACCGCCACTTTATGTTCACAGTTGTCCCTTACCCTGTACAATCACTAAACATCCCACAAAGAAATAAACTTCAAAACAGTCAACGCATATATCAACTTTACCACATGAAGGTCCCAATTATGTACACCTTTGATCACTGCTACCCCCTTTGTGCTGTGTTGTGTGTGTGTGTGAGAGAGAGAGAGAGAGACCCCAGAAGAAGAGAGAGAGGGAGGAGGAGAGAGAAGAGAGAGAGAAGAGAGATCAGCAGCTTGCAACAGCAACTCTACTGTCATTATTCTTATCAGTGGAGACTGTTGTGATGGCCGGGCATACTTGTAACGTTGGCCTGGTTTTTGCCCCGCCCCCTGTGGCTAAAATCATTCTGTCCAATACTCCCTCCGCCCCGGACAAGATCAACGACACAAGGACCCAAGCGTAATCACCGAAGTCAATCACGCGAACAGCCACATCTTCGCCCTGCCCCTTCTACTCCGCGACAGCACGTAGCACCCCCCGCATCACTTCTAAGCTCGCGCAGCCCCCCGGCGAGGAGACTCCCAAAACCGCGTTTATGCTTGGTGACAAGCTGGCAGTGATGTCAGCAGGAAGCGGGTCTGACTATGGGTGCTTCAAAGGCTTCGAAAAGGGCCCACGCATCCGCTGACAGCAATTCACCCCTTGGACAGAGGTAGGAACAAGCCTGGGATGAAACCTCCTAAAAGGCTGACCGTAACAGTGGTCATCGATGGAGCAAAGTCGGATCATTTCAACCTCGGGTAATGTCAGTGGAGGAAGGGACTAGCGCACAGCCCAAACACCCTCACAGCTCCCTTAAAATCTCATTCTATTCTGCATTCGTCCATCAAACCACTATAAATCTATAACTTCCCAAACTGTCAAGAAAAAAACATCAAGCATATAATCAATGAATAAACTCCCCTTTTTCCCCCCGAACTCACAAAATCTTTATCAAACACATTAACTAACCGCTATAACATTTCTACTTAAACCCTGGCCAGTGATCTTACTATTCACGAATCACGTCTTTCTTTCTTTCCTTTTCTTTCACTCCTTTCACAACACGACACAACTGCCGGCACTGGTGTTGGTCTGATGCCGCCTGTCAGTGGACTGTTGCGTGGTCGTGTTTGCTGGCGAAGTGACTGCAGGTATGAGTCGAACCCCCGGTAGGTGAACAGTCCCCCCCCAACATCGACTGTCCCCCTTTCTTTCTCCGCATTAACGCATTGCCTCTCCTCTCTCTCCTCTTTTAGTCTGCTCTTACAATGGACATGGTGTTTTCTTTTCTTTTTTCTTTTTTTTCTTTCTTCTTCATAAATTGCAACTCTTTCTCCTCTCCATCTCTCCTCATCCTTCCTCTCGACTATCTCATGCTATCTCAACTTGGTTCTCTTCTCCTCCCCATCTCTCTGCTTTTCTCTCAAGCAGACCTAGAACCTCTCTCTCTGTCTCTGTTCGTTCTTCCCCTCGTTTCCTCTCCTCTCTTCATCTCTCTGCCTTTTCCCCGTGCAGAGACTCACTAAACCTCCTCATCCCTCTGTCTCTGTCTTCTCATCTCCCTGCCTTTCCTGTAGGCGAGAGCCTACCTCCGACTCCCCCCCCTACTCCCTGTCTGTCGTTTTCCCCTCATCTCCCTGCCTTCCTGTAGGCGAGAGCCTACTTCCCCGGACTTCTCCCCCTCTCTCTCCGTTTGTTTCCCCCCTCCCCCTCTCTCCACTCACGTATTCCTTTATGCTCAACCCCGTGTCCAAGGGCCAGTACCATGGTCATATTTTACCTGACCCGGTTATCTCCCCTATCCTTGATTCACATCACGACGTCCCGTCACACGCCTTACTCTCTGTGGGTCATGTCATTAATATTAGCCAGATTTCACCCCCACCCACCACCTTCCCCCTTTCCTATTAACTGGTGCCGTGTGTTTAGTGGTGGACACTGTCAATCTAAATGGCCACTGAGTCTGGTGGGCCCACGAGTCTAAATGACAATGCGCTGTCACAAAGGGGCCGGATGGCTGGCCCAGGTACTGAGCCCGTCGGGCGACATCGAGGGTCGGTCCAACCGCTAGCAGCCCTAGGGGGGCGGACTGTCCGGTGAAACCTCTCCACTAACTTAATTGGCCGGACCCGCCTATGGGCCCCGTCTTCCTGACGCCAGAATGTTTGAGTGGCTTAGTCCAACTGGCTGGGGCGTACCCGATTTTGGTGATTAATTTTGACCGTGACATTTCCCCCTTGCAAAGACTATGCCTCCGCATTGTCCCAAACAACGGTACAAAAGACAACAACCGAATTGCTGACACACACTACCCGCCAAGTTGGAAAATCTTACAAAAAACGTTTTAAATTAAAAATACCATTAGTGAATACTACTCCATGAGTTATCATTGACGTGCGCTCTGCGTTATTTCAACTCATTTATCACCTCTTGCGCACTTACATCCCCTACTGCGGTTTGCCACATCTTCCTTCACATATTTGAAAAGCCAATAAATATGATCACGTCCATGCCTTCACTGAAACTTCATCCCTCACTTATTGCAATATCATCACTACACAAGCACTGTTGCTCCAGCATAACACATTACAGAACAAATCTCACAAAGAAAATATAAACATCTCACACAAAAAATATGAACCATAGCCAAACTGGAATGAACCCATATCCAACAACAAAACTGTCCTCACATATTATCAATAAAGCCCCCGGATAGACTGACTTCCTCGAGTTGCGCTGCTTGACTACACGATTAAATGTCAGCTCCGACATTCTGTCGACCGGAATGTACTGCACTCGATCCTGTAGGGCTGCAGCCCATGCCCAACGCGAACTCTCTTTTTTAAACTGCCCCCCTCCTCAGGATTTGAGTGTGTATCCGTCTCGACACAAACTCTTTCCCCATACAAGTATTTGTGAATTCTGCACGGCCCACACAACACCCAACACTCTTCTCTACTGTTGCGTACCCTTCTTCACACTTGTCAACTCCTACACCCGTATCTCCAGGAACTCGCCCCCTTCTGCTCCTGCACATACTGCCCTATCCCACCACCTGCATCTGCCGAAACAAATTTTGGACAATCTGGTAGCTTCAAGATGGACGGGAACCTAGCCTTCCACACCGTCTGCAGTGCTTGCTCTGCGCGTCTGACCATCGACCACTGCGGCTCCCTCCTTGACCAAATCACTGAGGATCGTGATGCAGAAAATTTGGACAAACTCCCTATAGAACCCAATAAAGCCTACAGACTCCTGACTCTGTTTTGGTCTTTGCTCTCGAATCATCTCTTCCCACCTTTCCCCTTTCTGGCTCTTTGTGTCGCCTCCGACAACAAAAACCTAGAACTCCCGGCTTGGAAACCAACCGGGCCCCCTTTGTTGGTCTGCTGTGAGATTGGCTTGTCTCAACCTCCAAGACTGCTCCTCTGCCTCATAGCTCCTCCCATGTCTCGGATGCTATCAGAATGTCCCCCATGAAATTCCACACTCCATCCCGTCAATAGCTTCCTCATCATTCGGAAAACCGCAGTGCGTGACCATCCCAAGGGAGCATCGCCACTGGAAGCCCCATAGGAGGGGAAAATGCTGTGATTCCTTTGGTCCATCAAGGCTATTTGCCAAAACCCCTGGCTCAGATCGCCTGGTGAAATACTGGCTCTTGTTGGGCGATCTGAGCGAACGTTTTCCATGTTGGTGCCTTTTCATCGCTTGGTGAAAACTGTTCAGTTCTTAGTCGACACAGAATCGATGTCACTGTTTTTCCTCACTAAGACGAACGGGATTGCACATATGTGATTTGGACGGTCAATCACCCCAAGGTCCAACATCTTTTTACCCTCTCCTCGACCCTTGCTTGGTGGCCTATGGGATCGGTAGGCTTTCACATGTCGGGTTTCTGTGATGTCAACTCCAGTACTGCTCTGGAGTTGTCCTGCCTGGTTTATCAGTCGAACCCCCTATACTGTTTCGGGAGCCCCAATTTTCCCCCTGTCCCTACTGTCTGCCTTTTCATCATGACACATCCCTGTATGACTCTTCCCCTGGAAACAGGAAACAAAATCTTCCTTTTCTGCTGGTCTCCCTCACCTCCATCAATGATTGCTGCTGCGCCTATTTGCTGACTCCACGCTAAAATATTTTGCGGAGTAGTTTCCATGGAAAATTTTTGATTTCCCATTCACATTCTTCGGTAGTCCTGATCTACCTTTTCAATGATGGTGAAGGGTCCCTTCCAATCATCAGCAGCTTGTTGTGATCCTTTGGGAAGCAAGTAACGGGACTTGATCTCCCACCTTGAGGAATTGCTTCCTCACCTTCCTGTCATACTGCTTCTTCTGGACGACCCTAGCCTCCTGCAAACTCTCCCTTGCGACCTTACATGTCTCCTCGAGCCTATTGCGTAAAGTCTACCACTACTGATATGTGGTTTTGACTTCTTCGGACTCCTGTTCTCCGGACCACAGCTCTTTGAGAATGCACACCGGGCCCCGAACTGTCCGCCCATACAGCAGCTCAAATGGCGAAAAGCCTGTGCTTTCCTGAGGGGCTTCCCTGTAGGCAAACAGTGCCGCTGGAATGTAGCGGTCCAATCTGCTGGCCTTTCCTCACAGAGCTTCTTTAAGATGCCCTTCGCACACCATTTAATCTCTCCACAAGCCAATTTCAATTGTGGATGGTATGGGGTAGTGAGCAGCTGTGTGATCCTAGCAGCCTGTTGACTCCTTCATCACGCCCGAGGTGAACTGTGACCCCCCGTCACTGAGAATTTGTGCTGGCACCCCCACGCGAGAAAAGATGTCTACAGCCCTTCAGCGACCTGTTGCGTATCTACGCCCTTCAATGCAACCGCTTCTGGTATCTGGTCGCGTAGTCCACAAGTGTCAAAAACATACCTGTGCCCGCCTTTGGAACAGGGGCGATTGGGCCAATCAGATCGATAGCCACCCTCCTGAACGGTGTGTCAATTAAAAGGGGGGTGTTTTAAAAGGCGCCTTCCTCTTCACCCCTCTTGTGGCTGACCGTTTACACACGTCACATGACATGCAAACCGCTTTACGTCTGCCATTGCTCCTGGCCAATGAAATCATCAAAGACCGGTTTGCTGTTTTTGCGGTGCCCAGATGACCCGCCCTGAGCGACTCGTGACCCACTGACAGACAGTGTCACGATAACCCCGCTGGTAACCTCTAACTGAGTGTCACCTTACCTGTCTCCCCTTGGTGAACACTCGGTTCAACAGCCCGCTTTCACAAGAAATTCTGTCTCACCTCCTCTAACCTCCTGTTTCTCTCCACCTCTTGCCAACCTCCAAGACTTCACGAGCGAAGGGTCTTGTTCCTGTGCTGCCCTAAACTATCAGGAACACATCTATGCCCGACTTCCTTCCTGGAACAACAACGGTTTAACAACCTTTTCCTCCCTTCTTGCTCCGTGTCTGAACTGCTGCCCCTAGTAGCAAGTCAACAAATCAGGATCCCCTGGATCCCTTGACCTGGAATATTTCCAAGATCAAATCGTGAAGGGGTTTGTCCATCACCAACGCAGAAAACTCGCCTGAGAAGTAAGGGGTACTACTTCTATCTTAGCAACTGGAAACTCCCTCCAGTGCCATCGATTAGAGTTTCAGGTCTGGATTGCCCCGTCAAATCCCTTCATCGACCAGCGTTGTTCGTACTTTCCCCGCATGAACAACCATGTCTCGTAACACTTTCACCCTCTGCTGGCCAATCCACCCCTTCTTCCACTGGTAACGAACCACTCAGCCTAGTGCCCTCCATCCCCGACACTGACTGCTGTCCAGTGCTAGCCATAGGCTGCACTTACCCTCTTCAGACTGAATCCCCCTTTTGGGTCCCCCTGCAGGTCGTTTCCCCTGACGACCCTTATCCACCCCTTGCAAGGCGCTGCCTTCTGGAACCTCATGCGACAATCCCTCGCCACATGTCCCTTCTTGTGACAAATGAAACACCTAATGTCCCTTTGCCCTTCCTTCTGCCCCCCCATGGGTTTGCAGACTTTTCAGAAAAAATCCCCTAGTCTCCCTTTCATTCTTCTCACCTGTGCCAGCACCTGTCTCTCCTGCACCTTAGTGCCCAAACGTGCCTCTCTATACACCTCTGCGAACTTCAAAAAACTCCCTGCGTCTCTGGCTGTCCTCTTTCAAATGTTTGGTTAACTCAGGGCCGCAACCTGACAAAATTGTTTTCTCATAACTAGCTCTTTCAACTCAGCGAACTCCCTTTTTCGTACCACTCAACTCTAAAACCATTTTTCAAAATAGTGAACTAGACCCTGCACCAAACTGAGTGGGACGCTCACCTGCTTGCAATTTAGCCCGAACGAAATTTCTTCCGGAACCCCACTCTGTGAGGTCAAATCCTTTCATCAATGATTCCTTCACAGCGCCGAAATCAGACTGTTGTTCTGCTGGCAATGCAGTGAAAATCTGTAATGCCTTACCCGTCAATAACGCTGACAAAATGACTGCCCCTCTTCTGAAGGCCAACCCTGACTGGTCGCCAAACGTTTCGAACGACTGATGTATGCATCAATCGAATCGGTCCCCTCCGAGAATTTTGGCAACTTGGGTCGGGGAGCATAGCTTGCGCACAGAGTCACTGGAAAACTGAAAAATCCCCTCCTCGGTGGTCCCCCTTTGTATTCTCACTTTCTCTAATTCTAATTGAATCTTTAAATTTTCTGTCTCCTGCGTTGCCCTTATTCTTTCCCGTTTCCTGCGCTTCTTTATCATTGGTAGCCTGAATCCTTAATTTTTCTATTTCTTGCGCTTCTACTGCAACGCGTCGTCTTTCCGCGCGTTCATCCCTTTCCATCTTTTTTTGGTTTTCAACGAATGGGACGCAACTCATCTCCTGAGTAACCTAGATCACGAGGCGACGCTCACAAGTTGTTCAATAGGGGTGTTCTTTTCTTCCGCCATTGTATCTCTTTCTTTTTTTTTTTTGAACAAGATTTTATAACAACGACAGCCAAACTGGTGGTTACCGACACGAGTGACGTAATTTGCACAATCCTATGAATGATAATATTAGCTTGGGACAAAAGTAATTAGTTTTTATAAGACGCCCAGCGCCTGACCCAACTATGAGAGCGAATTATAGGCAATCTGTGCGAAATGAGTACTCTGGGCTGAAATCCAAGCCTAGTATTAACATCTTGGAAGCAATGCCAAGCCTAGATTTAACTATCTTGGGAACATACAGTAAAACAACCCCTTGTCTTAGGATTACAATACTTGAATCCCACCCAGCTTCCTCTCTGAGAAGTTGACAATTATAATAAATGGGCCAGAATTCCTGGCAAGCTCGCCAATAAATTGTCAACCTCGGTGTAATGTTCAGTGGAGGAAGACTAGCGCACAGCCCAAACACACTCCAGCTTGCTTACAATTCATTCATAATCAATGCAAATTTGTCACATCAAACCACTAGTAAGTCTAAAAACTTTACTATACAGATCATAGAAAAACATCAATGCATATAGATCAAATGAAATAAAACATTCTCTTTCTGAACTTCACAAAATCATTTATCTAAAACATCATTAAAATAACCCCGGGGAAAAAAACAGATTCTACTTTACCTGGCCCGGTGATCTTAACTATTCACGAATCACTGTCTTTTCTTTTCTTTCCTTTTCTTTTCACTGTCACTTTCACAACACGACACAACTGCCGGCACTGGTGTTGGTCTGATGCCGCCTGGTCAGGTTTAGACTGTTGGCGTTGGTCTGTGTTCTGCTTTGGGGAAGTGACGGGTGCCCGGTATGAGGTCGAACCCCGGTTAGGGTTTGAACAGTGACTATCAACATCGATCTGTTCTCCTTTCTTTCTTCCGCATTAAAAGCATTGCACTCTCTCTCTCTCTCTCCTTTTAGTCTGCTCTTATCAAATGGACATGGTTGCTTTTCTTTTCTTTTTTCTTTTCTTTCTTTTCTTCTTCATAAATTAGCAACTCTTTCTCTCTCACCACATCTCTCCCCAGTCCTTCCTCTGCAGACATCTCTGCTAATCTCTCAACTTGGTTTTTCTTCTCTCCCCCCCTCATCTCTCTGCTTTTCTCTCAAGCAGACCTAGAACCTCTCCCTCTCTCTGTCTCTGTTCGTTCTTTCCCCTCGTTCTCCTTCCTCTCTTCATCTCTCTGCCCTTTTTCCCCCGTGCAGAGACTACACCTAAAACCTCCTATCTCTCTGTCTCTGTTCGTTCTCATCTCCCTGCCTTCCTGTAGGCGAGAGCCTACTCTCCCGAACTCCCCCCCTCTCCTCTCTGTCTGTTCGTTTTTTCCTCCTCATCCCCTGCCTTCCTGTAGGCGAGAGCCTACTTTTCCCCGGGCTTCTCCTCTCTCTCTCTGTCCCTTTGTTTTCCTCCTCCCCTCTCTCTCATCACGTATTCCTTTATGCTCTAAACCCGTGTCCAAGGGCCAGTTTCCATTGGTCAGTATTTTTAAACCCCCGCAACCGAAGTTACTCCCCCTAATTCCATTGGACATTCACATCACGACAGTCCCGTCTACACGCCTTACTCCTGTGGTGGTCAATTGGGGCATTTAATTGATTAGCCAGATTTCACCCCCACCACACACTACCTTCCCCCCTTTCCTATTAACTGGTGCCGTGTGGCTTTAAATGGTGGAAAACTGGTCAATCTAAATTGGCCAGCTGAGTCTGGGTGGGCCCTCACGATGTCTAAAACTGACAATGACGCTGGTTCACAAAGTGGCCGGATAAGGCTGGCCCAGGTACTGAGGGCCGTCTGGGCAACATCGAGGCGTCGGTCAAAGCCGCTTAGTCAGTCTAGTGGGTCGGACTGTCTCGGTGAAACCTCTCCACTAAGCTTAATTGGCCGGACCCGACCTATGGGCCCGTCTTCCTGACGCCTAGAATGTTTGAGTTAGGGCTTAGGTCCAACTGGGCTGGTGGCGATTGACCACGAATTTGGTTGAGTTGAATTTTGACCCTGACAATCATCCCGGTGGATTCAGAGGCTTCAGAGGCTCTGTCCCTGGTCCAGTGTTGTTTCTCTTCCACACATATGTAACAACCCTCCCAACCGCACTGACCTAATCGAGAGGCTTCTCTGCGGATGAGTCCATTTGCCAACAACCTGTCTCCTCTGACAACGACCAGACCATGCTGCAAGATCACTATAAGCTATACTCATGGAAAGACAGCTGTAGCAGGAGCCTTCATCCTGGCAAATGTCAAGTCCTCAAAGTGACCAAACGCAATAAGTACAAGAGATCGTTCGCTTTTTATGGCCAACCAGGACAAGATGTCACCACCACCGGATATATTGACGTCACCGTAACCGGTAACCTGTCTTGGGAACACCTCAATAAGATGCTGAAGGACCCTGGGCTTTCGTAGGAGGACCCTACCTGAAGACACATTGAAAGGAATATCAGGACAAGGCTTGTGTGGTTTTTGTCATACTAGTCCTGGAATACGTTTAGCTTACATCGCTTGAAACCTTCATACCGACAAGTACATTAAGAGCTTGGAGATTATCCATCGTCGAGCCGCAGGGGCGGGTGTACAAAGATACAGAAGAACTTCCAGTGAAGACGGTATGCTGACCAACTTGATTCACTGTAGTGTAGGAGACGGAAGGCCCGCCTTACACACTTCATTTAGTTTTCTGTCTCCGATCTCCACATGCAGCCAGTATGCTCTGTCCGCAGATACATGTTGACGTTGAGCCCGCCACGATAACTCACAGTTTTACCTTGTTCCCTTCTGCAGAAAACACTTCCAAGCGTGTTAGTTCGTGAGTTCGTTTGTTTGTTTTTCGTCGGACTATTCTAGAGTAGAACGTACTTCCAGTGGAGGCAATCATTGCATCCACTTCCACTCTCCCCTCCTTTTCTTTTCCACACACACACACGCGCGCACGCACACACACACACACACACACACACACACACAACACACACACACACACACACACACACACACACACACACACACACACACGCATCTATATCTCTGTCTCTCTCTCTATATATATACAAATATGTGTGTATATACATACATACATACATATATATATATATATATATATGTGATGGTGTGGAGGGGTAAGGGGTGTGCAGGTGAAGACAGGAAGATGGTGATATGTGCAGGAACCAAGGGACAGCAGCCGGTCAAGGAGACACAGTGGACGAAGCAGAGTTTTCTCCTTTTATTTGCTTTCCATGATAAGCTCAAACCAGGAACGCAGCCCTGGGAGCAATCTCTCTCGCACAGCACTCAGCGCACTGAGCACTCTCTCTGCCTCTCACGCCAGTCGCTCACATCAGGGAACTCTGTTCCATTCTCACACAACGCTCTACTTTTATAACAACGTACCGGGCCGCAGAGCCAGCAACACGGTGCCAGAGACGAAACGGGCCTCGCGAGGCCAGAACCAACAGAATTTTGTGTTTTCTATCGCAGCTTCAGTGTTGTCTGGCTCGCTGTCCGTTCAAACTATTAACACATATTTACTATCGATGAAAACCTCAGAACACAAGGAATAAAATGCAGTAAGTCACATTTGACAATTTTGTTCCTGTACTAAATCATTGCTGATTAATGTCCCAGAGTGAAGCCACTTTTAACAAGCTTACGTCATATTTTCCTTTATTTCGATGAAAAATACTAAACAGCGTGAAATAATTTTGTAATGAATAAAAAGCTGGCATCTCGCCTCTTTTTATACATATAAATTTCATTATCCAAGATGCCGTCCAAGCGGAGAACTGTGCGTTTAAAGTTTGATAGAAAACACAGCTGACTTTTCACTTCGCCGGGCGTCGTGCCTACTTTGACACAATTTTCAACTGAAAAATACTCTGTTGAAAACGGTCTGTTAAATAATAATTCTACACATTTTCAGTTGTATTCATAACAGAAATGGAGTCATAAGCAAGATTTCGATCGGGAAGTCCGAATTTCGTAGAATGATAATTTGGATCAAAACTCCGACAATGAACGAAGAAGGTGACTTGTCAAGGGAACCGGCGTCATCTCGTCATTTCGTATAGTTGCAAGCCTGTGCGGAAAGATCCTAAGCATGCGATATACGAAATGAGAGCTCATGGACATTACTTTTAACATGATCTTCAGATTCTTCGGTTTTCCTCTTACTTTTTGTAAAATCAAGAATTATTCAATGTTCATTCGACAGACAATTGATAAATGGCGCCAAGATTGCTCGTGCAAATCCCAGTTTAGAGAAAGTATGGGCTTCTCAGCCCAGTACGGTTGTAATGAATAAAATACATTAATTTTTGTGACTTTAGCGACGTACATACAACTATGTAGGTTCTGAGGTAATTCATGATTTAAAGAATTTACACAATAAAATAAATGAGATTCGACCAAGGGAGGTAAGGGAAGATAACTCTTGAACAAAACATTTTCATCCCCGAAAGGTAACCAAATGAATATATACACTGTTAGCACCCGGCTACACCCCCCCCCCTACTCTGTTACAACCAGCGTCCTCGCTGATATAAGATGACATGGAAATAACAGCGTCATCAAGTACAACACATAAATCAATGGGGAAAACTGGAGCTTTTAGACATCAAGTCTGGAGAGGCATTTCTAGTCCTAAACAAAACCCTTACAGTGTATCAAAGCAAAGCATCAAAACATCTCCCTCTCTCATTCTTTGTATTCATATCATTCCAGCTAACAAGGGCTTGCTTTTTTAAACAAGGCTTCTGAAAGTCGGCAGATTCGCATTGACTAGAATGGGCATATAATTTAAACAAAATTCCAAATGTCAAATACAAAATGACTAGAAAGGATTTGTTTTCTGGACAAAACCCGAATTTTGGGTACCATAAAATGACTTTAATGGAGTTGTTATTTAAAACAAAACTCTGAAAGGTCAGGTACCAAGATGACTAGGAAGGATTTGTTTTATTTAAAAAAATCCAAAACACTGGGTAGGCACGAGTGACAACAATGGACTTGTTATTTGAACAAAATTCCAAAATGTCAAGTACCAAAATGACTTAGAGAGGATTTGTTATTTAAAACAACATTCCAAGAAAGTCAGGTACAAAAATACTTTGAAGGGTTCATTAAATTCCAGGGTATTGGGTACCAAACGACAACAATGGGCTTGTTATTTGAGCAAGATTCCACAAGTCAGATACAAATGGCAAAAACAGAATTTGCTATAAAATCCTTAGCCAGTACTGCTGGCTTCTGAAAAACCGTGGCATACATTATTATCCAACCTGAAGAACAATCACATATATACTAGCTTGTGCATAAAAATAGACAACATAATTGTTTAAAAGTCTGCAAACCTCTTCCCAAACAGGTATTTAACTATCAATCAGCCTTGGAATATATTTACTGTCCCTTGCGACATCTGACCAGGCCAGTTATTTGTGAAAGTGTTCTGGTCATCCAGGCAGTCACTAGCATACCTTTTCAGAGGTTTCACCGCCAGACAGGCATTTCGCCGTAGGGCTGGCGTGGCGGATTAACACTACGTATCAGGGGCGGAACTGGAGTGGCACAGGGTGGCTAGCAGTTCTGGGCTTGGGTTGTGGGAACATAACCCAGTCTGTCCTGGAGTCTGGTGATAGTTTCAGCTTGGGTCTCCTCCAGTCAGGTGGTTCAGGCAGTGCGTCACTTCGGCTGTCAGGCAGGGGAAGTTGCCTGACAGGGCCAGACCTGTTGTCTGGAGGCCACAGCAGCCTGTGGTGGCCTGGGTTCCGAAGGACTTGCTAGTGTAGAGACACTGGCAGTCTGGTTGACCTTTCTGCAAGGTCGGCGATCAGCTAGTTGCTGCTCCAGATCCCGGTACATACCGGGCCAGTAGACCTGTGGTCGCAGCATCTCTGCAGCATGCTGGTAGCTCTGGTGACCCTGGCGGTTGTGGGCTGATGACAGAACCTTGGGGCGGAGCAATCCGGGGAAGAAGCTGCTCACACGCCCCAAGTTTAGGGTCCACCATTCGCCGATACAGCACCCCCTGTCGGCAGTGAGTCGGCTGTGCTGCTGAATGAGGGCCTGTAGCTCCCGGTTCTCGCCAGCTGCAGGCTTCTTTGGCCAGGAGGACAGAATTGGCCCAATGGATGGGTCCTCCTGCTGGAGTCGATGCATCTCTTCTGGTGACAGCTGAGGCAAAATGGACTCTGCCTGTCGCCTGGGTGCTGCTGAAACCATGTTGCTTGTCAGCATTCTGGCTGATGACAGTGGCAGAGGACTGGGGTTTGTCCTCAGATTTCATCATCGCTGCCATCTTCTGTCGCCTCCATCTGGGCCGTCGTCCTGAGCGCTGTGTGTCCGTCACACGCTGCAGACCTGCAGTGGTGGCCATGCAGGTGGTGGCTGCTGCGTACAGCTTTATTTTTCTGTCCCATGCGAGACACTTAATTAAAAGGGACGAACAAACAAGGCTTACACATTTCTGACCCAACATTTTGTTGTTGTAGTCCAAGCAGAGGCATGTATCAAACTTGTGTACTAGTTAACTAGGGAAAATTAAGTTCCCAGAAAGTGATGACGTCATTTTTGCACAATTATGTGTGTGTTGTCATTGTCTGAATATCGCCTGACCACTTGTGTACAAGCTTTCATGCGTATCTACATTATCTACAGGAAAATAAATGTAGTCGAGTTTGGTATTAAAAGAATTGTCGGGAATTCGCCTATTCAGTCATCTCAAGAGCACAGATGTATTACATTTTTCATGACAACCACTGATTATCAAACTAAGAACCCCATTTGTAGTGGGCCGCTCAGCAATGCCGAACACATCGCTGCCAGACCGGCTGTACACAGATGACATTCAGTTGGTCGAGTACAGCGCGGTTAGCTGGCTGGTGGGGAGCAGCCTGCAGAAAACACCCCTTTCCCTGACCTGCATTCACGGCTTGGCTTCTGCAGCAGCGGGCGAGCTGTAAACTCCCCTTCCTCCTCAGAACTAAGTGGCTTGCTCTGAACAGCCGTGCGCGCATGCGGTCCCTCCCGCAAGCTAGCGACTGTGGCCCTGAGTGCCTCTAGCTGAGTTTGAAGCGAGGCGACAGTAGCAGTGCAGCTGTGTAGAGGATGTCACCGTCGACACCACAGTCCTGCATCCACCTTTGGGCTTCCTTCCTAGCCTCTTCAAAGGTGGTGGTAGGATGGTTCCGGACGAAATACCGGACATCCTTGCGGAGTGCTGCTTGTCATAGGCCACGGGTGAAGGCATCCCTGAGTATGGTGGCAGGCAACATTCCATCCCCAGCCTGGTTGACCTTCTTCCAGAGGTACTGGAGATGGGACCCATACTCAGAGATGGTCTCGTCCTGGCCCTGCTGCCTGGTGAAAAACGCTGTGGCCAGGGTGACCACATCACGCTGCTCTCCCCAGTTCTCCAAGATGGTAAAGATCTTGGCTGGGGAGTCCACCTCTGCTGCTGGCAGCCTGATCACCTCCTGGCGAGCTCGGCCATCTAGGGCGGCAATCAGCCAGAGGGCGGCTGTCCTGTCATCCAGGGGCTGCAGGTGTAGGACAAGCCTGGCCTCCCGGATGAAGTCGTCCACTTCCCTGCTGCTCTCGGTACCCATGAATTTGGGGAGCTGATGCAGGGGGTGCAGAGGTAGTTGGCTGGCCATGGTGTCCGGTCTTCTTGGGCTGTGTCTTCTTGGTCCTTGTCTTCAATCCTGCTCGCAGCGCCAGTTGTGATGGTGCGGAGGGTAAGGGGTGTGCAGGTGAAGACAGGCAGATGGTGATATGTGCAGGAACCAAGGGACAGCAGCCGGTCAAGAAGACACAGTGGACAAAGCAGAGTTTTCTCCTTTTATTTGCCTTCCATGATAAGCTCAAACCAGGAACGCAGCCCTGGGAGCAATCTCTCTCGCACAGCACTCAGCGCACTGAGCACTCTCTCTGCCTCTCACGCCAGTCGCTCACATCAGGGAACTCTGTTCCATTCTCACACAACACTCTACTTTTATAACAACGTACGGGCCGCAGAGCCAGCAACACGGTGCCAGAGACGAAACGGGCCTCGCGAGGCCGGAACCAACAGAATTTTGTGTTTTCTATCGCAACTTCAGTGTTGTCTGGCTCGCTGTCCGTTCAAACTATTAACACATATTTTTCTATCGATGAAAACCTCAGAACACAAGGAATAAAATGCAGTCAGTCACATTTGACAATTTTGTTCCTGTACTAAATCATTGCATGATTAATGTCCCAGAGTGAAGCCACTTTTAACAAGCTTACGTCATATTTTCTTTATTTCGATGAAAAATACTAAACAGCGTGAAATAATTTTGTAATGAATAAAAAGCTGGCATCTCGCTCTTTTTATACATATAAATTTCATTATCCAAGATGCCGTCCAAGCGGAGAACTTTGCGTTTAAAGTTTGATAGAAAACACAGCTGACTTTTCACTTGGCCGGGCCGTTGGTGCCTACTTTTGACACAATTTTCAACTGAAAAATACTCTGTTGAAACGGTCTGTTAATAATAAATTCTACACATTTTCAGTTGTATTCATAACAGAAATGGAGTCATAAGCAAGATTTCGATCGGGAAGTCCGAATTTCGTAGAATGATAATTTGGATCAAAACTCTGACAATGAACGAATAAGGCGATTTGCTCAAGGGAACCGGCGTCATCAGTCATTTCGTATAGTCGCAAGCCTGTGCGGAAAAGATCCTAAGCATGCGATATACGAAATGAGAGCTCATGGACATTACTTTTAACATGCATCTTCAGATTCTTCGGTTTTCCTCTTACTTTTTGTAAAATCAAGAATTATTCAATGTTCATTCGACAGACAATTGAAAATGGCGCCAAGATTGCTCGTGCAAAATCCCAGTTTAGAGAAAGTATGGGCTTCTCAGCCCAGTACGGTTGTAATGAATAAAATACATTAATTTTTGTGACTTTAGCGACGTACATACAACTATGTAGGTTCTGAGGTATTCGTGATTTAAAGAATTTACACAATAAAATAAATGAGATTCGACCAAGGGAGGTAAGGGGAAGATAACTCTTGAACAAAACATTTTCATCCCCGAAAGGTAACCAAATGAAATATATACACTGTTAGCACCCGGCTACATCTATATATATATATATATATATGTGTGTGTGTGTGTGTGTGTGTGTGCGTGTGTGTGTGTATGTGTGCGTGTGTGTGTGCGTAATAAAACGATTCATTTGTTCCACTTGTTCCTCCTCCAGGACTTTATTACACGAGCTGTAATCCTTATTATGTAATTCAGTGATCAAGCTAGAAGGCGAAAGCTCGTGTAATAAAGTCCTGGGTGGAGGAACAAGTGGAACATATGAATTGTTTTATTATTTGTGTTGTCTTGAGCGCAACGCTTTGTTCTGCTTCTTGCCTCCACCGCAGTCCAGCACGACTGCTTGCAGCACTGCGAAAAGGAGCAGCAGAATGCGTCTTCGTTCCCTGTAAGTATGTAGCCTCTTTGCGGCGGCACACGTCAACTTGGACCTTACGGACTCAGGCTAAAGTACAAGGGACTCGGTGGAAGTCTACCCCTAAATGTGTGGTATGCAGGCCCACCGGCGTGTGGATACGCCCTGGTGCCCACGAACCAGACTTCTAGCTATGGATCAAACAGTTTCACTGCCTTGGGGAGTCTCAAGAGAGACAAAGGCTAAGGGAGTAAACCTGAAAAAAAAATCCGGAATGGGGCCCCAGGTTAGCGACGGCATTCCGCCAGAAGTCATCTCAACCGGCAAGGAGAGTTCTTTCCTCAGTCACCTCCATGAGCTTTTACTGCAGTGTTTGGAGGAAGGGACCGTACCCGAGAGCATGCACCATGCAACATCATCACGCTGCACAAGAACAATGGAATGCCAGCGATTGCAACAACTATCGCGGAATCTCCGTAATCAGTATTGTTGGCAAAGCCTTCGCCCGCGTCGTTCTCAAACAGACTGTGCACAGCTATTCGCTGAACGAGTCTACCCAGAGGCACAGTGCGGCTTCAAAGCTACGAGGTCGACGATTAACATGATGTTCTCCTTGAGGCAGCTACAAGAGAAGTGCCGCGAGCAGAGACGACCTTGTTCACGGCTTCGTCGACCTGATAAAGACGTTCAGTAGGTCAGGCCTCTTCACCATACTACACCGGATTGGATTTCCCCAAGCTCCTGAAGACGATCATGTCCTTACATGACAACATGAATGGCACTGTCCAATACGATGGGTCATCTTCGGATCCCTCTGCAATCACGAACGGTGTCAAACAATGGTGCTTGCTCGCTCGGACACTCTTCGGCGTTTCCTTCTCCCTGTTGCTGTGCTACGCTTTCCGACAGTCTGAAGGCGGCATCTTCCTCCACTCTAGGAGTGACGGAAGCCTATTCAACCTTGGACACCTTGAAGCAAAGACGAAGGTGCGGAAAGCCCTCAGCAGAGAGATACTCTTTGCAGTTCAGCCGCCCTTACAGCCCACTGGAAGAAGCACTACAACGGGTCATCACCCCTTCGCTGATGCCTGCGCCGAGTTCATCCTCACAATCAGCCTAAAGAAGACAAACATCATGGGCCAAGACGTCAGCCGTTTTCCCCGCATCTCATTGGCGATCACACCATTTGAGTGGTCGACGACTTTACTTACCTGGGCTTCAGCATCTCCAGCGACCTCTTCTTTGGACATTGAGCTGAATGTACGGATCGGCAAGGCAGCAAACAGAGATGGCCTGTCTAGCGAAGAGAGTCTGGGACAACACCATGCTAACGTTAAACACCAAGATTAAAGTGTACCAAGCCTGCATGCTGAGAACTCTTCTATACGGAAGCAAAGCATGGACCCTGTACTCGCGACAAAAAATGCAGACTGAACACCTTCTGCCTGCCTTGCCTCAGAAGATTCCTAGGCATCACTTGGCGGGACCGCATAATAACAAGGATGTCCTGACCCAGGCAGGGATGCCTAGCATGTTTGTCATGCTGACACAGAGACACCTGCGCTGGCTTGGCCACGTCAGTCGCATGGACAACGGTTGTATGCCAAAGAACATACTGTACGACGAGCTGACTACTGGCTCCAGACCCTCAGGACGACCCACATGGATGTATGCAAACGCGACCTGAGGGCAGGCAGCCTCGACCCAGCAGACCCGGAGACAGCAGCTTCAGACCGGGTCAGCTGGCAGCCCACCATCAAGGCCGGCATCAAGTAAGTAGAGTAGAGGAGAGAGGCCCATTGGGAAGAACAGAGGCGCCGCAGACGGCAAAGAATGGCGTGGCAACCACAGACCGAGACTTCACCTGCAGAATTTAGAAAGGATGCTTTAAAGTGCATATTCCAGGATACCATGTCTCTCTTAGATTTTGTACGAATTCTTATGTTAAGCCAGTTGGCTCAATCCTGTAATTGCTGCTTCATGATCTTATTTGTACAGTTGTTTGTTTTAATTTGATGTTTTTTGTTTTTGTTTTTTTAAACACTTTAATTCTTACTTAGAGTTACTCCTCATCACACATACACGCACACACGCACACGCACGCACGCGGGCGCGCACTCACGTACGCACTCTGCACGCACACACATACGCACGCTGCACGCACACGCACACACACACACACACACACACACACACACACACACCTTGTCCAATATCACATTTAGTGAAAAGACGTTAAATTGAAGAACAACAACTTCATCTGCAGCAGCTGCAACGAGTCTGCCGCTCGCGGATCGGGCTCTTCAGCCACAGTAGGCGCTGCAACTCCACACCTGACTGATCCACGGCGCAACACCATTGTCTCTCGAGACGGACGGGTGTCTACATATATATATATATATATATATAATTAATATATAATATATATAATATAATATATATATATTATATATATATATAGTTGTAGTCCGTATGTGAAAACATAACTATGATTGAGTTCTTATCTTTTTACATTCCTAAAAGCAACTTGTTTAGCCTTGACTACGGACTTTTTTTTA
>CM031619.1:56374670-56377170 GCA_018398815.1 Conus ventricosus
CCTTTGGAGAGGAAGGTCTATTTCAAAAGACTGTCCCTTCAGACCAACAAACCCCTTAACTTTGCTCCTCACTTGCATGTAAACTGTGTAAGCATGTAATCAGCCCAGTTAGAGTTAAAGTCGTGATAGCTGATTACTTCTTTCTGTTTAGTTGAAACCCAGACTTCCATGTTACTATCTTCAGGCGTTATATAATCAATCAAACAGCCAACAACAGTTTTACGGGCGGTTCACGTTGAAGAGACTCTGGGATTTTAGAGATAGCATGTGCCACGCTTTCATGAACGTTTGTAGGGTTAATGATGTCCATGTCAGTCTCACTAAACATATCGCTTAATTGTTTGTCACTACCAAATATTTCGTCCATCGTATATAGTTTTCCATCCTCGGATTTACTTGTGGTCGTCATTTTTAAAGCCAAAATATTTACGTAGATTAAAAAAATAAATGTATATAAAAGTAATAAAACAGGCTTTTATTCTTCACCTAAGCGTTGCAACACTTCAAGACACGTTAACCTTACAATAACACCTGCTAATATTTAGCTTTTTCTGAATCACTACAGTCAATGTTCATCACTTTGATTGCTTCGTTAAATAGTTCACTATGATCTTTTATTATATTGTGTACATCATTCTCAAAACCAAATTCACTAAAATCAATGTTTAATACTTTCATTGCTTCGTCAAATAGTTCATTACAATTCTTTAAATCAGATTCACTGAGTTCGACAGCCATTTTTTAATCTAAAATAAATAAAAAATTAATTGTAAATTCAACTGTTATTTATAGTCTTTTCTAATCGTAAAACCTGATCTTCATTAAAACGAATAGCTACTCCTTCAGGGTGGTAGAAACAGTCAGATTAACATCTTCAGGAGCTATATTATCAACTAATATGGCAAATAGCTTTACAACTGGTTGGGGCCAAGAATCTGGTATTTTACTGATAGCCTGCTTCAACGCTTTCTCGCATATTTATACGCTCAAAAGATCATAATTAATTCTTCAAACCTGTTCTTTAACTCTTCTATATTGCCCTCCCTCTCCCAATCCAACTCGTAAAGTATATTAATAAGCTCTGTAGCTACTTCGGCCTTCATTTTTAAACCAAAATAAAAACGACAATTAAAAATTAATTAATTCTGTAAACCCTTAATTTTATATGCCCCTGAAGAGAAGGTAAATATGTTGGTTCAAGATCGTCCATCCTATTCTGCACGGAAACCCCCATTTTAAATTAACAATTAGATCGATTTTTAGAGGTTTTGAGGCGTTAATTTTGTTTAAAAACAGGTGTTGATTTTGGCTAAAATTGACATGTGTGGACTGATTTGTATGTGAAAAAGGGGGTTTTCGGGCAGAATAACATGGTGGTCTTGAACATAGATATTACATTCTCTAGGGAGAAGCGGGTGGTGAATGGGAAAGACTGAGTAGAAATCAAATAGACAAACAAGAGTTGAACCAGCGACGAAACACGCCTATGACGACTGACAGTGCCCGATGTTCAAACGGTACTGCACACGGGGCGATACAGGTGGCTGCTATGTAAAGTGGTCTTTCTTGCACATGCAAACCGTGTAGAGTGGGCGCGCCTCAAGCCACGTGAACCCAAACGACGAAAACAAAATGTCTTGTCTTCTTTTCCTCACGCTCCATTGTGGAAAGAATTGAATATCATATTACTGACGCTTCTGGACCTCCCTCAAAAACCTGCTGTCACTCGGTCTGTGGAAGTCTCCCTTCTGTTGACTGATAGAATGTTCTTGAATAATTCTGGTTTTGCGAGTGTTGGACTGATCGCGCTGGCATGTGTAGTCCAGTGACAATGAAGTTCCCATTGAAGAAATATCCTGTTTGTTCTTGAAGTCGGAGACCAGCCAGGTCAGCTGACCAGCTTTTAATAAGGTCTCTGTGACTAGTTATTTTTTAGCTTTTGTGCATATTTCGCAAGTTTAAAAGGGTAATAAAATGATGTTGTTAAATGAAGAAACAAAACAGATCGTGCATACTTCTTGCTGCAGTCACTAACGACTACTCACCAACACAGAGAGAGAGAGAGAGAGAGAGAGAGAGAGAGAGAGAGAGAGAGAGATTAAGCATAAGTCACGATCCATAATTATCTTCAAATAACTGCATCACTGGTTAATAGACAATCTGATTAAGGAGTGGATAATATGCATGTAGATTCTGTAATTCAGAGTTCAACACACTGGTTGTCAAGAAGAAGAAAAGCTTCTCCATTCACCCATTACGTTTCTTTCAATACAAAGATGTTTCACGTTATCATTTATATTGCAGTCTTGAGCACATTCACCGTCCTCATTCTCTACCGCTTGCTCAATAGTGACCAGAAGGTCTTCCTGTACTGAGACCCCATGATGTAGTAACAAAGATGTTTAGAGAAGAATTTATACAATTCAAAACTTCCTGGATTGAATTCGACAGCTGAAAAAAATTATGATGGCGTCGGCCAACGTTCACTTCTGGCAGGAAG
>CM031619.1:56382170-56402225 GCA_018398815.1 Conus ventricosus
ATTATGGCAATTACAATTCACAGACTGTAATATATCGCCAATGTATTTCACAATAAACCTTCTCTAGATCTTTTTACTGTCTTTCCAACTTTCCATGTCCTTCTTCTTCTCCTCTGTCTTTCTTCTACTTCCTGTCCTCCTTTATTGTTCTTGTTCTTGTAATCATCATCATCACCATCATTATTGTTATCATTATCATTATTGTTGTTCTGAAGTAAAATAGGCCAACAACAGACAAACTAAGAACTGTACAGAGTCGTCGTATCACTCCGGACATGATCGCTCCGGACATGATCGTTTTTCTATGACCCTCTCTTCAAGCCTCCTCAAAATATGCTATAAGCTTTTGCTTTCAAATCTGATGCCATTCCTTACTAGGTCTAGATACTCAACAACAACAACAACAAAAAACGAGAAAAAAAAAACGAACAAACAAAAAACCGCACACATTACGAACAGATGATACAGAAAGAAAATGAATGTCTTTCGTAATGATTTCTTAGCCCCGGTTACACCGGAACCGAATACTCCCGAATAAATTCGGGCCGATTCTGTCCGAATATGGGCTGAATCGGATGGATTCGGTGGATTCGGGACCTATTCGTCTCTGATTCGGGAGCTCCCCGAATCGAGCCGAATGGGTCCCGAATCAGAGCAGAATCGCCAAGAATCGACACGAATTAATTTTGGGAATCCCGAATACAGCCGAATGCCAACCCGAATAGTGACCAGAATCGAGCCGCATTCGACCAGAATAGCGCCGAATGTGGCCCGAATGCCCGATTACGGCCGAATAGAGCCGAATGGCGACCCGAATATCGACCCGAATCGGGACGAATATGGTCGAATGCGCCGAACACGACACCGAATCACCCGAATATGCCCCAGAATCGTCCGAATCGGGCCCAAGAATCGTCCGAATGGGGCCCGAATCGGATCCGAATATGCCCGAATTTTTTTGGGGGTATATATATTGTGCAACTCCGTGCACCTCACTTCCACCTTGTCATTCGACCTGTGCACACCATGGAAGACCGTGATCAACTTCTCCTCGATGCCCAACTGCTGCTGGATGATGACCGTTGCAGAACGAGGCTGCTGCACGAGATGCTGCTGAAGACTCTGACAGCAATGATGGTGACGGTTATGATGACGACGGTGGCGATGATGGTGATGCACCAGCAGGCCGACGTCGGCGCAGACGAAGATGGTGGGTCCGCCCCTGGATCGGACGACGAGCAGAGTACGGCCAATACAACGTACTGATGTGGGAACTCGAACACGAAGACGTCCAATCGTTCCAGAACTTCCTGCGATTTGACCCAGAGCAGTTCCAAAATATCCTTGCCAGGGTTGGTCCAGCACTCACCAAGAGAAGAACCAACTACCGAGAACCGTTAGAGCCTGGTCTGAAGCTGGCGCTGGTCCTGCGGCACTTTGCATCAGGGGACAACTACAAGAGCTTGATGTATGGCTTCCGCGTCTCCAAGTCATCCATCGTCAGCATGGTGCCAGACGTAGCCGAGGCGATCATTGAAGAATATGGCGATGAGTTGGTCAGCGCTCCCACCACACCAGAAGGATGGAAGGCCCTGGCAGACGGGTTTCTGCGGCGTTGAACCTTCCACACTGCGTCGGCGCCATCGACGGAAGCATGTGGCCATCCAGTGTCCCAGACGTGGCGGTTCGGTGTACTACAACTACAAGGGGTACCACTCCATCATCCTCTTCGCCGCGGCTGATGCGGATTACAAGTTCACCTGGGTCGATGTTGGGGCGAATGGGTCAGCGTCCGACTGCCAAGTCTTCAACAGCTCGGAGCTAAAAGAGGCGATAGAAGATGACACCATCGGCTTCCCTGATCCAGACCCTCTTCCCGGCGACAACGTCGACATTGCCCTACTTCCTGGCTGGTGACGACGCTTTCCCGCTGCGGACATGGTTGATGAAACCCTTCTCCAGAAGAGAGCTAGATAAACGACGAACGCATCTTCAACTACCCCTTTCAAGGGGAAGACGAGTCATCGAGAACGCCTTCGGTATCCTGGCCAACCGCTTCAGAGTTCTCCTGACAACCATGCGCCAGTCTCCAGGAACTGCTACCAAGATAGTCCTCGCGTGTGTCTGCCTTCACAACCTCCTGAGATCCGGTGAGCACGGACCACCCCCAGGCGTCGACTTGGAAGACGAGCAGCACAACGTCATCCCTGGCCAGTGGAGAGAAGAAGCACAGATGGAAGACCTCCAAGCTGTGACGGGAAACAGGACAACAAAGGAGGCGAAACGCCAGCGTCTGTCATTGAAGCACTACTTCATGTCAGACGCTGGAGCAATAGAGTGGCAGCAGCAAATGATTTGAAAGAAAAAAAGAAATAAAAATTGAAGAAAAAAATGCTCTGTGTCTCTCTGTATAAAATATATATATATATATATATATATATATATATATATAATATATATATCTATCTTTCCCCGTCTCTTTCTCTCTCTCTCTCTCTCTTTCCCTGTCTCTTTCTCTCTCTCTGTCCTATCTCTGTCTCTCTATCTCTCTCTCTGTCTCTCTCTCTCTGTCTCTCTCTCTTCTCTCTCCTCTCTCTCTCTCTTCTCTCTCTCTCTCTCTCTCTCACACACACACACACACACACACACACACACACAAAACACACACGCGCGTGCAGACACACAGCAACAACTATGTTTTTCTCCCCTCTTTATGTTCTCTCTCTTTCACATCAAAAATAATTTAAAATCAATGTGTTCGTTTGCAAAACTGTACGAGTGAAAACACTTTAATTGCATGCTACACAAATGATCAAGCACAAACAGGAAACTCACATACACACACAAAAGATCCCTATCTCCCCTCTGCCTGCCTGTCTGTCTGTCTGTCATGATATCATGAATCGTGTAGTCCAAAATCATCATGAAATGTTCAGAAACAAAATGTCATTGTCATAATATCAATCAAATGACCCTAAGGAAAATTATCAAGAAAACAAAGGAAAGGAGCCAAGTCAACAGTGACCACTGATAGTTGATACCACCACAAAAAAAAAAGGAAAAAAAAGGACTTGTGTGTAAGGAATTAAGGAGAAGGGAAAAAATTAAACATAACATGGCAACATACAAAAACAATGAAACCAATATAAAAAAGAAACGGAACTGTAAGAAACACAATAAAAATGAATAATTTTTTTCCTTTTTTGCGTTCAGGGCAGCTGGGCACAGTTTTGGCTGTTGAGGTTCAGGGCTTCTCTCATGACCGAGCCGAAGGAGAGGTCTTGGCTGTCGCTGCCAGAATTTTGACAAGGAGTCGATGGAGGAGGTGGAGTCTGCAGCTGGTACAGCTGCCCTGCCTGCTGTGGCGTTGGTGGATGCTGGAACTGCTGCTGCTGCACTGGTGGTCTTGACCTGAAGTAGCAGGCTTGGCTGGCGGCGACGTCACAAACGGCTGTTTGTTGAGACGTTCCGATTCTTGCAGGAAGTAGCGACATCCTTCAGATGACCACTGGTGGAACTGGTACCAGATTGAAGGATGGACGTCTCTGGAAACTGCAGCCAGCCAGTTTCCATACGCTGCCTTCTGACCCAGAGGTGGGGCTGCTATCAGCTGCTGCACTTGCTGATGAAGCTGTGCGGACGATCGCTGCCGCTCCTGAAGTTTTCTGACGGCCTCTTGACGCTTCCTCTTCTTTGACGATGGAGGAGCAGTGGCTGTAGAGGCCACAACCTCCAAGTCGGTGTTGTCGAATTCATGGGCGGCGACGTCTTCATCTTCTTCTTCTTCCACTTCTTCATCGCTCGTCGGTGGGAAGTTGCCTTGGACGTCAATGGCGCTACTCGTGGACCCTTCGCCTTCAACTTGAGGGACCCCAAAGTCCTTCCACGCATCCAGTGGACGTGGGGAAGCAGGAACTGGAAGCTGTCGGTGATCCACTGCTCTCCAGGCGGCAGCACCTTGGCCCCGTCTCCTGACTTCTTCTCGATGGCCTTGGCAAATCTTGTGCGCATTCCCTCATACCAGGTCTTGAGGCCTTTTGGATCAATGCCCAATGATGCCGCCTTGACCCTGTACACCTTGTCACGCTTGTCGTTGTCCTTGTAGTCCACGTCGCCCTTGTCCCAGATGATGGGGTTCTCATACAACCAGTCACGAAGAGCCTCCTGCTCGGGGTGGGTGAACTTCAGGCGTTTGGGAGTCTTGCCCTTCTTTTTGGTGTCGGTAGTTGGGGTGGTCTTGACCTTTTTGTCTTTCTTCTTGTGGGCGTTCTGGCTTTGGGAAGGGGCGACTGATTCTTCCTCGGAGACATCACTATCGTCTTCATCAAGGAGGTCCATTTCCAGTTGGTCGGACATCTCTTCTTGAGGTGGATGATGAAAAGTGGAAATCTTTGTCTTGGTGGTCTTGGTTCTAGGCATGGCGAGAATGTTATCACGTCGGCTGCAACAGGCGAAATGAGACAAATGCCTCCCTGCACACGTATTTATAGCCGATTCGGCTATATTCGCGAGCTGTATTCGGGTGACGATTCGGATGGATTCGGGGAGGCATTCGGGGCATTCGGGGCAGATTCGGCTCTATTCGCGCTATTCGGGTCTGACAATTCGGACCGTACTCTCCGAATGATACGAATACGCCCGAATCTGCCAAGAATGTCCCGAATGCCTCCCCGAATGCATCCGAATTCCCGCCGATTACCTCCCGAATGTGGCCCGAATGAAATTTGTCGGGGACACATTCGGGAGTATTTAGGAGGGTATTCGGCTGGTTTTGAACATTTCAAAACGAGCCGAATCCCTCCACGAATGTTCCAGAATCCCTCCAGAATTTTGCTCATTCGGGGAGGGAGAACAGAATACTCCAGAATGCACCCGAATAGGTGCATTCGGGTGGATTCGCAGCTGATTCGGGTCCGGTGTAACCGAGGCTGGGGAAAAAAAGTTGCGCCTACGCTTAATGCAGTACATTCGATCGCCTTGATTCATATTGAAAGCTTTCCTGGTCACCGGCGGCATTCTGGCGCGAGATAGACACCTGAGGAGATAAAAGTTGACGTCACGTGTGTATGCAACTGATTGCTGGAATCCAAATAAAACAAAACTTTTCACACACAATTTGAGAAAAGATCGTGGATGATGATCTCAAATTATTTCAGATACCTGAAAACAGTTATGTCTGCTTTCAGCATTTTTTTCTTCAGTCTCAAAACACGATTTACTCCTTCTCCGTAACACACACACACACACACACACACACACACACACACACACACACACACACACACACACACACACACACACCGTTAATGACTGGAATATAAATCCATCGGATTGGAATGGTCACGCGCCACAGAAGCAAAGGAAGAGCTTAACCACAGTTCATGTTCAGAGATTACACAGAATACAGGGATTGTAAGTTAAAACCCCTCAAATTGCTTATAAAGGAGAGACCAGCATTCGGGACTTAGGTCAAGCCATTGTTGCAACTTTTCTAGCTGTATAAGGTATGAGTCACTTTATTATCGTTGCTTTAAAGAAGAAAAGAGGAATAAAGCCTTATTTTAAAAAATGCAAGGAGATTTGGACAAAATCTGTTTCTTCAACCTGAACGTTAAGCAGAACCATGTTGCTGGTTGCAGAATGTGACCACAATAACGTCTTCTTCTTCTTTTCTTCTCCTTCTTCTTCTTCTCTTCTTTCTTCTTCTTCTTCATCTCTCTAAATACTGGTTCACTCAAAAACGAGTAGGTCACCAGCGCGCATGATAAAAGTAAAATAAAATAACATAAACTAGTGCGACTCAGTCTGTTGGCCCCTGGAGCAAATTTGCCAACAAGGGGTCGCACTCGATATTGAAGAAGTTAAAAACAATGGCCAAATTCAGGCCTAGGCAACCATAAAATATCTGGGAAGTTAGAATAGAAAATCGTCAATATGCAGATCTCAAAACTGTCGTATCAGGGTTTTTTTTTAAAATGAGACTGCATTTGTGGCAATCTTGATGGCACCCGGCAGTGAGTTCCACAGCCGTACAGAACTAGGATAAAATGAATGTAAGTGGCTGTCAATATTTGATGCAGGTATGGCACAACATTGACCGCCACTCCTGGTGCTGCTTTTATTCAATACTAGCTGTTCCATTGGAATATCAATTAGTTTAGCTCTGCCTTTGAAGAAGATGATAAAAGCTCTTCTCTCTTCTAAGGGTTTCCGTTCTAATTTCCTCATGTTCTTCCTAGTATTCCCCTTTTCTCTGATGTGGTTCCCTGTTACGAACCGTGCTGCTCTCTTCGGTGTGACAGAAGTGGACCGTTTCTTTCACAGAAATTTCATGTTAACCATTTGGAACTAGAAGCAGCAGCTTCAGCCTGGAAAAAGTTCCTATGTCGAGGAGTAAAAGGTTGGTTTGTTGATCAACAATGCAAGAGTGGTGTCGTGTACAAACCACATTGGAAGTCACTGTCCTTCTTGTAACAGCATCGCGTATGCTCTTTGGGACTGGTGTGTGACTCACGGTGTTTGTGTCCGTGGTGCACCCCCTTCGAGTAGTGATAACACGGTAAAGGTAGCGAATCACAATACCTCAAACTGAACGCAGAACGGGAACTTGATCCAGATTTCTCACCACCACCTTTGCCCACATCGACGAATGGCCCCACAACTGACTTGTTGGTATTCAAACTACTGCACAAATAACATGTCTCCTTCGGGACTGACCTTTCAACCGAGACGGTGAATGCATTTTCATTTTCATGGACAAAAGACATTTCCTGCGTTTTTATATTCCGCATTCTCGGACGAATCTTTCAAAAAGTGAACAGATATCAAGCCAACAGGAAAGTGGTAGTGCTGGGCTGGGTTACACAGAAACAGTATCCTGTCATGAGTTGACTGTTGAACATGTCCCTAATGAGACTGACCTGCAGAAGCAATCGACTGTATCTCCTACGTCATCCATGGAAAGTACACACACTGATCACCAAAAGCGCCTTAACCAGCCAGGCAGCTGTACTTCAGGCATACTTTCAGCTAGTCCGTGATGCTTCGGGAGGCACTAGATCTGCAAATGAGCTACTGAAGACCTATGTATTGTATGCCTATGTATTGTACACTGGGCAAATGCAGGACATGTTCGTACAATCGTATTGTATCAATAATACCCACACTATGAGGCCGCACAGAAAGGTAAGCATGTTTGTATGATCCTAGTATACCAGTAATACCTGCTATGTAAGGCCACACAGAAAGGTAAAGATGTTGTGTGGCCCTAGTGTGCCAGTAATACCTACTGTATAAGGCCACACAGAAAGGTAAAGGTAAAGATGTTGTAGGGCCCTAGTGTGCCAGTAATACCTACTGTATAAGGCCACACAGAAAGGTAAAGATGTTGTAGAGCCCTAGTGTACCAGTAATACCTACTGTATAAGGCCACACAGAAAGGTAAAGATGTTGTAGGGCCCTAGTGTACCAGTGACACCTACTGTATAAGGCCACACAGAAAGGTAAAGATGTTGTAGGGCCCTAGTGTGCCAGTCATACCTGCTGTATAAGGCCACACAGAAAGGTAAAGATGCTGTGTGGCCCTAGTGTGCCAGTAATACCTACTGTATAAGGCCACACAGAAAGGTAATGATGTTGTAGGGCCCTAGTGTGCCAGTAATACCTACTGTATAAGGCCACACAGAAAGGTAAGATGTTGTACGGCCCCAGTGTGCCAGTAATACCTACTGTATAAGGCCACACAGAAAGGTAAAGATGTTGTAGGGCCATAGTGTGCCAGTAATACTTACTGTATAAGGCCACACAGAAAGGTAAAGATGTTGTATGGGCCTAGTGTGCCAGTAATACCTACTGTATAAGGCCAAACAGAAAGGTAAAGATGTTGTATGGCCCTAGTGTGCCAGTAATACTTAATGTATAAGGCCACACAGAAAGGTAAAGATGTTGTATGGCCCTAGTGTACCAGTGACACCTACTGTATAAGGCCACACAGAAAGGTAAAGATGTTGTAGGGCCCTAGTGTGCCAGAATACCTAATGTATAAGGCCACACAGAAAGGTAAAGATGTTGTAGGGCCCTAGTGTGCCAGTAATACCTACTGTATAAGGCCACACAGAAAGGTAAAGATGTTGTAGGGCCCTAGTGTGCCAGATATACCTACTGTACAGGTCACACAGAAAGGTAACGATGTTGTAGAGCCCTAGTTGCCCGTAATAACCTACTGTACAGGGCCACACAGAAAGGTAAAGATGTTGTAGAGCCCTAGTGTACCAGTGACACCTACTGTATAAGGCCACACAGAAAGGTAAGATGTTGTGTGGCCCTAGTGTGCCAGTAATACCTACTGTATAAGGCCACACAGAAAGGTAAAGATGTTGTAGGGCCCTAGTGTGCCAGTAATACCTACTGTACAAGGCCACACAGAAAGGTAAAGCTGTTGTATGGCCCTAGTGCCAGTAATACCTAACTGTATAAGGCCACACAGAAAGGTAAAGATGTTGTGTGGCCCTAGTGTGCCAGTAATACCTACTGTATAAGGCCGCCCAGAAAAGTTAAGATGTTGTAGGGCCCTAGTGTGCCAGTAATACCCACTGTATAAGGCCACACAGAAAGGTAAGGATGTTGTGTGGCCCTAGTGTGCCAGTAATACCTACTGTATAGGCCACACAGAAAGGTAAAGATGTTGTGTGGCCCTAGTGTGCCAGTAATACCTACTGTATAAGGCTACACAGAAAGGTAAAGATGTTGTAGAGCCCTGTGTGCCAGTAATACCTACTGTATAAGGCCACACAGAAAGGTAAAGATGTTGTAGGTCCCTAGTGTACAGTGACACCTACTGTATAAGGCCACACAGAAAGGTAAAGATGTTGTAGGGCCCTAGTGTACCAGTAATACCTACTGTATAAGGCCACGCAGAAAGGTAAAGATGTTGTAGAGCCCTAGTGTGCCAGTAATACCTACTGTATAAGGCCACACAGAAAGGTAAAGATGTTGTAGGGCCCTAGTGTACCAGTGACACCCACTGTATAAGGCCACACAGAAAGGTAAAGATGTTGTAGGGCCCTAGTGTGCCAGTAATATCTACTGTATAAGGCCACACAGAAAGGTAAAGATGTTGTAGGGCCCTAGTGTGCCAGTAATACTTACTGTATAAGGCCACACAGAATGGTAAAGATGTTGTATGGCCCTAGTGTGTCAATAATACTTACTGTACAAGGCCACACAGAAAGGTAAAGATGTTGTCTGGCCCTAGTGTGCCAGTAATACCTACTGTTCAGGGCCACAAAGAAAGGTAAAGATGTTGTAGGGCCCTAGTGTGCCAGTAATACCTACTGTACAGGACCACACAGAAAGGTAAAGATGTTGTAGGGCCCTAGTGTACCAGTAATACCTACTGTATAAGGCCACGCAGAAAGGTAAAGATGTTGTAGAGCCCTAGTGTGCCAGTAATACCTACTGTATAAGGCCACACAGAAAGGTAAAGATGTTGTAGGGCCCTAGTGTACCAGTGACACCTACTGTATAAGGCCACACAGAAAGGTAAATATGTTGTAGGGCCCTAGTGTGCCAGTAATATCTACTGTATAAGGCCACACAGAAGGTAAAGATGTTGTAGGGCCCTAGTGTGCCAGTAATACCTACTGTATAAGGCCACACAGAAAGTTAAAGATGTTGTAGGGCCCTAGTGTGCCAGTAATACCTACTGTATAATTCCACACAGAAAGGTAAAGATGTTGTAGGGCCCTAGTGTCCAGTAATACCTACTGTACAAGGCCCACAGAAAGGTAAAGATGTTGTAGGGCCCTAGTGTGCCAGTGATACCTACTGTATAAGGCCACACAGAAAGGTAACGATGTTGTAGGGCGCTAGTGTACCAGTAATACCTACTGTATAAGGCCACCCAGAAAGGTAAAGATGTTGTAGGGCCCTAGTGTGCCAGTAATACCTACTGTATAAGGCCACACAGAAAGGTAAAGATGTTGTAGGGCCCTAGTGTGCCAGTAAATACCTACTGTATAAGGCCACACAGAAAGGTAAAGATGTTGTAGAGCCCTAGTGTGCCAGTAATACCTACTGTATAAGGCCACACAGAAAGGTAAAGATGTTGTAGGGCCCTAGTGTGCCAGTAATACCTACATGTATAAGGCCACACAGAAAGGTAAAGATGTTGTAGGGCCCTAGTGTGCCAGTAATACTACTGTATAAGGCCACACAGAAAGGTAAAATGTTGTAGGGCCCTAGTGTACCAGTACTACCTACTGTACAAGGCCACACAGAAAGGTAAAGATGTTGTAGGGCCCTAGTGTGCCAGTGACATACCTACTGTAGGCCACACAGAAAGGTAAAGATGTGTGCCTAGTGCCATAACTAGTACAGGTCACCAAGGAGATGTTGTACCATGTGCCAGTAATACCTACTGACAGGCCACACAGAAAGGTAAAGATGTTGTAGGGCCCTAGTGTACAGTAATACCTACTGTACAAGGCCACACAGAAAGGTAAAGATGTTGTAGGGCCCTAGTGTGCCAGTAATACCTACTGTACAAGGCCACACAGAAAGGTAAAGATTGTTGTGGCCCTAGTGTTATCAGTAATACCTACTGTACAAGGCCACACAGAAAGGTAAAGATGTTGTAGGGCCATAGTGTGCCAGTAATACTACTGTACAAGGCCACCAGAAAGGTAAAGATGTGTGGCCCTAGTGTATCAGTAATACCTACTGTACAAGGCCACACAGAAAGGTAAAGATGTTGTAGGGCCCTAGTGTGCCAGTAATACCTACTGTACAAGGCCACACAGAAAGGTAAAGATGTGTGGCCCTAGTGTATCAGTATACCTACTGTACAAGGCCACACAGAAAGGTAAAGATGTTGTAGGGCCCTAGTGTGCCAGTAATACCTACTGTACAAGGCCACACAGAAAGGTAAAGATGTTGTGGCCCTAGTGTATCAGTAATACCTACTGTACAAGGCCACACAGAAAGGTAAAGATGTTGTAGGGCCCTAGTGTGCCAGAACACCTACTGTACAGGCCACACAGAAAGGTAAAGATGTTGTGTGGCCCTAGTGTATCAGTAATACCTACTGTACAAGGCCACACAGAAAGGTAAAGATGTTGTAGGGCCCTAGTGTGCCAGTAATACTACTGCTACAAGGCCAGAAAGGGCAAGATGTGTGGCCCTAGTGTACCCTAATAACATCTGTAAACAACAAAGGTAAAGAGCCCAAGGTGACAGTATATTACTGTATGCACTGGGTAGAATGTTGACCTGGTATCAGGTATCATACAGGACATCATAAAGTTGATGTTGTATGGCCTATGTACCAGTAATACCTCACACAAGGCTCTCAGAAATGTAAGTGTTGGCCCTGTAGTGTATCAAGAATGCCTACTGTACAAGGTCATACAGAAATAAAGTGTTGTATGATCAGTGTACCAACATACTTACAGGCCACACAGAAGCTAAGAAATGTCCCTAGTGTATCAGTAATATTCTGTAGGAATCAAGAATGCCCTAGCCAGTAAAGTACATACATAGATCATACAGTGTTTGTATGATCCATAGTGTACCAATAAATATCCTCACAAAGACCTACAAAATGCAGTGTTATATGATCCTGGTGTGATCAAACTGCCTACAGTACAAGGTCCCTACAGAGATGTAAACAAGTTTGTATGATCATGGTGTACCAATAATCCCTCAGCACAAGACGACTCAGAAATGTCAGTGTGTGTATGACCGTAGTGAACCAAGAATGCCAACAGTACAAGTGTCAGACACGCTAAGGTCTGAAGGGAAAACACCTATACTAACACCGCCCCTCTCATACAACACACCCACACAACGTTAACAACTAAACAATATATTTATTTAATACGACACGCTGACGATCATGCACACACCATCATCCTGCACGATAGACCCTCCCAACTTCAACAGTACACACATTACAAAATATCCAACCAACAAGCACAAGCATACATCAAAACCAGGCTGCCAAGCAACCACCCACTGGTGACCAACAAGTCGCACAACTCTTGGACCACAATAATGGTCACTTAAATTTGTTATGATGCACCAAACTTCCACAAAACGACCCCCCCCCCCCCCAAACCATATGAGTCATCAACTTATTGTCGTATCAGATGCATGTCCAGGTGAAATCCCCACAATCTCAAACTAGGCAGACTGTAGTTTGTGGGACGCACAATTTGGATCAGTTAATCTGTTTCTGCTCACCACACCGTTGATGACGGAGTAACGTGGACAAAAGCGACGACGACGACGATGCAGAAGACGATGAACACGCTACTAGGTTGAAGAGTCGAACAATAAGTAGTCGAAGGTTATACTGCAGAAACACGAAATCACAGCCTAAACACCAGTCGACTAACGCCATGGAAATCAGCTGCCCAAAGATGTGGATGTACGAGCCAGGATGAGTCTGCACACCACCACCAAACATGGGCGCGCGCGCTTCCCAGCACGCCCACAACTGCGGCAGGGCTGCAAGCCTGGGTCGGCCTGGGTCAGCTCCGCCTGGGTCGGCCCCTCAGGCCGTCACATCAGCCCAGACGTCTGGTCAACACCGGTGCTGCTCATCCACACTGGAAGCGGTGGCACTAACGAAACCGACACACCTGCATGCTCCAAATCAGTGGCTGGATTCACACTACATTTGCGCATTCCTACACTGTCACTTGTCACAAGTCACATCCAATAGAACACACGTCGTACAGCTGCACTCCTGCCAGACAATTACTAACACACCAAGGACGAAACCCTCAACAAAACGTATGTTCATTCATTCATTGACTGGCTGATCAATATTCCGCCACCCCATAATGTCACTGACCTAACGGCCCAAACACCATTCAGAGTCACAAACACAAAAGGCATTCAAAGTGACAACCACAACCGATTCTAGTGCTCCTCGGTCATCAAAAGAACCCCCTCAACTATACCCCTGTGCCAACACAGGTCTAAGCAAACAGAAGTCTCAGGCACCATCACAGTCAACACATCAACACCACCATAAGATTTAGACACCAGTCTCAAAACAAGCAATGAAACAACTGACACCCGCCATACTGACATGCTGACAATTACACTGGCATGGGATATAACACTAGCCAGCAGCAGCAGAGGTGACCCAACATATAACACAACATCAATGACATCAGGTAACGCCAACGGCAGCAACAACAATAACAGTCGACTACCACACAAGACCCAATAGCAACACCAACCAAAACAGTAACAACAAAGTCAGAATCTCAGCATTCCAACCTGCACGTAGGAGTCACACTTAGTAATGGTCACACGTAATACAAAAAAAAAACTAGAAAAAACACATCAGTAGCTGCATCAATATTAAACCCAGCAGCAGCAATAAGAGAAAATAATATTGACACTCCTGACACTCCTCTCTTATCAGTACTAACAATCCATCAATAAATATCATTATTATTGTTATTAACGTTGCTTAACATCCAGCCGACTACGCAGAGCCACGTTAAGACGACCCACACTGTCTACAAATCGAAAACTTCATTGCACGTGCGTCAACTGGCCCGAAGACGGGCCCCGCCTACCGGAACACAAAATGGGGAGGCACCGGAAACGAGTCAGCGTCTGCGCAATGATTGGAAGTAGCAGTATTTGAAAATAGTTGGCCACAGGCAATCCCAATCGCTTTCAAAATAAAACCATGGCACCAGTATCCTTAGCCATGTCTCTACACAACAGTGACAGTACCAGCGCTACCGCCAGCTTAGTGGCAGCCGCCACAGCCATGAGTTTGGCAACCATGCCACTTTGCCAACACATTATCAACACGTCATCACACACACACCCCTTTCTCTCTCCTATCACTTCCCCCTAACCTTACCCATAATATACCAATAGCGCGACCACAAAATAATAACCCCCTGAAGATTCTCCTTTCAAACAAAATAACACAAGTAATTTTAAGTATCACTATAGCAACAGCACTAATAACTACTACCCTCCCCCCCCCCCCCCCCCCCCCCCCCCGCCAGCCTAGGACAGATTCCAAAAATTAAGAGAAGACTGGAGTTGACATACAACTCGGGTCATAGATAGGGAGGCCTACCCACTGCCATAATGGACTACACCTACAAACATCTATCTTCTTCTTCACAATTAACCTCTTAGGCACACAACAACTAACACATATGACCAGACCCTATTTGCAAAAGTCTACAACTCTAGCTCAATGATCGATCACTTCACTTAGAAAACAGCCAAACCTTGCTTCAAACTTCCTCGAGAACCTTGAACAAAACACCAACGTAGGGAGGCCCACACACTGACTACACCCTACACATACATTTACGTGGCGTCACCAGAATCACACCTTGATCTGAATTGTGACCCACTTTTACATAGAACAGAGACTCCACTTGGTGGGCCAGGAACAGCCTCCCGAAAACCACACCCCTCAGGTCCGAAAGACCCAATGCCAAGAGTCCTGCCTGACACCCCAGCCAGAGACAGAACTGAATTTAGCGCGCCCTGCGCTCCTGCAGGTAGAATGCGGACACTCACTCAACATAACTGCACGTGCACAAGACAACACACACTGCACGGGACAAAACGCGACGCACAGGTTCTGGTTAGAGAACGTAGATATACCAATCCTGGGCCACTTCCGCCCTCACCCAGTTCGGGCGAAAGTAACCCAGGATTGGTATATCTACGTTCTCTGACAAGTAAGACTTCAAACTACACACACACGCATGCACAAACACACAAAAATGCACCCACTCACAAACACAAACACACACTTACACACAGACACACACAAACACACACACACACTCACACACACACACCCACACACACGCACTATTTAAAAAAAATGTGCCCCTGGTTTACAGTAGCATACTCCCGCCTACAGTGGCGTGCTCCCTGTTTACATTGCAGGTGTGTCTTCGGCCAAAAAATCAATACTGCTGCACTCCCTCCCTACCCCCACTCCTTCCTGCCCAGCTTGCTCGATCGCACCATATGACATCAGCTAACACTGCCCGCGTGGCGTCGCGTGTCACAGCCTGGCCAATCAGCGGGGCGCTCACATGACTAGGTAACCCACACATTCTTTCGCTGACAGTCGGACGAGCAGGACGGTTTACCTGTGCGGTGGGTGTGTAACCGGTTTACTGAAGAACAGAATTGTGTATCTTGAAGGGTTGTTGGCTCGTTGAAGACAATATTGTTGACAAAGATACAGCCAGTTTTAATACGTGTGGCAGAAAGACCTGTGAAGTGACTGTGTGGTGTAGTGAGAAGATATTTACTGGGTTTTGTGCAGGTTGGTTTTGTTTATATAATATTTTAATCATGGCAGAACAAAGACAGTGGGAGATTTCTAAGCTGACAATACTTGACGAGCATGTTGAGTACCATGCACAATTTGTTAGTGCTTTGGATGAGTTGAGAGCGGCAGGCCCTTCATATTCTCGCAAACTAAGAGAGATTGCTCGTTTGTTGAATCCATATGCTAAAAGGTTTGCTACAGTTGGTCTTTCTTTCATAGAAGTCTACTCTATGAGGAAGGATTTGTATTTAATGTTTTCAAGCAGTGAGGAGATAGAAATTATTGGACTACTCCTGTACAAGAACCAATGCAACTCCAAACACACTCCTCTCAAAGTCCGCAGCAATGAGAGAGAACTAGCGCTCCACCCTAGAGCGGTCAAAGGTCACAGTGGCAAGCCGTTTCTTCAGCGCTCCACCCTAGAGCGGTCAAAGGTTACAGTGGCAAGCCGTTTCTTCAACGCTCCACCCTAGAGCGGTCAAAGGTCACAGTGGCAAGCCGTTTCTTCAGCGCTCCACCCTAGAGCGGTTAAAGGTCACAGTAGCAAGCCGTTTTCCAGCGCTCCACCCTAGAGCGGTCAAAGGTTATCAGCAGTGAGAAGATAGACTTTTTTTTGCTGCTTCGTCGCTTTGCTGTCTACGCTCCACTTCACATACAAAGGCTGTCTATTCAGACGTCTTGCGCCAAGTGGTGTTACACATGACAAATAATAAAGCTCTGTGTACACCACACACACTCCCACCCCCAAGTCACCCCAAGTTCTTAATTAAGTTTTTAATTAAGTCGCCCCAAGTTTTTAATTAAGTTACTTCAAGTTCTTAATAAGTTCTTGATTAAGTTTTTAATTAAGTTCTTGATCAAGTTCTTAATAAGTTCTTGATTAAGTCATCCTTTAAGTACAACCAAGTTCGTATTCAAGTTATCTTATAATTATCAAAAAAATACAATCTATGTTTTTATCTTAAATAGCAGATGTCTAATATAGTACACACACGCCTCAAAAAACGCGTCATCGTTGAGGATGTCTTGCTCAGCGTTTTCTGCATAGATCTTAAGGAAGGTCTTACATCCGAAGCAACCGCATTGATTCTGGTTTATGGAAATGTCTTTTATAGACTCCATGTCTTTATTTATTGACTTTATCATTTTATAATACGCCATGATCTATTTTTATTAAAAAATTTAAAATATTATTGCATTATAAATGGATCAAAATGATCTTTGTTATTGGCGGTTTTGGCGTGCAGTTGTCTTTTTCTGCATTTAATGGTTCAGATTTTTTTGATTGCTTTTGTTTCTGTTGCAATTGTGGTATATATTTTATAGCCGCAATAACTGCCCCCAACAGCAGCAATGGCGCCAAAAATGGCAACAGTTTTAAGTTCAATATTCCATGAAGACTTTGGGGCCCTTGTATCACATGGAGTTTTATAGCTGGCATTGAATCAACTTGTTCTGGCGTTGGCGGTGTTATGTTTTCATGATGAGTTATATTCTGCAACATTAATTTTTTTTGTCTGTTCCACTCTGCTAATTTTTTTCCTGCTTCAATACGCCCAGGATTTTTAATGGTCTCCACCTGATTCAGCGTTTTCTGCTGATTTTCTGGCTTGGTTACTTTCTCCACCTGATTCAGTGTTTTCTGATTCTGCTGATTTTCCAGCTCGTTCATTTTGAAGGGAAACAAAATCTATATGATTAAAAGTTATTAATCCATGATCGCTGGCGATAACAATGTTCCAAATCTGTAGTATAGATCACATCCTAGAGACTCTAATGACTTTGTTAAAACTGGATCTTGCGTTAAATCATACGTAAGATCTTGTTCAGAATCAATGGGAGCAAATCTACTGACTAGTTTTAGTGTACAAACTAAGAACCGTTTGCCCCACACTTTTCACCATTCTAGCCCCTAGCTGCGCTTCATACCTGTTATGATACTTTAAATGTCTTGTGGCGACATCTGTTGAATCTGTTCAATGCTGAATTCAGTTCCGAGGAACTGTTTTGTTTTCCCACATGCTGCCAAAGAATACAACCTCTCCTTTTGGGGCATAACAGCTTGGCCATCAACTTGGTCATTCATAAGTTCGGGAAGGTTAGGCCGCCTTGTAGCTGTAGGAGATCATCACTGTTCATGTTTTTTTAATAATTATAATTATTTTATTTTATAAAAATGAGCACCGAAAAAACTGTTGCTAACCTTGTATACCATTCTGCTGTTATTGGAGGTCTAAGTGTAGGATACTCAATGTTTGGGTAAAAGCCTGTTAAGAATTAAACCAGCAGATCTTGGCAAACTAGACTTTGAGGATTCAGCAAAGCTGATTGCTATCATTGCAGCTTCGGTTGCCACGAAAGATTTTCTAGTCAAGCAAGGAATAATTCCAGACAATATAAAAAATGTAAGAAAAAAAAATACATTTATAAAAAATGGCTTCACTCGCAATAATGATAGGTGGCGCTGTGGTGAATGCGCTTGCTTTTAGCGGAAGTAATTTCGCATTTAGTTAAACTGGGGAATGACGGCGAGAGAAAAAGACATAACAAAGCTATGGAGCAACTAGCAGCTGCACAAGACGCCTATGAAAGGCAGAGACTTGAGCAGTTAGATTTATTAATGACACACTGAAAAGACAGGGGCATGCAGCTTACACATTTAAAAATGTTGATCAAGCAATAAAACAATATTATCTAGTAACAGGCAAACCGGTCCAGACATTGCCCCCACCAAAATTCAGTGACTTTTATCAACCATCAGAAAAACAAAAGATGCAAGAAATCGCGTTTATTGCCTTTGGTATGACCGTCGTGTATTTTGTTGCACATAATATTGGCTGAATAAAAAAATGAACAAAATCTATTATTCGCCCAAAGGATATTGGAAGGGTATCACAGCAATACAAAAGCTAAGCCAAGCGGGAGGAGTCAGTGAACAAACAGCAAAGGAATGGTTATCTAAACAAGCGATTTGGCAAATTTATTTACCTGCACCTAGACGAATACAGAGACCGCACTTTGTGAACACAACTCCAAACGACACCCATCAAATGGATCTTCTATATTTACCCTCTGATACGATTAGACGAAAAAGATTTAAGTACGCACTTACAGTCATTGACATGGCTTCAAGATACAAAGATGCGGAACCATTAACACAAAAGAGTGCTTCTGCTGTTGCTGTTGCCATACAACTGATATATCAACGAGGGCCACTAACTTATCCTCGCATGATTCAAGTTGATGATGGAAAAAGAATTTAAAGGGCAAGTGAATCAATTATTGTTGAAACATAGAGTCACCATTAGAAGAGGCATTCCGGGAGTTCACAGATCACAGGCTTTAGTTGAAAACTTTAACAAACAGTTAGCCGAAAGACTTTTTTCCTACCAGTATCACAGAGAGCTTATTGACAATTCTCGCAACACAGAATGGGTTAGAAGACTGCCCTCAGTTTTGCGCGCAATGAATAATGAAGAATTTAAAGGGCTAAAACCAGTACAAGCAATCAAAAGAAAAACAATAAATGTTGCTGAAGGTGAGTCTTCATCCAGCAAACTATTACCATTTGGATTGAAAGTAAGGTACCTTTATTACGGGGGAAGCAGAAGGGGACACTCGCATCAGGGCAACCGATCCAGTTTGGAGTGTTGATCCATATGAAATAAAAAGAATTGTAAAAATGAATCCGCCCGTGTATTATTTACGAGAAACTGACACAACAAAACAACCAGCTCCTCAAAGATCTTTTGTGAAAGAAGAACTGCAGATAATTCCGCCAGACACAGTTCCGCTTTAATTAATTTACGGTTCTCCAGTGCCCGATTGCATATGAAAACTCTGGATTAACAAACACCCGTTTTGTGTTTGTTCTATCTAACGACTTCTTTGTTACAACTGTTGTGTTGATCTCATGTTAGATTAGATCGCAGTTTTACGTTGTCATGATGAAAAGTCTTATTGCCAAACAATGCTTCTTTGTAGTTGTCATGTGATATGTTTGACTGCACAACGCTGCGAGATATTCCCTTTGCTTTCTTAATGATTTTCTCCTGGCTTGAAATACTGTACATTTTTGACCTTAACCCCACATACTCCTTGATTACCTTTCCAGATAATTCATCCTTCATCTTTCCTAAAACCTTCTTGTTAGTAATTGAATGTAAAGGCGAATCTTTAGGGTAATCGGATGTGTCGTACCATCCGCTCGCTCCTTTAGCTACTTCTAATTCCATGTCTTTATAGATGTCTTCAGTAGGATATCTATAACAAAACTATCTGTATCTGTGTAAAGTACTCTGGACTCAGGATACGAGGGCTTAAAGTAGTCATAAAGAAACTCTAACATCAAAAGCTTTGATAATTCTAAAACAGTAAACCCAATAAATACAGGTTTGTCCAATTTGACTTTCTTTTTTTTCATCATTATGCCAAAAAGCTGATCATGAAATCTTCTGAAGTCCTGATAATTTGGTTTTGAAGTCAGCTTATTGCTTCATTCTCTCTGGTGACCAATCTGACATCTTTGCGCTTGTGCGGATTCTCCATAGTCTTTCCAAAACAGCTGTTGTTCATCAACTTGAAAAGTCTTTTTCTGAAGCATCTGTGGATTTAGTTCTGAGGTCAGTGTTCTTCATGATGTATGGGTTTTATGAACTGTTCTTGATCAAAGCAATTATGCGATAGGACAGCTGTAACTTAAAATCAAAAAA
>CM031619.1:56403225-56425725 GCA_018398815.1 Conus ventricosus
GTAGATATACCAATCCTGGGCCACTTCCGCCCTCACCCAGTTCGGGCGAAAGTAACCCAGGATTGGTATATCTACGTTCTCTGACAAGTAAGACTTCAAACTACACACACACACACATGCACCCACTCACTCACACTCACACACATAAACACACACACACCACACACACACACACACACACACACACACACACACACACACAAACTAACACGGACACATGCACACACAGAGAAACACTCACACACAGGCCAAAAAATCAATACTGCTGCACCTCCTTTACCCCTCTTCCCCCCTCCTTCCTGCCTAGCATGACATCAGCCTTCCTACGCCAACACTGCTCGCGTGGCGGCGCTGTCACAGCCCGGCCGCTCACACGAAGCACACTCGGCCGGGTTGCAACCCATTGCATCAGAAAATGATTGCCACGTCGACACACCGAATCGAGGCTGTCGCGTGACACGACTGGGGTTGCCATTGTTGCTTTGAACAAGAAGGCTGTGTTTTGTTTGCGCTCTGTTGTGACCACTGGTGTTTTACTTGTGTTATTTTAAAATGGCAAAACGTTACTGAAGAACAGGTTTGTTATTCGAGGCCATAAGTTTTACTTTAACTGCATGTTGTGAAACCGGAGAGATTGTTTTTAGAAAACGAAAAAGTGAACATAACTGCTTTGGAAATGAACGGCTATCTTAAAGGTTTGTTGGTTTCAAGGAAATGAAACAAGATGTAGCTAGTTTTAATACGTGTTTGGCTATCGATGAGATGGTTCCTTATCTAATAAATGGCGCTGCATTGTTGAAAGTCGGCCGAAGCAAAACAAACCATTGCGCGTTGATTGTTGGGAGCTGGCTTGAGACAGCTAAAGCCATGGCGTTCATTTCTTAAGGCGGAGTAAACACGACTGTTCGTATGCTAAAAAACTTATATTTGAAACATTTTTGCTGTTACTCCCAAGTAAAAATGTTCTCAGTTTGTATTAGACTTGATTGATTGTTAACTACAGATTCAGTGTTCATGTGGCAAGCTGATCTGTGTATTAAGATGTGTATACTTTTCTAATTCTAACCAGTTCATCTGCCTTCAAGTGTGCCCTTATGCAACTGAATGGCGATTTCGAATGTTCTGGCAAACAAACTAGATAGGGTTAGGCAGACCTTAGTACATTTACTAGTATGGAGAGGAGTAGTGTGTGGCTAGCACTATCTTCATATAAATGCTTTAAATATACAATGCCGGATGTACTACTACTGGCGGTTAGAGCTGCCATAAATGCTTGGCTACAGCAATTACTGCTGTAACCCAGTTGCAAGCCCGGTTGAGAAAAGAGGGCACAGCAAACTAGGGCAAGCGATCAGAGAACTAACGCTCCACCCTAGAGCGGCCAAGGTCGCAGTAGCAAGCCGTTTCCAGCGCTCCACCCTAGAGCGGCCAAGGTCACAGTAGCAAGCCGTTTTCCAGCGCTCCACCCTAGAGCGGCCAAGGTCACAGTAGCAAGCCGTTTATTCATCGCTCTACCCTAGAGCGGTCAAAGGTCACTTTTGTACTTTATACAATTGTCTTTATTCAATCAGGCTTTTGTTAAATGCACTTGGTGGCTGCTTTGAACTTGCAACAAAAGAGCCAATGCATCACAAAAACGCAAGCACTGTCTTGCACCAAGTGGTGTTACACATGACAAATAATAAAGCTCTGTGTACACCACACACACTCCCACCCCCAAGTCACCCCAAGTCCTTAATTAAGTTTTTAATTAAGTCACCCCAGGTTCTTAATTAAGTTTTTAATTAAGTTACTTCAAGTTCTTAATAAGTTCTTGATTAAGTTTTTAATTAAGTTCTTGATCAAGTTCTTAATAAGTTTTTTGATTAAGTCATCCTCTAAGTACAACCAAGTTCGTATTCAAGTTCTTATAATTATCAAAAAAATACAATCTATGTTTTTATCTTAAATAGCAGATGTCTCATATAGTACACACACGCCTCAAAAAAACGCGTCATCGTTGAGGATGTCTTGCTCAGCGTTCTCTGCATAGATCTTAAGGAAGGTTTTACATCCGAAGCAACCGCATTGATTACAATTCGGTCTATGGAAATGTCTTTTATAGACTCCAGGTCTTTATTTATTGACTTCATCATTTTATAATACGCCATGATCTATTTTATTAAAAAAATTTAAAATTAAGTTCTTAAAAAATTATTCCATTATAAATGGATCAAAATGACGCTTTCTTTTTGGGCGGTTTGGGTGCGGGGTCTTTTTCTGCATTTAGTGGCTCAGATTTTTTTTGAAAAGCTTTTGTTTGTTGCCATTGTGTATATATTTTATAGCCATAATAACTGCCCCCAACAGCAGCAATGGCGCCAAAAATGGCAACAGTTTTAAGTTCAATATTTCCAGAAGACTTTGGCCCTTGAATCATATGGAGTTTTTATAGCCGGCATTGAATTAACTTGTTCTGGCGTTGGCGGTGTTATGTTTTCATGATGAGTCATATTCTGTAACATTAATTTTTTTTGTCTGTTCCACATCTGCTATTTTTTTCCTGCTTCAAACACGCCCCAGGATTTTTTATTGGCCTCACCTGTTCAGCTGTTTTCTTGCTGATTTTTCTGGCTTGGTTACTTTTCCACCTGATTCAGTGTTTTCTGATTCTGCTGAGATTTTCTGGCTCGGTCATTTTGAGGGAAATAAAAAATCTATATGATTAAAAGTTATTAATCCCATGATAATGGCGTTAACAATGTTCCAAATCTGTAATATAGATCCATCCTAGAGTCTATAATGGACTTTGTTAAAACTGGAATCCTGCGTTTAAATCATAACGTAAGATCTTGTTCAGAATCAATGGGAGCAAATCTACTGACTAGTTTAGTGTTCAATCTAAGAACGTATGCCCAACACTTTTCACCATTCTAGACCCTAGCTGCGCTTCATACCTGTTATGATACTTTAAATGCTTTCTTGTGGCGACAATCTGTGAAATCTGTTCAATGACCTGAATTCAGTTCGAGGAACTGTTTTGTTTTTCCACATGCTGCTAAAGAATACAGCCTTCCTTTTTGGCAATAATAGCTTGGCATCAACTTGGCTCTTTCATAAGTTCAGGAAGGTTTAGGCGCTTGGAGCTGTAGGAGATCTTCACTGATTCCATGTTTTTAATAATTATAATTATTTTAATTTATGAAATGTAGACGAAAAAACTGTGTTGCTAACATTGTATACATTCTGATGTTATTGGAGGACTAAGCGTAGGCATACTCAATGCTTGGTAAAAAGCCTGTTAAAGATTAATCCAGCAGATTTGGCAAACTAGAACTTTGAGGATTCAGCAAAGCTGATTGCTAGCATTTGCTGCCTTCGGTTGCACGAAAGATTTTCTAGTCAAGCAAGGATTAATGCCAGACAATATAAAATATGTATGAAAAAAATACATTTATAAAAAATGGCTTCACTAGCAATAATGATGGCGGCGCTGTGGTGAATGGACGTGGCTTTTGAGTGGCAGTATTTTTGCATTTAGTTAAAACTGGGAATGACAGCGAGAGAAAAAAAGACATAACAAAGCTATGGAGCAACTAGCAGCCTGCACAAGACGTCCTATGAAAGGCAGAAGAGACTTGATGCAGTTAGATTTTATTAATGACACTCTGAAAGAACAGGGGGGCATGCAGCTTACACATTTAAAATGTTTGATCAAGCAATAAAACAATATTATTTAGTAAAATAACAGGCTAAACCAGTCCAGACATTGCCCCCACCAAAAATTCAAGTGACTTTTTATCAACCATCAGAATACAAAAAGATGCAAGAAATCGGGGTTTATTTGGTGTTGGTATGACCGTGTTGTGTATTTTTGTTGCACATAATATTGGTGAGGTAAAAAATGAACATAAATTTATTATTCGCCAAAAGGAGTATTGGAAGGGTAATTACAGCAATCAAATAGCTAAGCAAGCGTGGAGTCAGTGAACAAACAGCAAAGAATGGTTTATCTAAAACAAGCGATTTTGGCAAATTTATTTACAAGCGCCTAAACGTATACAAAAGACCGCACTTTGTGAACGCAATACCGAACGACACCCATCAAATGGATTTTCTATATTTACCTCTTGGTTAGGATTAGACGAAAAAGATTTAAGTAGAAACTCACAGTCTTTGCATAGCTTCAAGATACAAAGATGCAGAACCATTACACAAAAATTGCTTTGCTGTTGCTGTTGCTATGACAACTAATATACCACACGAGGTCTTTAACTTATGCCTCGCATGATTCAAGTTGATGATGGAAAAAGAATTTAAATGCCAAGTGAATCAATTATTGTTGAAACATAGAGTTACCATCAAAAGAGGCCATTCCAGGAGTTCACAATATCACTGGCTTTAGTTGAAACTTTAACAAACAGTTTGCGAGAAAGACTTTTCTCCTACCAGTATCACAGAGAGTGCTTATTGACAACTCTCGCAACACAGAATGGGTTAGAAGACTGCCCTCAGTTTTGGCGCAAATGAATACTGAAGAATTTAAAGGCCTAAAACCAGTACATGCAATCAAAAGAAAAACAATAAATGTTGTTGAAGGAAGAGACTTCATCCGGCAAACTTATTGCCGTTTGGATTGAAAGTAAGGTACCTTTATTTAACGGGGGGGGAAGAGAAGGGGACACTCGCATCAGGGCAACACGATCCAGTTTGGAGTGTTTGACCCGTATGAAATAAAAAGGAATTGTAAAAATTGAATCCGCCCGTGTATTATTTACGAGTAAACTGACACAACAAAACAACTGCTCCTCAGAGATCTTTTGTGAAAGAAGAACTGCAGTTAATTCCGCAGTGACACAGTTCCTGCTTCTAATTAAGTTACGTAACAATTTTGGTTTTAAATGGAGGCCAGAAGGGAGACGAAACAAGAATGATAAAGGAGAGACCTTGAAAATGATTACGGGAATCATTTACAGGCGTATGTAATGCTATTAAGGAAACATTTTCGTGGATTAATCATTGATGCCTATAAATCATCCAGATCACCTACAACTCAAACCCCAAAATTGGGAAATAGAATATCTTGAAAATATAAAAAAAATTTCGAACTCGTCAAGCAAACATGAGAAAAGATTTATTGATTGGTGAAGCTATGATTGATTTATAATAAAAGTTGATGGGATGAAAAATATAAAAACCCCCTGTTTTGCGGTTCTCCAGTGTCGTTTGCATATGTAAACTCTGGATTACAAATCACCGTTTTGTTGTTTGTTTATCCTAATGACTTCTTTGTTCAACAAACAGTTGTGTTTATCTCATTGTAGATTGATCGCAGCTTTAGTTGTCATGATGAAAAGTATTATTGCCAAAACAATGCTTCTTTTGTAGTTTGTCATGTGATATGTCTTGGACTGACACTACGCTGCGAGATATTCCCTTTGTTTCTTAATGATTTTCTCCTCGGCTCGATATACTGGTACATTTTTGACCTTACCCCACATACCCTTTGGTTCACCTTTCCAGATAATTCATCCTTTCATCTTTCTAAATATTCTTGTTGTAATTGAATGTAAAGGCGAATCTTTAGGTAATCGGATGTGTCGTACCATCCTGCATGCCCTTTAGGCCACTTCTATTTTCCATGTCTTTATAGATTGTTCTTTCAGTAGGGATATTCTATAACAAAATATCTGTTATCTGTGTAAAGTACTATGGATCAGGATACGAGGGCTTAAAGTAGTCATTAAAGAAAACTCTAACATCAAATGCTTGATAATTCTAAAACAGTACCCAAAAATACAGGTTTGTCTAATTTGACTTTTTTTTTTTCATTCAATTATAGCCAAAAAGCTGAATTCATGAAATCTTCTGATAGTCCTGATTTAATTTGGTTTTGAAGTAGCTTAATTGCCTTCTTTCTCTCTGGTGGACCAATCTGACCATCTTTTACGGCTTGTGCGGATTCTCCCATAGTCTTTCCAAACAGCTGTTGTTCATCAGCTTGAAAAAGTCTTTTTCTGAGCATCTGTGGATTTAGTTCTAAGATCAGTGTTCTTCATGATGTATGGTTTCATGAACTGTTCTTGATCAAAAGCAATGATGCGATGGACAGCTGTTATCTTTAAACCATGTCTTAAATAAAATTGTTAGACGTCTGTAAGACAGACATAATTTTTTTGCCTCGAAGATTAGGCAGAATGACCAAGTTAGGCGCTCTCTTGGATTCATCGTTAGACTTTCTGCTGCTAATGATTAGTCATTATGATGGTCATGGAGTTCCTGAGGATATTCTAAGTCAACTCTAGAATTGAAACCGCGCTGTTGATCAGGCGCCAAACTGCCTCAACCACTTTAATGCCTTTTGAATTTTTTCGGATCGCCGCCCTGTGTCTTTTAAAGTTGCGTAACGGAAGTGATTGCGCCATTGCCATCACCATACAGATGTTTGCTTCTAATTACTTAAGATAGTTAGACCTTTTATGCGGATCATAGTCGTCCAAGATATTTGTTGTGTGCTTTACAGTAATGATGCGACGCCATACTGAATTCCTCCACGCAATCCGTTTTCAATCATCTGTATTCATTGGTAGGTCTGACAATAAATCAATCTGTAGTCCAGTAAACTTTAAGAAGCGTCCCAGCTCATCCCGGGCGCGAAATGTAATGCGCAGGATCCAGGCTATAATGTTTCATGCGGGTCTTTTGTAATTTAAAGACGTCTGCCAACAAACATACATCGGCCATCAAGTAGGAGTCATGATAGTCTCCCATCGTTTTACAATCTAACTTCTCCCACGCATTTTGGCATGCGGGTTTAATCAGAATCACTGATGCCCTTTTCCCTTAAGACTAGAAAAGAACGCGCCTTTAGGAGGAAGTGTGTCTTCGTCAAACCTTTCCAACTGTTCATGTACTCTAAGGAAAAACGCCTTTTAACGAGAGTTGGGTAAAAAATATTCTTCTGTTTTTGGGGCAGGACTTTAATGACTAGCCAGTGCCTCTAATGATCCCTCATGTGCTGCATAGAGTCATAAAAAGCCCATGTTATTCAGATTAAAGCACATGTACTTTTCTGATGACTGTGCAATGCATGACACCCTGAAGGCATCGTCTACTGCTTTCATTATAAGGTGAGAGTCGTAACCCGCAAGTTATGAAAAAATACAGGCAGCTTCCATGTTTAGGATCAAACTTTAGTTGAAGATTGCATTTGTTATGCGCCGCTCCTCTGAACTTTCCACAAATTGTGATCATGGTCTCTTACTGTTGGATTCGCTGTTGAGAGGCCTAAACACAAATCCAACAATGTGTGGCTGAGTCATACTGTTGTTGGCTTCAGGGTCATTTTGATTTCAGTAAGTTTAGATTATTAGAACAGGGTTACGCACTTGTGCATGCGTTTTAAGAATGTTTCTGCAGCATCTGGTCCTCTATATAATTCTGGTTCTGAATAAACGCCTTTCCGACCTAACAATAATGAAGGCAAATGAACAAATCTGATGATTTACTCATTAAGACTGTTTTTCGAAGTTTTTGTGGTGTGGCCCTTCATAAGGAACATTAAGCGACTCGAAGTCTGCGTAAAATACGTATGGACTTGTTTGCAGCCGTTTCCATTTTCTTAAAACTAACTTTAGATCCAGGTGGGGGCGAAATTAGTTCTGTATTACAGTTACAGAACTTTTAAAAATGTTTCTTATGTTCGCTGCGGCTTGCACAGATGGCATTCTTGTTAACATTTTCTGCAGAATTTTGTTTGTGCCCATCTTTTGAAGTATCCCTGCATTAGTTTACTCATTGTTCGTATCAATTTTGTAATGTGGCAGCCCCGCTGGTAAAAAAATTTTAGTGTAAGTCAACTGATTTTTGTCTGGCTCGCCAATCGTTGGACTGTTCTTGGACACTTTAATCGGCTGTAGATTTGTTTCCTCACCCCATGTGTGTTATTGACAGTTATTTGGTTTGTTTTGTTCTTCAAACTGATCAATTTGGTCTACACTAACAGGAAAGGATATTCCATTGAAATTAAGATCTTTGGTGTATTCCCGATAGTTAGACACTCTCTCTGCGTGGTCGCGGACATTGATGCAGCCTTCCCAAGAACGCAACATGAAACATTTGTCGTCTGAATTTTTTATGTTTACAACTGCTCTCTTTAAAGCCAACTCTCGAGGTAGCGGAATGTAAGCCTTGCCAACAATCGGCGCATACTTAGCCTGTTTTAATCTAATCTCTAAGACTTCGCCCTTGACCAACCAGAGCCTCTCATTTTGGCTTCTTCAGCGGCAGCGTCAAACTGTGTAAGCAGTTCGTCTCCCCAAACCCGGGTGTTAAGTCATTTGGGAAAGAATAGTTGCTGTTTAGTTGAGACCAGACTTCTAGATTTTCTTCATTTATTGTTACATAGTCGATTAAAACAGCTAACATTACTTTAACTGGCGGGTCTATTGTTAGTTTGCCTGGAACTTGAGAAATAGCTGAACAACGCTTGCCTGTACGTTTGTTGGGTCAATGACTTCTAAATCATATCATTCAGTGCTCTTGAAAAAACGCTCTCTCTCGAGCATTCCTTCAAAAAATTCGTTTGTCCTTCATATCTTAGCCATGCTGTCTTTCTTTTCTAAGCCAACATATTTTTTTAAATTTTAAAAAAATTACAAGGCTTATCAGAATCATATCAACGGTCTTTTGCGCTTGGACTATAAACTAAAGTATAAACACCCTTCGGTGTTGTTACTGTGAGCTGTTTAGAGCAGAGTTTAAATGTCTCGTTTATTTTTTTTAAGCATTCCTTTTTTATCTGCTCGGCGTCTGGTTTGTTGAGAAAAATTTTGCCCTCGCCTTTCTTTGAAGATCAAACTTTTGTCTTGTGTCACCCAAAAATCGGCCTGTAAACGATTAAATTCTTCATCCGTGATGTTTGAGTCAGCTAGTGCTTTATTTTAATCAGCTTAAAGGAATAAGTTTAGTGTTATTAGTTGAACCATAGCTGTGTGCTTTTGGAGTTTAGTTTTTATTTTTTTGCCAGCAGCACCTACAGCTAAGGGAGCACGGCCGAGAGCTAAAGACAAACCGCCTAGAGGTTAAAGCTGCGGGTGCACAACACCTGTTGCTAAGAGACCAAACACTGTTCCTGCTGATAGAGCGCTTATAGTCGATGCTCCAGTATTAACATATGTAACAGCATTAAAGGCAGCAGAATACCTTCGTTTGGTTTTGCTGTATTTTGAAAGGTCTTCCCTTATTTTTTGTTGCATTTGTGTAATGTTGGTTAATCTGAAGGTTTTTATGTTAGGGCTTTCTACTATCTCTTCTTTTGGCGGCGCTGTAGGCACATTTGGATAAACCTGAACGGACTTGCTTTTTATAAAATGAAAAATAATTTAGTTTACTACAGTTTCTAATCTGTTAGCTTCAATATTCAGCTGCGCATCATATAATAAAAACAAATGTACATTAAGCGGTTTATCGGCTTCTTCTTCTTTATCAATTTGAATGTTTATTACGTCTCTCACAGCTCTCCCGCTTCCATGCAACTAAATTATCCTCTGTTGACCTTGGTCAATCCAAAAAACGTATTTCGTTGTTAAATAATCATCAAGCCTAACATTGTGAAGATGTAAATCTATAGACGCAAGGTCAACTGTTGGATTTCTTCACCTCCCGCCTTCCAAACAGTTTTCTTATTTCTTCAAATGCTGATAAGGTTTAGCCCGCTAGCATAGATTTGGTTAGGATGCCCTCAATTCAAACATTGTAACTTTCGTTATTTTTGGATTAAAAAATTTTCCTTGCTCTTTGAACGGTTTTTCATCTTCGCCAGCAATAAAATACCTTTAAGCGATCTTGCTGCACCTAAAATAAAATTCCATATAGTGTCTGCCCTGTTCTGGGATTTTGTTGTATGATGATCACTCTTTCGTAATATTTTGGGAATGTGACTCATATTGGTGCGCAATCAGCTCTGCTAATTTAGGGTTGCTAACAACGTCAAACTCTAAAGATTGTCAGAAATGCTGTACTTTGCTCCGGTGTCTGATGATTTGATAACGCGTTTGTATTCATTAAAAGTTAGTTCATATGACAATCTGTCTTTTAATGCTCCTTGAAGTATGGCGCATGCGCTTTTAACAACTCAAAATCTAAGGAATGGAAAAGCGATTTCCATACGCAAACTTTGGGGCTACATGCTTTTTGTTGTCTTTAGCATCTGCGGCGTCTATTTCTGTGTTTTAGTCCATCATCATTTTCAATTCCTTGAAACGCAAGATCAGCCCTTTCTTTCCCCGGTTAGCCATAGATCAGAATAGGTTAAAAATATGTCTGCATTGTGTAAAGAAAATTTTCTTCCCCCTCAAGTTTTATGAAATTTTTAAACGATTCCCCGCCCGATTCTGTACAACTTTTCCTGTTTGGGTCTGTTGTTGAATCGAGTACTATTTTGAAAGTAAGACGCGCAGAGCCTGGCAAAATACGTCATCCGCTCCTGGTCGGGGAAATTTGACAGTAAGAATTTGATCTGCATCAATAGTAGAGGGGATTATTTGGAACAGTAATAGTCCGCTTATTTCCCTTCACCCCAAAGGGCTCTTTCAGTTTTCTATGCGGGTTAAGAATCAAGCCATATGTTTGCTGCGCCATTTTTATGAAGCAAAATAAAAAGTTATTATTTAAAAACATGGCAGGAAATTTGAAGGCGAAGAAGATTATGATGTTTTTGATCGTGGGACGCGATGAGTTATCCCCTTGGGAGCGGCATCGCTCAGGGCTCTCATTGCTGATGGGAATTAGCAGAAATCGGGAGTAATTTACCAACAAGTCGGTATAAATTAACAGAAAGTAAGGTCAGATCATTATACCAAGTTTTGGCCAAGAACCTCCCGAAATTTAAGACCCTAAAGATTTTGAAAGTAAAAGATGACCATTTGTTTGTGAGGAGCGACCAAGGACAAAATTGTTCAGCTTACAACTAAAAAAGACCCATCAAAGTTTTAGCGTGGGTTCAATTAGAAATTTGGCTCAGTGTGAAGATCAAATCGCCTTGGCCTTGTTAGGCCAAAATTAAGGGCGGAGGCAGTTGCTAAACTTCAAAACCAACTTGCAAAAACTCCCGACAGATAACCAAAAGCCAAAACATGGAACTTAAAGAATTTAAATTTAATCAGCAGGGTGAATTAATAAATGTAATAGAAGCAGAATCAGTTTTCGAGAAACAGCGTTAAAGGGCTATACACGACTCGCCGCTACCCATGCGAGAAATAGAGGCCTTGATCATTTCTTTAGAACCATCAGAGGCGAATTAACAAACAATTTAGCAAAACTAGGTGAACTTGATGGGCATATAAAAAGAGAAAAAGAAAAATCGTTGAGGCTGACGACGCATGTAGGGCTATATTAAAAAAGAATAACCAAAGACTAAAAGATCTTGAACAAGAGAGATCAGCAAGTAGAAGTGCTAACTACTAACCGAGACCAAACGAAACTCAAGTGAATAGAATTAAGAGAAACTATCCGGAAAATTTTATATGAAGACCAACGCTAGCAGAACGAATACGAACGCTGTTTAGAGGCAAGGAGTCACTTAGCAAGCGTTATAACAGCCCTTTGGTTTTGCAATAAGTACACTGGTGTGGCTATTACAGGCGGCGGTGGTCAAAGCCCAGTGCCCCCACCACCATCCCCTCCACCTGATAAATCATGGGTAAAAAAACAGCTTGATATCTTGCGAATTTATTAAAAAAAAATTTGCTGGTAAAAGCTATAGACTCTTTACGGGTATATTAGGGGGTATTGTCAGCTGGCTTTTGTCTACTGCAAGCAAAGTAGTTGGCTTTATGGCCCAGCACTTATGGGCATTTGTTCTCTTAATAGTTGGGTTACTATTTAGTAAAATAAAGACCGAGTAATCCTAGGCCCGTTAAACCAGAACAAGCGCGGTTTTTCATATTCATGGTCATCGCGAACGAGTCCGCGAGCTTTGCTGAGCCTTCAATGACTTTGGGGGGTTGGACTTCGGGGATTAGATGACTTAATCTTGGGTGTTCTTTTATTGTTTGTAATATTACTGGCCCAGAAATTTTTGTCGTTTTTCCCAACCTTCTGTTCATTGCCTGCTATAAGAATTTCATTATTATAGTTTATTATTGTACCTATCTGGAGTTGAGGTCAGAAGGCAGCATGTTAAACCAGTGCCAACAGCAAAGTCTACTTTCGATCTTGCTATTGTAAAACATTTTTGGTACCTTTGAATACTTTAAGGTAAATCAACTGTAGAATTAAAGGCGTCCTCTAAAATTTTCTAGTATTGTTTTTGTGCGTCAAAGCCAGTGAAGGATCAGTTATGCTTGATCTTGCCTGTGTTGCGAACCTAGCAAACACCAAACGTAAGTACGATAGAGGGCGTTTATTCGTTCTTTCCCGCTTAGTTAGGCCCTTAGAAGTGTCTAAGATTAAATGTCGTCCATGCTGGGTTTTATGCTCATGCTCTATGGCCAGGGCTGAACAATTTTGAAAGGAGGGAAAGCCAGTCAAAGTTATACTTTCCCGTGCGTGCTGAAAATAAATGACGCCTAGGCCTGATTAAGATCCCAAATTTTGTCTAAAGTCTGTCTTGATGTTAATATTGAATTCGTTACAGATCCTTTCAAAAGCCTTCATGTCTATTCTGTTGCTGAGTGGATTTAAAAAGGTTTTTTCATTTGGTAATGGCGCTTGCAGTTCGACAAAATACGTCTGAAAGGTTTTAATATAAAATGAAATCTGTACACTGACCTCACCAAGGATCATGGTGATTTAATGATCGGCATACGCACTCCACACCAGTTGATGCACAAGACCAGCAAAATTTAACTGGTTCTGATAAAACTGCATCGGATGACTAAACCACGTTTTCTGGATGTGCTCGTTTTCAATAGGGGGGTTTAAAATAGCTCTTCAATGGAGTACTCACCTTTTTATGAAAAGAGGGCAGTCTGGGTCACAGCAATGTCAAGAGTATCAGTTGCTTATATTTTTAAGATTGTCAGTGCGGCCCAACAGAATATTTTTACGTATATTTGAATGCACTCATTTTTATTTCGTTTAAAAAAAAGTTTGTAAACAATAAAAACTCAAGACCGTCCTTCGTTTTTAGAAATGCTATTAATAACAATTGTGGCGCGAATGGTTGCGCTCCATGAAATATTTTTACAAAGTCGTTTTGGTTTAATATAACTGAATCCAAGATGAATAAAAGATTAAAAATTTAATAATAGAGGCCAATTAGTTAGCCCGTTAACCATACCTGATGGTTTATTACGGGTTTTGCTCACTAAAAGAAGCAATGAGTAACTTCAACATTACTCTCAAACTTAAAAATGCAAATTTGGGCAACAATGTTAACATTCAACTTGAAAAGAAAGTAGTACATTACCTTTTTAGTATAGAGCTAGCTAAAAATGTTAGGCTTTGCAGCTAAACAATAATAGTTTTTAGGTTACACCAGACGAAACTACTTTTGAGGGGGAAAGTCCGCTCAATCTTGCATTATATTCATTACTTATGTTCTTTGATGAGCTAAGCACTGATGAAAACTTATATGATGGAGGGCCCTCAACTGTTTTAAGAGCTCTTCCATCAGGGAAAGCTGCATATTGCGTTATGAAATTATACAATTCCCTAATTTACAGTTTAAAAGATTAGTTTGTGGGAGGGTCGGATCATTTAATATAAAAATCAAAGACAAAAACAGGGAAAGTCGTAAATGTGATAACCTGCACATTGTTTTTGGGAAATAAAATAATAAGTTGTACTAAAATGTCGCGTGGGCCCGAGAATCCGGGTTACATTAGCGCCTGTAGGTGTATAACCTTAGAATTAAAAGACCTTGGGAGACGTTGGGACTTTGACAGATGGTGAAATAGGCACTTTGTATGGTTTTGAGTACACTAAGATGGTGATTATAAACGCAAAGAGGTTGGCGACAGCAAAAAGTTTCCTAAACTAGAACAGCTGCGCAAACTAGAAGCAAATAATGTTGGCCAGTATGAATAAAATAGTTCGAAAGCCTGACTCAAAAGGCACTTAGAACCATATTTAGAATGGGACATAAAAATTTTTAATTCATAAGCCCATTTACATATTTTAGCCGCCAAAAAAAGTTTCAGAAAAGCATTCAACTCTGGCCCTTTTTCATGTAAGTCTTAGCCCGATGACAATAGTCGGAAAGAAATTGAAATAACGCCGTATGGGAAAAAAAAACAGTACATCCTCCACAGAAGAGAAACGGTTTTAAAGATGCTTTCAAAATTACAGTTCATCCGCAAATGAAATTAGGAGCACGTTCACAATAATATTTGAAATTTCTGGGCTTAAAAGATAAGGAGAGGGATGGGGTTGTGGGCGTTGTGACGTCCTTTTTAAAGGAATTTAATTAGCTGGGCAAAACTTGACGTTGACAGTCTTAAAGTTACTGTTGTCATTCTTCACATGGTGAGGATATTAAGGTATAACAACAAGCAACAAAATCAATATTAGTCTAAATAGAAACAATTTTTACAGCACTAAATTGGATTAATCTTACACCATTTAGGACTTATAGGATTTTATTATACTGAACAAGTTTTGACAGAGAGCATGATAAAAAAATAACTGGATTAGATTAAATTTAGTATAAAAAATATGGAGCAGTAAACTTTATGACAAAAACCCCTCATTGTTCATTAATTTGGACAGCTGGTTGTGGAAAAAATATTTGTCCTCAACCTATTTTCAAACAGTTTTCGCTATAATTTTAATCTATTGTGTTTTCTGTCCAACACTTAAATGGAACAAAGATACATAATAGAAGGTTTATATGGACAGATGATGACTATATTTAGTTAATCCTAGCAATAAACTGAGTGAGTGTTTTAGAACCGTTTTATAGACTGTTTGAAGGAACGCAGACACTATTTTATTATAGATGACTGTTCGGCAGAAAAAAAACATAGTTAAAAAGGAAACACTTTGTCGAAACTAGCTTTCAGCGGAAGACATGCTGGGATAAGTGTGTGGATTTTATGCCAAAAATATAACTCGGTTTTAAAAAGATTTAGAGAACAGTTAAAGACTGTAGTTTTATTTCACATGAAAGACAGAGACTCATTTGAAGAATGTTTGCGCGAAATGATGTTATTGAAAATGACCCGGAAAAATAGGATTAAAACAAAAACTGAAATTGAAAAGTTTAGTAAATTAGTATTGAAACGGATAACCTGCACAGTATGTTTGTTTGTAGATTAATCGTTATTTTTTGGTTATTTAAGTCTTATTGTCAGAGAACGGGGAAATACCAATCCTGGGTTACTTTCGCCCGAAACTGGGTGAGGGCGGAAGTGGCCCAGGATTGGTATTTCCCCGTTCTCCCCGGGCCAGGAACACCCTCCCGAAAACCACACCCCTCAGGTCCGAAAGACCCAATGCCAAGAGTCCTGCCTGACACCCCAGCCAGAGACAGAACTGAATTTAGCGCGCCCTGCGCTCCTGCAGGTAGAATGCGGACACTCACTCAACATAACTGCACGTGCACAAGACAACACACACTGCACGGGACAAAACGCGACGCACAGGTTCTGGGTTTGACATTAGCTCAACCCCGGGCGTTTAACGCACGGAAGTTCTGCCTTACCAACCAACAGGGCGTCCGTGAAACGCCAAACTAATAAACTATTAGACATGTTCCCGGGTGTGTCACGTTCTCCCTCCTTCCACCGCCTCCTTCTCTTTCTTTGATGCCACGTCACACAAAACCGAGCTCTGGGTCATGACAACAAGGCCATACACAGAGGTAAACATGTTTGTATGATCCTTGTGTACTACTGTTTCCTACAGTACAATACCACACAGGATGGTCAGTGTGTGTGTATGACCGTAGCGTAACGATAGTACCTGCAGTACAAGACCCCCCCCCCATACACACAACTCTCTCTCCCTCTCTCTCTCTCTCTCTCTCCCCCCCCCCCCCCCTCTCTCTCTCTCTCTCTCTCTCTCTCTCACTCGCTCACACACACACACACACACACACACACACACACACACACACACATACGCACGCACGCACACACGCACACACACACACACACACACGCACACACACACACACACACACACACACACACACACACACACACACACCACACACACAAGGTCCAGCTCTCACACCTGTACAGGAAGATGGGGAGGACGAGTGCTCTGTTCAGCTTGAGTGTTGTTGGGAAGCTGATCTCGTTGCTTCTCCCCTGCTTTGTGAGCTTTGCCGTGGCTGCTAAGCAAAGAGCTGATTTGACCTTGACTTCCGTCGTGCAACGACCGTCTTTTGTGAATGTGGAGCCGAGGTATTTAACCGCTTCCACCTCCTCCAGCTTTTTTCCGTTCATTGTGATGTTTGCGGTCTGGTCTCCATTGTTGCTCTTCCCCATTACGTTACACTTTTCTGCTCTGCTTTCCATCCCATGTGCGCTGGCTCGGTCTTTTTGCCCGCTGGTTTAGGTCTTGGAGTTTGTCGTCGCTTTCGCCGGATAGGTCTGTGTCGTCGGCGAAGCATAGATTACATATCGACCTGCCCCCAAATGAAATGGTAGTGTTGAAGTTTTTGAGGGCCTCACGTATGATGTTCACCTAGTACAGGTTGAAGAGGGTCTGGGGAACAAACAGCCCTGTCGGACGCCAACAGTTGTATGGAAGAAGTCCCCTATTGGGCTGTTCATGAGCACAGCGCTGGTTGCCGAGCTGTACAGTGCCTGTAGGATCTGGACCAACCCTTCCTCCACGTTGAAATGTCTGCGTATCTGCCACAACACGTCGTGTCAAATTCGATCGAAAGATGTTCAGGTCTATGAAGTTGTGGAAGAGGTCTGGCTGGTGCTGGTGGTGTTTCTCAATCATCAGGCAGCAGTTCAAGATTCGCTCAAGGGTGCTCCTTCCTGGTCAAACGCCTTTCTGGTCTTCTGCAAGCGGTGCTTCCGCCTGTTTCTTGAGCCGGTTTAGAATGATCCTCAGCAGAACGCTGCTGGGATGACAAATCAGACTGATTGTTTATATAGTTCTGGCACAGTCTGGTGTTGCCTTTCTTTGGGATGGGGATAATCACAGACTGCGTTTACTCTCGGGGTACCTCTTGGCCTCTTGCGCAATCGTCATTCTAACTGCAATGCTACCACAGTCAACACTGTCGTGGTCTCCTCGCCTCCATGCTGGAGCAGTTCTGCGGGGATGCTGCAGGCTGCTTCCTCCATTTCAGCACTCAGTATTGGAAGAGGGACTGGTTCCCTGGCTGTTGGCTGGCCGGTCAACAAGCTGGTGTCAGGTCGGAACGGGCAACTGTACAACTGCTGGCAATACTCTGTCAACCTTTTCATGATCTCGGTGTTCTCAGTCAGTACAATGCCAGCATCATCCTCAATCACTGACGAGTTGTCCTGTTCGGTTTTGTTGAACTTCTTCAGGGTGTTGTTAGGCCTTTTCGGCGTTCCCAGGCTCGATGTCCTGTTCAATGGCCTTGCACTGGTCTGTTAGTCTGTTTTCTTTTTGTCTCTCTTTTCAGAGTTTCTTGGCTCTTTAGTGTGTAGCTATCTGAATTGGGCGATAGCGCTAGTAGAGAGCCACAGAGATAGAACACCTATGCTTGCGGAATCGTCGGTTATCATTAAGGCTTAGGCATCTCTTAAAAACAACCCTCTTCACCTATCAATAGCAGTTCTTTCTTCCCCTTCCCTTGCCCATCAAATTGATTCTGCGACATGTGTGTGTGTGTGTGTGTGTGTGTGTGTGTGTGTGTGTGTGTGTGTGTGTGTGTGTGTGTGTGTGTTTGTGTGTGTGTGTGTGTTTGCGCTGCTCTTGGCTGAGTGCCAGGACAGCAGCTTCTGCCACAGTGCACAGTGAACTCGTTTTTCGACTTCTCGCCAGAGTTCAAACTGGCTTTATTTCATCGCTTTAACTCCAGTTCATTACCATTTAGACAACTGCATCTATTCTTGTCAAAGTAATCGGTTCTTCAGTTCAGTAATCGTGAAAGAAAAAAAACATGATAATTACTAGTTCACTGTCTCTGTTGATCGTTAAAAATGTCGCGCACCCTTCCGGGTTTTTGTGCAGAATCATGATACTCTCGATGCGCCAGACTTCTGCTCTCTGTCTACAGTACTTGAAGTTTGCCTTGCGGCTGAAGGAGTATCTGGCAGTGACAGCGCTGTGGACGCTCAGCTGATCAAGAGGCTATGGAGGAGTGGATCCAGCGACCGATGAGCCAAGAAGACCTTCTCAGTGGTATGAGGATTAGAAAAGTGAATGTGAGTGTGCTGGCCGACAACCCGTTTCTGCTACGTAATGACACGGGGCTGGAAAGACCCAGCAAGAAAGTGTTGGCAGATGTCCTTCCCATTTCTGTTGCAAACGGCAAGATTGAATATTCTCTCAAAAAAGTGGGTGCGAGTTGCGTTCGGGCATAAAACTGGAGAGATCCAGGGACTAGGACAATGAAATAACAAGGTTCTTGTCAGGGCGCCGTTTTGATTTCATGTCGATGAAAGACATACCGCCGGACTGCTTCTTAAAATGAGCTAAAATTTACCACAAGGATCAAACGTCAACTCATAAGAATGTAGCATGCTCCACCTGCCTAAAGGAAGGTCACTCCCGCTCTGCATGCACTAGTCCCGTTGTTTGTATGGTGTGCAGACAGACAGACAGGTCACAGAAAGGTGAACCCCAAGTAGTGCATATTGACTGGCAGTGACAAAGATTCCCGTTCGGCACAGCAGTCCAAGTCAGGGAACGGGCAATCCCCAAAAAACTCAGGCTCGACTTAAGAGAGGAAAAAAAAGCCAGGTGACTCGGTTAAAGAAAACAGGGAAAGGGTGACTGGTGAGAACAGCCAGCAGTCTAAAACTAACTCCTCTTTTGTTATGAGTGCGCAGAGCACAAGTCGCCCTGAGACCCCCGAAGGACGGCGTGACAAAGAGAGTCCGGTTCCCAGGTGACCAACAAACAGGCGCGCATGGCTAGATAGCATGGTGATGGGGCGCCTGAGGAGTGCAGTCCACAGGCGACCTTTCTGAGGAGGAGGTGACCAGCATCTGGCCATGATCCTCGTCCTGTCCACGGGAGGACCTGCTCTGGATTCGACCTGGTTGTTGTCCCTGGACTTACGTTTACTCTTCTCGATTATGACCATGTCTTAAATGTGTTTCGTTGACTGTACGTGGATTCAGAAAAAAGGTCAGAGAAAGGCCTTGTTTAGATTTTTTTTTTTAGAAAAGAAATGTGATGTTGTATGTTTACAGGAAACCTACATGACTGAAAATGTACACGAAGCATGGCAAATGGAATGGAGAAGGGAAATGTTTTAAGGTACAAATCATAAAAAGTCCTTTAAAAAGGAGGTTTGATGACCCCCAAAAAGGAAAATAACCAGCAAACATTAGGGAGAATCAAGCCTTTGAGAGAGAGAGAGAGAGAGAGAGAGAGAGAGAGAGAGAGAGAGAGAGAGAGAGAGAGAGAGAGGAGAGAGAGAGAGAGAGAGAGAGAGAGATCCTAACCCGATATGGTAACGCTCAATGGTCATGGTTGTTCTTCTGATACCATGTTAGAAAGTAAGATCTGGTAAAGATTTTATACAAATCGAATGAATGGAATATAAGATAATTAGTCGTCACACATGTGTAAAGACATTCAATAGAACATATGATAATTTGTCGTCTCGCATGTGTGATGACATTTTGTGTTGATAGATTGAACAAAAACCTAATTCAGCATAGTTTAACATGATACAGAACACATATGAACGATCAGGTATGGTCAAATAATGGTTTATATGCCGGCCATTTTGAAGAAAAACCCATGCAGTACAATTTTAAATGTGCACTGTGTTTTGGTATATATTTGTAAAAGAAAGTTCTCTAAGCATCAAGGACGTCTAACCCAAAATAAACCGAAAATTTGCAATAACAGTGTTGGTTTGTTTTTACTATCCAAAATGTTTGTGTGTGACCAATGTTGAAATTAGCTCTGGACCATATCTATTGCAAAACAATTGCCATTTAGAGAAGCTTGTGAGTAAAATTGGTTCCATTTATGAGTCGAGTGCTCAGCCTTTGCGAATCCAAAGTTGTTTTTTTTAGAGATACCACGAATGTTTTCAAGTCAGGAAGACCCCGATACCACTATTTTTAACAATTTTAAGAGCTGTCTTCCAACTGATTTTTGTCTGTTTTTTCTTCCAAACAAATCTCTGACAGGTTTGTTGACATGTCCAGGAAAAAATCACACGGATTTGGAAGGAGCAACTACAAATGAGTCAGTTTATAGACACTCAAGAACATGACGGTGTTTTTCGGTTATTAGTAGATATCGAGAACTGTTTTTCATTTTCCACAATTCTTTTGACACAGTTTTGTTTTTTGTTTTTTCGATTTCAGGAGTGCAGCTAGGGTTTGGGGGGTCATTTAGTGTTCTCAGTTCACTTAGGTTCTTAAAGCTTTTCCAGGTTTTTGACTGGACTTTCTTTTGTCTAGGGCTTTGCGGGGGTTTGGTTTAATTGCTTTTTTCAAACTGAAATATGAAAAACGGTGGTGGACGGACTGTGTTAAGAAAGAAAACCTGAAGTATTTGGATCTCTCTTTTAAGTTTCTTTTGTCTTCTGTCCATCCTGTAGTCAGTCTGATGAACTGTTTTGCGTTGTTTATTATGTTGTAAGATGAAAGGAAAAAGAGAATAAAATCTATGTAGAAAATGGAATGGTTTGTTTATTTCCAATGCCTGACATGCTGTATTACTGATTAATACAGATTGTTCTTAAGGATCATATTGTACGTTTGTAGATTCTTATGTTCTGAGTCATTTATGCTGATTTTTAACAACAAGAGCAGTTCCTTGACTCAGCCACCAGATTAAAAAAAAAGATATCTCAAATACCAAGGATGTTGCGAGGTTGAATTTTTTTCCCGTCTTATTTTTACCGTCTGCAGAAAAATGACCAGAAGGTTTTTCTGTACCGAGATCCCATGGCGTAGTACACAAAGATGTTCAAACAAGAATTGATATCTAACAGAATTTCCTGGATTAAATTACAGAGTTGGATAAAAATTATGATTGCGTCTGCCAACATTCACTTCTGGGAAAAATAGCCAGACAAGGCGAAGAACAGCGTTGGGAAAAACACATGCTATAAACAACACAGAGCTGCCAATCAACATCTTGGTCAGAGCTATTTCTCGGGTTGAGACAGAGGACGTCGTTTCGGCACGCCAAATCACAATTTGACGAAGTTTAACCGCTGTTATCATTGTTGTTGTCATTACTACGGACATCGTGAACAAGGGGAAGCCAGCGCCATAAACAACAGAGTCTAAAACGTTGACGAGCCTTTCAATAGACTTGTAGAATTTGGTTTCAACCAGAGTATTAAAGTGGCGCCCGATAAAGGGTTGAAAACGCATGCAGCAGAGAATCGAGATGCCACCAAGAAACGAGGACCTGTGACCACTATGTACACAGCAATAATCACAGCTCCAGTGGCCTTAGTTTTCAGCATGGCTTGAAACTTGAGAGGTCTGGTAATACAAAGATATCTCTCGGTGGCGATAATAGCAGACAGAACTTGTGATGTCCATGCAACGCCAAAGAATCCGGTCAGATAATTGTCCAGCATAAACATTGTCACAGGTAAAAAAGACGATCCTGGGGAAGACTGATTCAGGTTGAAATATCGTAGCATCTGTTCGCAATATATCAAAACTGCCAGTAGTAAATACAATTCGTCAGCTAATGACAATGCAAACAGGCACAGGTTGATTCGTTCCTTCAGGCCTTGTTTGTAAAACACCGCCATGCTTATGACGTTAGCTGGCAAGCCAATCAAAAACAAGACAGGTACTAGACTCAAATTCGCAGTTTTGCGTGCGATCCTCTCTACATAGGCACTTATGATGTTATCAGGATTGTCCAGGTATATAATCCTTCTGGTCAAATCTAAATTCAACACATCCTTCTGGAACAGATACATTTTCGGTTGTTGCTTGTAAATAGCTGGTTGATGGACTTTCTTCATAGTCCGTAATTTTGTAATCCATAGCTGTCAAACTTTCAGTAGAGGTTTTTTTTAATTACATGTATGTATCTGACAGATAATTGCTGGGCATAACCGATTTAGTCTGTTGTGCATTCAATATGTTAAATGACAATGTATACTCTGTAAGTACCAAACAATAAAATGTAAGAAGTTCTGTGGTGATTAGTATATTTTGTATTTTAAATGTTCAAAGGTACGTATCCAAACATTAACAATTAAATCATGTGTACCTATGCGATTACGATGTCAAAAGCTTCAACAAATTTCAACCTGAATGGAATCTAGCTCGACATCTTTGCCCCCTTTGAAAAAGGAACGAAGAAGTGTTCATAAGCTGTATGTTCATATTCCATTTGCTTCAGAACCGACATTATGCTTCTATTTCAATGAACTGTCTAGTGAGCTGAACTTTCAAAGTTACGATAAACAGCCGCATG
>CM031619.1:56430725-56438225 GCA_018398815.1 Conus ventricosus
AAAGGCCTGGGCATGGGATTATGCCATTAAGTTCCAGTACCGCCTGGGTGCAGGACCTCTGCCTGCAAGCAGCATCTGAATCTGGTTCCAGCATAAACGGCACGACCCGGGATAGTGTCATTAGATCCGACACCATCTGGATTCAGGACTTCCCTGCCTGCAGGCAGCAATGAACTTCAACGAGGAAAAACGAGGAAAATGGTTACGAGTTGATCCCTTGGCAGCTGACAACACTGGAGTTGTCTCAGATCTCTTTGTTATTTCCCTACACTTCACCACAAACAATTCAAAGAAGAGATGCCTCCATTTCACCTATCAACGAGATGCACTCTGAATCACAGCTAGGAGGCAGTACTGGGTGCACACTGCTCCATATACGCGACGCCCTGCGCACGGAAGATTTACCTCCTAATATCAAGACTTGCTTTGCGCTGAGGTAATTTGATCAATCTGCTCATTTGAGTCGCCTTTGTGAAAGAGACGGTTAAAGTCTGTTACAATGTGCTATGGCTATGTTGTTTTAAGATTTAAAAAAAATACTGTTTACGTAACTGTTCAACAAGCACCTTCATAGCAGTGCAATGCATACAATTCAATACAATGCATGCAGATTAAAACAAATAAGCGAAGAAATGAAACAAGACATGTTAAAATTAACCAGAAATTACTTCAAATACAAAAGTTGACAAGAGGAGTGGAACAGTGGGCTCATAAAAGAACATGAGCATTCCAAAAGCAAATGAAGAATATTGCATAGTGACAATATGAACCAGACTCTTCCATGGACTCATCGAAAGCCCCCCTGGACGTCTCTGTACTGTCAAGAAAACAACATAGACATAATCGATCAGACAAGTTTCATTCAGTAGCTCATAAATTCGCATCAAGTGATTCATCAAGGTTTTAATTCACGCTTAATCCTTAGAACCTGACCAATCATGCAACGACTGTTTAAAGATTGTAACCAATGAGCAATAATTCTTTTCTCCCACACTGTGTGTGTGTGTGAGTGTGTGTGTGTGTGTGTGTGTGTGTGTGGTGGTGTGTGTGTGTGTGTGTGTGTGTGTGTGTGTGTGTGGTCCCATTCATCCAGCACACATACAAATACGAACCACAAAGGATAAACAAAATTTTCCAAGCGTGCCAATGTACCCTGACGCAGCATAAGTCCACAGTAAATACAGCAGAAAAAAAGTACGCAAACGCAAACTGATAGGTTTTTTTTTTTTAAATCTTGAGCCTTGTAATGCAGAGCACTCAAACAAACGTAAGATCCCTTGGAAGGAGTTGTTGTCATCCAGCCGAGAGGAATGTGCGGCTTTCTGTTATTGTCATCCAGCCGAGAAGAACGTGCGGCTTTCTCATGAACTGGCACTTCCTAAAGGAGATAAACTTCAAATGGAAAGACACTTTCTGAATTATTCTTGAAGTTCTCTCCGTCCATATGCTTTCTTCTGTCGGGGGTCTTGATTTATGAAAATGCCGCTTTTGCAGCAGTTCATTGGATGATGGCGGCGCAGTGCACTGGTCCATGCGATGTGACACAGTAGAAGACGGTCAACAAAAAATCTGTAAAAATGTTTGGGCCAAAAATGGCTTTACTCTACAGAAAAAAGGAAAGTTAACAACGACGTTGACCTACTCTTATCTATATCTCTTGGGTGTGCACGCATCAATATTTTTACAGTGACAAGGCGTAAACTCTCATATTCTGTACATCGTGGGTGAGCACACACCCATACTTTTATAGAAGCAAGGCATAAACTGTCGCATTCTGTACATCGTGGGTGTGCGTACACCCATATTGTCACAAAGTCAAAATTCATGGTATACATCGTGTTCGTAATATCTCGTTTATCATGAGCAAAAGATGGCCTCGTTTTTGACCTTGCGATCAGTGTCGTCAAATTAATTTGGACTAAGACGTGTAGAAAACCTTGCGAGAAAGAACAGCAGACGGGACTGTATACACAAGAAAGCAAGCTGGCTGGCGGTACATCAGATCCAGAGGAGGACTACCCTAACCCCCTTCCATCCTCCTAAGAACAAACACCCAAAAGCAAGCATGGAGTCCTTGGAACATACCACATCATTATAAACACGTTGGAAGAAGGGGAAAAATCACCGTGACACTTGGAGCTCAAGCAGTACATCCAAGAAGTTCCAAACGCAGGCAGAAAAGGGTTACATAAGAAAGCTGTGGCAACCGCGATTGGCAAGATAACAGGCAAATCTTTTCAGCTTGTTTTCAGCTGCCATGTCTTGCCAACAACGTATCTACAAGATCTGTTTGCAGCGTGACCGTCCAAAAGCGTTGAGTCGGACATTGATGACACCAGTTTAAGATAGAATGGGGGAGAAGAGAGAGCAACAGAGAGACGGTGGATAAGGAAGAGTAGCGCCATGAGAGAGAGAGAGAGAGAGAGAGAGAGAGAGAGAGAGAGAGAGAGAGAGAGAGAGAGAGAGAGAGAGAGAGAGAGAGAGTTTGGGACATTAAAAAGGGACAAAAACAAGTCCGCTGAGAACCTGTATGTGTAGAATATTATTCGGCTTCGGAGATGTGTGTTGTTAAGTTGCTTCTTGTTGTTGTTGTTGTTGTCATTGTTATTATTTTTAGCGGATAGGGAACGGGAGGGGGCTCTATTTAATGCCTTGAAAGTGAATGAACTTGAATCCCCAAATTAAATTTGGGAAGGCAGCTACGTTATCTTCATTGCAGTGATGTGGGGAGTTGGCTAGATTTGAACTGTTGATCTTTCCGTAAGTTTTCTCTGCTTTAATCTCAGTGTGTGTGTGTGTGTGTGTGTGTGTGTGTGTGTGTGTGTGTGTGTGTGTGTGTGTGTGTGTGTGTGTGTGTTAGCATTTGTGCATGCTTTCCCTCACACACATGCGTGCACACACGTGCACAAAGAGACATATGCTAGCACCGAAAAAGAGGATAAAGCAAACAAAATATGGGTGAAAATAGTTATCCAACGTTCTTCGCTCTTACGCGTAACAGGCAGACTCTTTCTCTCCCCAGATGTCATTCGTAAAATACTACTACACAGAATGTCAAGTATATGGTCAAAAATGACATACGAAGGAGAACAACATGTCTATATAAGTAACATCCGCATTGTACGAATAATTTTTTATTATAAAAAAAAAAAAACGTATAGCGCCTACATGAAAAGTATGTGTGTGTGGACACTCATGATGTATGGATAGGGAAAATGACGATGATGGCGAAATTAAAAGTATTGATGTGTGGATATCCACGATGCACAAAAGCATGGGTGTGTAGACATACATGATGTACGAGTGAGGCGAGTCATAACGGTTCCTGTATAATCAGTACAGGTGGGTTTATACCCACAAAGTACGCACATGGACAGTGATCAAAACGCTTGTATAAAAACATGGGTGCGTAGGTACCCACAATTGTATTCAGCGCAGGTTTATAGACGATGTACGGTGAAGGTGAAAAGTAGTAAATAAAGTTCAAACAGGCTTATTTCAAAGAGGTATGTTTGTAACTATATCAGAATTTTGTATGGTATTATACATCATTCAGAAACAAAATGTCTCCTGGGTTGTTTCTTTCAGATCTTGAAATAAGTCTTCGATCGTATAAACTGATCACTTTTCAGTGAGTTTTGAGGGCATTCGGTTTTGTGAAAAATATGTAAATAGATATGTTCATTTTCCATGATTCCAAGATCATATGTCACTGTTAATGGCAAGATATCTCAAAGACTGACGCAAAGAAACTGTTGTCAAGGGGATTCGGTATCATTATCCTTTTGGCAGTGTTCAGAGGTATTGGCTCGGAAGATTTGAGACCATAATAGTGTTAAAACAATATAAATTTATGACCATGTACAGGGTCGAACTTTAATTAAGGACCACCCCGAAAAAAGGCCCTTTCTTTTAAATTGGCCAAAAATACAAGCAATGCATTTTTTCGAAGAATTCGACTAAGAAAGGTTTAAGGGGTTAACAGAGTATTCCGCAAAGCTTGCGAAAGCTGTCTTATTGTCACGTGCGGCATGCAGAGGGGGGGGGGGGGGGGGGTGAAAGTTGCAGATTGTTGTCAAAATTGCTTGTTTTTTAAGCAAGAGTGAACACTGCTTCAAACGGTTTTGCACTGAAATTCCAAATGCACGTGCAAAAACCAATGCATTGCAGAGCATTTTAATGACTGGAATGCCCCTAAAAGCAGCCCAACGTGCATAATTCTTCATAACACAAAAATGCCTCCAAGACGCAAGCTGTCTGATTTTGACCGGACCCCGGGCGATTGCATGGCTGCAGGATCGAGTTGGCGTTCGAGAAATGGCCAGAAGACTACAAGTGTCCCACTCCGTCATCATTCGGCTGAGAGAACGTTTTCAAGCCACTGGAACTGTCAAGAGAGGACCCCGTCCAGGCCAGCCAAAGAAGACCACTGCAAGAGATGACAGGTTCATCCGCAGACATGCTCTTCGGACCAGGACCACCACCTCCAACACCATCAGGCGTCGGCTCCAAGCTGCCACTAACACAGCAGTGTGTGAGATGACCATACGGCGGCGCCTCAATGCTGCCAACCTTCGAGCAAGGCGCCCAGTCCGGAAACCAAAACTGACTGCGGCACACCGGGCACGTCGCCTGGCCTGGTGCACAGCTCATCGAACATGGACTCGGGCTCAGTGGCGGATGGTGCTTTTCACCGATGAGTCCAAGTTCCAGTTGAAGCCACGAGATGGACGCATTCGGGTGTGGCGGCGTCCCAGGGAGCAGCTGGCAGATGACGTCATCCAGGAGGTCGTCGCTTTTGGTGGTGGCTCCGTCATGGTATGGGGGGGGGGGGGGGGGGGGGGGGGGGGGGCATCAGCAGTCACCACAAGACTCCCCTGTACCATGTGGATGGCAACCTGAACGGCCAACGCTACCTGCAGGAGATTTTACGGCCTTTGGTTGTCCCAGCACTCCAGCAGATTGGGGCTCAGGCTGTGTTCATGGACGATAATGCCACCCCACATCGTTGTCGAGCCGTGAACACTTTTGTGGTGCAAGCTGGCATCACCAGGATGCCATGGCCGGCAAACAGCCCGGACATGAACCCTATTGAGAACATCTGAAGCGAGCTTGGGAGGAGAGTTCAAGAAAATCACCCTGTTCCGGCAAATCGACAGGAGCTGCTGCACTACCTGCAGCAGGAGTGGGCAAACCTCCCCCAGGCACTCATTACAAGAACAGTCAACACCATGAGGCAGCGCTGTGTGGATTGTGTGGCAGCACGAGGGGGGCACACGCGGTTTTGATCAGACTGTAAAGAAACACTCTTTTTGTGAATGTCATTTTGGGGGGGTAGTCTCATTCAGGCTCCCCTGTCTAATCAGAAAGAATGATTTTTTCGATGAAAGTGACAAAATGTTGTTTACTGATAATGAAATTAAACATTTATAAAGTTTCTGTCGTTTGTCGGTTTTTCTTTCTATATTTTGTGAGACTGTGTATAAGTGGTCCTTAATTAAAGTTCGACCCTGTAGTTAAAAATCAGTCAGTTTGTTGACTAAGCGCCATTTCCATGTATGTACAAAAACAATTTCGATTTTGAAAGTTAATTATGTAAAAACACATTATATTAGATTGCGAAAAATTAAGAAATAAACACAAATATTTCTAGAAGAAAAATATAGAAAATGGAACTCTCTGAATGTGAACTCTTGGGCGTGCGGTGTGCCAATAATTCTTTTTTTGTTAATGACTGAACTAAAAACCTCTCACAAGTCAGCAGAATCTGTTATGCATCTGGTCAAAACGAGATCGAATTAAAAGAAAGCACTCGGTCAAAACATGAAAAATGCTGGCGAAGAAATCCATACGAACGAACATATGCAAGCTTTTAAAATAGCTGAGATTCACAAATGTATTTATGAACAACGAATTCAAGCTTACATAAGACATGTCCGGGAATAAATGTGAACGAGGTGTATGGGTCTGAACTATGTATGAGTCATACATCTAATTTTTTTTTTTTTTTGGAAAGACGTTTTCAAAGCGTATGCAACGTTTGCGAAAGAAGTGACATTGGAACATGCAAAAAGAGTGTTAGCACACCCTACTGTCTTCAACTGAAGTGGCTAACTCCCTGTATGTTTAAAATCATTGGCGAATAAACAGGTGCTTTTAGTTGATGATCTTACGATAGTGGTGAATTTCAAAGTCATGAAACGTTCCATCAGGCCTACGTTTCAAACAGCTCACTACTCTGGTTCTGGCTCTGGCTCTGGTGTATCAATTTGATACAAGGACTATCTAAATCTTCTTTGATCCTGCTCTTGCTTTTAAGGCTAAAACAGTGGTAGTGTCAGCCATGTGCTCTTGGAATTTCATGAACAGTATGCTACTCCTCATAAATATACCTGAAATATCATATTTGCTTGGATTCTTGGCCATTTTTGACAATGGAGGCGCAGCAGCCCGACAAAAATGACACCTGCAATACCTGGACTATCATAACTATTGACATATCATTTGAGTTTATTGGTACATTTATAGTGAGACAGACATTAGTGCTAACAAGATCTCGTCATTGTCATTATGTTGTTTATGATCGCAGGGATCTCTGATTCAAAAGGGTTTTTTTTTAATTGTAGATGGCTAATTATATGCCTTAAACGTAACCCATAGTGTACGTTTACCTGCCAGTCACTACATTGCTATAGTGACATTGGCTTTTATTGATAAGGTATATGTTTGGAGATTTTGATATCCTGACTTCATCGAATCAATTTCCTATGAAAAGAAAATTTCTAAATCTGCACACCCTATTTTTTATTTGTGGACATTTTTCATCATTATGCTCTTGAATATTTTGATCTACCGTCTGCTCAGCAGTGACCAGAAGGTTTCTCTATATCGGGACCCCATGAAGTAGTAAACAAAGATGCTTAAAGAAGAATTCATATGTGACAGAATTTTCAGGATCAAATGATAGAGCTGGTAAAAATTGTGATGGCGTCTGCCAACGTTCACTTCTGGCAGGAAGAGCCAGACTAGGCGGAATACAGCGGCGGGAGAAACACAGGCAATAAACAACACAGAGTTACCAATCAACATCTTGGTCAGAGCCACTTCTCGGGCAGAGATAGAGGAGGTTGTTTCAGCACGCCAAATCACAATTTGACGAAGCTTAACCGTGGTAATTATCGTTGTTGTCATCACTACGATCATCGAGAAAACGGGTATCCCAGCACCATAAACAATAGTGTCTAAATAATTGACGAGCCTTGTATGAGATTTGTAAAACTCACTTTCAACGAATGTATAAATGGTGACGTCGGATAAAGAATTATAAACGCATGCAATAGTGTATCGAGACGCCACTAAGAAGTACGGACTTGTTACAAGTAAAAACGCAGCAGCGATGAAGACACCAGTTACCTTAGTTTTCAGCATGGCTTGAAACTGCAGAGGTCTAAGAACGCAAAGACATCTCTCAGTGGCGATAACAGCAGAGAGAAACTTGCG
>CM031619.1:56443225-56495869 GCA_018398815.1 Conus ventricosus
TTTAACAAGATGCAAAGCATATAAACGTACACCCAGTTTATCCTGAATACGTGTGAGATATTCATAAAGAGGAGAGAACGGGGAAACACCGATTCTAACTCACTTCCGCCCTCACCCAGTTTCGGGCGAAAGTGACCTAGAATCGGTGTTTCCCCGTTCTCTGACAAGTAAGACTTCAATAACCAAAAAATAACGATTATCTACAAACAAACATACTGTGTAGGGTTATCCGTTTTTAATACTAATTTACTAAACTTTTCAGATTTCAGTTTTTGCTTAATCCTATGTTTTTCCTGATCATTTTCAACAACATCATTTTCACGCATACATTCATCAAATGCATCTCGGTCTTTCATGTGAAATAAAACTACAGTCTTTAACTGTTCTCTAAAGTCTTTTAAAACTGAGTTATATTTTTGGCATAAAATCCACACACTTATTCCAGCATGTCTTCCACTGAAAGCAAGTTTTGATAAAGTGTTTCTCTTTTTAACTATGTCTCTTTCTGCCGAACAGTCATCTATAATAAATAGTGTCTGCGTTCCTTCAAACAGTCTATAAAACTGTTCTAAACACTCACTTAGTTTATTGCTAGGATCAACTAAATATATGTTATCATCTGCCCATATAAACCTTCTATCATGATATGCTTTGTTCCATTTAAGTGTTGGACAGAAAACCGCAATATGAGCAAAATTATAACGATAAACTGTTTGTAACAGGTCGAGGATAAATATTGTTTTCCCACAACCAGTCTGTCCACAAATCAATGAACAATGAGGGGTTTTTGTCATAAAGTTTAACTGCTCCATAGTTTTATAACAGAATTTAATCTAATCCAGTTATTGTTTTTATCATACTCTCCGTCAAAACTTGTTCAGTATAATAAAACCCTATGAGGCCTAAATGTGTAAGATTAATCCATTATCTGTAAGATTGTTTCTATTTAAGTCAACATTGATTTTGTTGCTTGTTGTTATGATCTTAATATCCCACCATTGTGAAGAACGACAATGGGAACGTTAAAGGGCGTTAAAGTCAAAAGTTTTTGCCACTAAAAAAATTCCTTTTATAAGGACCACAACGCCCACAACCCCATCCCCTCCACATTTTTAAAAGACAAAATTTCAAATATCTTTGTAACGTGTCCCATTTTCTGCTTAAAGAACGAAATTTTGTAAAGCTTTTTTACAACTGTTTCTTTTCTTGGAGGATTACGTTTTTTTCCATACGCGTTTTTTTAAAATTTCTTCCGCATTGTCGCCGGCAAAAAAACTTACATGTAAAGGGCCAGAGTTGAATGCTTTTCTGAAACTTTTTTTGCGGCTAAAATAGTAAATGGGCTTAGAATTCAAATTTTTTCCCTTTCAAAAGGTTTCAAATGCCTTTTTGAGGTCGGGTTTTTTCGAACTATTTTATATTCATACGGGCCAACTTATTTGCCTCTAATTGCGCAGTTGTTCTAGTTTAAAAAATTTTTTGCTGTCCCCAACCTTTTTGGTTTATAACACCATTTTTAGTGTACTAAAAACCCAAAAAAAGCCCTATCTCACCGTTCTTTTTCAAAGTCCGCAACATTGCAAGGTTTTTTAATTTCAAGGAATACACCTTACGGCGCAAATGTAACTCCTTTTTTCTTCGGGCCCACGCACATGTTTTAGTACAACGATTATTTATTTCCAAAAAATGTGCGGGTTATCACATTTCACGACTTCCCTTTTTGTCTTTATTTTATATTAATAATCCACCCCCCACAAACAATCTTTTAAACTGAAAAATTAGGGGAATTGTATAATTCATAATCGCAATAGCAGCTTCCCTGACGGAAAGCTCTTAAAAACAGTTGAGGGTTTTCCCATCATATAATTTTTTCATCGGCTTACTCATCTAAAAAAAAAATAATGAATGTAATGCAAACGAGCGGACTTTTCCCCCCAAACGAGTTTCATCTACAAAAACAAAAACTTTTAGTGGGAAGATTGACAGTTTAAAGCCAACATTTTTAGCAGCTCCACAAAATAGAAAAGCACTTCTTCGGGGTTTAAAGGGACAACATTGTTTTCAGATTTGCATTGTTAAGTTTTGAAGTAATGTCGAATTTCATTGCTTTTTTTTAAGCACAAAACCCTAATAACCATCAGTTTTTGTTAACTGGCTAATTTTTGGCCCCTTTTTTGTCAACTTTTAAAACCCTTTATATTTTTTTTTTGCTTATATTAAACCAACGACTTGTAAATTTTTCATGGAGGCAACCGTTCTGGTTCCGCATCGTTATTAATACATGCTAAAAAAAAAAGGGGGGGCCCTTGAGTTGTTTTTGTTAAAAAACATTTTTAAAAAAAATTAAAAATGATGCATTAAAAATACGGGCCAAAAATTTTCTGTTGGGCCGACTACAATCTTAAAAAAATAGCAACTGACCCCCTTGACATTTTGGGGGCCCAACCCCTTTTTTCCCAAAAAAAAGGGTAGTACCCATTAAAGACTATCAAACCCCCCCCCTTTTGAAAACGACCCAAACCAGAAAGCGTGGTTTAGCCCATCCGAGATTTTTATCAGAACCATTAAATTTTTGCTGTGTCTTGTGCAAACGGGGTGTGGATGTCGTAGCTGATCATCAAACACCTGACCTTTGGTGAGGTCAGTGTACAGATTTTTTTTCTATTACCCCCTTTGACGTATTTGACTAAACTGCAAGCCCCATTCCCAATACAAATCTTTTAAATCCATTCACAACAGAATAGACATGAAGGTTTTTGAAAGGATCTGTAACGAATTCAATTTTTAACATCAAGACAACTTTAGACAAAAGTTGGACTTAATCATGCCTGGGGCGTCTTTAATTTTGGGGCACGCACAAAAGAAACTGACGGGCGCCCCCTTTTAAAAAATTTTCCCCGGTCCATAGGCAAGAGCATAAAACACAGGGACAAAACATTTATCTTAGACACCCTAAGGGCCTAACAAGGGGGAAAGAACGAAAAAAACGACTCTATGGGACTTCGTTTTGGTGTTTGCATTTTCCAAGCACAGGCAAAAACGAGCAAAACTGATCTTTCTACTGGCTTTGAGCAAAAAAAACAATACTTGCAAATTTAAGGGACCCATTAATCACATTTATTACCTTCAAGATTCAAAGGTACCAACATTTTTACAATACGCAAGATCGAAAGAGACTTTGCTGTTGGCACGGTTTATACATCTGCCTTCTACCTCAACCCAGAGGGGACAATAATAAACTAAAAAAAATGAATTTTATAGCAGGCAATGAACAAATTTGGGAAAAACGACAAAATTCGAGCCAGTAATTTTACAAACAAAAAAAGAACGCCCAAAAAAAAGTCATCAATTTCCCGAACCCCAAACCCCCAAAGTCATTGAAGACTCAAAAAGCTCGCGACCTGTTCGCGAAGTAAAAAATAATGACCTGAAAAGAAAAGACGCGCTTTTCTTGGATTAACGGGCATGGATTCTTGGCTTTATTTTACAAATAGTAACCCAATATACAAAAACAAAGCCCAAATGCCGGCCATAAACCCAACTACTTGCTTGCAGAACAAAAGCCCTGACAAACTCCCCCAAATTCCGGGTAAAGCGTTTACGGTTTTTCCACAAATTTTTTTTAAAAAATTCGCAAGATGATAAAGCTGTTTTTTTACCCATGATTTACGGGGGGAGCAGTGGTGAGGCACTGAACTTTGACCACCGCCCCGTAAAGCCAACACCATGACAAATTGAAAAACCAAAGGCCGAAAAACGCTTGAAAAATACCCCGCTCCAAACGGTTCGGTTTCGTTTCTGCAGCGTTGTGTCTTCAATAAATTTTTTTGGAAGTTTTCTCTTATTCTGCCATTATCGAAATTGTTCTCGTTAGTAACAACACTCAGCTGCCACCTCTTGTCGAGACTTTTATCGGGGGTTATTCTTTTTTTAAAAACAGGCCTAATTGGCGTCACCCAGCCCACGATTTTTTTTTTTTCTTTTTTTAAATGCTCACATTCACCAAGTTTTGCAAATTGTTTTTTAATTTCGCCTCGATCTTTTTAAAGCAAACAAGGGCCGTTTTTTTCTCGCTTTGGAAAGGGTGAGTTGGAAGTCTTTAATGCGTTTTTTTCTAAAAACGGGTTCGCTTCAAATTGCATTTTTTTAAATTATTTCACGCCGATTGTTTTAAATTCTTTAAGTTCCATTTTTGTTTTTTGGTTAGCTGTTGGGAGTTCCTGCAGTGTTTTTGAATTTTACCAACTGCATCCTTATCTAATTTTGGGTTTAGAAATGCCAAGGCGTTTTTGACTTTCACAGGGGGTTTTTGAAAATTGTACTCGGGCTAAAAACTTTGATGGGTCTGTTTAGTTGAACCGAACAAGTTGCCTTTGGGTCGTTTTTTACAGAAAAATGCCATCTTCAATTTCAAAATCTTTTGGGTCTAAAAATTCGGGGGGTCTGCCAAACTTTTGAAAAATGCTCCACCGAATTTTCTGTTAAACACGCCGCATTGAGAGCATGAGCGATCCCCGTTTTTAAAGGACATTTCACTCAGCTCTCCCGATCAAAAACCAAAATCTTTCTTCAGTTTAAATTCCTCCCATTTTTTTTAAAAAATTTAAATTTTTTTATTTTGTTTCATAAAAAAAGTCACAAAATAGGGCTCGTTTCTTCCCCCCAAAGAAGCCTGAAAAAGCCCTTAGGCGGGGGGGAAAATAAGGGGACTATTACTTTTTCCAAAATCCACTACATTGATGGGGATCAAATTTTTACTTTTAAAAATTTTCCCCGGAACTAGAGCGGATGAAGTGATTGTGCCGGGCTCACACGTCTTTCTTTCAAAAAAGAACTCGCTTTAAAAACAGACCCAAACAGGACAGTTTTCCCCAAACTGGGGGGGGCAACGTTTTAAGAAATTTCTTAAAACTTGAGGGGCAGAAAATTTCTTTTCCAATGCGACTATTTTTTAACCTATTCTATCAGGCTAACCGCGAATGAAAGGGCTGATCTTGCGTTCAAGGAATCGAAAAGAAGAAGCACTAAAACATAGAAAAGGCGCTGAAGATCTAAAGAGGCAAAAGGTTTTTAGCCGTAATAGCGTATGGAAATCCTTTTTCATAACCCCAATTTTGAGTTGTTAAAAGCGCATGCCCCATACTTTCAAGAGCAAAAAGACAGATTGTCATATAAATAACTTTTAATGGCCACAAATATGTTATTTTATTACAACCGCCGGGGCAAAGTACAGCATTTCTGACACCGTTTAAATTTGACGTTGTTCAACCCTTACTTTCAAGCTGTTTAGCAACAATATCAGTCACAATAGAATATTTTACGAAAGATGATTTATCATTCAAATACCTAAAAGCAAGGGAGACACTATGAATTTTTGTTTTAGTGCCACAGCAAAGGGTTAAAGGGATTTTAATTTCTGTGCAAGATAAAACCCCTTTCAAAAACAAACTGAAAATTTTTTTAACCCAAAAAAACAAAGTGCAATGTACAATTTAGGGCAGTCCAACCAAATCACCTAGCGGATTAAACCCATCAGCATTTTTATGAAATAAGAAAAAAGTTTGAGGCGGGATGAAAAATCCAACATTTTACCTTGTGTCAAAGATCTACACTTCACAGCGTTTGACTTATCATTATTTAACAACGAAAAACTTTATGGGTTGACCTAAGACAACGGAGGATAATCATTTTCATGAACGGGGGAAAGGTTTGAGACATAATAAACATCAAATTGATAAAGAAAAAGAAAGGGCCCATAAAACCCCTTAATTTGATTTGTTTTTTAAAATATAGCGCAGCTATATTCAAGATAAAGATTAGAAAATATACAATACTAAAAATTATTTTTTTATTTTAAAAGCATGTCTGTTCAGGTTTATCCAAATGTGCCTACAGCGCCGCCAAGAGAAGAATTAGAAAACCCTACATAAAAACCTTCAGAAACAACATACGCAAAATCAGCAAATACAAAGGGAAGACCTTTTAAAAATCAGCAAAAACCAAAAGAAGGTATTTTCTGCCTTTTAATGCGTTACATATGTTAATACGGCACACATAAAGGACATCACAGGGAAAGATTGGGTCTCTTAGCAACGGCATAGGCGTACCCCAGCTTTACCCCAAGGGGGGTTTGTCTTTAGCCCGCCTGTGTTTAAAACTGTAAGTGCGCTGGCAAAAAAAAAAAAACTAAACCCAAAAAACACAGCTATGGTTTTAACAAAACGGGTAAACTTAGTTTGTTTAAACTGACAATAAATAAAGCACTGCGCCAAACATCACGGGTGAAGAATTTATCGTTTACAGGCCGATTTTGAAAAAACAAAAGACAAAAATTTTATCTTCAAAGAAAGGCGGGACAACTTTTTTTCAACAGAAGCCCAGCAATAAAAAAGGGAATCTTTAAAAAAGTAAACGAACTAAACCTGTTCAAAAAAGCCACAGTAACAACAACGAAGGGTGTTTAACTTTTGTTTTTATCCAAAACCAAAAAACCGTTGAAATGATTTTATTAATATTTTTTTTTTTTAATTTTTAAAAAATTTTTTAGTTAGAAAAGAAACTCAACAAGGCTAAGATAATAAGGGCCAACAATGTTTGAAGGAATGTCGAGAGAGAGCGTTTTACAAGAGCACTAATGAATTGTTAAAGTCTTGTCCAACAAAAAACAGGCAAGCGTTGTTCAGCTATTTTCCAAATTCCAAGTAAACTAACAAAACCCGCCGTTAAAATAATTTTGCTGTTTTAAACGCATGTAACAATAAATGAAAAAAACTAGAAGTCTGGGTCTCAACTAAACAGCAGACTATTCTTTCTCGTAAGACAACACCGGGGGTTGGGGGGACCACGCTTTCACATTTGATTGGCGCTGAAAAGCCAAAAGAAGGGTTTTGGTTGGTCAGAGGGCGAAGTCAAGAGACAATTAAAAAGTCTAAATATGCCCGATTGTAGGCAGTCTTTCTTTCCCCTACCTCCGCATTATTGGCAAAAAGACAGTTTTTTAAAAATAAAAAATAAGACAACAAATGTTTTATGTGGTGGTTCTGCAAGGTTTCATACCCCCCCGCAAAAACGCGAGAGAAGGGGCTAACTATCACCCTTACACAAACTTAACTTTAGGAAACCTTTTTCCTTTGAGGTAGACCAAATTTATCATTTTTTAAAAACAAAACAAGCCAAAACTTTAATATTACACAAGGGATGAGAAAAAACATCTAAACCTATTAAAAGTTCCAAACGCCAACGAGGCGAACCGACAAAAATCATGTTGACTTACACTGATTTTTCCCCCCACGGGCTACCACATTACACATTATACAACAATGGTAGATTATTGGGGTATACTCAAAAATTGGGGATAAACAAAATTCTGCAAAAATGTTTTAAAAAGAATTCCATCTTGCAAGCCGCGAGGAACAAAAAACTTTTAAAAGTTCTTAACTGTAATACAAAAAAATTTCCCCCCCCAGGGTCTAAAGTTTATTTTTTAAAAAAACTGGGGAAAAGGCGCAAAAATTTTCCCCTACGTTTTTCCCCAGACTTTTTATCAATCATGTTCTTAAAGGGGCCAACCCCCGAGATTCCCCCAAAACAGCCCTAGTGATAACTCAGATCGCATTGCTTTTTATTATTTCAGGGCGGATGGGGCCCATTTAAAGCCAAATTGTATAGGGGCCTAATGCTGAAAAATACTTCTTTGAAAGCATGCAGCAAGTGCGTAACGCCCTTTCTAAAAATCTAAAATTATCTGAAATCTAATGGCGCCTGAAGACCCAAAAACAGTAAAATCAGCCACACATTGTTGATTTGTGGTTTAGGGCTCTCACAACGCAAGAATCCAAAAGTAAGAGACCAGATCACATTAGTGGGAAGTTTTAAGGGGCACGCACAGTAAAAAGCAAACTTCAACTAAAGTTTGAACCAAAAACATGGAAGCTGCCTGTATTTTTTCAAACTTTCGAGGTTTTCACTCCACCTTTTAAAGAAAACATAGACGGGCCTTGGGGTCATCATTGCCATAAACAAAAAGTATGTGTTTTTACTTTTAAAAACTGCTTTTTATGACTCATCAGCAAATGATGGGATCATTAGACACGGCATGTCCTTAAAAATCCTGCCCCAAAAACAAAAAATTTTTTACCCAACGCTGTTAGAAAGGGGGGTTTTTCCCTTAGAAACATGAACAGTTTTGGGAAAAGGTTTACGAAAAAGACACTTTCCCCCTAAAGGCGCGTTCTTTTTTAGTCCTTTGGGAAAGGGCATCACGACTCCATTTTCCAGCATGCTCAAGATGCTGGCAAAGTTAGAGTGTAAAAAAGAGGGAGACTACAGATTTATTTTAATGGCGATACATGTTTTTGGGGGGACGTCTTTGAAAATTATAAAAACCCATGAAACATACACCTGGGTCCCGCCATTACATTTCTGCACCCGGGGTGAGCGGGACCTTTCATAAAGTTTACTGGAGTACAGATTATTTATTTTCTGCCACCAATTTATTCGATGATTGAAAACGGATTGCGTGGGGGAAATTAGTAGGCACGCACCATTCTGTAAAGCAAAAAAACAAATACTTTTGGGCACAAAGATCCAGTAAAAGGGCTAAATACTCAAGTATTTTGATGCAAAACAATCTGATGGTTGGGGAAGGCGCAATCACTTTCCCTTACGCAACTTTAAAAAAGTACAAGAAGACAATCCAAAAAAATTCAAACATTAAAAATGGCTGGGGAGTTTTGGGGGCCCCACGACAGCGGGATACATCAAATTTACTTAGAAATCCTCTTGAAAATCCATGACCTACATAATGACATCCTTGCAGCAGAAAAATCTAAAGACGAAACCAAAGAGCCCCTAAACTTTTGCCTAATCTTCGGGGGAAAAAAAATTATGTCTGTCATTACAGACTTCTACAATTTTATTTAAGACATGGGTTGAAGTTGACAGCAGTTCATCGCATAATTGCTTTTGATCAAGAACAGTTCATGAAACCATACATCATGAAGAACACTGATCTCAGAACTAAATCCACAGATGCTTCAGAAAAAGACTTTTTCAAGCTGATGAACAACAGCTGTTTTGGAAAGACTATGGAGAATCCCCACAAGCGCAAAGATTCAGATTAGTCACCAAAGAGAACGAAGCAATTAAGCTGACTTCAAAACCTAATTACCAGGACTTTAAAAGATTTCATGACCAGCTTTTTGGTATAATGATGAAAAAAAGAAAGTCAAATTAGACAAAACCTGTATTTATTGGGTTTTACCGTTTAGAATTATCAAAGCTTTTGATGTTAGAGTTTCTTTATGACTAACTTTAAACCTTCGTATCCAGAGTCCAGAGTACTTTACACAGATACAGATAGTTTGTTATAGATATCCCTACTGAAGACATCTATAAAGACATGGAATTAGAAGTAGCTAAAGGGGCGAGCGGATGGTAATGACACGTCCGATTATCCTAAAGATTCGCCTTTACATTCAATTACTAACAAGAAGGTTTTAGGAAAGATGAAGGATGAATATATCTGGAAAGGTGATCAAGGAGTATGTGGGGTTAAGGTCAAAAAATGTACAGTATTTCGAGCCAGGAGAAAATCATTAAAAAAGCAAAGGGAATATCACGCAGTGTTGTGCAGTCAAACATATCACATGACAACTACAAAGAAGCACTGTTTGGCAATAAGACTTTTCATCATGACAACGTAAAACTGCGATCTAATCTACATGAAATCAACACAACTGTTGTAACAAAAAAGTCATTAGATAGAACAAACACAAAACGTGTGTTTGTTAATCCAGAGTTTTCATATGCAATATGGGCATTATAGAACCGTAAAATAATTAAAGCGGAACTGTGTCTGGTGGGATTATCTGCAGTTCTTCTTTTACAAAAGATCTTTGAGGAGCTGGCTGTTTCGTTTGTGCCAGTTTCTCGTAAATAATACACGGGCGGATTCATTTTACAATTCTTTTATTTCATATGGATCAACACTCCAAACTGGATCAGTTGCCCTGATGCGAGTGTCCCCTTCTGCTTCCCCCGGTAAATAAAGGTACCTTACTTTCAAACCAAATGGTAATAGTTTGCCGGATGAAGACTCTCCTTCAGCAACATTTATTGTTTTTCTTTTGATTGCTTGTACTGGTTTAACCCTTTAAATTCTTCATTATTCATTGCGCGCAAAACTGAGGGCAGTCTTCTAACCCATTCTGTGTTGCGAGAATTGTCCAATCAGCTCTCTGTGATACTGGTAGAGAAAAGTCTTTCAGCTAACTGTTTGTTAAAGTTTTCAACTAAAGCCTGTGATCTGTGAACTCCTGGAATGCCTCTTCTAATGGTAACTCTATGTTTTAACAATAATTGATTCACTTGCCCTTTAAATTCTTTTCCATCATCGACTTGAATCATGCGAGGATAAGTTAAGGGGCCTCGTTGGTATATCAGTTTGTATGCAACAGCAACAGCAGAAGCACTCTTTTGTGTTAACGGTTCCGCATCTTTGTATCTTGAAGCTATGTCAATGACTGTAAGTGCGTACTTAAATCTTTTTCGTCTAATCCTATCAGAGGGTGAATATAGAAGATCCATTGATGGGTGTCGTTCGGTAATTGTATTGACAAAGTGTGGTCTCTGTATTCGTCTAGGTGCAGGTAAATAAATTTGCCAAATCGCTTGTTTAGATAACCATTCTTTTGCTGTTTTTCACTGACTCCTGCCGCTTGGCTTAGCTTTTGTATTGCTGTGATACCCTTCCAATATCCTTTGGGCGAATAATAGATTTTGTTCATTTTTTATTCAGCCAATATTATGTGCAACAAAATACACGGCGGCCATACCAAAGGCAATAAACGCGATTTCTTGCATCTTTTGTTTTTCTGATGGTTGATAAAAGTCACTGAATTTTGGTGGGGCAATGACGGATTGGTTTGCCTGTTACTAGATAATATTGTTTTATTGCTTGATCAACATTTTTAAATGTGTAAGCTGCATGCCCCTGTCTTTTCAGTGTGTCATTAATAAAATCTAACTGCTCAAGTCTCTGCCTTTCATAGGCGTCTTGTGCAGCTGCTAGTTGCTCCATAGCTTTGTTATGTCTTTTTCTCTCGCCGCCATCCCCCAGTTTACTAAATGCGAAATTACTTCCGCTAAAAGCAAGCGCATTCACCACAGCGCCGCCTATCATTATTGCGAGTGAAGCCATTTTTTATAAATGTATTTTTTTCTTACATAATTTATATGTCTGGAATTATTCCTTGCTTAACTAGAAAATCTTTCGTGGCAAACGAAGCTGCAATGATAGCAATCAGCTTTGCTGAATCCTCAAAGTCTAGTTTGCCAAGATCTGCTGTTTAATTCATAACAGGCTTTTACCAAGCATTGAGTATCCTACACTTAGTCCTCCAATAACAGCAGAATGGTATACAAGGTTGGTAACAGTTTTTTTCGGTGCTCATTTTTTTTAAATAAAATAATTTATAATTAATAAAAAACAGAACATGATGACTACTACAAAAACAAGGCACCTAAACCTTCCTAAACTTATAAATCCCAAATTAAAGACCAAGCTATTATCCCAAAAAGGAAGGCTTATTTTTTGGCACATGTGAAAAACAAAACATTCCCGACTGAATTCAGCATTGAACAAATTAAACAGATTCGCCACAAGACATTATAAAGTACATAACAGGTAGAGCGCAGTTGGGTCGAGAAGGGTAAAAAAGCTTGGGCAAACGTTCAAAGTTTTTACACTAAACTAGTCAGTAATTTCCCCATTGATTCTGAACAAGATCTACGTATGATTTAACGCAAATCCATTTAACAAAGTCTTTAGAGTCCTAGGATGTGATTTATACATAGTTTTGGGAAACTTTGTTATCCCCTTTAACATGGGATTAATAACTTTTAATCAAATAGATTTTTCCCTCAAAATGAACGAGCGGGAAAATCACAGAATCAGAAAACACTGAATCAGGTGGAGAAAGAAACCCAAAGCCAAAAATCCAAAAACGCAAAACAGGGGGAGACCATTAAAAACCGGCGGTTAAGCAGGAAAAAAATTACAGAGTGAACAGAAAAAAAAAAATTAATTTTCAAATATGACTCACATGAAAACAAACACCGCCAAGCCAGAAAAATTTGATTCAATGCCCGCTAAAAAAAACCCCATGCAATTAAAGGGGCCCCGAAGTCTTCAGGAATATTAATTTAAAACTTTGCCATTTTTGGCGCCCTTCTCTGCGGGGCTTTTTATTGGTTTATAAAATATAACCAAGGCAAAAAAAACAAAAGAAGAAAAAAACCCGAACCACAAAATCAAAAAAGACAACTGCACCCAAAACCGCCAACAACAAAAATCATTTGATCCATTCAGAGGGAATAAAAATTTTTAAGAACTTAATTTTAAAATTTTTTTAAAAAAAATAGATAGGGCTATTAAAAATATAAAGTCAATAAAAAAGCTGAGTCTATAAAAGACATTCCAAGACCAAAATTGTAATAAATGCGGTTGCTTAGGATGTAAGAATTTCTTAAGATCTGCAGAGAACGCGAGCAAGACACCTAAACGATGACCGTTTTTTGGGGCGTGTGGTACTAATTAGACACACTATTTAAGACAAAAACAAAAAATTGTTTTTTTAAATTTAAAAATAATTGAATAAGAACTTGGTTTCCAGAGGAGACTTAATCAAAAATTATAAAAACTGCAAAAACTTAATTAAAAACTTGATCAAGAACTTTTTAAAAAACTTAGAAGAACTTAAAAAAAAATTTTGGGGAAACTTGGGTAAGAACTTTAAATGGCTTGAAAAATAACTTGAGTAAAAATTGGGGATAACTTAGTGCATGCGGGGGGGTGGGGTGGGGGGGTGCATGCGGGGGGAAAAGACAAAAAAAAACAACAAACAAAAAAAACACAAAATAGACTCCGGGGTGGGGTGGGGGGACGTGGGGGGGGGTGGCCAAAACACACAAACACCAACAAACAAACAAAAATGGAACTACTAGGGCCCCCTTCTTGCTTTGTACTAAACAGGTTTTGTCTTGCGCGCAACCTCAATCAACTATTTCAAAGTGATCATATTATCACTTGGCCAGTTTTGCCGCTAAGCTTTGCAGGTGCGCGCGCTTTTTTTTAGGCCAAACGTTCCTGTAAAACTTTGGGGCCAGTTTGGGGCCCCTGAGCTTTGCAGGGCGCTGCCTTTGAGGTCAAACGTTTTCCCGTAAAACGTTTGGCCCAGTTTGCTGGCTCCTCTTTTCTCAAACCCGGCTTGCAATTTCGTAGCCAACTTTATGGCAGTTTTAACGCCATAGTAGTACATCCGTCATTTTTAATTTGGAGCATTATATGAAGAATGCCGGCCAAACACTCCTCTCCATACGGTAGTGTACAAGGTCGCCTAGCCCTATCTAGTTTGTTTGCCAAACATTCAAAATCGTTACCATTGCATAAGGGGCCCCTTGAAGGCAGATGAACTGGGGTTTGAATAGAAAAGTAGAAAAAAAAACACATCTTAATACAAACACTTGCCACATAAACACTGAAACTGTATTAAAAATCAATCATCTAAACAAACTGAGAACATTTTTACTTGGGGGGAACAGCAAAAAAGTTTTCAAATAAAAATTTTTTAGCAAACGAAAAAAGCCGGTTTTACCCCGCCCTTTAAAAAATGGACGCCATGTTTTTTAAACATGGCTTTAGCTTTTCAAGCCAGCCCCAACAATCAACGCGTGATGGTTTTTTTTTGCTTCGCAACTTTTAACAATGCGCGCCTTTTTTTGATAAGGAACCACTCACGATAGCCAAACCGATTAAAACTGGCTACATCTTTTTCATTTCCTTTACCCCCAAACCTTTAAGATATCTTCATTTCCAAAGCATTGTTCACTTTTCGTTTTTTAGAAAAAAATCCCCGGTTTCAAACAAGAGCGCAGTCAAAACACAACCTTCTTTTCAATAGTCCGAGCAAAAAATGGCAAACCCGGTCGGCCCCGTGACAAGGGCCCGATACGGTGTCACGTGGCAACTAGAATTTTCCAAAAAGCATATGTAAGCGGGGCCCGGGGCCTTGTGAAAAGAAGTCCTGTCTGGGCTAGCCTGCCATAGCATAAATTTTAAAGGTCAGGTTTCGCCTCGTTCTGCCTCCCCCTTGGGGGCAAAATTTTGTAGGTAGAAATAACAGAATAAATGTGGGGGATTTTAGTCATTTAATTGTGGGGAAAAGAGTGTGTGTGTGGTGTAAATGTGGTGTGTGTTGGTGGGCGCCCCCCTCTCTGTCTGTCTGCTGCTCCTCTTTTCTGTCGTCTGTCTGTCTGTCGTTCTGAGGGCAACTTAACCTTTTAAAGGGCTTTGTCAGGGTTTCTCTCTCTCTCCCCACGCTGTAATTAACATACTGCGAAGTAATCGGATAGCCTAGTGCACCCACCGTGTATATGGGCGCGTTCAGCCACAACTGCTTTTCCCCTGCGTTACTCTATGGGGCGTGTTCAGTCCCGGCTACTTTCCCCTACGCTACTCTCTAAAAACTTTAGTAAATTAGTATTAAAAACGGATAACCCTGCACAGTATGTTTGTTTGTAGATAATCGTTATTTTTTGGTTATTGAAGTCTTACTTGTCAGAGAACGGGGAAACACCGATTCTAGTCACTTTCGCCCGAAACTGGGTGAGGGCGGAAGTGAGTTAGAATCGGTGTTTCCCCGTTCTCTCTAAGGAAAAACCGTCTTGGACTGGTGTAACCGTTAGTAATGACTATCCTGGAAAACATCGGCCATCGTCTGTGACCTATAATGAACATACTTACAAATTTTCAGAAAGATCGGCCAAGAACTTTCTGAGATTTTCCATAAAGAAGAAAACCATTATGGGCCGTTAGTAATGGCTATAACGGTAAACTTAAACATCGGGCATCATTCGTAACCCATAATGAACATACCTACAAATTTTCGTAAAGATCGGTCAAGTGCTTTCTGAGAATTCTATTAAAAAAAAAAAAAAACGGTTACAGGTTACGGCTATAACGGTAAACTAGAACATCGGGCAATTTTCGTGACCCATAATGAACATACCTACAAATTTTCAGAAAGATCGGCCAAGTGCTTTCTGAGATATTCCATAAAAAAAAAAACCGTTACAGGCCGTTACAGCCGTTAGTAACGGCTATAACGGTAAACTAAAATATCAGGCATTATTCGTGACCCATATGAACATGCCTACAAATTTTCAGAAAGATCGGCCAAGTACTTTTTGAGAAAATTCTATAAAGAAGAAAAACCGTTACAGCCGTTAGTAACGGCTGTAACGGTAAACTAAAACATCGGGCATCATCCGTGACCCATAATGAACATACCTGCTAATTTTCACAAAGATCGGCCAAGCACTTTCTGAGATATTCCATAAAGAAGAAAACCGTTACAGGCTGTTACAGCCGTTAGTAACGGATGTAACGGTAAACAAAAACATCGGGCATCATCCTGACCCATAATGAACATACCTACAAATTTTCAGAAAGATCGGCCAAGTACTTTTTGAGATATTCCATAAAGAAGAAAAACCGTTACAGGCTGTTACAGCCGTTAGTAACGGCTATAACGAGGTAAACCAAAACATCGGGCATCATCCGAGACCCATAATGAACATTCCTGCTAATTTTCACAAAGATCAGCCAAGTACTTTCTGAGATATTCCATGGAAGAAAAAGCGTTACAGGCAGTTACAGCCGTTAGTAACGGCTATAACGGTAAACTAAAACATCGGGCATCATCCTTGACCCATAATGAACACATTTACAAATTTGCAGAAAGATCGGCCATGTGCTTTCTGAGATATTCTATAAAGAAGAAAAACCGTTACAGGCTAAAACATCACGCATTATTCGTGACCCATAATGAACATACCTACAAATTTTCAGAAAGATCGGCCAAATACTTTTGAATTATTCTATAAAGAAGAAAAACCGTTACAGGCTGTTACAGCCGTTAGTAACGGCTGTAACGGGGTAAACTAAAACTTCGGGCATCATCCGAGACCCATAATGAACATACCTCCTAATTTTCACAAAGATCTGCCAAGTACTTTCTGAGATATTCCATGGAGAAGGAAAAAGCGTTACAGGCCGTTACAGCCGTTAGTAACGGCTATAACGGTAAACAAAAACATCGGGCATCATCCTTGATCCACAATGAACATGCCTACAAATTTGCAGAAAGATCGGCCCAGTAGTTTTGTCTGGAGCGAGTGGAACACATTTTGACCACACACACACACACACACACACACACACAGCATTTCTTCGTTCCCATTCTAAAGTACTCCCTGTTCTATAAGAACTGGGTGTACAAAAAAAGCCAGGAATTCATACAGCATTTGCGCAATGCTACATCTACGTCGTCAAACTAAAACGAACAATGAAATAGCATCCGGCAGAAAGTAATTCAGTCCTCCTAGAAATTAGTGTGTAGATCCGATATCTTATCTCATTTAACAATTATGATGCCGTCCGCAATTTTCATGACCGCCAAATAATCATGATGAATGGAAAACCGCTTTCGCATTCCTGTTCAAGTTCCAGAAGCCAGTGAGAGAAGTTTGTGACGTCATTTGTGGGGATGCCTGCTTTCTTCTAATGTTTAACAAAATCAATGAAATTTTAATACAAGAGAAGGCATATGATCGCTGTTCAATGTGTCACCAAGGATACCAACCACAGAGGGTTGCTAGAGTCTAGAGTCAAATCTATCGCGCTTGGTTGTTTTTTTTTTTGTTGTTTTTTGTTGTTGTTTTTTTTTTTGTCAGGGGTTAGCGGGAATGAGTGCCCTTGAAAAAAAATATGGGGATTCAAATAATGACGTAATACGCTCATTATGTGGGGATAGCTTCTCAGTACTGCCGAGTGGGAAAGCAGATAAGATAAGATAATGTTGCTTATAGCCCAGCCGACCGCAAAGGGCCACATCAGGGCTGTCACTACAGTGGACTAACAACAGAAACAGTATTTGTAAGAGAAGTAGGGGACATTGATATCAGCGGGTATATTTCAGATCCGTCACAACTAAACGAAGACGAAACAGAACATTTAGAAGGATTGATTACCATCCAAGAAGCTTCCGAAGCCCTAAAAAACATACAGAATGTCAAAAGTCCTGGGCCAGATGGAATGAGGGTTGATTTTTTAAAGTTCTTTTATAAACAAATAGGAGAGTTCGTAATAAGATCATTAAACGAAGGCTTTATAAACAAAGAGATGTCTATGTCTCAAAGAGAAGGACTAATAACGTGTCAACCAAAAGCCGATAAACAAGAGAGTTTTTAAGAAACTGGAGACCAATGTCATTGTTAAATGTTTCGTACAAGATAGTTGCCACATGTATAGCGAATAGAATTAAGGCTGTTTCACAGAAGCTATTTAATGAAGATCAGACAGGTTTTATTCCAGGACGATATAATGGAGAAAATGTAAGAACCATGTATGACATGATGTTTTGTCTGGAAAAAATTCTCCACCTGGGTTACTGGTATCAATTGACTATGAGAAAGCATTTGCTTTGATAAACTGGACATAAATGAATAAGGTGCTTACAGATTTTGAAGCTGGGAAAGATATATGCTGCTGGGTTTCAGCTTTTTATAAAAACATAATATCCTATGTGATTGTAGCAAAGGTGTTTTTATGATACTAAGCAATAGTTCAAGGCTATATACTTTTTCTTTTTAGAGAAATACATTTCGTTATTGCAAAAAAGGATTATTTCAGTATGGCTCATGGTATAGAACAAACTATCAATTTTGTAGGACAGAGCAGGCTTAAAAAATAAAAATTTGAAAGAGAAAAACTATCAAGATTGAGAAGAAGCAGAGTGAAAAAAAAAAGAGGAAGAAAAGAAAAACTTGAGAGAGAACAGAAACAGGAGAAAAGAAGACAGAAGATAGAAAGACAAGAAAGAGAACAGAAAATAAACAATATAAAAGAAGACAGAAGATAGAAAGACAAGAAAGAGAACAGAAAATAAAACAATACAAAAGGAGGATGAAGAGAAACAAAGCAAAGAGAAGCATCAAGCTTGCCTGTACGTGTCCAGGGAGAGGACGATTTCGACGACTATTTCAAGGTGTTTTGATGTGTTGCTAATTGATTCAGGGAACTCAAGGTGGATGGGCGCAAGTTTGCGTGCCTTGCTATCAGGACGAGCTCCCTATGTCTCTAGGCTCTTTCACACCAAGAGGCTGCAGATTACACTCATCCGAATGAAGCTTTGCTGAGAAGATGTGACCAGATCAGATCGTCTTGAATACAAACAATGCGTTTGATTTCATCGTTATCACGTAAAAAAGTTCAGACAAACGGATGAAGGACAGAAGAGACCACTGCCAAACAGAACTTTCAAACGTGTTACTGAACACACATTCCAAATCCAACAGCTCAGGAGGACAGAAGAGATACTGCCAAACAGAACTTTCAAAGCGTGTTGCTGAACACACTTCCAAATCCAACAGCTCAGGAGGACAGAAGAGACACTGCCAAACAGAACTTTCAAAGCGTGTTGCTGAACACACATCAATCCAACACTCAGAGACAGAAGAGACACTGCCAAACAGAACTTTCAAAGCGTTTGCTGAACACACACAATCCAACACCCGGAGACAGAAGAGACAAATGCCAAACAGAACTTTCAAAGCGTGTTGCTGAACACACATCAAATCAACAGCTCAGGAGGACAGAAGAGACACTGCCAAACAGAACTTTCAAAGCGTGTTGCTGAACACACTTCCAAATCCAACAGCTCAACGCAAGCATTAGAGACATCTCCTCCACATTCATTGCAGACTGGAAACAATGTTAACCAATATTAATGACTGTGTAATAAATGTTTGTGAATGTAATACCCATTAAAGTTACATCTAACAAAGTCCATGCACGTTGCTTTGAAGTGATGAATATACGTGTCACGATTTGATTTGTACAAATTGCTTAAAGCAAAAGAAATAAACAGATGAATAAAAATCAAAATAGATACCAGGACTGCATAGGAACCTAATCGATAGACAAGTTTCTTTTTATGTATAGAAATTTACAACTGAATTTTACTTACTTCAGATCAATGCCAAAAAATTCAGACTGTATTGTAAAATTTTGTGAATGAAATGATAACCCGTGAAAACCGTTACAGTATTCTGAAACAAAGTCGAGTCCTTTCAAACTGGTGTGTCCCGATATGAATATCTTAGAGGACAATGATCCCGACTGTACATACCCTAAAAGCCAAATGAACCAGCATAGCTAGCTATGTTATTATTATTTCGAGATTGTTCAAAATTTGCTATTATAACAATCTGAAGTCGTAAATCGTGTACAGATCAGGTTGATAACCACTGGAAAAAAGTGATGATATTAAAAGCTAAGGCCTGTCGTGCTGATGCGCCAACTGTAAGGTTATCTAGGCCTAGTCATACGAAAAGCAAGAGCAGACCTTGGTTTCGGGAGTAGGGCCTATGCTGTTTAGCAATCAAGACATGGTGCTTGTTGTGATGAGGTGCAGGGGACGGAGGGACGGTTGAAGTAGGGTTGGGGGAGACAGGTGTGTGGTTAGGAGGGATTGGATGGAGAAAAGTGAGTGATCTGTGAAGAAGGGTGAGTGGGGGTGGAAGAGAAGGGGTGAGGACGTGTGTGGTGTGGTGTGTGGTGTGTGTGGGTGGGAGTGAGTTGTGTGGTGTGTGGTGGGGTGGGGTGGGAGTGCGTGGTGCGTGGTGCGTGCGTGTGTGTGGGGGGGGGCCGTGTGTGTGGGGGGGCCGTGTGTGTGTGGTGTGGCGTGCGCGCGCGCGCGTGTGTGTGTGTGTGTGGTGGTGTGTGTGTGTGTGTGTGTGTGTGTGTGTGTGTGTGGTGTGCGCGCGCCAGAAATTCCACTTCCATTAAGGTTCCTGAACTCTTTATATATGAATGTGTAAAACAATAAAAAATAAAAATTTAAAAAAGAAAGAAAAAAAGCCCTTTAGTGTACTTGGCTTCTTTTTTTTTTTCGACATAAACATTTAGGAAACAGTTTGAAATTTTGGAATGGTTTTTCAGAATGCTCTCTTCATTTTTTGACTACTTTTGAAACCGATTTTACACATTAAAAAAAAAAAAGAAACTGACGTGTATTATATGTTCACACATTGAAGTAGATTTCTGTCCAATAAAATGCGCCAGTGGCAGTTCTGCTACAAAAACGATCCGAGTCAGGTACATCAGACTTTCAGAGTTGACAGTGTGACGTGAACGCTTCGAGTACTGCCGCTTTTGGTTGTGGAGTTAGTGTCACAACGATGCCTCTGTCAGGAAAGATGGGCTGCTTCTGCAATGACGGCAATAATCACACAAAGCAGACTGCAAACTAACATTCCTTTGATAACAACACACAACAACTAGTGAATTTTCCACAAACGAATCTTTTCCAGACGTCACCATTGACACTAACTGGCTAAAAAATAAAAATTAAAAAAAGGTCCAAAGTGGCTGTTGGCATGGGAATTTGTTTTTTCAATCTACAGCCATCTGTAGGGGCTATTGTTTGATGTATGTTTTTCGCTGTTATTGTTACATCTAAAGCACACGCACGTGTCAAATTCCGACTTGTCTGCTTTGCATCGTGCATTAAATAACACCTAGTTTTCACTCTGTCTAAGTGTTAGTGTTTTGGTTTGGTTTTCGGTACTGCTGCGGTCTGGTTCAGGCTTCTTGTTCTTTTGCTACGGCTCACTTTGATCCGTCCAGAAGTGTGTTGAGTACACTTTAGACATATTCACCTTTCATTTCCAGATATGTAGTTTGCAACAATGTGTTGTCAAGCGGGTGATGGTAAGTGCCCAGACTGCCACAACTGCGTAAAGGGCAGGATGAGGAAGGGGAAAAAAAAAACAACAAAAAACGGTAGATAGGAGTGTTGGGTGGGATGACTGGAGGGTAAGTGATGATGAGGGGATAAGTGACAACATGAAGAAAAAAACAACAACAAAAAACGGTAGATAGGAGTGTTGGGTGGGATGACTGGAGGGTAAGTGATGATGAGGGGATAAGTGACAACATGAAGAAAAAAACAACAACAAAAACGGTAGATAGGAGTGTTGGGTGGGATGACTGGCTGCAGCCCAATTGCGCGAACCTCGGTAAATATGACACCGAGTTAATAGATAAACCCGTAAACCAAATAGCGCTACCCGAGATGCACCTATTGCGCGAGGTATTAATGTTCCTATTGCGCGAATACACAGTAGCACACTTAGAACACACTCATACACAACACACACACACACACAAACAGACACACACACACACATAAGTCACTCACTCACTCACGTCACGCACGAGTGCAAACCTATATGGTAAGGCATAAAAAATTCATAAGTTTAATTGTACTAAAATGCATTCTCAAAATAAAAGTAACAGTGATTGAAAATTAAATTCTCTCTCTCTCTCTCTCTCTCTCTCCTCTCTCTCTCTCTCTCTCATTTTGTCTATCTATCTATCTCATATCTCAGTCAGTACCTTGTATACTGCATCAAGAAGTCCGTGGCAAATTTTGTGAGCAACTGCCTTCACAAACTCATATCGGTCTATTTCACCTGCATGGTATTGTCTTTGACAAGCTAGCATTGCATTTAGCTTTTCACGTCTTTGCCGTCGTTGAGCCACTGGCAACAGACTTGAAGTGATGGCATTTACTTTTGTGTAAGATCTGTGTCTGCACAGCTTTCAGTTTTCTCCGCCAGTTCGAACACAGATGGGTGCTTGTGGTAAAATAAATCACTAAAATGCTTGTGAAACGCTTCACAAGCATTGGTTGTGCAGAGATGGCTGATTTCAGTGGATGCCCAGGTTGCAGGAGAGAAAGTAGCAGCATCAGAAACAAACGTCTGAAGTAGGTAGTCGCAGAGGCTTCAATTCTTTGGTCTTGCGGAGCAGTTTGCCATCAGATCGAAGGCAAACGTATCAGGTACATCCTCTGGTGGCAAATATGGGAGTCCAAACAACGTCTTGAGCCAACGTCCAATCTCAGAATTTTGGTTTTGTAGTCATCGACGAGGCCAAGGGACTGCATCTTGCGCCACCAGCTTGGCCAAGATGAAAGAGACAGCCATTCACCTTGGTACCAGGCCACACTTCTCTCACGGCTTGGTGAACCGCTGTCTCAAAGTCAAGATGAATGTTTGAGACTCGGAAATTCAGGTTCTGTGCCGCACATAGCTCTCTGAGACGCTGAAACATGCTGATGTAGGTTGCTGTAGTCTTTGACGGGAGAAGACAAAACACACACGGCACATAAAACCCTTGCTTGTACGCGTGCAGCGTATACAGTTGGTAAAGTACCGCGGACAAACTTTAAATGTTCCATCTCCTAGATAGTCACTTCATCTTCACAAAGCAATGCAAGATTGGTGTCTGTTGTGAGGATGAAATCCCGCTTTCTTCATCGTTGGAATGGACCATTCTTTCCCCACGGTTGGAAACAAGTTGGTACTGCTGCAGAGATTGGTGCGTCTCTCGCCTGCTTTTGGTATCGTTGGAAGCACCTTCTACGCTCTCTATAAATGGCTTTCCTGGCACACACAATGTCATTTGGTAGAAATTCTGCTGAATCTTCTGCCATGATTTCACGGCGGATTATTTTGGATGGCCTTTCGAAGTGATCTTCGATTGCTTTTCTTTTGCATTTTTGGCGCAATTTCTGGCGGTTCAATTGTTCATCCTGTCTGGCTGGTGGTTGTGGATGTTTTGTAAATCCAAGGTGACGGTGCCAGCCAGGTCCGCTTTGCACCTGGCCTGGCACCCCCGTTTTGTGCAGCGCCACAACTTCGTTGCATTTGTAGTTTTGTCGAGGCGAAATTTAAAACCTTCATACAAAGTCCTGGTTTACCTCTCTGCGTTGTGAACAGCTCCATCTTTCCTCGCCGGCTGTATTTTTACTCACTATCGCTGCAGTTTTTCGAAACTCAAAACTCACTCACAAAACTCACAAAACTTCAAAAGTCACGCACAAAACAATCTCAAAGCACCGGTACAGAAAGTGTGTGAGTGTGTATTCATCGGTACAGAAAATGTGTTCGCGCTATTGGCCTGTCGAAAGTTCGCGCTAGTGAGCACTGCCAGTTCGCGCTACTGGGCGATACAAAGGTCGCGCTAATGGGTTCGCAGCTCTCGGTCTATTCGCGCAATTGGAATGCCCCCGGATGACTGGAGGGTAAGTGATGAAGAGGGGATAAGTGACAACATGAAGAAAAAAAAACAACAACAAAAAACGGTAGATAGGAGTGTTGGGTGGGATGACTGGAGGGTAAGTGATGATGAGGGGATAAGTGACAACATGAAGAAAAAAACAACAACAAAAAACGGTAGATAGGAGTGTTGGGTGGATGACTGGAGGGTAATGATGATGAGGGGATAAGTGATAACAGGGGGAACAAAAGGTGGGGAAATGGGCATGGGATGCGAAATAGGAACAGAGAGGGGAGAAGTGGTGGGGGGGGGTGGGGGGGGGAGGGGGGGTGGAGGTGCGATACGATGAAGCTTTGGGATGAACTTTACACGTGTCTGCTGTTCACAACTGGTACATCTTTTGTTCTGTTTTAATTCTTGCACAATCTCTTTGATGATTTATCACTCTGTATGTCTTTTATGTCACATCATGTTTCAATCCCATCCACATCTCAAAAAGTATTCAGTGTGCATTTCGTGTCGTGTGGTGATGCAAGTACCTATGTAGATCGGTTTCGTTTTCTTTCCATCCCTCAGCGTTTCCTGGCGCCAGGCTTTGATCTACCTGCGCAAGTTTCGTCCCGCCTCCCCCTCCACCCCCCCCCCCCCCCCCCCCCCCCCCCCCCCGAGTCACATGTGCTGGCCAGCTACCGGCTAACCTGGTGATGTTCTATCCAGAGAGCATGTACACCAAGGAAAGGTTCCTCTTCTTTGCTCGCTTCAAACCCCAGACCAAGGACCCCGAGGAACTCTGCACCAGACGGTCAGACGGAAGAGAGAGAGAGAGAGAGAGAGAGAGAGAGAGAGAGAGAGAGAGAGAGAGAGAGAGAGAGAGAGAGAGAGAGAGAGAGACAGACAGACAGACAGACAGACAGACAGACAGAATCATCCTTACAAAAACAGGAGAGAGAGAGAGAGGGGGGGGGGGGGGGAGGGAGGGAGGGAGGGAGAGACAGAGAATCACCCATACAAAAACAGGAGAGAGAGAGAGAGAGAGAGAGAGAGAGAGAGAGAGAGAGAGAGAGAGAGAGAGAGAGAGAAGAAAAAATGAGACAGACCAAACGATAGCAGGCTTGCTTACTTTGTAGTTTCATTGCATTCACTGTATTTCTGAGTGAGTGAGCGAATGATCAAACGATGACTGACTGACCGATATAATCAGTTGATCGATCACATTGTGTTCTATGATCATATTGTGTTTCTACGTCAACGGATCATGGCTGATTGATTGATACAGATCAGCTGTTTGGTTACGTCAGCGGATATGACGGATTGATTAATACATATCAACTATTTGATATAGATCAGCTGTTTGGTTACGTCAACGAACCATGGTGATTAATACAGATCAGCTGTTTGGTTACGTCCACAGATCCTGACAGATTGATTAATACAGATCAGCTGTTTGGTTACGTCAACAGATCATGACAGATTGATTAATACAGATCAGCTGTTTGGTTACGTCAACGGATCATAGCTGATTGATTGATCTAGATCAGCTGTTTGGTTACGTTAACGGATCATGGCTAATTCACTGAAGCAGATCATTACGTCAACGGATCATGGCTGGTTGATTGATGCAGATCATTATGTCAATAGATCATAGCTGATTGATTGATACAGATCAGCTGTTTCGTTAAATCATGTGCTACCTCAAATGTCAACAGAGCAGCTGAACTCTCTGTCTGCCAGTTACAAAAAGAAAAAGAAAGAAAGAAAGAAAAGAAAAGGAAAAAAAAAAAACAGGAACGAGCTAGCTGTGATTTGGGTCTCACCTGATCAGGGAGCGTTATGCTATGACATGTCATGTACATGGCTGAAAAAGTGTTGGCATCCACAAGTACTGTACTGATCAACTGGTGTACATGACCTGAAGTCATGATCAGGGTCTCTGTCCACACGGCTGAAAGAATGATCATCAAGTGTGCACATCAGTCCAGAAACACACACACACACCACACGTGCACGCACACACTTCAGATTTATGTGCTCAGGTATAGTCACATTTACTTCTGTAGTATGTCAGACGTAAAAAAAAAAAATGCAAACGTCAGTCTTCAATGCACAAAGATTAATGCCTCACATTCCAAGCAGGGTTCCCCAAGATCAAAACATACCCCACTTGTTTACTGTTTAGGGTTCCCCAAGCCTTCAAATTCGAGTCACAATAATCTTCTTCAAAAGTTTCCGAGTCATGTTCCTTTTTTAGGGGAGTAACTCTAGCACTGCAAGATTAAATGTTTTCGTTGTTGTTAATGCCACATTCTCTCTTGATCCTCAGCGGTAAAAAATAAACAGATGCTGTTATGCCATAGAAAAACATTTCATTGTAACAGTGTTTCAACAAACTTCCAGTCAGGAAAAACTATTCTTTTTAGCGGACATTTTCACCGAACATTGAAATTTTCTAATGATGAAATGTTGGCATTTATGATTTGCTTGTCCTGCTAATGAAAAAAAAAGTACGGGAAGTAACTCCTTTAATGCATCCCAGCCATTATTTCCCCTGGCAAATAAATTCATTTTTAACAGACCCTGGCAGAGAAATGCGCTCACCCCAGAACCATAATGGCTTTCAATGCTTTAGGTAGGGATGGTCATCTGTTGTCAGAAGCCCTTTCACAGTCATTCACACACAGACATATGCACTTGCGAAGAATTATATGCATGTCTGTGTGTGTATGAGTGAGAACTTTAATCTGTGAAGAGAGAATTCTGTGTGTGTGTGTGTGTGTGTGTGTGTGTGTGTGTGCCTGTGTGTGTGATGTCGTAAACTGTTTTTGCTCTCTCTCTCTCTCTCCTCTCTCTCTCTCTCTCTACGTGCGTGACTGCGTCCGCGCGGGCGCGCGCGCGGGCGTGTCTTGGCCCTGTCAACATCCCACAGCATATGCAACTATGCACCGATTTTCACGATAGTTGTACAGTCCTCTTCTTTTCTTTCTCCCACTAACCCTCTGCATAGGATTGCACGCACCCTAATGCTTGCTTGTATCTGGTCAAGCGAATCGTTTTCCCTTTCTTTCAGTTTATCTTTTTTTTGCGTGTGATAGTTGTTTATCGTTTGTTATAGGATTTTACATTATGTTTGTCCCTGTATGACTTTGCTATGTGTCAATCGATTTACTTAAATGTAATTTATGTTGCAAAGGAAGGCAGTTTCTGTCTTCAAATTATGTTGTGTTTCCACCTCTCCCACCAACCCCCTCCTCCGCACCGATTGGATGGATTACTGCATATTATTCAGTTCGTGTTTCTTCATTGTCTTGCAGTAGTGATTATTCCCCCATTTCATATCCTATCAGAGATATGGATGGTACAATACCAGCTGTAGCAGTAAATTGTCAGGGCCTCGACAATCAACAGAAAATGCGGGACATTTTTTTCATTGTGTAAATGATACGAAATATTCTGTTTATTTTTCACTAGACACTCACTTCGAAAAGAATCGAAAACTATGTTCTAGCAGAATGGGAATATCAGGATCATTTTTCAAATCATCCATCCCGTGGAGGTTCTATCGTGCCACATCTAGTGGCCCCATTACACAATGGTATCTGGCAGGAAGCAATTATGTCCCTTCGCGTGTTAATGGAATGCCCTGTGCGTGCCTGCGCTCTATGTGAACACACCACAGGTGGTGCAGGATTGCTCCCAGCTGGTTTGTTCGGTAGGTGATGACAATAGGCTTACTTCTCTGGGTCCTACCCGCACTTTAGGGTGTATTTCTTTCTTTTCTTCTTTCCTTTAGCATACAACCGGACCCAACATGAGCGAGGGGAGGGGGGGGGACGCTTTCTGGAAACAGGTGGTGGGGTATCTAATACCTATACACTATATCCAACTGTAATCTGCGGTTTGGAGTAAAAGTGCCACTCTTCTTTTGAAAGACAAGGCTTTGAGCTGCCACAACTTATCAGCAGCTCACTACGGTCCTCGATGGTGGCTCATACGGTCCTTGGTGATCACTACGGTCCTTGATGGTGGCTCACTACGGTCCTCGATGGTGGCTCACTACGGTCCTTGATGGTGGCTCACTACGGTCCTTGATGGTGGCTCACTACGGTCCTTGATGGTGGCTCACTACGGTCCTTGATGGTGGTTTATGGAAAACTTTAAATCGATTCCAGGCAGCCTGCGGGGTTGATCGTTTTTTCTCAGTAATCAAGATCAAAGAACGTCGGGTGGAAAGAGTCCCGTCGGCAACTGACTAGATTTGGCACAGGGCGGACGTAAGTTGTTGAAATCAATTGTGTGTGTCTGTGTGTGTGTGTGTGTGTGTGTGTGTGTGTGTGTGTGCGTGTGTGTGTGTGTGCGCGCGCGCGCGCGCGTGTGTGCGCGCGTGCGTGCGCGTGCGTGCGTGTGTGTGTGTGACGATATTGTTTATAGCTGCGCCTGAGTTGGCTCCCCCACGTCCACCCCCACCCCCTCCCCTCCCCACATGTATATGAATGGTCGACTTAGCTGAAAATTATCTCCCTGTAAATCGGCGAGGTGGCGCTGGGTCTTTAAGGTGTATACGCTGAACTTCCGGAGGGTTGAGCGGAGCTGCAGTTGTAAACAAACACTTGCTTCTTATTTTGTCCACTTTTCCTGGCATTTTCACGACGAAACATAATGCCCAGTGGGTGTTGCTGTGTAGTGGGATGTGCATCGAAAATGGGCCATTCATTTCCGAAAGATAAAAACTTCGACAGCAGTGGACGATCGCTGTACGGAAAGACAAATGGAAACCAACTGATCGGTCCATCGTTTGTCCCAAGCATTTTCTGCCCCAGGACTACCTTGAGCAGTATGTCCAGAAAGGTAATTTATTTTGTTTTCTCCTGTATTTTCATGCTTAAAACCATGAGTCGAACTCTCTCTCTCTCTCTCTCTCTCTCCTCTCTCTCTCTCTCTCTCTCTCTCCTGAGGCTCCTCTCATTCCCCTTGCAGACTGAGTGTGATACTTGATCTACGATCTAGATCAAGGGTGTAGCTTTCTAAAAGAATTTGATAAATTCTACACACGGATCAATAGAAATCCAGTTGTTAACGTTTCTTTCCTGATTCTTCTGCTTGATGCCAATGTTCAGTCAATCATTTGTACCCGACACATGTCAGTCTCCACACCCATCACCATTTCTCCGAACATTCTCAACAGTTTAATAAGGTGGGATTTTACCAAAACTCAGTATGCATAATCATCGAGCAGCAGTTTTAGTAGACGAAAACTAGATCTGTAAACGCGTCTAAAAATAATGTTACTGATATTGAAGATGAGTGAAAGGAGTACACAGTTATGAGATACATTCACTGGTTAAGATTAAATTTCAAGAATGCATAAGGTTCCCTAAACTCACTAAAGCAACATACCCAAAATTACTTTTTCACTTACCGTAAAGTACCGAGTATAAGCCCATAACATTGTAAACGCCCACCCCCCACTTTGGAGCAAAATCCGTGCAAAGGGTGACGTACCGAGTAAACGCCCACCCCCCACTTTTGGATGGCTAAAAAAAACAACCAGAAATCGAGAACAGGGAGAGAAAAAAGGAATACCGATGAATGTCGTGTTAGAGTTGTTTCCCGCTTGCTTATGGTGTTTGTTTCCAAGAAAATGCCGAAGCGAAAATCTTACACAGTAGAATTGAAGTTGAGTGCTCTGGAGCACCTTGACAGACACGGGAATGTCAGTGCCACGGCAGAAGAGTTTGGTGTGGACAGAAAACAAATTAGGATGTGGCGAGCTAACAGAGATGTCCTTCTGCAGCATGAAACTGGCGGAGAAAAGCGAAAGTTGAAACTGCACCCTGGTCGGGCTGTGAAGTCGGTGAGTTGGAGGTGAGACTTTTTGAGTTTTTACAAGAAGAAAGAAGGGAAGGGCGAGTTGTTAGAAAACAAAGACTTGCAGAGAAAAGCGCGAGAGATAGGGCGGGTGTGAACCTTCAAGACTTTGATGCGTCAAACATGTGGCTACAAAGGTGGAAAAAAAACGGCACAATGTATCCATTCGTCTCGGTACGTCCAGTAACCAGAAGGTGCCGGCAGATTTTGAGGAGCAGCTCCTGCACTTCAGAAGAAATATCCTGCGACTTCGTCACCGCCACATGTACGCATTAGGACAAATGCTAAACATGGACCAAACAATGGTCAGGTTTGACATGCCACCCAACCGCACAAATGAGATCAAAGGATCGAAGCGGGTGCGCATCAAGACAACGAAAGCGGAGAAGAGGGGTTTTACAGTCGCCTCTGTGCCGTTGCTGACGGCAGCAAACTGCCAGCGTATCTGATCTTCAAAGAACGCACTGGAGAGATTCCTCCCCGTGTCCGCCAGCACCTCCAGATTCCAGCCAACGTCCGCGTCACAGCAACACGGAATGGCTGGATGACACGGGACCAAGTTTTGTCCTGACAGAGCGTGTGCTTGGCCCCTCAGAGACTCGGCGCCTGCTTCTGCTGGACAACTACGCCGCTCACAAGACAGCTGATGTTCGAGCAGCTCTCGACGAGCAGGACGTGGATCTTGTGCTCGTGCCTGCTGGCTGCACAGCCCTCGCCCAACCCATCGACATCTGCATCGTCAAGCCTTTCAAGGTAAATGAGACTTTAAGTTTAATGTGTGTTGTGTGTGTGTGTGTGTGTGTGTGTGTGTGTGTGTGTGTGTGTGTGTGTGTGTGTGCGCGCGCGTGCGTGCGTGGCTGTGTGTGTGTGTGTATGTGTGTGTGTGTGTGTGTGTGTGTGTGTGTGTGTGTGTGTGCGTGCGTGCATGCGTGTGTGCGTGCGTGGCTGTGTGGTGTGTGTGTGTGTGTGTGTGTGTGTGTGTGTGTGTGTGTGTGTGTGCGTGCGTGTGTATGTGTGTGTGTGAGTGTGTGTGGTCATCTTTTTGGAGTTGTGCAGTGGAATGACAATTGTTGCTCCATAATTTCTCTTTGACATTCAACGGAAGATCTGACGGCTGTTCCTGATTCTGATTGTGCAGGATCGGGTGCGCGACAGCTGGGTAACGTGGATGGCAGAGCCCAGACCCCCCACTGCTGCAGGCAACCTGAGGCAACCTACCCGCCAGGACGTCGTCAACTGGGGGGGGAGAGCCTGGGACGGCGTTGGACATAACGTCATCACCAAGGCCTTCCTCAGGTGCGGTGTGTCCAATGCCCTAGACGGCAGCGAAGACGATCAGACCCTGGAGTGGTTCCTGCAGGAGATCGGGGTGGCACTTCCTCACGACGGCGACGCCGCTGCTGCTGCTGCTGCCGAGGAGAGCGCAAGCGACGCCAGTCTGACTAGTGATGAAGAATCACCTGCTTCAGACTCTGATGAAGCAATGTAGACAGTTGACGATTGTTGTTGAAAGTTTCAAGTTGTTTTGTTTTTCAAGTTCAATTTTCAATTTCAAGTTCAAGTTTTTCAAGTTGTTTTTGAAAAAAAAGCCGTTTTTGTTGAATAGACATGCTTTCAATATGTTCATTTACGAGTGATGGTGTGTAAGCCTTACGTATGTCTGTCTGCGAGTTAACAATTTTATAATACACAAAATATCTTAATGTTGCTTCACATTTGCTTTAGTTTGAACAAAACATAACATTTTACATACCAGATAGTATCATTATATGAATCATGTCTCCATTGCAATGACGAATATGTTTGTGCATAGGGTCAAGTACCGAGTATAAGCCCACCCCCACTTTTGTCCGAAATTCGTGCGGAGGGGGGGTGGGCTTATACTCGGTACTTTACGGTAAATGTCTGTGTATAGGCAAGAAACAACTGCAGTGCGATGATTTTTGTTTTTCCAGCTCATTTTCCCCAACAGTCGTTACCAACAGAAAGGAAGCGAGCAGTTCAGAACTATTAAAAGAGAGTAGTGTTGATGGTATGGACGACAATCTAGACAAAACTGTAACAACAGAGCCCTATCTTAGTGTTGGCTCAATTAAATGGTCAGATAAACTTGTGCACTTTTACACTGGACTAGAAAGTTTCGATATATTCATGGCCGCATATGCAGTCTAACAAGGCAGGTATAATGAGTTGAGTGACCTGTCTCCCCCTGTTTCCCGTCTCCACCTTATTATTCTTCTCTCTCTCCCTCCCTTCCATCTCCCTCCCTTCTCTGAAAGATGGGCATCCCCCCCCCCCCTCCCCTGCCCCTGCCCCTCCCTCCCGTTGTGTTCTTGTCTGAATCACCTGCTTCCACCGATTTCCGTTTGTGGGAGAAGGCAGGCCGGCATACGCCAACTGATTTTTTGTGGTGAGTGAAGAACTTTCTGAGACCTTGCCAAGCGTCATGAATAAGACGGCTACCACGCGCCATAGCGTGTAAGGCCTTTGCATTGTGTCGAAAGAGCACAACGACCATGAGGGCACGCGCCACACACAAAAGGTTCGTTTAGTTGACGACCGACCTTGAGCGGCACGTGCACATTCGAACAGTTCATTCACTCTGCCAGTACCAACACACACACACAAACACACATACAAACACACACACACACACACACACACACACACACACAAGAAGTGTGCTTCGTGCCAGGGCTGAGCAGATGTTTTGTTTCCTCTCTCCCCCCCCCCCCCCCCCCCTGTCTCTGTCTCTCTTCTATAACATGTCCCCCTTCTGTGTTTACACGGCTTAGGACCGTTCCCAACGAAAACGTTGGAAGCCACATTAGGACTAGGTATTGAAAGCACTCACTGCGATATAAAAATAATATGAACACATTTACAGAATATCACAGCACTGAAAAGAAACGGCCCAGATCACAAAGGTGCTATCACAGAAAGATCCGTCACAGTGAAGACAGCAGAACTTTATACAGGTGTTAGCCCAGTAGAATTGCCGTCAGCACACACCACACGTTTGATATAGAAGAAAGCGATTTTCTCTGTTGCGAGGAGGTAAACATGACTTTACCATCTGCGTGAAAGCCTCGATTCACACCCCCTCCACTTTCTTGTGTCTCTAATACAGTGTACAGTGTCAGTCTCCACTCTCCAAAGGATTCTACTACCACCAGAAGGTTTTTATGAACTTTTTTTTTTTTCATTCTCTAATACTTGTTTGTAGGTGTCTTGGGTATGTATGTTTTGACGCTTGTTAAGGCCTTTTGAACTGAGCTTGTCCCCTCCCTCCCCAAAGCAGCGATATGTTTTTGAACAGAGCCCTGTGAATCCCTTGCCTGTGTAATCTGTTTTGAAAAGGCCTGGTGTGTGTTTGTCGTACTGTTTGCCGGATGCACAGTCTGAACAAAGGATGGTATCCATGGTTTGTTTGGCAGGCCTGCTTGTTGAAAATCTGCTTTGTGTTTCATGCAAGCCGCGCCTGGAAACCAATGATCCCATTCTCGATTAAACACTTCTCGGAGGTCTGGCTTCACATCATCTGTAAAAGTTGAGGCACTCGAGGCCATGTACAGCGAGTCTGTGTCCATCTCACACAGCTGGTAGTCAGACCGGGACACAAACCTGTCTACAAAATCATAATGAAACTGCAACATGTGCAGTTTGGCATACTGATAAACACACAAAAAAAGCTATCTGTAGATGAAGTTTCCAACAGATGGCCTTTTTGTCCATTTCTACTTCTACTACATCCTCAGTGTGTTTCGTCAGTTTCTGAAACCGCCATCCATTTACCAGCTTTTGTGCCTGGTACGGGCGAGACGTAACGAAGGCTACGGTGTTTGGCTACATTGGTCAGCGTTTTGCCTTAGTCCGAATTGCCTAACAACTTGAACGTATCCGCCAAAATGGCCTTGGCAGGAGGGCCTTTGACTCCCCGATGAGCGTCAGAAACCGGCCCACCAAAAGACTTGAACCACGGCCTAGGTTGATGTTTAATAACGACAGCAATATTGTCAACGATTAGACCATGATTCAAGTACCATTTCAGCAGTGGGGTGGCCAGCAGAATTTGTTTGCCAAAATAATTGGCAACCAATGTGCGCCGCGGCTGAGACAATAATTTGTGTTTTTTATCATACTCTTTCATGAAAGGTCTTATCTCTTCTCTCCCTGTCCGACAATTTCTAAAGACAGGTTGAAGCTCAGAAAAGTGTTCTTCGTTCTTCTGTTGTGGCTTTTTGGACAGAAAATTACGGATGAGATAAACTTAATGACGCTGATGTCATAACGAGAAGAACTGAACCCTACCACATGCAGTTCATGCAAGTACTCCTGTAATCTGTGTCTCGTGGACTGAATGGGGATGTTGAGATTGTCTGTGCTTTCTTGTTGTGGTGTTTCAATATCATCTAACTGCTCAAAGACATCCCCAAACTGTTCAGAAAGAAGGCTATGGGACCTATCAGAGATTTCTTCTAAATGGCTAATCACGTTGTCTACCAGCTCCTGAGAGTCTCCTTTGCTCACAAAACATTCAGGTTTTGCGTGCCCTGGCACATTGGAGATCACAGAAACCGACAGAGAGACATGTCTGGCTGTACGGAAAGTGCTGCAGCTGGTATTTTGCAAGCGTGTCCTAGACTTTGCTGCATTTAGTCTTAGAACGAGCAAAAGCATGGCAGACTTTGTCAAAGTCAAGGATGTGCATAAAATGTTGTTTGTAGTGGACTCTTAGTGCGAAGAGGAACCAAGACGCGTTTTTTTTTTTTTTTTTTTTTTTAGATTCTTCTGACTCAAAGACATCAATGTAAACTTGAAAGACAGTTTTAACAGTCTCTAACTGGAGGAGAGAGACTGCAGCAAAATGAAAAGGAGCATGACCTGACCATTGTTGAAAAAGAGCCTTGGTAGGTTTCTGGAGAGCATGAAGAGGAGTACCACGTTGAAACACCAAGCAACGAAAAAGACATACCATCGGAGAAGACAAAAACATGCTCTTTATCTGTTTGAAGTGTATGAAGGAAACGGCTGTTTAGAATGCAAGGAGGAAGCTTATCACAAGCACAGCCAACAGGAAAATCAGGCAGAGGACGGATATAGAAAGTGGACATGATGTCGACAACAGAGTAGCGAGAATCCGGGCGCTCATTTTGTACTTGACTGAGAATGTCATGATCATTGGTGTCATGAAGAAAAGAAAGAAAATCCTGTTTGGAAGAAATGAGACGAGGCTTCTTCACTGCGCTGTGATTATTACTGGAGGCATGAAAGAAAGATCCGTGCTTAAGAAAAGAGTGAGAATAGTTAATTTTGAAACGTTTCTTTTGTTCCTCGAAATGAGCGAGAAGTCTTTCATCCCAGTCAGGAGAATCAGAATTCGGATCCCAGGTGTATGCAGAGTGAACTTTGTCTGGCCGCTTATGTCTTGATTGCTTTCCAGTGCTGTTGATAGATCTCTTTAACTGGTTGAGGTAAAGACTTTAAAAGATTTTTTTTCTGAACGTAGTGCTTTCAATACCTTTTGGGGTGTAGGGCCTGTAGATGCAGATGATGGTGCTCTTCCCGCTGCCTTCCTCTTCCTTCCTGCGCCAACTTGTACAGCTGTCTTGATCGCTGACGGGGAAGGGCGTTTGGTTTGCTGGTGACGCTGTCAGTCATTCTTTCTTGTAAACAACTGGCCACAGAGGTTGCAAGTATGTTGTCTGGTGTTTATGAACTTGACTGATGTGCTGGATAAGATTGCTGTGGCGAGTGAACGTCTTTTGGTATAAAGCGCAGGTGTTTGGCTGAAACAAAAAGAAACGGAAATAGCGCGCGTGCGCGCGCGCACACTCACACCCACTCGTACGTACGCACGCACGCACACACACACACACACACACACACACACACACACACACACACACACACACACACACACTCGCACTTCGTAAAAGTCTATACTGATGGGTCTCTATCAAATAATGCTGGTTGTGGCTTTGTCATTCCATTTTTAAAAATTGAGAAGTCAGTTCTTCAAGCTTTAGAATCTACAAATTCAACAAATCGTGCTGAAATCATATCAAAAATAAAAATATTTATTCACTACCTTATGTCATGAGGTATAACAGTTAATTTTTGTTGGGTTCCTTCCCATTGCTTCATATCCGGAAATGAATGGGATGACAGGATTGCTCGAGCAGGTGCAAACAATTCTGACAATACGGCTACTATTCTTATTCCCTTGAGCTTACATGAAGGATATTCTCTCTTACAAAGAGCCTCTTTTGAAAAATGTTAGGAATACTACAAAGAAAGTGTTCTGCCCAGAATACACAAACCCGACTCTTCTATACTTCGTCGTACGAACTCTCGAGCAAGTAATCTTTTAAAAAGGGCTTCCTCAGTAAATCCAGTAAACCGTAATACAAACCTAGGATTATATCCAAGACACAGTAAACAACTTATTTCGGTTAAAAATAAATGCATTCAGAACAAAATATGTCAAGAATATTCGATGTGCTTGCGGCGCTCTTGATAATTGTACAACACACGTTCTATACTTTTGCCCCTACTTTGATTCCGATTTGTCAGAATTTAGAAATGATGCTTCAAAGTGCATATTCCAGGATACCATGTCTCTTAAATTTTGTACGAATTCTTATGTTAAGCCCAGTTGGCTCAATCTTGTAATTGCTGTTTCATGATCTTATTTTGTACAGTTGTTTGTTTTTACTTTTGATGTCTTTTTTTAAAATTTTATTTATTTATTTATTTTACAGTTTAATTCTTACTTAGTTTCCTCATCACACATACACGCACTCACGTACGCACGCTGCACGCACACACTCAAGCACACACACACACACAACACACACACACACACACACACACGCACACACACACACACCTTGTCTATCACATTTAGTGAAAAGACCTTAAATTGAACACACACACACACACACACACACACACACACACACACACACACACACACTCACTCTGTCTCTGTCTCTCGCACTTGCACATGACCACAAAGTACCTGATGTAAAGGCGGAGTCAGTCCTTGACCAGGCCCGTCCATGGCTAAAACCAATGAGGCAAACAGGCTGGACAGCGGTCAGGCAGCAGCTAGCGAGTTTTGGCGCCAAGTGATGGACAAAGGAACAGGAAAGCAGGTGGTGGAAAAAGGTTAGGCACCAAGTGAGGTCCAAAGCCAAACCATGTGTAAAGATCGGGGCTTGGTCTCCTCTCGACCCATCACGGGTGACCTTAGAGGGGCTTTGTCGAAGTCTAATCAGACCCATCACGGGTGACCATAGAGGGCTTTGTCGAAGTCTAATCAACAAAGTTTTAAGCAGGACAAAAATGTGTACAAAAACACACAGTGAAATCCTATCAAAACCTCTCACCACAGGGCAAGAACATTTACAACAGAAGACGTCACTGGGACCTCAAGATCCTATGTGCCACGACAAAAAAAAGTCTGACGCCACAGACTGTCCACATGAAAGTTCTTAAGGCTGGCAAGAAAAATTTCATTTTTTAGAGTCCAGCCAATCGCAAGGGGTCAGAGCTTCCAGGAATTAATTCTCAACACAAGATGGTTGAAAGAAGAAATTCAAATTAAGACAGATTTTCCAAAACAAAATTGCTTTGAACTCTTTCTTCGCTATACTTCAGAAGCAAACAAAAGCTTAGGACAATGCTGATAAACCAGCTTAAAAGATACATCTGCATGATCCTTGTTAAAATAAAAGTTCAAAATTTAATATGCTATCTGCACAATAAAGGCCACATGACAAGTAGTTTTGAAAATCTGCACAGTGAAGGTCAGAAGACGATCAGTCATTTGTTTCTGTACGGTGTAGGCCAGAATTTGGCTATGGCCAAGTCATGTATAAAGCACAGCGGACAACGAAAAAACGGTCACTGAACAGAGAAAAAAAACAGCACTAATAGTGGAAAGCATCTCTTACGCTTTTGCTTTTTGTGTACAGCATGTCCAGAACTGGACACCATCAGTATGGACAGTCATCTCCAAGGCATACAGGGTGGACTGGAACTTGGTCCACCGTCCCATTCCAGGCAAAATCTGAAGACACCTCTCCCCCAGATACCTTCACACTTAAGTCTTCCAAGCAGTGCCTTGGGGACGTTTCACTAACTCACCTGAGCAGTTTTCAGTATTCGTTACAGCTGTTCCTTTAGACAGGAGTTGTTCATGGGAAAGGAGGGAACATGACCATGTTCACGGTCTGGCAGATAGGCCCACAGAAAGGGCAGCATGCTCAATTCTTGTTCAGGGCCCTGTCAACCATGAGGCCATATCGGGGCTGTAACTTCAAAGTCAATTCCAGCACAAACACGCAGGCACTTCTGAAATACAATAAACTGCCATATCATGAATGAAGAAAGCACATTCTTCCTTCTGAAAAGCAGTGCATTGTCAATTGGGATCAAAGCAGATATAGATAATATTCAGAAAGCTGTCATTTTCTATCGTTAGTATGTCAGGGGTGGTGTTGCCGTAGAGCGCCATTATTAAAAGGGATCTGCTGTCGACTTAATTAGGATCGATTCTTGTACGGTAAGGTAATGTTGCGTGTAGCCCAGCCGACCGCAAAGGGCCATGTCACGGCTGTCACAGCGTGGAACTCAAGCTTTGCTAGCAGACTGACGTCCGTGTGGCAACTCGCTCAGCCCCAGAATAGGTTAAAAAAGGACAACAGATGCCCCAGAACAGAGTGTGGAAGAGGGACAACAGATGCCCTAGGACAGAGGGGGGGGGGGGGGGGGGGGGGCTTTTCTTTTTGGCTTTTTATCCCCATTCTTTTTTGTTTTAAGGCAGTCTTTACTATTACTGTTATTATTATACTAAAAATATTATTCTTTATTACATTATTTTTATTATTATTATCATTAGTATTATTGTATTTATGTTTACGTTTTTGTTTATTATTGGGTTAAGTTTATTATTATTGTTATGTTTGTTACGGTTGTTACCATTATGTTCATTATTATTATCATGTGTACTATTATTTTCTTCATCATTACCGTTATTTATCATCATGCTTATTATTAGGCTCAATTCCTTCGCTTCCACCTCAGATGCCTCCGGCGTATATTCGGTATCTCCCGGTAAGACAGGATAACCAACACCAAGTCCTGTCTCGCGCTGGCCTCCCTTCCATGGGTGGGCCGTGTAATCTATTATCATATTATCAGTAGTAGTAGTAGCGATTGTTTTTGTTTATGTTTATCATCATTATAACTGTCCTTGTTTATTATTATTTATTATGTTTATTATGCTTGTTATTATTATGTTTATTATGTGTATCATCTTATTGTTTATTATGTTTATTATTGCTGGGGTTTTATTAAAGTTGATTAGTATTATGTTTGTTTATGTGCGTTTTTTAATTAGGTGTATTATCATTACGTTATTAATTTTTTTAGTCCCTCCACTGCCTTTGCTATTTTGTTGTTTTGTTTTTTTTGGGGGGGGGGGGGGCTTTGTTTTAGCCCCCCCCCCCCCCCCCCCCTTTTTTTTGTTAAGGCGGTCTTTATATTATTGTTATTATTATCAGTGTATGTTATAATTACGCTTTTGTTTATTATTATGTTTATTATTATTATGTTTACTATTTTATTATGTTTGTTATGACATGTTTATTATCATTATTATGTTTACTATTAGTTTATTGTTATTATAATAGTAATTATCATTATGTTTATTGTTATTAGGCTCAATTCCTTCCACCTCAGAAGCCTCAGACGTATACTGGGCATCTGCCGGCGAGACAGAGTGACCAACACAAGTCCTGTCTTGCGCTGGCCTCCCATGAAAACCCTGCTGAGACGGCGCTGGTTGCATTGGTTGGGCCATGTCATTATTATTATGTTTAAGTTTTTGTTTCTTCTTCTTATCATTATTATTATTATTATGTTTGTTATTATGTTTACTATTATTATTATGTTTGTTGTGATTGTTATCATTATGTTTGTTTTTATTATTGTCATGTTTAATAAAATTATTTTAAAGTTACTATTATGTTTATTATTATAATTATGTTTGTTATTGCTAGGCTCAGTTCCTTCCACCTCAGAAGCCTCAGGGGTATACTCGGCATCTCCCGGTGAGAGAGTGACCAACACAGATGTCCTGTCTCGCGCTGGCCTCCCTTCCATGTAAACCCTGCTGAGACAGCGCTGGTTGCATTGGCTGGGCCATGTAATTATTACTATTATTGTGTTTATGATTAAGTTTTTGTTTCTTCTTATCATTATGTTTCTTATTATGTTGGTTGTGATTGTTATAATTACTATGTTTTTATTATCATCATGTTTAATATTATTATGCTTATGTTACTATTACGTTTACTATTATAATAATTATTATTATTATGTTTGTTATTATTAGGCTCTGTTCCTTCCACCCCAGAGGCCTCAGGCGTATACTGGGCATCTGCCGGCGAGACGGTGACCAACACAGAAGTCCTGTCTCGCGCTGGCATCCCTTCCATGTATACCCTGCTGAGACGGCGCTGGTTGCATTGGCTGGGCCATGTATATTATTATTATTATTATTATTATTATTATTATTATCATCATTATTACTATTATTATCATTGTTTATGTTTAAGTTTTTGTTTCTTCTTCTTATTATTATTATGTTTGTATTATGCTACTTATTATTATTATTATGTTTGTTGTGATTGTTATTATTATACTTAAGTTACTCTTATGTTTATCATTATAATAATTATTATCATTTTGTTTGTTATTAGGCTCAGTTCCTTCCTCCTCAGAAGCCTCAGGCGTATACTGGGCATCTCCCGGCGAGACAGTGACCAACACAGAAGTCCTGCCTCGCGCTGGCCTCCCATGTACACCCTGCTGAGACGGCGCTGGTTGCATTGGCTGGGCCATGTCATACTATGCACAGTCTGTGTGCTCATTAATACAAACCCTCACATACTATGCACAGTCTGTGTGCTCATTAATACAAACCCTCACATACTATGCACAGTCTGTGTGCTCATTAATACAAACCCTCACATACTATGCACAGTCTGTGTGCTCATTAATACAAACCCTCACATACTATGCACAGTCTGTGTGCTCATTAATACAAACCCTCACATATATGCACAGTCTGTGTGCTCATTAATACAAACCCTCACATACTATGCACAGTCTGTGTTCTCATTAATACAAACCATCACATACTATGCACAGTCTGTGTGCTCATTAATACAAACCCTCACATACTATGCACAGTCTGTGTGCTCATTAATACAAACCCTCACATACTATGCACAGTCTGTGTGCTCATTAATACAAACCCTCACATACTATGCACAGTCTGTGCTCATTAATACAAACCCTCACATACTATGCACAGTCTGTGTGCTCATTAATACAAACCCTCACATACTATGCACAGTCTGTTCTCATTAATACAAACCCTCACATACTATGCACAGTCTGTGTGCTCATTAATACAAACCATCACATACTATGCACAGTCTGTGTGCTCATTAATACAACCCTCACATACCATGCACAGTCTTGTGTGCTCATTAATACAAACCCTCACATACTATGCACAGTCTGTGTGCTCATTAATACAAACCATCACATACTATGCACAGTCTGTGTGCTCATTAATACAAACCCTCACATACTATGCACAGTCTGTGTGCTCATTAATACAAACCCTCACACTATGCATAGTCTGTGTGCTCATTAATACAAACCATCACATACTATGCACAGTCTGTGCTCATTAATACAAACCATCACATACTATGCACAGTCTGTGTGCTCATTAATACAAACCTCACATACTATGCACAGTCTGTGTGCTCATTAATACAAACCATCACATACTATGCACAGTCTGTATGCTCATTAATACAAACCCTCACATACTATGCACAGTCTGTGTGCTCATTAATACAAACCCTCACATACTATGCACAGTCTGTGTGCTCATTAACTAATTGACATCCACCGTCCAGATTGCGTCAATATCTGGCACGGTGAGATGCTGTCCAGTCACCCATTTATTTCACTCTTCCCTCTCAGTTCTCCCTCGTGATGATGGCAGTCCTCAGCAAACGCCTTCTTCATCTGCCTATCAGCCTTTTTCCCCCTCTTACTTCCTTTCTTCAAGGGTGTCTAATGGACAAAGCACTGTTTAACATAATTGCATCATTCATGGGCCGCACGCATGACTGTCCGCTGGTGGGACTCTATAGAGACAACCACCACCACCACCACTACCACACCACACACACACACCACACACACACACACACCACACACACACACACACACACACACCAGATAGACGGACAGACTTGTGACATCACTTAATATTATTGAACTTACACTTTTTTTCAAAGGATACCCTTAGCAGCAATCAAACTGGGAAATATGCGTTGCAAATAATAGAATTCAGCGGCAATCAAACTGGAAATACGCGTTGCAAATAATAGAATTCAGCGGCAATCAAACTGGGAAATACGCGTTGCAAATAATACAGTTCAGCGGCAATCAAACTGGGAAATACGCGTTGCAAATAATAGAATTCAGCGGCAATCAAACTGGGAAATACGCGTTGCAAATAATACAGTTCAGGGGCAATCAAACTGGGAAATACGCGTTGCAAATAATAGAATTCGGCGGCAATCAAACTGGGAAATACGCGTTGCAAATAATAGAATTCAGCGGCAATCAAACTGGGAAATACGCGTTGCAAACAATACAGTTCAGCGGCAATCAAACTGGGAAATACGCGTTGCAAATAATAGAATTCGGCGGCAATCAAACTGGGAAATACGCGTTGCAAATAATACAGTTCAGCGGCAATCAAACCGAGAAATATGCGTTGCAAATAATAGAATTCAGCGGCAATCAATGGGAAATACGCGTTGCAAATAATAAATTCAGCGGCAATCAAACTGGGAAATACGCGTTGCAAAATAATAGTTCAGCGGCAATCAAACTGGGAAATACGCGTTGCAAATAATAAGTTCAGCGGCAATCAAACTGGGAAATACGCGTTGCAAATAATAAATTCAGCGGCAATCAAACTGGGAAATACGCGTTGCAAATAATAGAATTCAGCGGCAATCAAACTGGGAATACGCGCTCAAAAAACCCACACAATTCGGCAGCGCACAAAACGGTAAATACGCGCATAAAAAAAATTCTTCCGATGACTAGTCCCGGGAGAGTTGCTCCTTCCATAACTATTAAAAGAGATAGGGTGGAGGTGAATGTTAACACAATTCTGTAAGAGAAAATATTCCAAGCCCTTCCCTAGAGGACACACCGACCCACCCCAACTCAACATTGTAGAACAAGCAACGGCGGAATCATGCAGGCCAAATGGCGCAAAGGGTGAAGGAGAGAGAGAGAGAGGAGAGAGAGAGACAGACACAGACAGAGGGGGAGGGAGTGAGTTGGGGGGGGGGGGTCGTGGACAGAGGACAGTGAACAGTCGGTCGTTAACAGTCTACATGTTGCCATTATCACCGTCTCTGATGCGTAAAAACGACAAACGTTTCTATGCCTTCACCTGAACACCATCGCCGAGACTCGAGCCCAGTGAGGGGCAAATTTTTCCCTTTTTTGTAAAGGTTTTTGCACCTAAAAATCTCTGGCCAGGGCAATTTTTTGGGGAAAAGGATCGGAAATTACAGTAAAGACAGACAGGGAGACAGGCAGGCAGGCAGGCAGACAGACAAGGGCGTTTAATGCCGAGTAGTTTATCACTCCGTACGTTGCAACAACCAGTTACGCTCCTGTTTTGTCTTCTTTTTTTTTCGGGGGGGGGGGGGGGGGGGGGGGGGGGGGGGCACATTTCCTTCTTTAAAGGTGTTGCACCTAATAATTTTAAATCTCGGCCAGGGCAAAATTTTGTTGAAAAGGATCGGAAATTCTACAGTAAAGACATAGGTAGATAGACAGGCAAACAGGCAGGCAGGGAGGCAGGCAGACAAGACGTTTAATGCTGAGTAGTTTATCACTCAGCAGTACGTTACAAGATTTATAATACTAAATGGGTTATCGCACAATTTGCACTGTAGAATTTTTTACACCCCGGAGAGGAGGAGAGAGAGAGAGAAGAGAGAGACAGACACAGACAGACAGACAGAAAACAGGCAGCAGACGAAACGGACGGACGGTCGACCGCCGAAAACACCAATGGGCAACAGGCAGACAGAAAATCAGAGAGGCAGACAGGCAGGCAGATAGACAGGGAATGATGCTGACAGACAGGAAGAGAGAGAGAGAGAGAGGCAGACAGGCAGGCAGATAGAAGAGACAGGGAATGATGCTGACAGACAGGAAGAGAGAGAGAAGAGAGGCAGACAGGCAGGCAGATAGACAGAGACAGGGAATGATGCTGACAGACAGGAAGAGAGAGAGAGATAGAGAAGAGAGAGGCAGACAGGCAGGCAGATAGACAGACAGGGAATGATGCTGACAGGACAGGAAGAGAGAGAGAAGAAGAGAGAGAGAGAGAGAGAGAGAGAGAGAAGAGAGAGAGAGAGAGAGCAGACAGGCAGGCAGATAGACAGAGACAGGGAATGATGCCGACAGGAAGAAGAGAGAGAGAGAGAGAGAGAGGCAGACAGGCAGGCAGATAGACAGACAGAGACAGGGAATGATGCTGACAGACAGGAAAAGAGAGAGAGAGCAGAGCACAGGGCAATGTGTGAAAAGAAAAACGGGAGAGTTACAGAAAAAACGGAAGAAACTTTCACGAAACTTTCGGGCGATTGTAATAAGATTTGTATTTCTGCATTAGCTTCTCCCCCCCCCCCCCCCCCCTCCTCCCTCTCTCTCTCTCTCTCTCTCTCTCTCTCCTCTTCTCCAACTCGGTATCTCTCGCTTTCTCTCTCTCTCTCTCTCTTCTCTCTCTCTCTCTCTCTCTCTCTCCTGTAAGTGCTACTACAGATGTATCTATTTTCACATCCACAGACGTAAAGCGTTCTCTTTCTCTTTTCTATCGTCACAATTAATTCAGGATCTATCTTTCTACCAAAGCATCACAAAGATAATGGAAAAGCATATCACACACACACACACACACACACACACACACACACACACACACAACACACACACACACACACCACACACACACACACACACACACACACACACACACACACACACACACACGACACACACACACACACAACACACAACACACACGACACACACACACACACACACAACACACACACACGAAGAGAAGGCTGTGAAAGGAAAGAAGGGAGACACGGTCAGACATACAAGAACAAAGACATGACGTACAAAGACGAAACGAAGAATCCAAGTGCTCTGCAAGCTTCCGTAAATCCCTTAAATGTGCGGCTCTTCGGGTACTGTTCAACTCGCCACTGTTTACACGTAACCCACTTAAAAAGAAAATGTCGAAAGTAAACGATAGCTCTGTTCCGGTGGCTCCAGATCATAAAAGTCAGACCCGCAAACCGTAGAAGAAAGCAGAAAAAAAAAAATACGAAATTCACACTTACAGAGACTGACCAGTGTAGCAAGCTGGATGTTTCAATGTTATTTACATTGTCAGACGAAACCGAAGGTAAAGCTGACCACCAAACCACTCAGGACACAAGTAAAAGGGCTTTTGAATTTATGACTTTTCCATACCAGCGTTACAAACAGTTTTGCTGACTTGAACTTGTTACCCGAAGAAAACCAATTTCATGTCCAGAACTTGAAAGTACAGCATGGAGAAAACTGTTCGTAATGTACTTACCGAATGCCGCCTGCCGGTGCCACTGCTCGTAATGTACTTACCGAACGCCGCCTGCCGGTGCCAGAATGTCACGTAACGGGAAATGACGATCGGGGCACATCTTCAGCGCCACAGGACCTGCAAGATGTCTAAGCTCCTCCTACCCCAACCCTAATCTACCCCTTCTATCTCTACCTCCCTCACGACATACCAATGACAAAGCTAGTGTGCTGAGAAGTGCATGTTACTGTTTAACACCAAGGCTGTGGAGCGTAAGCATCATATTATGGCTAATCTGCAGTGCGTGTGTAACAGGATAGCTTTCGCATGGTATACGTATTCTAGTACAGTTAGCATGGGGTGCATGTCACAGAGTATGGCTAACATTCATTTGAATGATGCTAACACGTTTAAATCTCTGGCATGGGGTGCATATTACAGAGTATGGCCGACATTCATTTTAATGATGCAAACACATTTCAATCTCTAGCATGGGGTGCATGTCACAGAGTATGGCTAACATTCATTTGAATACTAACACGTTTAAATCTCTAGCATGGGTGCATGTCACAGAGTATGGCTAACATTCATTTGAATAATACTAACACGTTTAAATCTCTAGCATGGGGTGCATGTCACAGAGTATGGCTAATACTCATCAGAATGGTGATAACATGTACCAGACTATGCTAACACTGATAAAAATGTGCTCACATCCAATAGACTTTACTCAAATGCATGCGAGGATGTATGTTGTGCATGCGGTAGAGAATGCTCACGGAATGATCCTCTAAATCTGGCTGACAGACGTCGTTCAACTCGCAACATACGTCCCAGGACGTCACAAATCTTCGACTCAAAAATGTATCCGTATTGCTGGTCACAACGACGGATCCCACCCAAAGAGAAACAAAAATGGAAAGAAAGAAAGAAATCAACATTTTAAAAAAAATTATACTTCCGACGATTAAGAATTACCTTATAAAGCATGAAAATACGTACATTACTTTATCTTAGGGTAGATTGCACTGTCGTTACATTTGAAAATGTTGAGTCTTTTTTTCGTTTTTCTGTATTCTATTTTTTCCCCACATCTCTAAACAGGACACTGGCGCCTTGCCACAGTGCATGTGCATTTGAGCACGTGATTTCCGGCTCAGTTTCCGACTTTGTTGGTTTCTTTGTTGGTTTGTGTCTTTTCCTCTTTCTCTCTTTCCTACCAATGGTCCAGCATGTTGTCGAGTTGAACGTAAGGAAAAGGACAAACGTAGAAGTAATGGCCGTAAAAATCTCACATCAGTGAACACGGAATAACGGATAAAGCCGACCTCCACTTTGGTCACGTGCACTACCAGTTAGGCCCCCTGATGTGAACCTTCTAACGAACCATTTTTGTATCAAGTACTTACCGATCGAAGCTTGTGTGTCAGCCTCGCTCTCACGCTCACCATCACCGTCGTTGTTGTCGCGTCGTCGTCGTCGCCGTCCACATTTCATGAAAGATCTACTGGCGGTTGGGCAAACGCTCGGGCAGTCATTCACCTCAACGCCTTTGTCTTTCAGTCATAGAGAGACAGGGCGCAACCAGTCCATTCTTTTATATTGTCTACTTGTGCAGGACATTCGTACACTACTCGCTTTCTAGCCTAACCAGTGTTGAAGTACCGAACACCGCATTCCTTACCACACATTGAAACTTCGCAAGTTGCAGGCGTGCCACCATAAAAAATGTCATTTTCGCTACCAGTCATGATCGACATGACGCTGTTCTCCTGGTGTCTGTCGCCTTAGTGTTAGATTAAGCCGTCTACCGTACCTCGTCTCCGACGGTTATACGGCGGGTCCGGTTCTATGTGTCACAGGGCCGTTGTGTCATAGGGCCGTTGTGTCACCGGCACACTGTATGGTCGCTGTGTCACAGGGCCGTTGTGTCATAGGGCCGTTGTGTCACAGGGCCTTTGTGTCATAGGGCCGTTGTGTCACAGGGCCGTTGTGCCATAGGGTCGTTGTGTCACAGGGCCGTTCTGTCACAGCGCTGAAAGGGGTACGGCTCCCTAACCCTATCCCTATCCCTATCCCTAACCCTATCCCTAACCCTAACCCTAACCCTATCCCTAACCTATCCCTAACCCTAACCCTAACCCTATCCCTAACCCTAACCCTAACCCTAACCACTTTAGTTACAAAACTGGTTAATACTTAAAACCCGGCCCTGTGACACAACGGCCCTATGACACAACGGCCCTGTGACACAACGGCCCTATGACACAACGGCCCTGTGACACAACGGCCCTATGACACAAAGGCCCTGTGACACATAGAGCGGACCTGTATACGGCCGTTTACCATTATCACTGGATGTGCGCGTCTAGCCCGAATGCAACTCATGTACAAAATGTTTTGTGATTGAATGTGGACCGCTGGTAACCATTGTACAGTAATAAAACATTTTTGACCACAAACCTTCTGTAAACAATGTAAAATGTCTTTGGGGATGCTAAGATTTTAAACTAGGAAAAAAAAGAACAAAAATCTACAACGTTTCGTTGGTTTGTGTCTTTTCCTCTTAATCTCTTTCCTACACATACATATACACATTGTACAGTAAATAATATGCAGAAATTCTTTGTCTCTTACATATCGCCCCATCTGTACAAACGCCCTGGCACAAAGACCCGTCCACTTCCAAGCTAGCTGGTGGCAAAACAGCTCACTGACCCTGTCGCCGCCGAAGCAAAGGCAGGTGTCAAAGTGTGAACCACGTGTATCACGTGCTGAGTTTCGTCATTGTGTGTCCATGACTAGACTGTCATGGTCGTGCTCCAGACACGCATTTTCCGTTGCTTTCATGTGCACATGGATGGGCGCAAACAGGCACAAAGACGACAACACATACACGCACGACCAGAGAGAGAGAGAGAGAGAGACCAGATCATATGATACATTTGTTACTAGAGAGAGAGAGAGAATCTCTCTCTCTCTCTTCTCTCTCTCTCTCTCTCCATTTACCTACGAATGTCTGATATGACCTGACTTCAGGTCGGAGGACGTAAAAAGTAAACAACTGGAGAGTAACAAGGAGCTCACAGAAAGTAAAAGCTTGATGTACTCTGGAAACGAGCAAACCCCCCCCCCCCCCTCTCTCTCTCTCTCTCTCTCTCTCTCTCTCTCTCTCATGGGGTTGAAAGCGAGGAAAGCGTGAAAAACAACAACACAAGAATAACAACAACAAATCAAGAAAGCAGGAAAGAAGAAGAAATAATAAAAACAAATTCAACTAGGGGAAGGGGAGAAAATGGAAACAAAATGGCTTAGGACACGATGTCTCCCAAGCAGTTGTCACGAGGTAGGGGGGGGGGGGGGGGGGGGGGGGGGGGGGGGACTGGCGCACCAGTTTTCTTCTTCCTCTTCCAAAAATACTGGTTCACTCAAAAACGAGTAGGTCACCAGCGCGCATGTTAAAAAGCAAGATAAAATAACATAAAATAGTGCGACTCAGTCTGTTGGCCCCTGGAGCAAATTTGGCAACAAGGGTCGCACTCGATATTCAAGAAGTTAAAAACAATGGCCAGATTCAGGCCCAGGTAACCATAAAATATCTGGGAAGTTAAAACAGAAAATCGTCAATATGCAGATCTCAAAACTGTCGTATCAATTTTCTTTTTAAATGAGACTGCATTTGTGGCAATCTTGATGGCACCCGGCAGTGAGTTCCACAGCCGTACAGAACTAGGATAAATGAATGTAAGTGGCTGTCAATATTTGATGCAGGTATGGAATAACATTGACCGCCACTCCTGGTGCTACTTTTATTCAATACTAGTTGTTCCATTGGAATATCAATTAGTTTAGCTCTGCCTTTGAAGAAGATATTAAGTTTGGTAAAAGTTCTTCTCTCTTCTAAGGGTTTCCATTCTAATTTCCTCATGTCCTTCCTAGTATTCCCCTTTTCTCTGATATGGTTCCCTGTTACGAACCGTGCTGCTCTCTCCTGAATCTTTTCGAGGTTATCAATGTCCTTTAGATGGTATGGATCCCAGACTGGGCAACCATATTCCAGTACTGGTCTAACCAGTGTTTTGTAGCAGTCGTCTTTAACCTTTTGGGGGCAGCGTTAAATTTTCCTGTATAAGAAAGTTAAGATGTTATTTGCTTTCTTACATCTAAATTGTAATGTTCTTTCCATTGAGACGACTATCTATAATCACCCTAAATATTTTGCAGCATTGGTTTTTTTAAAGAATAGTATTTTGAACAGAAATATTCTGATCTAGTTGGGTGAGCGTTTAACATATACGCAACACTTGGCACTTCTGGGGATGAAATTCCATTTTCCAAGTTCTTTCCCATCTTGTAAAGCGTTTAGATCTTCTTGTAGAATGCGTGAAACATTCTTGCTTTGATTGTTCTATACACTAAAGTTGTCATTTTGCAAAAAGCCAAGTAGTTCCAGGGAATAGATAAAAACTATTATGTCATTTTAAATTAGAAAAACAAGGCCCCGAACATTTCCCCCTTGTACCAACTATTGTTTTACTTGATAGAAATACGACCCCGGCCCTCCCCCCCCCCTCCCCCGTTCCCCTCCCCCCCCCCCTCCCCCCCCCCCCCCCCCCCCCCCCCCCCCCCCCCCCCCCCCCCCCCCCCCCCCCCCCGTAGCTTACATGCGAACAAAAATAAACCGGAAAAATCAGGGGACGTCTCGAATAAGGGAGTGTCTGTCGATTTACGGGAAGTAACCCTTTATGTTTGTCTAATAAAGAAAGGAAAACAAGTGGGTATTTTTGCTCCATAAGAAACCTAACACAGAGTAACTTTTATTCAAGACTGCCACAGCCTTTTAAACTTGAATAAAGTCAGACAAATACATGGGAGGGAACAATTAATGTGGGGGAAAAAAACAAGCGCAGGCCAACAACTGAAACTATCTGGCAAAGATTTGGACTTGAGGGGAGAGGAGTTGAAGATGGAGAAAAACTGGGAAAATTAAAATTTTTAAAAAAAAAAAAAAAAAGTTACAGATATGAAACTCTTCTTAGCTGCATAAGGGAACCATCGCATCCCTTTTGAAGGCAGATATATTTTTTATTGCCTGCTCCGAGGCCTTTCGCCCGCTGGTCGGGACTCATCAGGGAGACCGGCTGGTTGTGTCTGCGCTCCCGGCATCAAATAGAGACACACCACAGTCCATAATACTGTGGTGTTCTCACCACCATGGGTGCAAAAAGAATCCAATAGCACCCCCGGCAGCCAGGAAGAGTAGTAAATGCAACAAACGAAAGTGTAAGGAGGAAAAAAAGTTGCTGTAAACTAAAGACATATGCAAATAATATAAAAATGTAGGGGACAGTCTTTGACCCAACAAACGACAATATATCTGCCTTCAAAAGGGATTGCGATGGTTCCTTATGCAGCTAGAGAAGAGTTTTCATATCTGTAACTTTTTTTTTTTTTTTTTTTTTAAATTTCATTTTCCAGTTTCTCCATCTTCAAACTCCTCTCCCTCCCCTCAAGTCCAAATCTTTGCCAGACAGTTCAGTTTTTGGCCTGCGTTTGTTTTTTCCCCCCACTATTAGATTGTTCGTCCATGTATTTGTCTGATTTTTATTAAAGTTTAAAGGCTGTGCCAGTCTTGAATAAAAGTTACTCTGTGTTAGATTTCCTTATGGGAGCAAAACATACCCACTTGTTTACCGTTTACGTTCCCTACCTCATTTCTTTTCCCGATTTTGCTTTGATTAAATTGAGGTTATTTGTATTTGTTTCTGTCGTCTGTGTGTTTGTCTTTTGATCCCCCTTTGGCATCTTTGGGTGGTGCTCAGGGTAGGCTCAAAGACTGTCCCCTACATTTTATTTTTTGCATAATGTCTTTAGTTTTACAGCAACTTTTTTTTCCTCCCCACACTTTCTTTGGTTGCATTTACTACTCTTCACGGCTGCTCTGGGGGTGCTATTGGATTTTTTTTGCACCCATGGTGGTGAGAAACACCACAGTATTATGGACTGTGGTTGTGTCTCTTTTTGATGCCGGGGAGCGCGACACAACCAGCCGTGTTCCCTGATGAGTCCCGATCCAGCGGGCGAAAGGCCTCGGAGCAGACAATACAAATTATCTCCCTTCAAAAGGGATTGCGATGGTTCCCTTATGCAGCTAGAGAAGAGTTTTCATATCTGTAATTTTTTTTTCCATCTTCAAACTCCTCTCCCTTCCCCTCAAGTCCAAATCTTTGCCAGACGTTCAGTTGTTGGCCTGCGCTTGTTTTTTCCCCACTATTAGATTGTTGGGTCTGTGTATTTGTTGACTTTATTCAAGTTTAAAAGGCTGTGCCAGTCTTGAATAAAGTTACTCTGTGTTAGCAGCAAACATACCCCACTTGTTTACTGTTCCCTCCCTCATTTCTTTTCCCGATTTAAATCAAGAAAGTTAACTCTCTTAAAGAAATTTAAGAACTGCTTGGTGCGTTGTCAGAAAACAGTAAACAGTGCTTCCCGGGCAAGAAGAGTTGCTGTGCATGACCCCTTTCAGGGAAATGGGCCATTGTGCAAACCCTTAAAAAACTGTGAACATTGCAAACTCTATCAAAATGGCGAAGCTTCCCATCCCACAATTATGAAGAGAATGGCTCGAAAGGAGACGAAATGAAGCGTTAATCGACAAAGACCCCAACAGCCCGTGGAGTTGATTTGTCTTTCTCAGAGATCGAGCCGGTGTTTATTTCCCTTTGGAAGACGGGCATCTTGAAAGGACCGCGAACTACTAGGGCCTGGTGATCCAAGAACAGGGCTTACCCCTGAAGCGAGGGAGGTTTTTTCGCTATGGTTTGTGCCTCGGTTTTGGATGTCAGGTTGAAAAAGACATCACCAGCCGTTCCAGATCATCCAGCGCTGGGAGGGGTTGTGTGCCTTGTACACGGATGCCAAAAACGACGAAATTCGAGACAGCGAGCCAGTCCTGATGGTTTCAGAGGGATGTATTTTATTCTTTGGAACAGGGTTAGTTCTATTTATTAAAAAAAAAAAATTTAAAAAGCGATGAAGCATTCTGCTGCTGCAGGAATTAACGAGTTCTGTGTTGGCAGTCTCCAGAAAAATGGCAACATTGTAAATGTATAAGATAATGTTGCTTATAGCCCAGCCGACCGCAAAGGCCACATCAGGGCTGTCACCCATTGGCAACATTGTAATTCTTACCCTTTTTCCAACCCAAACCAAATACATTGCTGATGAAAAACAGACCAATGAAATTATGAATTAGTGAAAAGAAACAAATTTTGAAACAGATTGAAAAAATAAATAATAAAAAAAAGGCTCATTAATGAAACATTTGTGCCTTGGGAAAGGTAACGAATAATGTTTTAAATTTAAACATTTTAATCATTAACGTATCTTTTCAATTCAAGATCAGATTGTTTAGCTTTGCAGAAAATAAATTCAAAGTTATAAGTGATAGGCAATGTGTATAATTAAACTGAATTGGTTGGAATTCACTGTGGTGTTTAGAAAAAAAAATGGAAGATAGAAAATTCCACAGCTTCTATTCTTCAAAAGTAAAACCAAGACTAACTCTGGTGGTAAACAGTTTTACGGGCAGTTTAGTAAGTGACCCCCAATAGCACAATTTAGCACTACAGATACGAAAGAAAATTTTCAACTGTAATCCAAATATGGGAAAATCCCGAAGGGATGCAAGTACTTATCTAGATCTACTTTACACTCTTAAGTGGACAGTGACATCCATCGATTTGCAATGTACTATCTAGATCTATTTACACCCAGTTAGTGGACAGTGACATAAATCGATTTCGAAGTGTGGGGAACAAAAGGGAGT
>CM031619.1:56496869-56511869 GCA_018398815.1 Conus ventricosus
CTCTCGATCCATCACGGGTGACCTTAGAGGGGCTTTGTCCAAGTCTAATCAGACCCATCACGGGTGACCTTAGAGGGGCTTTGTCAAAGTCTAATCAGACCCATCACGGTGACCTCAGAGGGGCTTTGTCGAAGTCTAATCAGACCCATCACGGGTGACCTTAGAGGGGCTTTGTCAAAGTCTAATCAGACCCATCACAGGCGACCTTAGAGGGGCTTTGTCAAAGTCTAATCAACAAAGTTTTAAGCAGGGACAAAATGTGTACAAAAACACAGTGAAATCCTATCAAAACCTCTCATCACCACAGGTCAAGAACATTTACAACAGAAGATATCACTGGGACCTCAAGATCCTATGTTAATTATGTGTATCATCTTATGTTTATTATGTTTTTTATTGCTGTGTTTATTATTATGTTGATTAGTATTATGTTATTGTTATTGTGCGTTTTGTAATTAGGTGTATTATCATTACGTTATTATTTTGTTAGTCCCTCCACCACCCCCGCCTTGCTTTTTTTTTGGTGGGGGGGGGGGGGGAGGCTTTTGTTTTAGCCCCCCCCCCCCCCCCCCCCCCCGTTTTTGTGTTAAGGCGGTCTTTATTATTATTATTTTTTTAGTGTTATAATTGTGTTTATATATATGTTACTTGTTTATTATTATGTTTATTATTATTGTTGTTATGATTGTTATGTTTATTATTTTTTATCTTTACGATTGTTATCGGCTTTATGTTCATAAATATCATGTTAACTATCATGGTTTATAATTACTATTATGTTATTGTTATTATATAATTATTATCACTCATGTTTGATATTAGCAGGCTAAATTCCTTCCACCTCAGAAGCCTCAGGCGTATACTGGGCATCTGCCGGCGAGACAGGGTGACCAACACACAAGTCCTGTCTCGCGCTGGCCTCCCTTCCATGTATACCCTACTGAGGCGGCGCTGGTTGCATTGGCTGGGCCATGTCGTTTTAATGACTTATTATTATCATCATTGTTATTACTGTTGTGTTTATGTTTATGCCTTTATTATGTTTATTATTATGTTTGTTATATTTGTTATGTTTATCATTATTATTGTTGAGTTTATGTTTATGCCTTTATCATGTTATTATCTTTGTTACATTGTTATGTTTATGTTTGTTATGTTTTTTTTTATTATGCCTATTATCTTTATTACCATTATTATTACTGCGTCAGTTGCGTTGGCTGGAGGATGGTCGCATCCCAAAAGACGTCCCTCTATGGAGAGCTTGCTGCAGAGCAAGAAGCATTGGCCGCTCATAGCTGAGATAAAGACGTTTGCAAAAGAGACATGAAGGCGCTTGAGATCAACACCGAGTCCGAGAGGACCTCACAGCAGACAGCAACAGCTGGAGAAGCACTCTCAAACAGCTGCAGATTGGCGAAGAAGAACCGACAGCTGCTTCAGCAGAAAAACGAGCCCGCAGAAAGACGACAGCCAAACAAACCAGTGTCAACATGCAGATGCGACCATTGGTTAGAGAATACAACTCGCGTCTGTCTCTATAGCCACAAGCGACGCTGTTGGGTGTGAGCAGACAGTCCGGACAAATATAAATATTAGGTCGATATACTCTACTGTCATCTATGACCGACAGAGGCCTACTGATACTGCTTGTTATTATTTTTACTATTATTGTATGATTATTTAATATTGTGTGTATTATCTTATGTTTAATATGCTTATCATATTGTTTATTATATTTATGAACGCTGCCCAATGGACACAACAATCTTTTACGCAAAGTTGCAGCGTGCTGCAGGTCCTCCTGGCAAGCAGACAGCTTCCTCACCACCTGTGTCTCCTTCACTGTGCACATTTTTTTTTTGTAGGCCACCAACCACGTTTTCCCCACATTCTTTTTTCTTATCTTTTAGATTCTCTTCGTCTTTCATTCTTTTTGATAAGTAGGATCCTCCATCCTATTTTTCCACTTTCTCACTGTACTTCAGTCCTCTAACAACCCTACTACTATGCACAGTCTGTGCTCATTAATACAAACCCTCACATACCATGCAGATCTTGTGCTCATTATACAAACCCTCACAACATGCACAGTCTTGTGTGCTCATTAATACAAACCCTCACATACTATGCAACAGTCTGTTCATTAATACAAACCCCACATACTATGCACCATCTTGTGTGCTCATTAATACAAACCCTCACATATAGCACAGTCTTGTGTGCTCATTAATACAACCCTCACATACTATGCCAGTCTTGTCTCATTAATACAAACCCTCACATACCATGCAGTCTTGTGCTCATAATACAAACCACTCACTACCAGCACAGTCTTGTGTGCTCATTATACAAACCCTCACATACCATGCACAGTCTTGTGTGCTCTAATACAAACCCTCACATACTATGCAGTCTTGTGTGCTCATTAATACAAACCCTCCACATACCATGCACAGACTTGTGTGCTCATCAAATACAAACCCTCACATACCATGCACAGTCTGTGTGCTCATTAATACAAACCCTCACATACCATGCACAGTCTGTGTGCTCATTATACAAACCCTCACATACATGCACAGTCTGTGTGCTCTTAATACAAACCCTCACATACCATGCACAGTCTGTGTGTCATAATACAAACCCTCACATACCATGCACAGTCTGTGTGCTCATTAATACAAACCCTCACATACCATGCACAGTCTGTGTGCTCATTAATACAAACCCTCACATACTATGCACAGTCTGTGTGCTCATTAATACAAACCCTCACATACAACAGTCTTGTGTGCTCATTAATACAAACCCTCACATACTATGCAGTCTGTGTGCTCATTAATACAAACCCTCCATACATGCACAGTCTGTGTGCTCATTAATACAAACCCTCACATACTATGCACAGTCTGTGTGCTCATTAATACAAACCCTCACATACCATGCACAGTCTTGTGTGCTCATTAATACAAACCCTCACATACTACTATGCACGTCTTGTGTGCTCATTAATACAAACCTCACATACTATGCACAGTCGTGTGTCCATTAATACAAACCCTCACATACTAAGCACAGTCTTGTGTGCTCATTAATCAAACCCTCACATACTATGCAGTCTGTGTGCCATTAATACAAACCCTCACATACTATGCAGTCTTGTGTGCTCATTAATACAAACCCTCACATACTATGCACATCTGTGTGCTCATTAATACAAACCCTCACATACTATGCACAGTTCTGTGTGCTCATTAATACAAACCCTCACATCTATGCAGTCTTGTGTGCTACATTAATACAAACCCTCACATACTATAGCAGCTTGTGTGCTCATTAATACAAACCCTCACATACTATGCACAGTCTGTGTGCTCATTAATACAAACCCTCACATACTATGCACAGTCTGTGTGCTCATTAACACAAACCCCACATACTAGCACAGTCTGTGTGCTCATTAACGACATCCACCGTGCCAATTACGCGTCAATACTGGCACGGTCAATGCTGTCCATCACCCATTTAGTTCACTCTTCCCTCTTCCCCCTCGTGATGATGCAGTCATCAGCAAACGCCTTCATCGCCTTCAGCCTTTCTTCATCTTCTTCCTTTCTCAAGATGTCTAATGGACAAAGCACGTTAACAAACTGCATCATTCATGGCTGCACGCATGACTGTCCGCGGTGGGACTCAAAGAACAACCACCACCACCACTACACCACCACACCACACACACACAACACACACCACACACCACACTCACACACACACACACACCAAGCAATGACAACTTGTGACACACTCAAATATTAACTTACACATTTTTCAAAGGATAACCTAGCAGCAATCAACTGGAAAACCGTTGCAATAGAATCAGCGCAATCAAACTGGGAATACCATGCAAATAATTGAATTCAGCGCAACAAACTGGGAAATACGCGTGCAAATAATCCATCAGCGGCAATCAAACTGGGAAATACCGTGCAAATAATGAATCACGGCATCAACTGGGAAATACGCTTGCAAATATAGAATTCAGCGCCACAACGGAAATACGCGTTGCAAATAATAGAATTCAGCGGCAATCAACTGGGAAATACGCGTTGCAAATAGTACAGTTCAGCGGCCATCAACTGGGAAATTCGCGTTGCAAATAATAGAATCTGCGGCATGAAACTGGGAAATACGCGCTGCAAATAATACAGTTCAGCGGCATCAAACTGGGAAATACGCGTTGCAAATAACAGAATTCCGCGGCAATAAAACTGGGAAATACGCGTTGCAAATAATAGAATTCCGCGGCAATCAAACTGGGAAATACGCGTTGCAAATAATAGAATTCCGCGGCAATCAAACTGGGAAATACGCGTTGCAAATACTAGAATTCAGCGGCAATCAAACTGGGAAATACGCGCTCAAAAAAAATCACACAATTCGGCAGCGCACGAAACGGTAATACGCGCATGAAAAAAAAATCTTTCGTTGATTAGTACGGAGAGTTGCTCCTTCCATAAACTATTAAAAGAGATAGGGTGGAGGTGAAATTTTTAACACAATTCTGTAAGAGAAAATATTCCAAATCCTTCCCCTAGAGGACACCCCGACCCATCCCCAACTCACACATTGTAGAACATGCAACGGCGGAATCATGCAGGCCTATATGGCGCGAAGGTGGAGGGGGGAGGCGAGTGAGAGACAGAGAGGGGAGAGAAAAAAAGAGAGAGAGAGAGGGGAGGGGGAGGGGAGGGGAGAGAGAGAGAGAGAGGGAGGGGGGGGGGAGGGAGGAAGTTGGGGGGAGGGGGGTCGTGGACAGTGAACAGTCGGTCGTTAACAGTCTACACGTTGCCATTATCACCGTCTCTGACGCGTAAGAACGACAAACGTTTCTATGCCTTCACCTTAACACCATCGCCGAGACTCGAGCCGAGTGAGGGGCAATTTCCTTCTTTGTAAAGGTGTTGCACCTAATAATTCAAATCTCTGGCCAGGGCATATTTTGTGGAAGGATCGGGAAATTCTACAGTAAAGACAGATAGATAGTAGACAGGCAGATAGACAGACAGACAAGACGTTTAATGCCGAGTAGTTTATCACTCCGTATAGGTAGACAGGCAGGCAGGCAGGCAGGCAGGCAGGCAGAAAGACAGGCAGGCAGGCAGGCAGGCAGGCAGACAAGACGTTTAATGCTGAGTAACTATCACTCCGTACGTTGCAACAATATACTATACTAGGGGCAAAAATTTTCTTTGTAAAGGTGATGCACCTAATAATTCAAATCTCTGGCCAGAGCATATTTTCTGAAAAGGATCGGAAATTCTACAGTAAAGACAGATAGATAGGTAGATAGGCAGACAGACAGGCAACACACAGATAAGACGTTTAATGCTGAGTAGTTTATCACTCCGTACGTTGCAACAAAGATTTATAATACTAAGTGGCTTATTGCACAATATGCACTGTGGAATTTTTACACCAAGGAGAGAGAGAGACAGAGAGATAGAGAGATAGAGATAGAGGGAGAGAGAGAGAGAGAGAGAGAGAGAGAGAGAGAGAGAGTAGAGAGAGAGAGAGAGAGAGTGACAGACAGGCAGACAGACGAACGGACCGATCGACTAACCGACTGACAGACACACCAATGGGCAACAGGCAGACAGATGTACAGAGAGGCAGATAGACAGAGACAGGGAATGATGCTGACAGATAGGAAGAGAGCAGAGTAGAGGGCAATGTATGAAAAGAAAAAACGCGAGTTGCAGAAAAGGGGAAGAAACTTTCACAAAACTTTCGGGCGATTGTGATAAGATTTGCATTTCTGCATTAGCTCCCCCCCCCCCTCTCTCTCTCTCTCACTCGCTCTCTGACTCGGTCTCTCACTTTCTCTCTGTCTCTCTCTCTCTCTCCCCTGTAAGTGCTACTACAGATGTATCTATTTTCACATCCACAGGCGTAAAGCGTTCTCTTTCTCTTTTCTATCGTCACAATTAATTCAGGATCTATCTTTCTACCAAAGACACAGTATCACAAAGATAATGGAAAAACACACACACACACGACACACACACGACACACACACACACACACACGACACACACCACACACACACACGACACACACACACACACACACACACACACACGAAGAGAAGGCTGTGAAAGGAAAGAAGAGGAGAACACGGTCAGACATGACAAGAACAAAGACAATGACGTACAAAGACGAAACGAAGAATCCTAGTGCGTGCTGCAGGCTTCCGTAAGCATTCCCTTAAATGTGCGGCTCTTCGGGTACTGTTCAACTCGCCACTGTTTACATGGTAACCCACTCAAAAAAGAAATGTCGAAAGCGAAACGATTAGCTTTGTTTCCGGTGGCTCCAGATCATGAAAGTCAGGAGCCCAGCAAACAGTAATAGAAGAAAGAAGCAGAAAAAAAATGTACGAAATTCACACTTTGAGACTGACCAGTGCAGCAAGCTGGATGTTTCAATGTTATTTACATTGTCAGATGAAACCGAAGGCAAAGCTGACCACCAAACCACTCAGGACAAAAGTAAAGAGCTTTTGAATTATGGTTTTTTCCATACCAGCGTTACATTTTTGCCGAGTTGAACTTGTTACCCGAAGAAAACCTATTTCATGTCCAGAACTTGAAGTACAGCATGGAGAAAACTGTCGTAATGTACTTACCGAATGCCGCCTGCCGGTGCCAGGATGTCACGTAACGGGAAATGACGATCGGGGCACATCTTCAGCACCACAGGATCTGCAAGACGTCTAAACTCCTACCCCAACCCTAATCTACCCCTTCTATCTCTACCTTCCTCACGACATACCAATGACAAAGCTAGTGTGCTGAGAAGTGCATGTTACTGTTTAACACCAAAGCTGTGGAGCGTAAGCATCATATTATGGCTAATCTGCAGTGCGTTTGTAACAGGATAGCTTTCGCATGGTATACGTATTCTAGTACAGTTAGCATGGCTGACATTCATTTGAATGATGCTAACACGTTTAAATCTCTAGCATGGGGTGCAAGTCACAGAGTATGACCAATACTCATCAGAATGGTGATAACATACTAGACTATGCTAACACTGATAAAAAATGTGCTCACATCCAATAGACTTTAGTAAAATGCATGCGAGGATGCATGTTGTGCATGCGGTAGAGAATGCTTACGGAATGATCCTCTAAATCTGGCTGACAGACACCGTTCAACTCGCAACATACGTCCCAGGACGTCACAGATCTTTCGACTCAGAAATGTATCCGTATTGCCGGCCACAACGACGGATCCCACCCAAAGAGAAACAAAAATGGAAAGAAAGAAAACATCTTAAAAAAAAAATTATACTTCGACGATTAAGGATGACCTTATAAAGCATGGAAATACGTACATCAGATTATCTTCGGGTTGATTGCACTGTCGTTACATTTGAAATGTTGAGTCTTTTTTCGTTTTTCTTTATTCTATTTTTTCCCCACATCTCTAAACAGGACACGGGCACCTTGCCACAGTGCATGTGAGCACGTGATTTCCGGCTCAGTTTCCAACTTTGTTGGTTTCTTTGTTGGTTTGTGTCTTTTCCTCTTTATCTCTTTCCCGCCAATGGTCCAGCATGTTGTCGAGTTGAACGCTAAGGACAAACGTAGAAGTAATGGCCGTAAAAATATCACATCAGTGAACACGGAATAACAGATAAAGCCGACCTCCACTTCGGTCACGTGCGTTACCAGTTAGGCCCCCTGATGTGAACCTTCTAACGAACCATTTTTGAATCAAGTACTTACCGATTGAAGCTTGTGTGTCAGCCTCTCTCACACTCGCCATCACCGTCGTTGTCGCGTCGTCGTCCACATTTCATGAAATATCTACTGGCGGTTGGGCAAACGCTCGGGCAGTCATTCACCTCAACGCCTTTGTCCTTCAGTCATTGGGAGACAGGGCGCAACCAGTCCATTCTTTTATATTGTCTACTTGTGCAGGACATTCGTACACTACTCGCTTTCTAACCTAACCAGTGTTGAAGTACCGAACACCGCGTTCCTTGCCACACATTGAAACTTCGCAGGTTGCAGGCGTGCCACTATAAAAAAAATGTCATTTTCGCTACCGGTCTTGACATGACGCTGTTCTCGTGGCGTCTGTCGCCTTTGTGTTAGATAATCCGCCTACCGTCCCTCGTCTCCGACGGTTATACAGCCGTTTACCATTATCACTGGATGTGCGCGTCTAGTCCGAATGCAACCCATGAACTAAATGTTTTGTGATAGAAAGTGGACCGCTGCCAACCATTGTACAGTAATAATACAGATTTTCGACCGCAGATCTGTAAACAATGCAAAATCTCTTTGGGGATGCTTTGAAGATTTATTTTTAAAAAAATTAAAAAAAAAGAACAAAAATCTACGTTTCGTTGGTTTGTGTCTTTTCCTCGTAATCTCTTTCCTACACATACATACACACATTGTACTGTAAATAATATGCAGAAATTCTTTGTCTCGTACACATCGCCCCACCTATACAAACGCCCTGGCACAAAGACCCGTCCACTTCCAAGCTACGTTGCAGCTGGTGGCAAAACAGCTCACTGGCCCTGTCGCCGCTGACGCAATGAACAAGCGGCAGGCGTCAAAGTGTGAACCACGTGTACCACGTGCTGAGTTTTCGTCATTGTGTATCCATAACCAGACTGTCGTGGTCGTGCTCCAGACACGCATTTTCCGTTGCTTTCATGTGCACATGGATGGGCGCAAACAGGCACAAAGACGACAACAACGCAAACACGCACGACCAGAGAGAGAGAGAGAGAGAGAGAGAGAGAGAAACCAGATCGTATGATACATTTGTTACTAGAGAGAGCGAGAGAGAGAATCCATCTCTCTCTCTCTCTCTCTCTCTCTCCATTTACTAACAAATGTCTGACTTCAGGTCGGAGGACGTAAAAAGTAAACAACTGGAGAGTAACAAGGAGCCCACAGAAAGTAAAAGCTTGATGGACTCGGGAAACGAGCACCCCCCCTCTCTCTCTCTCTCTCTCTCTCTCTCCTGGGGTTGAAAGCGAGGAAAGCGTGAAAAACAACAACACAACAATAACAACAACAACAAAATAAAAATAAAAAAGCAGGAAAGAAAAAGAAATGATAAAAACAAATTTTCAACCAGGGAAGGGGAGAAAATGGAAACCAAAACGGCTTAGGACACGATATCTCTAAAGCATTCGTCACGAGGTAAGGGGGAGTGGCGAAACCAGTTTTGTTTTACTTGGTAAGAAAATACTGACCGCATGAGAATCTTCGTGTTGTCCCTCCCCCCCCTCACCACCCCCACCCCCCCCCCCCCACCCCGCCGTAGCTCTACAACTGCGAACAACAATAAATCTGAAATAAATGCGCCCCCTCCCCCCCCCCCCTCCCTTCTAATCCCGCTGAGCCTTCTACTTCCAAAAGGACCGTCCAAAAGGGGTTCTTTTAAAAAAAATTTTTTATCACACTCCTTTTCCCCTCTTCTTCGGGGGTATGTCTGGCACCTTTGCTGCTGCGGTGTATGTCTGGCACCCTTGTTTGCTGCTGTGATGTATGTCTGGCACCTTGTTTGCTGCTGTGATGTATGTCTGGCACCTTTGTTTGCTGCTGCGGTGTATGTCTGGCCCTTTGCTGCTGCGATGTATGTCTGGCACTTTGTTTGCTGCTGAGGTGTATGTCTGGCACCTTTGTTTGCTGCTGGGGTGTATGTCTGGCACCTTTGCTGCTGCGATGTATGTCGGCACCTTTGTTTGTTTGCGAGGTGTATGTCTGGCACCTTTGTTTGCTGTTTGCGGTGTATGTCTGGCACCTTTGTTTGCTGCTGGGGTGTATGTCTGGCACCTTGTTTGCTGCTGCGTGTATGTCTGGCACCTTGTTTTGCTGCTGAGGTGTATCTCTGGCACCTTTGTTTGCTGCTCGGTGTATGTCTGGCACCTTGTTTGCTGCTGAGGTGTATGTCTGGCACCTTTGTTGTGCTGCGGTGTATGTCTGGCACCTTTGTTTGCTGCTGAGGTGAAATGTCTGGCACCTTTGTTTGCTGCTGCGGTGTATGTCTGGCCCCTTTTTGTTTGCTGCTGCGGTGTATGTCTGGCACCTTTGTTTGCTGCTGTGGTGTATGTCTGGCACCTTTGTTTGCTGCTGGGGGTGTATGCTGGCACCTTGTTTGCTGCTGCGGTGTATGTCTGGCACCTTTGCTGCTGCGTGATTATGTCTGGCACCTTTGTTTGCTGCTGCAGTGTAGGGCTGGTACCTTTTTTTTGCGCTGTGATGTATGTCTGGCACCTTTTTGTTTGCTGCTGTGATGTATGTCTGGCCCCTTTGTTTGCTGCGGTGATGTATGTCTGGCACCTTTGTTTGCTGCTGTGATGTATGTCTGCCACCTTTGTTTGCGGGGCTGCGGTGTATGCCCTGACACCTTTTTTTGCTGCTGTGATGTATGTCTGCCACCTTTGTTTTGTTTGCTGCAGTGTATGTCTGACACCTTGTTTTGCTGCTGCGATGTATGTCTGCCACCTTTGTTTGCTGCTGCAGTGTATGTCTGGCCCCTTTTTGTTTGCTGCTGCGATGTATTCTGGCACCTTTTTTTTGCTGCTGCAGTGTATGTCTAGCACCCTTTCTTTGCTGCTATGATGTATGTCTGGCACCTTGTTTGCTGCTGTGATGTTGTCTGGCACCTTTGTTTGCTGCTGTGATGTATGTCTGCCACCTTTGTTTACTGCTGCGGTGAAATGTCTGGCAACCTTTGCTTGTTGCTGGGGATGAAATGTCTGGCACCTTTGTTTGCTGCTGTGATGAAATGTCTGGCGCCTTTGTTTGCTGCTGTTATGTATGTCTGACACCTTTGTTTGCTGCTGTGATGTAGTCTGCCACCTTTGCGCTGTGATGTATGTCTGGCACCTTTGTTTGCTGCTGCGGTGTATTCTGCCACCTTTTGTTTGCTGCTGCGGTGTATTCTGGCACCTTTGTTGCTGCGCCGGTGTAATTCTGGCACCTTGTTTGCTGCTGCGGTGAAAGTCGGCACCTTTGTTTGCTGCTGTGGTGTATGTCTGGCACCTTTGTTGGCTGCCTGTGGTGTATTTTCTGGCACCTTCCTTGCGTGGACCATGCTTCCTTCTACTCCCTTCCAACATTCACATGACGCTGTCACAGTCAAGGAGAGTGTGACAATTTTGAAAAACGGAAACAAAATTGTCCTTTTTTAATGAAAAAAAAAAAAATCCAACCCGTAAATATATCAAACACACGGGCTCTGCAGTCCAGAACAACAGACGTTTATATAAGAAGAATTTAAGCATTTTTTTTTAAAGTTGATTCATTGCGATAATTCTGAAAATCGCAATATCAGTTTTGGGATAAGTTGTTTCCGCAGACCAGTTTTCCTGAAGGAAAGGAGGGCAGAAGCCGATATTGTTTTCATGCATTCACACTTCATTTGCCGGAGTGGCATATTTTATGGAAACGAATAAATTGTTGCGACACCTTCGAGTTCGCCCCAAGACTTTAGAGTTGCGTTTTTCTTGTTTTGCCTTGACAACGTGTTAGAGAACTTCCCTGTTGTTTGGAGCAACGGGTGGAAACGAGTATAACGAGTGTGTGTGGTGTGTGTGTTGGGGTGTGTGTGTGGGGTGTGTGGTGGGGTGTGCGTGCGTGCGTGTGGGTGCGTGCGTGTGTGTGTGTGTGAGTGTGTGTGTGTGTGTGTGTGTGTGTGTGTGTGTGTTGTGCTGCTGCGTGCAACGACACATGTGCAAAATGTAAGATCGCTTTCATCGCTCTCTAACATTGTTTTAACCTATCTACTTCCTCCCCATCTCGTGCGAGACAGGCGAACGCAGAGCATAGACGCAAGGCAGACAATAAGACAAAGTCAGAGAGATGTGTGTGTGTGTGTGTGTGTGTGTGTGTGTGTGTGTGTGTGTACCTAAATCTTACGTCCCCTATCTCCGTCATTCCCCCGTGTCAGCACCTCGTAGCTGATGCTTGAATACATTACAACAGTTGTTGTTCGTCCTCGATTTCGAAGATGACCATGACTTCAATCTCAATGGAAGATTGCTGGAGCGTGGGTCCGCAGGCCGATCTGGGCCCGGAAGGAACGCCCACATGTGTCCCACATCAAGGTGGGTGCTACAGTGGAGGTGGAGGTAGCTCTGGCCTTGCGCGCGCTCACTTTCTCTCAGCTTCTGCTGTGCGTCTCTCTCTGATGTACATGCACCCTTTGTGAGGCTGCTTCGCCAGGCTGGGCGGTCCAGGGCAAGCAACTCCCAGTGTGAGGCTGATGTCCAGGCCTTTGAGGGACACTTTGAGGCAGTCCTTGAAACGTTTCTTCTGCCCCCCTCCCCCCCCCCCCCCCCCCCCCCCCCCCCCCCCCCAACTTTGCGCTTGCCCTGACTCAGTTCTCCGTACAGCAGTTATTACAACAGTAAATATGGAGTAGGCCTACAGTGCTTCCATGTACTCTGGCAAAGTGAATGCATCTCTCTCTCTCTCTCTCTCTCCTCTCTTCTCTCTCTCTCTCTCTCTCTCAGACAGACAAACAAGATAGACAGGCAGACAGGCAGACAGACAGACATATAGACAGGCAAACAAAGGAATCGATACAGACAGACAGACAGACATAAAGACAGACAGACAGTCAGAAAGATAGTCTCCACCGAGGCGTAAAACCGTCCAAACAGAACATCACATCTGTCTCAACTTCTTCCAGCCGCCCATCAGATTAAACACCGATTGAAACATGAAGTCATTTCAAAACTGCCTGTGTGTGTGTGTGTGTGTGTGTGTGTGTGTGTGTGTGTGTGTGTGTTGTTAATCTGACAGTAAATGGTTTCATCAGTCAGTCAGTCAGTCAGTGTGTGTGTGTGTGTGTGTGTGTGTGTGTGTGTGTGTGTGTGTGTGTGTGTGTGTGTGTGTCGTGTGTGTGTGTGGGGTTGTTGTTGTTGATCTGACAGTAAATGGTTTCAGCAAAAGAAGACCAGTCGATATACGAATTAGTAAAATTCTGCAAATTTAAGATTCCAGACAAACTATTTTAGATTTCCTTTTGATGAAAATTAGAGAAAAATCAATAGCTTACTCGATTAGAAAAAAGAAAAAGCAACAGAGAAAGAAAACAATCTAATAGAAGATATAGAATCACTAGAAAAGATGGAAAATAAAACAGAACAGAAATGAAACTACTTCAACAACAAAATCAGGAATTAAGATCACTCAGAGAGAAGAAGATGGAAGGAGTACTCTTAAGGTCCAAGGCAAGAGGGGTTTTGCAGACGGTGAAAAAAATTCTAAGTATTTCTGTAACCTTGAGAAAAGGAATTATATTAGTAAACATATCGCAAAACTAGTAACCAAGGATGATGAAATAATAACCAAACAAAAGATATTCTGAATGAAGTTAAGATCTTTTATGAAAAACTATATAAGGAAAAAGAAACTCAAAACCGTAATATTGAAGATCTTGTAAAATCAATTCCCAAATTATCAGAAAATGAAAAAGAATTACTGGAAGGAGAAATCACATTAGAGGAAGCAGGCCTAGCCCTAAAAGACATTGAAACACGGAAAAAGCCCAGGCACAGATGGATTTAGCGCCGAATTCTTTAATTTTTTTTGAAACAGTTAGGACGCCTTGTGGTAAGATCCCTTAACGAAGCTTACAAAGATGAAGAACTTTCAACTACGCAAAAGAAGGGATAATTATATTTTGTCCCAAAAGGCGATAAGCCAAAGGAATTTGTAAAAAAATGGCGCCCCATCTCTCTTTTAAATGTAGTATACAAGATAGGTTCTAAAGGGTATTTCCAACAGACTAAACGACGTCTTGCGTTACTCATTAGTGAAGATCAAACAGGCTTTATGACCAATCGGTATTTTGGGAAATAATATTAGACTGATTTACGATTTGATGAACTATTTAAACTTAAAAAATCTCCCTGGTTTGTTGTTATGCATTGACTTTGAAAAAGCTTTCGATTCTTTAAATTGGAATTTCATGATTAAGGTACTAAAAGCGTTTGGTTTTGGCGAAAGTATATGCCAGTGGATAAAAACATTTTATAGGAATATTAAATCAACAGTTATTGTAAATGGACAGACTGCGCCATGGTTGAGATAGAACAAGGATGTAGGCAAGGAGATCCCATTTCTCCGCATTTGTTTATACTCAGTGTAGAGATTTTAGCTATAATGATAAAGGAAGAAAAATGATAAAAGGAATAAAAATAGGTGAGATGGACCATAAAATAGCTCAGTTTGCTGACGACACTCAGTATTAAATAATGGTGATAGAGTTTCTTTTGAAAGTTCTATTCATATTCTCGACACATTTGGCAGAGCTTTCTGGTTTACACATGAACAGTGAGAAAACGCAAGCTGTATGGCTCGGGTGTCAAAAGATGTCAAAGACAACGTACTGCCCACATTTAAAAATGATATGGAATCCCCCAAGATTTAAAATATTGAATTTGGTTTACACAAGACTTAAAAGAATGTGAAATGATGAACTATAATGACAAATTTTCTGAAATCAAAATGTTATTCAAAATTTGGACTCAAGAAACTATTACACCTGTGGGAAGAGTCGCAGTTTTAAAGTCATTAGTCCTGTCGAAATTGATACATCTTTGGATTCTCTTGCCTGATCCACCTGACCCCTTTTTAAAAAACTTCAAAAAAAAATGTGCTTCCACTTTGTGTGGAGGTGGTAAAACAAGATAAGATCAGCAGGAAGACAACGATCAAAACGGTAAAAGACAGTGGTCTAAACATACCTGACATTAGAAAATACATTTATGCTTTGAAAATCTCGTGGATAAGAAAAATTAACACGACTAATCATAAATGGAAGAATATTATAAGGAAAACCCATCCATTTATTGAAAAACTTGAGTGTTATGGATCAGCAGTTGCTTGTGTATGTACCAACTCAAATTTATTTTGGACTCATGTTTTTAAGGCTTACAAAGAATTTTGCTTACGTG
>CM031619.1:56516869-56519369 GCA_018398815.1 Conus ventricosus
CCTGGGTTCCCTTAAAAGGGTATGAGTGGTTTGACCCATCAAATACTCTTCTTTGATCCTCCCCTGAAAACACTGGGGGGCCCGTACTCTTGTTTTTTAAAACCCTTTTCTCTTTCGAAGTTTTCCCTTTGAGGAGTTGATTGGTAGGTTTCCTTGCCGTTGATCCAATTTGAAAATGACGGATTCACTTTTTCTGGAAATGGTTTTCGGTCCTTTCCTGTAAATTTGGGAAAGCTTGTTGTGTTTCGGGGAAAGAAACACTAGTTTCCTCTTTTTCCCGGAATGAGATCCCCCATTTTTTTTCCCCTGTTTTAGTGGCGTTGTTCGCCCGGCACCCTTTGGGCCCAAAGTTGTCACAGCTATCTTGAATGTTTCTTCGACCCTTTCCCCTTAAAGATCGACATATTCCGCTGTTTTCTACGTCTGTTTCTAACTCCTCGTCTGTCCATACCCTTTTTTTTAAGACCTCTTGGGGTCCGCGCCCATGTCCCCCATAGAGTAGTTCAAAATGGTGAGAACTTGGGGTAAATTCTTGTGGTGTTTTCCCCGTAAGCGAACAATACTTTGGAAAAATCGTTTCCCTTTTTGGGTTTTAAACCAAAAAAAGTTTTTTCAACTGATCTTCAACTTTCCCTTGGGTTTTTTCCACGATCCCTTGGTTGAGGTGGATGGGGTTTTTGGTGATACCTTTTTTGGGTTTAAGAGTCTGATGACCCTTGGGATTGTCCCAGAAAGAAAAATTTACTCCTTTTTGGCCATGAGAATTTGTGTTGGATTCCCACCCCGTCCGATTTTCCCACAAAGCTTTAGCCACGGGTTTGTGTTGTGTTACGGAGTGCGGGTTTCTTCTTTGGTTTGCCCCGTTGGGATACCAATTCGGTAGAATTTTTATTTCTCTTCCCTGATGGGGTGACATGGGGGTAGGGGCCAATGATATCCACCCGCAAACGTGGAATATATTCAAACAGTGGCTCCCGAATGGTGCTTTTTCCCCGAAACTATTTCTGCCGATACATCCCCCTGGGCCCCTAAACGCATGAGCACAATATCTTTTGACGTCCCCCCCCTTTCCCTCCTGGCCAAAAAAAAATTAGCAGGACGCTCTTTTTTCCCTCCCACCCGGGGTTCCCGACATAGGTTTTCCAAGGGGTACTTGTAGTACATTAGATCTAAGTTTCCTGGGGGGACCACAACTTTGGGGTTTTTTGCCTCTTGGGTACGCATCTTCCTGTTTCGTATTCCTTTTTTTGATCAAGAATGAGGTTTTTAACATGTTTTTGCTGGTTTCTCGGTTTTTGGTTTTTCGGGGCCAATTCCCAACAGCTTCTTGAGCGAAAGGATCTTTTTCCCCGTTCTTCCCCCTTTAACTCGCAGGGAGATTTTAAAAAGTGCCCTGTTGTTTTTTAATCTTTAGCGGTTTCATCTGTTTTTCCGGGGTTACTGCTGCCGCTTTGGGTGGGAAAACAGGTAAATTAATGATCCCTCCTGTCTTTGCTTGTGGTTTTTTCCCAACAATACTGGGCCAAAAAGGTTTCTCCTTTAAAGGGTACTTTAGTTTTTTCCGAGAAATAGGGAGTCTCCTGGGGTACATTTGCCACAGGAAGAATTTTTTTTTTGACTGATCCCTTTCCCCGTGACACCTCTTTTTTTCTGCCTGTTAAACAAAGCTCTGGGAAAAAAGTCCTTCCCCGATCGTCATGTAGAAAACCTGTATCCCCTCACAGGGATCCCCTGTTTTTCCCTCGACTACCCTGTTTCAATAAGGATTTAATTCGACCCCTTACAATTATAAAAAAATTGTTATTCTTTCAGTTGCATTGTGGCACCGTTTGGGCCCTTTGTACACATCCCTGTGTCATTTTTCTTTTCGTGCAATCCCCCTGGTGTGTGGTCCTCCACTTTGGTAAACACTTTATCTGAAAGCGATAACTTCTCGGGGGGTTGCCTCTCTTGGGCAGGTACAGATACCCCCCCCTCCCTTTTCCCCTTTCTGAACTCCCCTTTCGTGGACCTCTGGGTTTTCATTTTCCCTGACCCTACCAAAACTTTACTCTAATCCTTGTGTCCCAAACCCCACACAAACCAAAACCACTGCACCAGTCCCAAAGCCCGTAACGTTTTAAGATTGCACTAACTGGAAAATTGAATAAAATCTCTTTTTTCCCCAATAGACAAATGAAATAGAAAAAATTTAAAAAGAAATTAAAAATGTCCCTGGTAATATGACGTGAATTGGGCCCAAAGGGGTTTTTTTCTTGTACTGGTTGAGGCCTTTTCCCAAAATTAGGGAAATAAAAAACAAATTTGCGTCGCACAACGAAAAAAATGAAAAATTTAAAGAACAAAATTTAAAAAATTTAAAAATTTTTAGTTAATGTTTGGATGGGCCACATTTTTTAAGGTTTTCCCGGGGGCAGCCCAACCTCCCACAGAAAAAAGGTTTTAAAGGGTTTCGGGCTACAATTCTTGCCTTGGGGTCACTGAAACCCCCAGGTACTTT
>CM031619.1:56526869-56531869 GCA_018398815.1 Conus ventricosus
ACACACACAAAACACACACACACACACACACACACACATACACATTCATACATACACATACTCACTGGTAGACTGGTGGAGAGAGAGAGATGGAGGTAGGGGTAAGCTGAGAGGAATACAGAGAGAGAGAGAGAGAGAGAGAGAGTATGGTAGGCTACAATCCCTTTATATTTTTTGTTTCCAAATATTCCAAGCTTCCTACCCTCCATCCATGTAGTGATCACAATCATTCTGTCACCGTGACTTTTCAATCATCTGAGAGGTGAAGTGAGAGGGGAGGGGGGAGGTGGAGAGGGAAGATTGCAAAAGATGGAGGAGAGAGTTTCTAGCTCCCTCTCCTCCTCCTCTTGCGCCTTCAGGGGAAAAAAGCCCTGGACCTTCCCTTACCCTTTCACACACACACACACACACACACACACACTGTGATGAGTCACTTGGCAACTTCACCTGATCAGTCCCAAGCAGCCACCCCCTTGTACAAATTGTACAAACACAGGTGTCATCCATCCTCTTTCTCTCCCCCATAGTGTCTCCCCCATGGTGGCAAATCTATTCAAATCTATTCAAATCATTCAAATCTATGCCCACCCTCCCCTTTCAGCCCTCCCCTGCCCCCTCACTCCCTAATGTGGTGGCGTGGCACAGCAAAAAATTGACATCGCGTCGTAACAAAGTTGCCCATATCTCCTCCCCTCTCCCTCCACCCCCCCCCCCCCCCCCCCCTAATTAACACCAGCTTCATCAACACCATATGTTGCAAGAAGTTTGTCATTGTCCGAATATGTAGACAGTGACTCTCCTTCCTCCCTCACTTAACACAAAGACACGAGGCCCTCTTCTCACTCACCTCCCTCCTTCCCTACTAGCCCCCCCCCCCTCCCTCCATATCCACTATCCGCATGCTGACCGTCACGTGCCGGGGGTACAGCTGGTGGATGATGCAAAGATGCTAACCAGCACTTGGTTACTTAGCATGCATTCTTCTGCTGCGCTTTGTGAATTAGCATTAGTTTTTTTGTCTGATCTAAAATGTTATCCCCTTCCCCTTTCAGTGTCTTGAGTGACACCCTGTCAGCCAGATCAGAAACCTGATTTGACAGTTTAGTATACAAAAAGAAGACACATAGACCAGCCACCTTGGCGAAGTGGTTAGCGTCGCGGACTCCCAGCTGGGAGGTCGTGGGTTCGAATCCCATCAGAGTCATGTGGGTTTTTCTGCCCCGACCCGCTCCCACCCAGAGTTGAGTTAGCAGCGGACTCAGTTGGGAAGACTGGGACCACACAGTCCAAATTTCATCCACTTAATGGATGCATTTCTGAGAGTGTTGCTCAAATTTCCTGACCAACACTGCAGGTGCCTGTATCTCTCGGGCCTGGTTGACGCCAGGATATATTATGAAAGGAAGCATAGAGTACAGCCCTGTCATGTAGTCTCAGACCGAAATGTAAATCCGTAGCATCATCTTAATCATCCTCATTCTCATCGATCAGCATTAAAAAAAATGTCTCAAATTCTGTGGCCCTTCATGCCCTGCTCTCATGGTGACCTCAGTTTCGATGTCCTCTCCATGTCTGTGGCCTTTGTTTGGTTCTGTCGGGTCACCGGTATTGGTAAGTCCATGGGGCTGTCATTGGACAGATGTGGTGGCGCCCTCCAGAGGAGAGCTCACTCACGCCGGCTCCGCGACTAAGCAGTTATTGTCGTCAGTAGGGGGCTTAGTAGGTGGTGTCCTGCGTATGTTAGATCAGAACAGGCATCACTGAACACCACCGAAGTGACTCGGCAGCAGTGCAGTGTCTCCTCTGGTGGGTTGACTCTTGACGACTTGACATTGACTGCTCCCTGTAGATTGTCGGTGCCGGGCTGCGGCAGGGCTGACTGGGCTGTGGCTGTGGACGGGATGTCGGAATGAGCGGCGTGTGTGCATTGCCTCTGAGGTGGCGCAGAGGTTGGGACAGCAAAACAAAAAAAAAACAAAACAAAAAAAAGACACATAGTGTCGCACCTTCACTTTTCCTCAATACCAGCTGTAGATCAGAAATAAGTAACAAGACAGAACCGTTCCGCGTGGTGTGGAGAGAGAGAGAGAGAGAGAGAGAGAGAGAGAGAGAGAGCGCAGTCCACAGTACAACATGGTACTTGTGTTCGTCATCCGTGTTAGTGTGTACACGGTTCCTGTTTCTTGCCATTACTTTTGCCCGTAATACTCGCTTAGGCATTCCACGCGAAACTGTCAAGGAAAAAAAAAAGAAAAACATCGCATGTTCGGGTTCTCAGCAAAGACCTCCAACTGTGACGATTAAAATGTGTGGAAACCTCTCTCTCTCTTTCTCTCTCTCTATCTGTCTGTCTGTCTGCCTCTGTGTGTGTGTGTGTGTGTGTGTGTGTGTGTGTGTGTGTGTGTGTGTGTGTGTGTGTGTGTGTGTGTTTGTGTGTGTGTGTGTGTGTGCGTGTCTCGTGTCACCATGAACACGCATAATAGATAGACAACAATAACAATACACTTGAGATCGTAAAAAGCTGTTTCCCCTTTTTATGCGCTGCTCAAGTTGAAATCGGAGACTTTGACATACATGAGGCTTGTCTGCCCATACAGAGACCGCGTATACTTGTGACCTAAATTGTGCTGCAATTTTATTTCAGTATTTTTTTCCTTTGTAACGGCGGAATCGGGATCAGTTCGTAGCTTACACACAGGCCTGATGGTTAGAATGACGACAACAACAAAACCACCACCACCACCACCACAGGCCTGATGGTTAGAATGACGACAACAACAAAACCACCACCACCACCACCACAGGCCTGATGGTTAGAATGACGACAACAACAAAACCACCACCACCACCACCACAGCCTGATGGTTAGAATGACGACAACAACAAAACCACCACCACCACCACCACAGCTGATGGTTAGAAGACGACAACAACAAAACCACCACCACCCACCCAGGCCTGATGGTTAGAATGACGACAATAACAAAACCACCACCACCACCACCACAGGCCTGATGGTTAGAATGATGACAACAACAAAACACCACCACCACCACCACCACCATCTCTTATTTGTTTAATTTTGATGTAATTTGTATAGTTGAAACTTTTGTAGACGATCTGCGATATGTTAACATTCCCAGGATATACCATCATTTCTAAATCTACCAAACACTTTATTAAAAAGGGAAGAGTATCAGGCGGCATAAATTTGTCTTTAAAAAAAAAAAAGAATTCATGTCTCATATAAAAGAAATATATCGGAACAGATTACCCAAATATTCTTTTATTTTTGATTGACAAGAATCTTTTTGGTTTAACAACAGATGTCATCTATGCTTGTACCTATGTTACAAACACGGTTCACCCTTTTTTACACTCATTTCGATATTGTTCATAAAATAAGCGCACTTAAAGAGTGTCTTTTTGAGTGTATGACTCAGTTTGATGATACACATGTGATTGTATCTGGAGACTCAGTTGGCAGAACTTTCAATTTTTCGTCAGATATATGTAATGGGAGTAGTGTACATTGGAATCAGTCTTCAGATATATGTAATGGCAGTAGTGTACATTGGAATCATCTTCAGATATATGTAATGGCAGTAGTGTACATTGGAATCAGTCTTCAGATATATGTAATGGCAGTAGTGTACATTGGAATCAGTCTTCAGATATATGTAATGGCAGTAGTGTACATTGGAATCAGTCTTCAGATGTATGTAATGGCAGTAGTGTACATTGGAATCAGTCTTCAGATATATGTAATGGCAGTAGTGTACACTGGAATCAGTCTTCAGATAAAATGTAATGGCAGTAGTGTACATTGGAATCAGTCTTCAGATGTATGTAATGGCAGTAGTGTACATTGAATCAGTCTTCAGATATATGAAATGCAGTAGTGTACATTGGATCAGTCTTCAGATTATGTAATGGCAGTAGTGTACATTGGAATCAGTCTTCAGATGTATGTAATGGCAGTAGTGTACATTGGAATCAGTCTTCAGATATATGTAATGGCAGTAGTGTACATTGGAATCAGTCTTCAGATATATGTAATGGCAGTAGTGTACATTGGAATCAGTCTTCAGATATATGTAATGCAGTAGTGTACATTGGAATCAGTCTTCAGATGTATGTAATGGCAGTAGTGTACATTGGAATCAGTCTTCAGATGTATGTAATGGCAGTAGTGTACATTGGAATCAGTCTTCAGATATATGTAATGGCAGTAGTGTACATTGGAATCAGTCTTCAGATGTATGTAATGGCAGTAGTGTACATTGGAATCAGTCTTCAGATGTATGTAATGGCAGTAGTGTACATTGGAATCAGTCTTCAGATGTATGTAATGGCAGTAGTGTACATTGGAATCAGTCTTCAGATATATGTAATGGCAGTAGTGTACATTGGGAATCAGTCTTCAGATATGTAATGGCAGTATGTACATTGGAATCAGTCTTCAGATGTATGTAATGGCAGTAGTGTACATTGGAATCAGTCTTCAGATGTATGTAATGGCAGTAGTGTACATTGGAATCAGTCTTCAGATGTATGTAATGGCAGTAGTGTACATTGGAATCAGTCTTCAGATATATGTAATGGCAGTAGTGTACATTGGAATCAGTCTTCAGATGTATGTAATGGCAGTAGTGTACATTGGAATCAGTCTTCAGATGTATGTAATGGCAGTAGTGTACATTGGAATCAGTCTTCAGATGTATGTAATGGCAGTAGTGTACATTGGAATCAGTCTTCAGATGTATGTAATGGCAGTAGTGTACATTGGAATCAGTCTTCAGATGTATGTAATGGCAGTAGTGTACATTGGAATCATCTTCAGATGTATGTAATGCAGTAGTGTACATTGGAATCAGTCTTCAGATATATGTAATGGCAGTAGTGTACATTGGAATCAGTCTTCAGATGTATGTAATGGCAGTAGTGTACATTGGAATCAGTCTTCAGATGTATGTAATGGCAGTAGTGTACATTGGAAT
>CM031619.1:56536869-56539369 GCA_018398815.1 Conus ventricosus
TTGTGCTCTAGTAATTGTCATCTTTTCTGCGAGTCCTTTTGACTCCGTCATCTTTATTTGTCACTTTTCTCTACTTGTTGTTCACTACATTTTTGTTGTTGTTGTTGTGCGTTTTGGACCCCATTTATGATCTTTCAGTCATTGTTCACAAAGTAATTTACAAGCTTTTTTAAAAAAAAATCGTTGTCAAATTTATAACGTGCCGGAAGTTTTTGTTTAAAGCGATGATACATAAGATAATGCTGAAAGATGCTCAAGTGGACAATGACCGTCCGATCTGCAGTTTTGCCCATATGGCCTTTTAAGTGATTTTCCCGGCACCATTATAAATATATTTCAGTTACTTCTTTTTAAGTGATCTGAAGGGAGGGGCTGTGTGGGGGTGGGGCGAACGAATTTTTCGAACCAAATGCTCATGCCGTCAGTACTGTCGACTTTTGTGGCGGCGCTTCAGTGTGTCAGTGATTATGCTATCAGAGCCTTCACTTTATTTCAAAGACATCTAACCAGTCTTTCGCTGAGGCAAGGATCACGTGACCCTCCTCAAGAGGCCATTCAGGGGCCGGAAGAGCTCAGTGGTAGAGCGCCGGACTCGCAATCTTGGTGATCCTGGGGTTGAGGGTTCGAATCTCCGCCGGGCCGTTTCGATACAGGCGGATTTTTTCCTCGGACTTAACATTGGTTCTGACTCCATATTTCCCTTCCAGTCCTTCGAATGGGACTATAAACCTAGGTTCCGTGTGTGAACGCACGCCCAACATTTGTACACACGTAAAATCCCATCACCAACTTTCGGAAGAGAAGGCTAGTTTGGCCGTTGGTGTGGATGACACGTTACACATAGCATGCACCCTGCGCGAGAAAATAGAAAGAATGAAGGAAGTAAGGAAAATGAGTGAACGATATTGACTGGATGACACGGGGGAAACGACTGAATGAAGCGCCGGCTGGCAGCTCTTCAGTCGGCACTACCCAGATAGACACCCCGTTGTGTTAACGAGTGTGGATAGTAAAACGCTTAGAGCTTGGTCTCTAGCCGAGGATAGGCGCTATATAAGTTTTCATAATAATGATGATAGTAATAATAATAATAACTGCTGATGTGTGGTGTTGTCCAGGTGATGGAGCAGAAGAAGGTGAAGCTGATCTACCTGCAGCGGAACCCCAAGGACGCCTGGGTGTCCCTGTTCAACCACGTGACGGGGCACCTGAGAGAAATGGCCTACGAAGGCAGCTGGGACCAGTTCTTCCGCCTGATGCTGACCTCGGAATGTAAGCCCTGGAACAAGCACTGCACAGCGGGAAGAAACGCCATAAACGTGAGCTTCAGCAGCTCACTGTTCGAACACTACCCCGCCATGCCCCTTTGCCTATGCTGTCAGGAGTATCTTTACAGCGTACGCATACCCCCCCCCCCCCCCTCCCGCCCACCGAGGATCATGGTATCTACGAGCTACAAACACTTCCCATTCTCGCTGAAAACACCATCGTAGAAAAATTATGTTAAAAAGAAAAAGTAATTGAAAAGAAAATTTCTCTGTACAGAAGTTACTTGGCTAAACTCAGTTCGTCCTAATAGTGAGGACAGTCAAAAACAAACTCGGTGGAACTGTTGCTTTGGAAAAGCGAGGATTAGTGTCTTTTGCTTCTCTAGCCTACCTGATTCGGCGTGTTGGCTCGAGAGTTCTTATCGCATAAAACGGGGTACATGAAAAACACTGCCATATTGCCAGCCCCCAGATCAACGAGATGAATGACTGTCTGTACATCCTTCGTTTTCATTATTTTGAATGTTATTAGTCCCGCCTGAAGAAGACCCAATAGCTCAAACGCGTTGTGTTCGTTATTTGTTCCTTCGTTTGGCGCCTCAGTAACTCTGTTTCTGCCATTGCCATACAGTTCATTGCCATACGGTTCAGAGCATACGGACTATAGTAGTGTTTTAAGCTTGGAATTAGGGTACATATTCTGTGCTACACCGAGAAATCCACAGGAGCCGCGAGCTTTTCCGTCAATCGCGGCAAGAATGTTTGCAGAATTCAAAACGTAATTACTCAGCCTGACACACACACACACACACACACACACACACACACACACACACACACACCCAGTGTTTGTGAATAAAAGATACAAAAACATAAGAAACAAAGTTTAAATAATCTAGTTTCTTATTCAGCTTCTTTTCGGCGTTTAGAATCCACTTCATCTTCAAAATGAACAAGATAAATGTTGTTTTCGATTTTGAACTTTTTAAAATTGATGTTTTGTTTGTTTTTCCCCTCATTCGTAAAAAACAAAAATAGTAACGTCATCTAAATGCCAGGCAGAATCCACGATAATATGACACTCGCTAACCCGCAAAACAGCATTACCAAGGGAGGTTATCAAGTGCATTTTGTTGTTGTTGTTGTGATATACAATATAGATCTTCTTGTCAAAAACCTCACAAAACAACTTCCCTTTGACAGCCGGTTGCAGTCTGTCGGATTCTGAGGCC
>CM031619.1:56541869-56544369 GCA_018398815.1 Conus ventricosus
AACCGCTGCAGAACAAAGACACAAACAAGCGCACAATTAGTTTTTTTGCGTTGTGATTTATACATCATTTTGCATGGTGTTTTTTTTTCTCCCCAGTTTGTTGTGTATGTATTATTCTTGAAATTCACACCTTTCTTGTATGCGCTTTGTTCGAGTCAACATCTGTCAGATTATGTTTTTTTTTTTTTCAATACGCGCGCGCGTGTGTGTGTGTGCGCGTGTGTGTGTGTGTGCGTTCGTGTGTGTGTGTGTGTGTGTGTGTGTGCGTGCGTGCGTGCGTGTGTGTGTGTGTGTGTGTGTGTGTGTGTATGTGTGTGTGTGTGTGTAGTGTGTGTGTGTGTGTGTGATATCGGGACCCTGTGGGCCAAACGGAGAAGTTAGACCGGTTCTTGGGCTACAACGAGGGGGGACCACTGTGCGAGAAGATCGCTGAAGTGTGTCACTTCAAGAACATGAAGGCAGCCAAATGGCGAATGGAAGGGAGACAAATTCTTCAAGGATACTGCTGTGGGTTATTACAGGAAAGGTGGTAGTACATGTATTTCTTTTCTTCTTCTTTCTTTCTTTTTTCTTCTTCTTTTTATTTCGTTTGGTTTGGTTTTGTGTGCTCGTAAACTCGATTTGCTTTTGTACTGTTTATTTTACTTTGCTATTTTTTGGTTTTGCTTCTTTCTTTCATGTGTGTTTACTTGGTATTAGTTTAATTCATTAGTTTGGTTATATTCACATTTTAGAAACTGTGTCACGAATATAAGCTTTATGCATATGTCCGAGTTGTGAGTTTACTGCAAAGAGAGAGTGTCTTTATTCCCAACGGCAATGGATAAGCCAGGAGGCGTTTTTTTCCCCATCAGAAACAAGTATATATATATATATATATATATATATATATATCTCTATATATATATAAGAGAGAGAGAGAGAGAGGTCTCTCTCTCTCTCTCTCTTATATATATATATACAACAAACTAATAAATTCCAAGGATAAGTACCGGGCACCGTTCCAGCAACTTACAGAGCAGCTTGGTGTTGCAATGACTGCAAGAAATATTGAATTATAAACAAAACTTGCTCTTATGTCTTAGATTGAAGAAATAGGGGGAGATAAGCATTCATATCTGCAGTGGTAGATGATTCTGCCTAACTAACAGTATGTGCTTGAGTGGGTGAATGGGGAAAGGTAAAACAAATGCTTCTCAAAATGAACCTCCAGCAAGCTTATAGTAGTCTCCAAGGGGGAGACACCCTCCAATAGGGAGAGAAACTCACTAACATATAACTCCTTGTCATATACCGATATTTCGAAACTTGGTGGTTTCTCCTCAGTGACCGCGGAAAGTGGTAATTTGACTCCTCTGCCTTTTCAGTTTTAAAAAGAATGCAATCCCAGAAAAGGCTGGTGTGCAATACCGTAGTATGCTCGTTGAGTTTTCAAAAAACCAACCAAAGGTGCCACCTAAGAAGCAAAAGAAAATCATGAAAGAGCAAACCAAGCTACATTTTCTTGTGAAAAGTAGAAAATATATAAAAGGATATCCTCTTAAGACACAAGTGCTGAGGGCCAGTTCTTGGAATGAATCCGCAAGGGACTAAAATACAACAAACTAATAAATTCCAAGGATAAGTACCGGGCACCGTTCCAGCAACTTACAGAGCAGCTTGGTGTTGCAATGACTGCAAGAAATATTGAATTATAAACAAAGCTTGCTCTTATGTCTTAGATTGAAGAAATAGGGGGAGATAAGCATTCATATCTTCAATCTAAGACATAAGAGCAAGCTTTGTTTATAATTCAATATATATATATATATATATATATATATATATATATATAATATATATAGAGAGAGAGAGAGAGAGAGAGAGAGAGAGAGAGTCTCTCTAGATACCAACCAAACCAACTAATCAAAATAGGAGATTATCATTATTGTTATTAAGATTGTTATTGTTATCATTATTATTATCATTATTATTTATACGGGATGTCTTCTTGTTTGTTCGGTGTGCTCTGTGTTGTCATTTCTGTCGGTCGATTCGGTGTCGGAAGCTGCGTTCGTTTGGAGTAGAAGGCGTGTGTTTATTTCCTCATGGGACAAGAGTTCCCCTACTTGTTCGTTGATTGCTGCTATTATTATGTGGTTAAAATAGGAGAGGGTGAGTAGTTTCGGCACACCATTGCGTGTGTCTGGAAAGCCTGGGTTTTGTTTGTTTGTTTGTTTATACATTGTTTGAATATTGTTCGTTTCACAGCAGGCTAAGAACACGTTGCTAGACTGACATTGAGAAATATCAATTTGTTGTTTTGAACTGCATCGCCCGTTTTTTTAAATGCATAAATTGTAGTATTGATATGCTTATTGACGAGATTATCTTTTTCGTGTATTTATCGGGATGGAATGGGGAAGAAGAGGGGGAGGGGAGATGAAAAGGACTTCGAAGTCTATTATCCCCCCCCCCCCCCCCCCCCCCCCCCCCCTTTCGTTATTGACTATAAATTGAC
>CM031619.1:56551108-56589867 GCA_018398815.1 Conus ventricosus
GACACTAAGCCCCGATCTTTACACATGGTTTGGCTTTGGACCTCACTTGGTGCCTAACCTTTTTTCCACCACCTGCTTTCCTGTTCCTTTGTCCATCACTTGGCGCCAAAACTCGCTAGCTGCTGCCTGACCGCTGTCCAGCCTGTTTGTCTCATTGGTTTTAGCCATGGACGGGCCTGGTCAAGGACTGACTCCGCCTTTACATCAGGTATTTTGTGGTCATGTGCAAGTGCGAGAGACGGTGTGTGTGTGTGTGTGTGTGTGTGTGTGTGTGTGGTGTGTGTGTGTGTGTTGTGTGTGTGTGTTTGGTGGTGTGTGCTTGAGTGTGTGCGTGCAACGTGCGTACGTGAGTGCGCGCCCGCGTGCGTGCGTTTGCGTGTATGTGTGATGAGAAACTAAGAATTAAACTGTAAAAAATAAAATGAAATAAACAATTAAAAAATGTTTAAAGACATCAAAAGTAAAAACAACTGTACAAAATAAGATCATGAAACGGCAATTACAGGATTGAGCCAACTGGGCTTAACATAAGAATTCGTACAAAATTTAAGAGAGACATGGTATCCTGGAATATGCACTTTGAAGCGTCCTTTCTAAATTCTGACAAATCGGAATCAAAGTAGGGGCAAAAGTATAGAACGTGTGGTGTACAATTATCAAGGGCGCCGCAAGCACATCGAATATTGACATATTTTGTTCTGAATGCATTTATTTTTAACCGAAATAAGGGAGAAGTTTACTGTGTCTTGGATATAATCCTATGTTTGTATTACGGTTTACTGGATTTACTGAGGAAGCCCTTTTTAAAAGATTACTTGCTCGAGAGTTCGTACAACAAAGTATAGAAGAGTCGGGTTTGTGTATTCGGGGAAGAACACTTTCTTTGTAGTATTCCTCAAATTTTTCAAAAGACGCTCTTTGTAAGAGAATATCCTTCATGTAAGCTCAAGGGAATACGAATAGTAGCCGTATTGTCAGAATTGTTTGCACCTGCTCGAGCAATCCTGTTAGCACATTCTTTTCCGGATATGAAGCAATGGGAAGGAACCCAACAAAAATTAACTGTTATACCTCTTGACATAAGGTAGTGAATAAATATTTTAATTTTTGATATGATTTCAGTACGATTTTTTGAATTTGTAGATTCTAAAGCTTGAAGAACTGACTTCTCAATTTTTTTAAATGGAATGACAAAGCCACAACCAGCATTGTTTGATAGAGACCCATCAGTATAGACTTTTACGAAGTGCGAGTGTGTGTGAGTGTGTGTGTGTGTGTGCGCGTGCGCGAGTGGTTGTGTGTGTGTGTGTGTGTGTGTGTGTGTGTGTGCGCGCGCGCGAGTGGTTTGTGTGTGTGTGGTGTGTGTGTGTGTGGTGTGTGTGTGTGGCGCGCGCGCACACGCGCGCTATTTCCGTTTCTCTTTGTTTCAGCCAAACACCTGCGCTTTATACCAAAAGACGTTCACTCGCCACAGCAATCTTATACAGCACATCAGTCAAGTTCATAACACCAGGCAACATACTTGCAACCTCTGTGGCCAGTTGTTTACAAGAATTGACAGCGTCACCAGCAAACCAAACGCCCTTCCCCGTCAGCGATCAAGACAGCTCAAGTTGGTGCAGGAAGGAAGAGGAAGGCAGCGGGAAGAGCACCATCATCTGCATCTACAGGCCCCACACCCCAAAAGGTATTGAAAGCACTACGTTCAGAAAAAAAAACATCTTTTAAAGTCTTTACCTCAACCAGTTAAAGAGAGCTATCAACAGCACTGGAAAGCAATCAAGACAAAAGCGGCCAGACAAAGTTCACTCTGTATACACCTGGGATCCGAATTCTGATTCTCCTGACTGGGATGAAAGACTTCTCGCTCATTTGGAGCAACAAAACAAACGTGTCAAAATTAACTTTTCTCTCTTCTCAAGCACGGAGGATCTTTCTTTCTTTCATGCCTCCAGTAATAATCGCAGCGCAATGAAGCAGCCTCGTCTCATTTCTTCCAGACTGGATTTTCTTTCTTTTCTTCATGACACCAATGATCATGACATTCTCAGTCAGTACAAAATGAGGTGCCCAGATTCTCGCTACTCTGTTGTCAACATCATGTCCAATTCTTTCTATATCTTTCCTCTGCCTGATTTTCCTGTTGGCTGTGCTTGTGATGAGCTTCCTCCTTACATTCTAGACAACCCTTTCCTTCATACACTTCAAAAAGATAAAGAGCATGCTTTTGTCTTCTCCGATGGTCTCTGTCTTTTTCGTTGCCTGGCGCTTCATCGCGGTACTCTTCATGCTCTCCAGAAACCTACCAAGGCTCTTTTTCAACAATGGTCAGGTCATGCTCCCCATTTTCATTTTCCTGGAGTCTCTCTCCTCCAGTTAGTCTGTTGAAACCGTCTTTCAAGTTAACATTGTCTTTGAGTTTGAAGAATCTAAAAAAAGTTTTTTTTTAAATGTCTTAGTTCCTCTTCGCCGCAGTGCCTACCACCTCACAGACGCACTAAGTCCTTCACTACAAACATTTCATGCACATTCTTGACATTGACAAAGTCTGTCATGCTTTTGCTTGTTCTAAATGCAGCAAAGTCTAGGACACACTTGCAAAATTACTCCGACATGAAAAAAAACATGCACAGGCTCTGTCAAAACATACATACCAAGGAGGTGTGTACAGCCCACCATAAAACATCTTGCAGCAGTTACAGGCTCATAGTATACAGGTAGACACTTCCTTTGTTTTTCCACATCGTGCCACCTTTGATTTTGGAGTATTTTTAGTGAACAGTATCCACCTCAAACTAACACTACCAGCTGCAGCACTTTCTATACCGCCAGACATGTCTGTCGGTTTCTGTGGTCTCCAATGTGCCAGGGCACGCAAAACCTAAATAGTTTGTGAGCAAAGGAGACTTAGGAGCTGGTAGACAACGTGATCAGCCATTTAGAAGAAATCTCAGAGGTCCCATAGCCTTCTTTCTGAACAGTTTGGGGACGTCTTTGAGCAGTTAGATGATATTGAAACATCACAACAAGAAAGCACAGACAATCTCAACATCCCCATTCAGTCCACGAGACATAGATTACAGGAGTACTTGCATGAACTGCCTGTGGTAGGGTTCAGTTCTCATGACATCGGCGTCATTAAAGTTTATCTCGTCCGTAATTTTCTGGCCAAAAAGCCACAACAGAAGAACGAAGAACACTTTTCTGAGCTTCAACCTGTCTTTAGAAATTGTCAGACAGGGAGAGAAGAGATAAGACCTTTCATGAAAGAGTATGATGAAAAACACATTGTCTCAGCCGCGGCGCACATTGGTTGCCAATTATTTTGGCACACAAATTCTGCTGGCCACCCCACTGCTGAAATGGTACTTGAATCATGGTCTAATCGTTGACAACATTGCTGTCGTTATTAAACATCACCTAGGCCGTGGTTCAAGTCTTTTGGTGGGCCGGTTTCTGACGCTCATCGGGGAGGAGTCAAAGACCCTCCTGCCAAGGCCATTTTGGCGGATACGTTCAAGTTGTTAGGCAATTCGGCCTAAGGCAAAACGCTGACCAATGTAGCCAAACACCGTAACCTTCGTTACGTCTCACCGACCAGGCACAAAAGCTGGTAAATGGATGGCGGTTTCAGAAACTGACGAAAACACTCTGGGGATGTAGTAGAAGTAGAAATGGACAAAAAGGCCATCTGTTGGAAACTTCATCTGCAGATTGCTTTTTTTTGTGTGCATCAGAATGCCAAACTGCGCATGTAGCAGTTTCATAATTTTGTAGACAGGTTTGTGTCCCGGTCTGACTACCAGCTGTGTGAGATGGACAATCTCACTGTACATGGCCTCGAGTGCCTCAACATTTACAGATGTAGTGAAGCCAGACCTCCGAGAAGTGTTTTATCGAGAAAGGGATCATTCGTTTCCAGGCGAGGTTTGCATGAAACACAACGCAGATTTTCAACAAACAGGCCTGCCAAACCATGGACACCATCCTTTGTTCAGACTGCATCAGGCAAACGGTACGACAAACACGCACCAGGCCTTTTCAAAACGATGACACGGGCAAGGATTCATAGGGCTCTGTTCGAAAACATATCGCTGCTTTGGGGAGGGAGGGGACAAGCTCAGTTCAAAAGGCCTTAACAAGCGTCAAAACATACATACTCAAGACGCCTACAAACAAGTATTAGAGAATGAAAAAAAAGTTCATATAAACCTTCTGGTGGTAGTAGAATCCTTTGGAGAGTGGAGACTGACACTGTACACTGTATTAGAGACACAAGAAAGTGGAGGGGGTGTGAATCAAGGCTTAACGCAGATGGTAAAGTCATGTTTACCTCCTCGCAACAGAGAAAATCCCTTTTCTTCTATATCAAACGTGTGTGTGCCGACGGCATTTCTACTGGGCCAACACCTGTATAAAGTTCTGCTGTTTTCACTGTGACAGATCTTTCTGTGATAGCACCTTTGTGATCTGGGCCGTTTCTTTTCGGTGCTGTGATATTCTGTAAAATGTGTTCATATTTTTATATCGCAGTGCTTTCAATACCTAGTCCCTAATGTGGCTTCCAACGTTTTCGTTGGGAACGGTCCTAAGCCCGTGTAAACACAGAAGGGGGACATGTTATAGAAGAGAGAGGGAGAGACAGAGAGGGGGGGGGGGGGGGGAGAGAGAGAGAAGGAAACAAAACATCTGCTCAGTCCTGGCACGAAGCACACTTTGTGTGTGCGTGTGCGTGTGTGTGTGTGTGTTGGTACTGGCAGGGTAAATGAACTGTTCGAATGTGGCACGTGCCGCTCAAGGTCGGTCGTCAACTAAATGAACCTTTGGAATGTGGCGCGTGCCCCTCATGGTCCGTTGTGCTCTTTCGACACAATGCAAAGGCCTTACGACGCTATGGCGCGTGGTAGCCGTCTTATTCATGACGCTTGGTAAGGTCTCAGAAAGTTCTTCCCTTACCACAAAAAATCAGTTGGCGTATGCCGGCCTGCCCTCTCCCACAAACGGAAGTCGGTGGAAACAGGTGATGCAGACAAGAACAAAACGGGAGGGGAGGGGGGCAGGGGGATGTCATCCTTGAGAGAAGGGAGGGAGGTGGAAGGGAGGGAGATGGAAGGGAGGGAGAGAGAAGGGGGAGACGGGAAACGGGGGGAGACGGGTCACTCAACTCATTATACCTACCTTGTTAGACTGAAATTGTACCTACTCTAGCTCTGCCTACGCTATTTGGGTGTAGGCTTTGACAGAATGCTAACCTTTAGAAAGCATGTTGAGAATATTGTTAAATGCAAAAAAGGCCTGTCTGCCATGAAAGCAATGGCAGCTAAAGGCAATGAACAGCGTCATCTCTACCGACTGTATCACGCACTTGTACTCGGTGTGATAGATTATGGGTTAGGGCTTGCAACACTGTCCAATAGCAACCGTCTCAAATTAGAAAGAATTCAAAATGAAGCAATGAGATTGATCCTGGGAACCATGAAGGACACACCAGTTGAAACTATGCGATACCTGCTCGACCTTCCTTCAATGCAGACAAAACACAAAGCTGGAACATGTGAAGGCATATTTCAGAGCCCTTGAAAATCCCCAAAACCCACTTCATGCGGCGGTCAAGGAAACAAAAGGCATTCGGCTAGGACGTGGAAAATCATGGATGGGACAGGCAGAAGACATTGTCGAGAATGGCCAGAAGGCAAAACCAACGCAGAAATTCAGGTGCTGGCAGACCTTTGCACAAGATATTTTGATATACACTGATGGTTTTGTCACCAAAGGTAAGTCAGGCTGGGGATACACAGTGAAGCAAAATGGCCGAACTATCCAGGAAGACAATGGTACGCACAGTTTAACAACTTCAAGTCTAACAGTGGAGGTAGAAGCAGTGACACAAGCACTCCACTGGCTTACATCCATAAGCCAGTTTCAAACTCAATAAGCCATGATACTGACTTACTCCATGAACCTACTTTAGAAAGTGAAAAGTGGAATGGGAAGCCCTGCTTGGAATGAACTAATGCGCAGCCTTCCATTGGAGAGACTCATATGGATGCACTGCCCTGGACATGCTGGAGTTAAAGGAAACGAGAGAGCAGACACACTGGCTGGCAAGGCAGCCATAAAAACTGGATTACAGCTTGGCCGATCTGATAAGAAATCTGAAGAATCACTTAATCAAACAAGAGCAAAGCCACTATACCATAAACCATCTTTCAGATCTGAACATCAAGAGAGCAAGTGGCCGCACACCCAGACTTAAGGGAAGAGCAAGAAGCATCACCAAACAAACATTGGCATAATCTCAAGGCCAACATTGCGAAGACTTCTAGAGATCGGGGCAAACACATACTGGGCCTTTCCAATAACGGACACAAAAGATGAAACATGTCAACTGAGATTAGACTTTGAATCTCTCGGGGTCCCCAGCCTATACTATAGACGTGCGTGCGCTGGTGTGTGTTTATCAGTGGGGTGATGCCAGCATGTTAATTAGAGAGTCCATGGACATCATGAGAGTGCAAGCGTTGGTGTGTGTGAGTGTGTGTGTGAGAGTGAGTGTATATATGTGTGTGCATGCGCGCGCGTGTGTGTGTGTGTGTGTGTGTGTGTGTGTGTTCATCAGTGGGGTAATGCCAGCGTGTTAATTAGAGCGTCCACAGACCAGTGTGTGCAAGCGTTGGTGTGTGAATGTGTGTATGAGAGTGCGCGCGCGCGCACGTGTGTGTGTGTGTGCGTGTGTGTGTGTGTGCATGCGTGGGATGTGTGTGAGGGGGAGGAGTTGTTGTTCTTATTGTGTGTGTGTGTGTGCGCGCGTGTGCGCGTGCACCTATGTGCTGTATTTGAATGTCTTGTTCTTGATCCCAAGTCATCTTCTGAACATTCATGCACGCAGTCACAGCACACGCACACGCACACGCACACACACACGTGCACACACACACGTGCACACACACACGTGCACACACACACGTGCACACACACACACACACACACACACACACACACACACACAATTCTGGTCTATGGAAATGTCTTTTATAGACTCCATGTCTTTATTTATTGACTTCATCATTTTAAACAAATAATAATCCGCCATGATCTATTTTTATCAAAAAAATTTTAAAATTAAGTTCTTAAAATATTATTCCATTTGAAATGGATCAAAATGATCTTTTGTTGTTGGTGGTTCTGGCATGCTGTTGTCTTCTGTATTTAGCGGTTCAGATTTTTTTGACTGCTTTTGTTTTTGTTGCCATTGTTTATATATTTTATAACCGTAATACCGCCCCCAACAGCAGCAAGGCGCCAAAAATGGCAACAGTTTTAAGTTCAATATTCCATGAAGACTTTGGCGCTGTAGGTCTTGAATCATATGGAGTTTTTTATAGCTGGCATTGAATCAACTTGTTCTGGCGTTGGCGGTGTTATGTTTTCATGATGAGTTATATTTTGTGATTGTAACTGTAATTTTTTTTGTTGTTCCACTCAGCTAATTTTTTTTCCTGCCGCAATGCGTCCAGGATGAGGTGTTTTAGTGACCACTTTCACCTGATTCAATGTTTTCTGATTCTGATTCTGCTGTTTTTCTGGCTCGGTCATTTTTAAGGGAAATAAAATCTATATGATTAAAAGTTATTAATCCCATGATTACGGCGATAACAATGTTCCAAATCTGTAATACAGATCACATCCTAGAGACTCTAATGACTTTGTTAAAACTGGATCCTGCGTTAAATCATACATAAAATCTTGTTCAGAATCATGGGGGCAAATCTACTGACTAGTTTAGTGTACAAACTAGAACCGTTTGCCCGACACTTTTTACCATTCTTGATCCTAGTTGCGCTTCATACCTGTTATGATACTTTATAATGTCTTGCGGCGACATTTGTTGAATCTGTTCTATGCTGAATTCATTTCCGAGGAACTGTTTTGTTTTTCCACATGCTGCCAAAGAATACAGCCTTTCCTTTTTGGGCATAATAGCTGGGTCATCAACCAGGTCATTTGTAATCATAAGTTCAGGAAGGTTTAGTAGATCATCGCTGTTCATGTTTTTTATCAATTATAATTATTTTATTTTTTAAAAATGAGCACCGAAAAAAACTGTCGCCAACCTTGTATACCATTCTGCTGTTATTGGAGGCCTAAGTGTAGGATACGCGATGCTTGGTAAAAGCTTGTTAAAAAAAGCCAGCAGATCTTGGCAAACTAGACTTTGAGGATTCAGCAAAACTGATTGCTATTATTGCAGCTTCATTCGCTACGAAAGATTTTCTAGTTAAGCAAGATATAATTCCAGAGAATATAAAATGTAAAAAAAAAAATACATTTATAAAAAATGGCTTCACTCGTAATGATGATAGGCGGCGCTGTGGTGAATGCGCTTGCTTTTAGCGGAAGTAATTACGCATTTAGTAAACTACGGGACGACGGTGAGAGAAAAAGACATAACAAAGCTATGGAGCAACTAGCAGCTGCACAGGATCACTATGAAAAGCAGAGAATTGAGCAGTTAGATTTCATTAACGATACCCTGAAAAAACAGGGACATGCAGCTTACACATTTAAAGATGTTGATCAAGCAATAAAAGAATATTATCTTGTAACAGGCAAACTAATCGAGACATTGCCCCACCAAAATTCAGTGACTTTTATCAACCATCAGAAAAACAAAAGATGCAAGATATCGCGTTTATTACTTTTGGTATGACCGTTGTGTATTTTGTTGCGCATAATATTGGCTGAATAAAAATGAACAAAATCTATTATTCGCCAAAAGGATATTGGAAGGGAATCACGGCAATAAAAAAGCTAAGCCAAGCAGCGGAGTCAGTGAACAAACAGCAAAGGAATGGTCATCTAAACAAGCGATTTGGCAAATTTATTTACCTGCACCTAGACGAATACAGAGACCACACTTTGTGAATACAATACCGAACAACACCCATCAAATGGATCTTCTATATTTACCCCATGATACGATTAGACGAAAAAGATTTAAGTACGCACTCACAGTCATTGACATAGCTTCAAGATACAAAGATGCGGAACCATTAACACAAAAGAGTGCTTCTGCTGTTGCTGTTGCCATACAACTGATATACCAACGAGGCCCGCTAACTTATCCTCGCATGATTCAAGTCGATGATGGAAAAGAATTTAAAGGCCGAGTGAACCAATTATTGTTAAAACATAGAGTTACCATTAAAAGAGGCATTCCAGGAGTTCACAGATCACAGGCTTTAGTTGAAAACTTTAACAAACAGTTAGCTGAAAGACTTTTTTCCTACCAGTATCACAGAGAGCTGATTGACAATTCTCGCAACACAGAATGGGTTAGAAGACTGCCCTCAGTTTTGCGCGCAATGAATAATGAAGAATTTAAAGGGCTAAAACCAGTACAAGCAATCAAAAGAAAAACAATAAATGTTGTTGAAGGAGAGTCTTTATCCAGCAAACTATTACCATTTGGTTTAAAAGTAAGGTACCTTTATTTGCCGGGGAAGCAGAAGGGGACACTCGCATCAGGGCAACCGATCCAGTTTGGTGTGTTGATCCATATGAAATAAAAAGAATTGTAAAAATGAATCCGCCCGTGTATTATTTACGAGAAACTGACACAACAAAACAACCAGCTCCTCAAAGATCTTTTGTGAAAGAACTGCAGATAATCCCGCCAGACACAGTTCCGCTTTAATTAATTTACGGTTCTCCAATGCCCAATTGCATATGAAAACTTGGATTAACAAACACACGTTTAGTGTTTGTTCTATCTAATGACTTCTTTGTTACAACCGTTGTGTTGATCTCATGTAGATTAGATCGTAGTTTTACGTTGCCATGATGAAAAGTATGTTTATTGAACAATGCTTCTTTGTAGTTGTCATGCGATATGTTTGACTGCACAACACTGCGAGATATTCCTTTGCTTTCTTAATGGTTTTCTCCTGGCTCGAAATACTGTACATTTTCGACCTTAAACCAATAAACTCCTTAATCACCCCTCCAGATAATTCATCCTTCATCTTTCCTAAAACCTTCTTATTAACGGAGGAATGTAAAGGCGAATCTTTAGGGTAATCGGATGTGTCGTACCATCCCGCATGTCCTTTCGCTACTTCTAATTCCATGTCTTTATAGATATCTTCAGTAGGGATATCTATAACAAAACTATCAGTATCTGTGTAAAGTACTCTGGACTCAGGATACGAGGGCTTAAAGTAGTCATAAAGAAATTCTAACATCAAAAGCTTTGATAATTCTAAAACGGTAAACCCAATAAATACAGGTTTGTCCAATTTGACTTTCTTTTTTTTTCATCATTATACCAAAAAGCTGATCATGAAATCTTCTAAAATCCTGATAATTTGGTTTTGAAGTCAGCTTAATTGCCTCGTTCTCTTTGGTGACCAATCTGACATCTTACGCTTGTGCGGATTCTCCATAGTCTTTCCAAAAAGCTGTTGTTCATCAACTTGAAAAAGTCTTTTTCTGAAGCATCTGTGGATTTAGTTCTAAGATCAGTGTTCTTCATGATGTATGGTTTCATGAACTGTTTCTTGATCAAAGCAATTATAGATGAACTGCTCTCAACTTCAAACCATGTCTTAAATAAAATTGTAGAAGTCTGTAATGACAGACATAATTTTTTTTGCTTCGAAGATTAGGCACAAGTTTAGGTGGCTCTGTTTTTGCCATCTTTAGGCTTTCTGCCGCTAATGGATAGTCATTATGCAGGTCATGGAGTTCCTGAGGATATTCTAAGTCAACTTCTAGAATGTATCCACGCTGTTGGCCCGGCGCCAAACTGCTCAACCACTTTAATGCCTTTTGAATGTTTTTCGGATCGACGCTTGTGTGCATTTTAAAGTTGCGTAACGGAAGTGATTGCGCCATAGCCATCCATACAGATTGTTTGCATCTAAATACATGAGATAGTTAGACCTTTTACTCGGATCATAGTCGTCCAAGTATTTGTTGTTTGCTTTACAGTAATGATGCGACGCCATACTAATTCCTCCACGCAATCCGTTTTCAATCATCTGAACCATTGGTAAATCTGACAATAAATCAATCTGTACTCCAGTATATTTTAAGAAAGCGTCCCAGCTCATCCCGGGCGCAGAAATGTAATGCGCGGGATCCAGGCTGTAATGTTTCATGCAGGTCTTCCTATAATTTTCAAAAATATCCGCCAACAAACATACATCAGCCATCAAGTATGAGTCATGATAGTCTCCCATCGTTTTACAATCTAACTTCTGCCACGCATCTTGAGCATGCTGGTAATCAGAATCGCTGATGTCCTTTCCTCTAAGACTAGAAAAGAACGCCCCTTTAGGAGGAAGTGTGTCTTCGTCAAACCTTTCCCAACTGTTCATGTACTCATAAGGGTAAACGCCCTTTCTAACAAGAGTTGGGTCAAAATATTCTTCTGTTATTGGACAGGACTTTAAGGACATAGCCAGTGACTCTAATGAACCCATCATGTGCTGCATAGAGTCGTAGAAAGACATGTTATTTAAAGTGAAAACACATGTACTTTTCTGATGACTGTGCAATGCATGACACCCTGAAGGCATCGTCTACTGCTTTCATTATAAGATGAGAGTCGTAACCTCGCAAGTTATGAAAGAAGATGGGCAGCTTCCATGTCTTTGGTTCAAACTTTAGTTGAAGATTGCATTTACTGTGCGCTGCTCCTCTGAACTTTCCGCTAATGTGATCATGGTCTCTTACTGTCGGATTTGCTGCGTCTGATGAGAGGCCTAAACCACAAATCCAACAATGTGTGGCTAAGTCATACTGTTCTTGGTCTTCAGGCGTCATTATGATTTCAGATAAATTCAGATTATTAGAACAATCATTACGCACTTGCTGCATGCGCTGTAAAAATCTTCTAGCCGCATTTGGTCCTCTGTATAATTCTGGCGTTGAATGAGCGCCATCCGACCTGACAATAATGAAGGCAAATGAAACAAATCTGATGATTACTCATTAAGACTGTTTTTGAAGTTTTTGTGGCGCTGGCCCTTCATAAGGAACAATAAGCGACTCGAAGTCTGCGTAAACTACGTATGGAGAATTTTGCAGCCGTTTCCGTTCTTAAAACTAACTTTAGATCCGGGTGGGGGTGTAATTAGTTCTGTATTACAGTCTACAGAACTTTTACAATGTTTCTTATGTTCGCTTGCGGCTTGAGCAGATGGCATTCTTGTTAAACATTTTCTACAGAATTCTTGTTTGTGCCCATCTTTTGAAGTATGCTGCATTAGTTTACTCATTGTGCGTATCAATGTGTAATGGGGTAGCCCCGCTGGCGAAAACATCAGCAGTAAATCAACATGGCTTTTGTCTGGCTCGCCAATCGTTGGACTGTTCTTGGACACTTTAATAGGCTGTAGATTTGTTTCCTCATCCCATGTGTAGATATTGACAGTTATTGGTTTGTTTTGTTCTTCAAACTGATCAATGGAATCCACGCTAACGGGAAAGGATATTCCACTAAAGTTAAGATCATTAGTGTAAGGACAATAGTTAGACACTCTCTCTCTGCGTTTTTGCGGATATAATGCAGCCTTGCGAGAACACACCACATAAAACATTTATCGTCCGAATTCTTTATGTTTAGAACTGCTCTTTTTGCGACTAATGCTGGAGGTAGTGGAATGTAAGCCTTGCCTACAATCGGTGCAATTTAGCCTGTTTTAATCTGATCTCTAAGACTTCGGCCTCTGACCAACCAGAGCCTCTCATTTTGGCTTCTTCAGCAGCCACATCAAACTGTGTAAGCAGTTGGTCTGCCCAACCATGCGTTAAGTCATTACGAGAAAGAATAACCTGTTGTTTAGTTGAGACCCAGACATCTAGATTTTCTTCATTTATTGTTACATAGTCAATTAAAACAGCTAACTGTACTTTAACTGGCGGGTCTATTGTTAGTTTGCCTGGAACTTGAGAAATAGCATGCACAACACTCGCCTGTACGTTTGTTGGATCAATGACTTCTAGATCAATATCATTTAAAGCTTTTGACAAACGCTCTCCCTTAAGCATTGCTTCAAACAATTCGTCTGGTCCTTCATATATCTTATCCATGCTGAGTTTCTTTTCTAACTCAAAATATTTATTTAAATTAAAAAAAAAATACTTAATCAGAATCAATATCAACGGTCTTTTTGCGCTTGGACTCATAAACTAAAGTATAAACACCCTTTGGCGTTGTTAATGTGAGCTGTTTAGAGCAGAGTTTAATGTTTCGTTTACTTTTTTTAAGCATTCCTTTTTTATCTGCTCAGGGTCTGGGTGTTTGAGAAAAAGTTGTCCTTGCCTTTCTTTGAAGATCAAACTTTTGTCTTTTGTAGTCATCAAAATCGGCCTGTAAACGATTAAATTTCTTCATCCGTGATGTTTGAGTCAGCTAGTGCTTTATTTATTATCAGTTTGAAGGAACTAAGTTTAGCTGTTATTAGTTGAACCATAGCTGTGTGCTTTTGGAGTTTAGTTTTTATTTTTTTGCTAGCAGCACTTACAGCTAATGAACACAGGCCAAGAGCTAAAGACAAACCACCTAGAGGTAAAGCTGCCGGTGCACCTACGCCTGTTGCTAAGAGGCCTACACTCGTTCCTGCTGATAGAGCACTAATAGTCGATGCTCCCGTATTAACATATGTAACAGCATTAAAGCAGCAGAATACCTTCGTTTGGTTTTGCTGTATTTTGAAAGGTCTTGCTCTAGTTTTTGTTGCATTTGCGTAATGTTTGTTAATCTGAAGGTTTTTATGTTGGGGGTTTCTATAACAGCAAAAATTGCCTGCGACCCCATTTTTTGGGGGGGCGACTCTGGCGCTGTAGGCACTTTTGGAAAATTTTCAGAACAGACATGTTTTTTAATAAAATAAAAATTTTTTGTATACTATATCTTTAAATCTGTTATCTTCAATGTTCAGCTGCCCAACAATAATAAAAAAAAATACCAAAAAAGCTTTTTAATAGGGGCCTCTTTTTTTTTAAATAAATTTTTAATGTTTATTATGGCCTCAACCCCTTTCCCTCCCCGTTTCCCATTAACTTTTTCCTCGTTACCTTTGGGTCAACCAAAAACCCGTATTTCGTTTTAAAAATGATCAAGTCTAACTTTGGGTGAAGATGTAGATCTTTAGACACAAGGTCAAACCTTTTGGGAATTTCTAAAACCTCCTGCCTCCAAACATTTTTCTTAAATCATCAAAATGATATAAGGTTTAACCCCACTACAAAATTTGGTTGGACTACCCTAAATTTGGGTGCATTGCAATTTTGGGGATTTTAAAGGTTTAACAAAATTTTTCATTTTTGGCCCTTTTAAATTTTTTTCTTAAACTTCACACAGAAAAAATAAAATCCCTTTAAGCGAACTTGTTTGTGGCGCAAAAAACTAAAATTCCATAAGGGGTCTGCCCTTTTTTTAAAGGATATTTAGAATGTGAATCACTCTTTGGGATATATTGAAAGGACTGATATTTTGCTCAATCACCCTTTGCTAATTTGGGGGTTGCTAAAAAACCGTAAAACCCAAACGAGAGTCAAAAATGCTGTATTTTGTTTTCGGGTCTGTAGAAATAATAAAATATTTGAGTCTTTAAAAAAATTTATTCTTTGGAAAAAATCGTTTTTTAACCCGCCCCTTTTGAAAGTATGGGGAAATGCGTTTTTAAAAACTCAAAATCTAAGGGTATGGAAAAGCATTACCATCCCAAATAACTTACACACTAGGGGGACCGTCTTTAGCATCTGCGGCGCCTATTCAAATGTTTTAGTGCTTCTTTTTTTCGTTTTCCTTAAAAACGCAAGTCAACCCTTTCTTTCCCGGGGTTTAGCCATGGATTCAGAATAGGTAAAAATATGCTGCATTGTGAAAAGGGAAAATACTTCTTGCCCCTAAATTTTTAAATAGAAATTTTCTTAACATTGCCCGCTCCCAGATTCTGTACAACCTCCTGTTGGGGGGTCCTGTTGTTGAAGCGAGTTCATTTTGAAAGTAAAAACGCGCGGGACCCGGGCAAACCAAAAACTTAAAACCGCTCCAAAGGCGGGAAAATTTAACAGTAAAAATTTTTGATCCCATCAATAGTAGAGGGAATTTTTTGGGAAACAGTAAAAATTCCTTTTTTTTCCCTTCACTCCAGGGGGTTTCTTCGGGTTTCTATGGGGGTTAAGAACGACCCCATAAAATTTGTGCCCATTTTTATAAAAAAAAAATAAAAAGTTAATTATTTAAAAATATGGCAGGCATTGATTTTTGGAGATTATAAATATTCGTGATTTTGGAAGACAACATGAGTGATTCTGGGTTGGGGAGCAGCACGCACAGCCTCTCATTGCATGATAAATTTTAAAAGGGGGCCCGCAAAGACGGGGAATTAACAAAAGTAAGGTCAGAACATTTCCCAAAGTTTTTAGAACAAAAAAACCCCTCCCCAAAACCTAAATACCCTGATGTTTTTGAACTAAAAGAAAACCCAAATTTGAAATAAAAAAAAAAGACACAGGAGAATTTTTTCCGCTTACTTTTAAACGAGACCCATCAAAGTTTTGTAGGCATGGAAACAATTAATCAAAATTTATTGCGAGCGAGGGGAAATCCCCCTTATTTTTCAAAACCCAAAAATTTAAAAGATGAGGATGATGTTCTAAACAAAAAAACCCCCAACTACAAAAACCCCCAACAAGTAGCCAAATACAAACACCCATTTGAAGATTTAAGTCAAACACAACAGAATAATAAATGCAATGGGCAGAAACCACTGAAGAAGAAGAAACAGCATTAAAAAAAATTTGACGAACCAGGGCTACCTAAAAGAGATTTTTTAGCCCTTGTGTGTTTTAAGAACCATAAAAGGGGAAAATTATTAAACAATTTAGCAAAACTGACTGAACAAAGGAGCAAAATAGAAAAAGAAAAAAAAAAACTTGCTGAGGCGGGAAAACCCCCAAAACTTAGGGCGTGATTGCAACCTGGGTGAGGGTGATGGGGGAAAGGGACTCCAAAGCCCAACCCCAAAAAACACACTCACAGCTTGCTTACGATCTCATTCATATTCATGAAATTCGTCAAAATAAAAACCACTGGGTAAAGTCAAAAATTTCCCTACACATTTTCCCATAGAACAAACCATCAATGAAAAGGGAATCAAACAAAATAAAAAAAATTCTCTCTTTCCTGAACTTCACAAAATCATTTGTCAAAAAAATCAAAAAAAAACCCCGGGGTATAAATGATTTCTATTTTCCCGGGCCGGTGATCTTAACATTCACGAATCACGTTCCTTTCTTTTTTTTTTTTTTTTTTTCTTTCTTTTCACTGCCCATTTTTCACAAGCCCGACACAACGGCTGGAAACGGTCTTGGCCCCTGCGGGGCCCCCTGGCCCAGGTGAAGGGCTGTTTGGCACGGGCTTTGGTTTCTTCGATGAAATTTGGGCCGGGGCCAAGTATGAGGTCGAACCCCAGGAAAATAAAACAGTGACTATAACATCGATCTTCTCCTTTCTTTTTTCCCTCTTTAAACGCATTGCACTCCTCTCCTCTCTTAAATCTGTTTTTTTATAAAAAGGAATGGTTCCCTTTTTTTCCTTTTTTTCCTTTTTTTTCCTTTTCCCATTATTTTCAACCTCTCCCTCCCAAAATCCCCCTCAGTCCTTCCTCTGAGACACCCAAAAGCTAATCCTTCAATTTGGTTCTCTTCTCTCCCCCCCTCATCTCTCCTCTTCTCCCCAGAGTTTAAAACCCCTCAGACCTCTCCTCTCTGTCTCTCTGTTCTTTTCTCCTCTCGTTCTCCCCCGTTCCCCCTTCACCTCACACCCCTTCTTATTCCTTCCAAACGGGCCCAAAAAAGGGCGAGAAACCATTTTGGGCAGTTTTTTTCCCCCTGAAAACCCAAAGTTTTCCCCCTCTAACCCATTGGAAAATTAAAAATCATACAGTCACCCCTCACCCCTTACCCCCTGGGGGGTAAATTTGGGCCCTTTTAAATTTTATTACCCTAGTTTTTCACCCCCCCCACACACTCCCTTCTCCCTCTCCCTTTCCGCTTTAACCTGCAAACTCCGACAAACAATGGCGGTTCCACAAATTGGAAAAGATGGCCTGAGCCAGGCGCTACAAACTCCTCGCTAGACTCGGGGGGGGCCGGCAAAGCTGTTTGGGTCCGTCTAGCCGGAAAAAAAACCGTCTCTGTGGACCCTTTTCCCCCTATCTTAATTGGCGGGAATCCGAACCAGGGGCCCTCAATGGGGCGCCCAGAAAATTTAGTTAGAGCTTATTTTCCAAAAAACCCTGGACCACGACTTTTTTTGTTTCAAAATTTTGCCCGGGTGAAAATTTTCCCCCTTCAAAAGACTATCACCGCATCGTCTAAAAAACCACGGTACAAAAAAAACAAAAAACCAAATTTTGTTTGACACACACCCTAAAACGTGCAAAGAAAAAAAAAATACTTTAAAACCCAAAGGGTTTATAAAATTATAAAAAAAAATTTATTTTTTTTATTAATACCACTCCAATGATTATCATTACGTGCGCTCTTGCGTTATTTAAATTTCATTTTATAACGACCTCTGGGCGAACCAAAGCAATCCCCCTCCCTTTGGGGGTTTTTGGCCATATTTTCTTTTTCAAAATTCTTATGAAAAGCACAATATAAAAAGATCACGACCCCTGACACTTCCCCTGAGGAATCTCCATCCCATTTAATGCAAATAATGCATCACTAAAAAAAAGCGACTGATGCTCCAACATAACACTTTCCACATAAAACAATCTCACAAAAAACTTGACAAGTCCCCACACAAAAATATGAACCATAGCCAACGGGAAATTAAACCCCAAACCCAATAAAACATAACTGTAATCAACACATATTATAAAAAAAAGGGCACCCCGGAAATACTGACTTCCCTGATTGCAGCTTGCTAACTACCGGCTTAAATGGGCCAGCCCGACATTCTGTCGACCCGGGGTGTACTGCACTCGGGACCCGTAGGGCTGCAGTGCCCTTGCCCAACGCAGAACCCTGCTGTTTTTCAGCTTTGCCCCCCGGGAGGGAAATTTTAGTGGGTTTATGACTGTCTCAAACACGAACTCTTTTTCCCCTTTCCCAAAAAAATTTTTGGAACTTCTTCACGGCCCACACCCACGGCTAAACACTCCTTCTCCACCGTTTCGTACCCTTCTTCACACTTTGTCAACTTCCTGCTTTGCATACCTCCCCCAGGGAAAATCGACCCCCTTCATTCTCCCCGAACAATACTGCAAAACCCATCCCAAACCCCCTGATGCATCTTCCCCCAACCCAAAATGGTTTGGACATATCTGGTAGCTTCAAGATGGGGGGCCGGGGGAAAATTAAAAAATTTTCCAACCAAACCGTCGCAGTGCTTTTCTCTGCAGCGGCTGAAACCCCTCGCCACGGGGGTTTTCCCCCGGGCCGGAAACCAAATAACTGAAAAGGGCTCGTGATTGCTTTCGAAATTTTGGGAAAAAACTCCCATAAAACCAATAAACCCAGCAAAACTCCCGAAATTTTTGGGTTTTTGGGGTTTTTTGGGGTCTCTGAATTCATCATCTTTTTCCCCCCTTTCCCCTTTCCCCCTCTTTTTGTCGCCTCCGACAACAAAACCTAGAACTTCCCCGGCTTTGGAAAAACCAAACCCGGCACTTTTTTGGGCCGGCTGTGAGATTTGGGTTGTTCCAACCCCTAAAACTGCTCCTGCTGCCTCATAAGGGTCCTCCCCTTTTCGGATGCTATCAGAAGTCCTTTCCCTGAAATTCCCAACCCTTTTCCAACCCGTCAAAAACTTTTCCTTTAACTCCGAGAGAAAAACTGCAGGCCCCGTTTTACCAACCCAAAAAAAAATACTTTGCCACTGGGATACCCCATAGGGGGGAAATTCTGTGACTTCCTTTTAGTCCTCACCAAGGCCCATTTGCCATAACCCCCTTCCTCAGATCTACCTGGTGAAAAAACTGGGTCTTTTCTTGGGGGATTTTTGAGCAAAAAGGTCTTCCCTTTTTTATTACCCCTGCATCGAAACCCTTTGGGGACACGTTCAGACGTCTAAAGTCAACCCCAGAATCGATGCCACCGGGCTTTTTTCCCCCTAAGACGACGGGGGCACTTAAAAACGATGAATTTGGGCGGGTTTAACACCCCCCAAGGGCCAACCCTTTTTACCTCCCCCCTCCCCCCTTGCTTGGTTTGGGATATTGGGGTCGGGTAGGCTTTCACAAGTACGGGTTTTTGGGGATGTTAACTTTCCCCCGTACATTCCCCTAAAGTTTTCCGCCTGGGTTTTTCAGTCAGGGGCGCCCCCATACGTTTCTAGGAGCCCCCCAACTTCCTCCCGTCCCCCTACTGTCTAGCCCTTTAAACAGTGACACCTCCCTGTAGATCTTCTCCTGGAAAATCCCCGGGAACAAAAACTCCCCTTCTTCTGCTGGGGCCCCCTTTACCCTCCATCAATGAATTTTCGCTGCGCCCCAGTGCGATTTTCACGCTGAATTATTTTTCGGAAACAAATTTGCATGGGAAAAATTTTGAATTTTCCCTTCACTTTGTTTGGTAGCCGATCTAAACCTTTTTAATGAGGTGAATGGCCCCCTTCCCCTGCATCAAACAAAGTTTGTGATCCTGGAAGCAGTAACAAGGGCTTATCTCCCACCTTGAGGAATTGCTTCCCCCACCTTCCTTCATATCCTTTTCTGGCGCCCAGCCCCTGCAAACCCCCTTGCGACCTTACATGGCTCCCGACCTATTGCGTAGGGCCCCCCACATACTGATAAGTGGGTTTTTACCTCTTCCCACTCCTGTTTCCCCCCGACCAAAAGTCTTTTTAGAATTCAAAACTGGCCCCCGAACGTCCGCCCCTACAGCAGCTCAAATGGCGAAAGCCTTTGCTTTTCCCGAGGGGCTTCCCCGTAGGCAAACAGTGCCGCTGGGAATTTTAAATATCCCCCCTCTGCTGGCCTTTTTTCCCCCACAGAGTTCTTTTGATGGGCCCTTAAACACACCGTTTAAACTTTTCCCCCAAACCTTGCATTGTGGATGGGGTTTGGGGAAATGAGGGAGCTGGGATCCCTAGCGCCCCGTTGACCTCCTTATCACGCCTAGGGGAACTGTGCCCCCGTCCACTGAGAATTTTTGCTGGGAACCCCCCCCCGAAAAAGATTCTACCACCCTTCACACCTGTTTTCGTACTACGCCTTTTAAAGCAACCCTTTTTTGGGGGATTGGTCGCGTAGTCCACCATGTCCCAAAACATACCGTGCCCACCTTTGGAACAGGGGGCGAAAGGGGCCCAAACAGTTTAACCCGCCCCCCCTCCTGAAGGTGTTTTCAATTAAAGGGGGTGTTTTAAAGGTGCCTTTCCCCTTCACCCCTCCTTTTGTGCTGACCTTTACACACTCCATGAAAAAGCAGAAACGCTTGATGCGCCATTGCTCCCGGCCCAAAAAGTCATCAAAAAATTCTCAGCTTTTTGCTGGTGCCGAGAAGACCCGCCATGACACTTTGTGACCCACTGACATAAGGTTGGGCACGATAACCCCGCTGGTACCTCTTTAAAAGGGGGTCCACCTTACCTGTCTTTCCCCCTTTGGGGAACACTCGGGACAACACCCCCCTTTTTACAAGAAAAAACTTCTCACCTCCTCAACAAACCCCCTTTCCTCCACCTTTGGGCCCCCCCCAAAAGAATTCACGACAAGGGTTTTTTTCCTGCCTGGGCCCTAAACCCCATCAAAGGGGACCACCCATGCCCGACTTCCCTTTCTGGGAAAGACTAACGGTTTACAAAACCTTTTTTCCCCCTTCTTTCCCCCGTGTCTGAACTGCTGCCCCTGTAGCAGTCAACAACTCAGGATCCCCCGGATCCCCGCCCTGGGAAATTTCCATGATCAAATCATGAAAGGGGTTTTTCTTTCCCTCAAACCCAAAGCAGACAACCGCCTGAGAAGGAAGGGGGAAAGTAAATTCTATCCCTTTCAAATGGAAACTCCCTCACCGGCCATCGATTAGAGTAAAGGGCTGGATTTTCCCTGCAAAACCCCTTTCTCGGGCCACGTTTTCGTATACAACCCCACGAACAACCAGTGGCTCGTAACCTTCAAACCCCCTGCTGGCCCCAAACCACCCTTCTTCCCCTGGAAAAAACCAAAACCCGCCTATGCCCTCCCCCCCTGACACGGGTTTCTGTCCAGTGCTAGCCATAGGCCGCACTCCACCCTCTTTAGACCCGAAACCCTTTTTGGGTTTCCCCTGCAGGTTTGTTTTCCCCCGACGACCCTTTTCCACCTCTTGCAAAGGGTCTGCCTTCGGGGGAACCCCCATGCGACAGTCCCCCCCCCCCATGTTTCCCTTTTTTGGACAAATGGGAAAAAACCAAAAGGGCCCCCTTTTCCCCTTCCCTTTTGCCCCCCCACCCGGTTTGCAGACTTTTCAGAAAACTCCCCTAGTCTCCTTGCACTCCTTTCACCTGGCCCCAGCACCCTTTTTTCCCCGCACCTTTGTTTTCCCCCCCAAAGTCCTCTCTATACACCTCATGGGGAACTTCAACAGCCCCCTGCTGTCTCGGCTGTCCCTTTTTTCAAATTTATGGGTTAACTCAGGGGGCCCCAACCTGACAAAATCTGTTCTTTCATAAATAGCTCTTTCAGTTCCAGCGAACTCCCCTTTTTTGTAAACCCCTCCAAATCTAACCACTTCTAAAATTTGTGATCCCAAACTGCACCAAAATGAAAGGGGGGGTCTCCCCCTGCTTGTAATTTAGCTGAAAAGAAATTTCTTCCTTAACCCCCCCTCTGTGAGGCAAATCCTTTCATCAACGATTCCTTCACAGCCCGAAATCAGACTTTGTTCTGGGTGGGAACGCAGTGAAAAACTGTAAAGCCTTACCCTCAAAAACGCTTTACAAAAGACTGCCCACTCTTTGAAGGCCAACCCTGACTGTCGCAAACGTTTTGAAAAGACTGAAGTATCCTCAAACGAATCGGTTTTCCCCCCAAGAATTTTTGGGAACTTGGGTTGGGGGGGTAACTGCCACATAGATCGCTGGGAAAATGAAAACCCCATCCTCGGGGGCCCCCCCTTTGGGATCCTCATTTTTTCCAACTCTAATTTAACCTTTAATCTTTTTCCCTTTCCGGGGTTCATTCTTTCGGGGCCGCTTTCCCTAGCCGGGTTATCATTAGCCTGAATTTCCTTTTAACTTTCTGTTTCCCGCCTTCCCCTTTTTCCTTTCGTTTTCCCGCTTCATTTTTTTTTTGTTTCCTGCCCTTTTTACTGCGATAAAGGCGTCTTTCCGCCGTTCATCCCTTTTTCCCCTTTTGGGTGGTTTTTAAAGAACCTCGCAACCATCTCCGATAACCTAGAACACAGCGACGCTCACAATTTTTCAAAAGGGGTGGTTTTTTTCTTTCCGCCATTTTAACTCCCCTTTTTTTTTTTTTTTTTTTTAACAAGAATTTTTTAAATACGACACCAAACTGGGGTTACCGACACGAGTGACGGAAAAAGCACCAATCCTATGAATGACAATTTTTAGCTTTGGGGCAACGTAATTAGTTTTTATAAGACCCCAGCGCCTGAACCCCCAAAAATAGAGCGAAATTTTAGGTAACTGGCGAAAAAAAGTACTCTGGGGCTGAAACCAACCAGATTTAAATAACTTGGAACAATGCCAAGCCTAGTATTAAAAAATCTTGGGGAAAATACAGTAAACAAAACCCCTTGGGCTTAGGATTACAATACTTGAATCCCACCCAGCTTCCTCTCTGAGAAGTTGAACAATTATAATAAATGGGCCAGAATATCCTGGCAGGCTCGCCAATAAATTGTCAACCTCGGGTGATGTCGATGGAGGAAGGACTAGCGCACAGCCCAAACACACTCACAGCTTGCTTACGATCTCATTCATATATCATGCATTCGTCACATCAAACCACTAGTAAAGTCTATAACTTTACTACACATGTTCATAGAACGAACCATCAATGCATATGGAATCAAACAAAATAAAACATTCTCTCTTTCCTGAACTTCACAAAATCATTTGTCTAAAACATCATTAACTAACCCGGGTATAAATAGATTTCTACTTTACCTGGCCAGGTGATCTTAACTATTCACGAATCACTGTCTTTTCTTTTCTTTTTTTTTTTCCTTTCTTTCACTGTCACTTTCACAAGCACGACACAACTGCTGGCACTGGTCTTGGTCTGCTGGCGCCTGGTCAGGTGAGACTGTTGGCACTGGCGTTGGTCTGTCGATGAAAGTGGCGCTGGCCAAGTATGAGGTCGAACCCCAGTGAAGATAGAACAGTGACTATCAACATCGATCTGTTCTCCTTTCTTTCTTCCTGCATTAACGCATTGCACTCTCTCTCTCCTCTTCTAGTCTGCTTTTATCAAATGGACATGGTTGCTTTTCTTTTCTTTTTTCTTTTCTTTCTTTTCCTCTTCATTAGTTAGCAACTCTCTCTCTCTCCACATCTCTCTCTCAGTCCTTCCTCTGCAGACTATCTCATGCTAATCTCTCAACTTGGTTCTCTTCTCTCCTCCCCTCATCTCTCTGCTCTTCTCTCCTCAGAGATTACACTCAGACCTCTCTCTCTCTGTCTCTCTGTTCGTTCTCCTCTCGTTCTCCCGTTCTCTCACTCTCACATCCTTCTTATTCCGTTCCGATCTGTCCAAAAAGGGCGAGTACCATTGGTCAGTATTTTTACCCCTGATACGCGAAGTTATCTCCCTCTAATTCCATTGGATATTCAAATCATGACAGTCACGCCTACACGCCTTACTCTCTGTGGTGGTCAATTGGTCATTTAATTGATTAGCTAGATTTCACCCCCACCACACACTACCTTCTCCCTCTCCCTTTCCTGCTTTAACCTGCGACGTCCGACTAACAATGGCGCTGGTTCCACAAATTGGCTAGATGAGCCTGAGCCAGGCGCTACGACTCGTCTCGCTAGACATCGAGGCGTCGGTCAAAGCTGCTTAGTCCGTCTAGCCGGACAGACCGTCTCTGTGGAGCCTCTCCCCTATGCTTAATTGGCTGGATCCGAACCATGGGCCCGTCTATGTGGCGCCCAGAATATTTGAGTTAGAGCTTATGTCCAAACAACCTGGACCACGACTTGGTTGTTCTATTTTTGACCGTGACAGTGATGTTAAAGAAAGAATAGAACAAAGACTAGATGAACTTAATATAGAAAGATTAGCTAGACTAGAAGTGTTGAATACTAACCGAGAACAATTACAAACTCAAGCGAGCGAAGTAAGAGAAACTACCCAAAGAATTTTATATGAAACCACAACGCTAGCAGAAAGAATATAAACGCTGTTTAGAGTGCAAGGAGTCACATTAGCAAGCGTTATAACAGCCTTAGGATTTGCAATAAGTACACTGGTGATGGCTATTACAGGCGGGGGTGGTCCTAGGTCAGTGCTTCCACCGCCATCACCTCCGCCTGACAAATCATGGTAAAAAAACAGCTTGATCATCTTGCGGGTTTATTAAAAAAATTAGCCAGTAAAGCCGTAGATGCTTTACCAGGTATATTAGGGGCATTGTTAGCTGCTTTTGTCTACTGCAAGCAAAGTAGTTGGCTTTATGGCCGAGCACTTATGGACATTATTCTCTTAATAGTTGGGTTACTATTTAGTAAGATAAAGACCAAGTAATCCTAGGCAAGTTAATCCAAAAACAAGCGCTGTCTTTTCATATTCATGGTCATTACTTTTTTTGGGGTCTTCAACAGTCTTTTGACGTTGGACCTCGGGGATTGGGTGACTTAATCTTGGGGGGACATCGTGTTTATTTATTGTTTGTAAATATTACTGGCTCAGAATTTATGTCGTTTTTTCCGACCTTCTGTTCATTGCCTGCCACAAGGATTTCATTATTGTAGTTTATTATTGTACCTATCTGGAGCCTGAGGTCAGAAGGCAGCATGTATAAACCAGTGCCAACAACAAAGTCTACTTTCGATCTTGCGTATTGTAAAACATTTTGGTACCTTTTAATACTTGAAGGTAAATCAACTGTAGAATTAATGGCGTCCTCTAAATTTGCTAAGTATTGTTTTTGTGCATCAAACCAGTAGAAGGATCAGTTATGTTCGATCTCGTTTGTGCTTGCGAACCTAGCAAACACCAAACGTAAGTGCGAATAGAGTCGTTATTCATTCTATTCCCGCTCTAGTTAGGCCCTTAGAAGTGTCTAAAATAAATGTTGTCCATGCTGTTTTATGCTCTTGCTCTATGGACCCGAGGTGAACACCTGTGCCTGAAGAGAAAGATGTATAAGGAGGATGCCAGTCATAGTTATACTTTCTGTGCGCGCCCCAAAAATAAGGGTGCCTAAGCCATGATTAAGATCCAACTTTTGTCTAAAGTCTGTCTTAACATTAATATTGAATTCGTTACAAATCCTTTCAAAAGCCTTCATGTCTATTCTGTTGCTGAATGGGTTAAACGTTTTGTCATTTGGTAATGGCGCTTGCAGTTCAGTCAAAATACGTCTGAAGGTGTAATATAAATGAAATCTATACACTGACCTCACCAAAGGATCAGGATGATTTAAATGATCAGCATACGACACTCCACACCCAGTTGATGCACAAAACACGGCAAAGTTTAACTGGTTCTGATAAAACTGCATCGGATGACTAAACCACACTTTCGCGATGTAGTCTTTTTTAATAGGGGGTTAAGATATTGTCCAATGGACAGTATCAGTATATTTAAATGCTGTCATTTTTATTTCGTTTAAAAAATGTTTGTAACAATAACAACCCAAGACCGTCCTTCGTTTTTAGAGCATGCTGTTAAGAACGATTGCGGAACCAAAATGGTCGCGCTCCATGAAATATTCTACAAAGTCGTATGGTTTAATTTTAACTGAATCCAGGAAGAATAATAAGATTAAAAAAGTTAATAATAGAGGTCAATTAATTACCAGTTAACCATACCTGATGGTTATTATGGGTTTTGCTCACTAAAAGAAGCAATGAGTAACTTTGACATTGCTCTCAAACTTAACAATGCGAATCTGAAAACAATGTTAACATTCAAGCCTGAAAAAGAAGAAGTAGGTTACTATTTTGATAAAGAGCTAGCTAAAATGTTAGGCTTTACAACTAACAATCGGGACTTTCATAGTTTTAGTGTTACACCAAACAAAACTACTTATGAGGGAGAAAATCCGCTCGATCTTGCATTACATTCATTACTCTATGTTTATTTGGACGAGCTGAGCACTGATGAAAACTTATATGATGGAAGGCCCTCAACTGTTCTAAGAGCTCTTCCATCAGGGAAAGCTGCATATTGCGATTATGAAATCATACAATTCCCTAATTTACAGTTTAAAAGATTAGTTTGTGGGAGGGTCGATCATTTAATATAAAAATTGCAGACAAAACAGGGAAAGTTGTAAAATGTGATAACCTGCACATTGTTTTGGAAATAAAATAATAAGTTGTACTAAAAAATAATGTTGCGGGGGCCAGAAGAACCGGGAGTTACATTGGCGCCTGTAAGGTGTAAACCTTAGAATTAAAAGACCTTGCAGACGTTGCGGACTTTGAACAGAACGGTGAGATAGGCACTTTGTATGGTTTTGAGTACACTAAAGATGGTGATTATAAACGCAAAGAGGTTGGCGACAACAAAAAGTTTCCTAAAATAGAGCAACTGCGCAATGTAGAAGCAAATAATGCTGGCCAGTATGAATATAAAATAGTTCGAAAACCTGACAGCAAATGGCACTTAGAACCATATTTAGAATGGGACATAAAATTTGAATTCATAAGCCCATTTACATTTTTTAACCATCAAAAAAATTTCAGAAAAGCATTCAACTCTGGCCCTTTACATGTAAGTCTTATGCCAGAGGACAATAGTCGAAAAGATATTGAAATAAAGCCGTATGGGAATAAACAGTACATCCTCCACAGAAGAGAAACGGTTTTAAAGGAAGCTTCTACAAAATTACAGTTCATTCCACAAATGAAATTAGGAGACACGTTCACAATGATATTTGAAATTTCTGTCTTAAAAGATAAGGAGAGGGATGGGGTTGTGGGCGTTAGTGACGTCCTTCTAAAAGGAATTCTAATTAGCTGGCAAAACTTAGACGTTGACAGTCTTAAAGTTACTGTCGTCATTCTTCACAATGGTGAGGATATTAAGGTCATAACAACAAGCAAAAAAAATCAATATTAGTCTAAATAAAAACAATCTTACAGCACTGAATTGGATTAATCTTACACATTTAGACCTTATAGGATTTTATTATACTGAACAAGTTTTGACAGAGAGCATGATAAAAACAATAACTGGATTAGATTAAATTCTGTTATAAAACTATGGAGCAGTTAAACTTTATGACAAAAACCCCTCATTGTTCATTGATTTGTGGCAAACTGGTTGTGGAAAAACAATTTGTCCTCGACCTATTTCAAACAGTTTATCGCTATAATTTGATTATATTGTGATTTTCTGTCCAACACTTAAATGGAACAAAGCATATCATGATAGAAGGTTTATATGGACAGATGATGACATATTTTTAGTTGATCCCAGCAATAAACTGAGTGAGTGTTTAGAACAGTTTTATAAACTGTTTGAAGGAACGCAGACACTATTTATTATAGATGACTGTTCGGCAGAAAGAGACATAGTTAAAAAGAGAAACTCTTTATCAAAACTAGCTTTTAGTGGAAGACATGCTAGGATAAGTGTGTGGATTTTATGTCAAAAATATAACTCAGTTTTAAAAGACTTTAGAGAACAGTTAAAGACTGTAGTGTTATTTCACATGAAAGACAGAGACTCATTTGAAAAGTTTGCGCGAAAATGATGTTATTGAAAATGATCAGGAAAAACATAGGATTATGGCAAAACTAAAATCTAAAAAGTTTAGTAAATTAGTATTGAAAACGGATAATCCTACACAGTATGTTTGTTTGTAGATAATCGTTATTTTTTGGTTATTGAAGTCTTACTTGTCAGAGAACAGCATTTTACCAATCCTGGGTTACTTCGTCCGAAACTGGTTGAGGACGAAGTGAGCCAGGATTGGTAAAATGCTGTTCTCTGACCGTGAATATTTGTGACCCTAATCGAGGAAATGAATCGGATGTGGGAAACGAAGTCAGCTGGAGGTTGACACCTCAACAGGTGAATACCAGCAGCTGTTCCTACCAATCGAAAGGAAGTTAATAGATTTCGTCGAATCACATGGTCCAGTCTGTCCTTGTGAATATTTGCACGAGAGAGAGAGAGAGAGAGAGAAGAGAGAGAGAGAGAGAGAGAGAGAGAGAGAGAGGGAGAGACAGAGACAGGGAGGGACAGGAGGGACAGGGACAGGGACAGAGACAGAGACAGGGACAGGCACAGAGAGGGGCACAGGCACAGGCACAGAGAGGGCACAGGCACAGAGAGGGGGACAGGCACAGAGAGGGCACAGGCACAGGCACAGGCACAGAGAGGGGCACAGGCACAGGCACAGGCACAGAGAGGGGCACAGGCACAGGCACAGGCACAGGCACAGAGAGGGGCACAGGCACAGGCACAGAGAGGGGCACAGGCACAGGCACAGAGAGGGGCACAGGCACAGGCACAGAGAGGGGCACAGGCACAGGCACAGAGAGGGCACAGGCACAGAGAGGGGCACAGGCACAGAGGGGCACAGAGAGGGCACAGGCACAGAGGGGCACGGGCACAGGCACATAGAGGGGCACAGGCACAGAGGGGCACAGCACAGAGGGGCACAGGCACAGGCACAGAGGGGCACAGGCACAGAGGGGCACAGGCACAGGCACAGAGGGGCACAGGCACAGAGGCACAGAGGCACAGACAGAGGCACAGACAGAGACAGAGACGGAGAGAGGGAAGAGAGGCAGAGAGACGCAGAGAGAGGCACAGAGAGGCACAGAGAGGCACAGAGAGGCACAGAGAGGCAGAGGCACAGAGAGGCAGAGGCACAGAGAGGCAGAGGCACAGAGGGACAGAGGCACAGAGGGACAGAGGCACAGAGGGACAGAGGGACAGAGGGACAGAGAGGCAGAGGCACAGAGGGACAGAGAGGCAGAGGCACAGAGGGACAGAGAGGCAGAGGCACAGAGAGGCACAGGCACAGAGGGACAGAGAGGCACAGGCACAGAGGGACAGAGAGGCACAGGCACAGAGGGACAGAGAGGCACAGGCACAGAGGGACAGAGAGGCACAGGCACAGAGGGACAGAGAGGCACAGGGGGACGGAGAGGCACAGGCACAGAGGGACGGAGAGGCACAGGCACAGGGGGACGGAGAGGCACAGGCACAGAGGGACGGAGAGGCACAGGCACAGGGACGGAGAGGCACAGGCACAGGGACGGAGAGGCACAGGGACAGGGACGGAGAGGCACAGGGACAGGGATGGAGAGGCACAGGGACAGGGACGGAGAGCACAGGGACAGGGACGGAGAGGCACAGGACAGGGATGGAGAGGCACAGGGACAGGGACGGAGAGGCACAGGGACAGGGACAGAGAGGCACAGGGACAGGGACAGAGAGGCACAGGGACAGGGACAGAGAGGCACAGGGACAGGACAGAGAGGCACAGGGACAGGGACAGAGAGGCACAGGCACAGGACAGAGGCACAGGCACAGGCACAGGCACAGGGACAGAGGCACAGGCACAGGCACAGGGACAGAGGGACAGGGACAGAGGCACAGGCACAGACAGAGACACAGGCACAGGCACAGACAGAGACAGAGGCACAGACAGAGACAGAGGCACAGACAGAGACAGAGGCACAGGCACAGACAGAGACAGAGGCACAGGCACAGACAGAGACAGAGGCACAGGCACAGACAGAGACACAGGCACAGGCACAGACAGAGGCACAGGCACAGGCACAGACAGAGGCACAGGCACAGGCACAGGCACAGGCACAGGCACAGACAGAGGCACAGGCACAGACAGAGGCACAGGCACAGACAGAGGCACAGGCACAGACAGACACAGACAGACAGACACAGACAGACACAGACAGACACACACAGACAGACACAGACAGACAGACACAGACAGACAGACACAGACAGACACAGAGACAGACAGACACAGACAGACAGACACAGAGACAGACAGACACAGAGAGACAGACACAGAGACAGACAGACACAGAGACAGACAGACACAGAGAGACAGACACAGAGACGGACAGACACAGAGAGACAGACACAGAGACGGACAGACACAGAGACAGACAGACACAGAGAGACAGACAGGCACAGAGAGAGACAGACACAGAGAGACAGACACAGAGACAGACACAGAGAGACAGACACAGAGACAGACAGACACAGAGACAGACAGACACAGAGACAGACAGACACACAGAGACAGACAGACACACAGAGACAGACAGACACAGAGACAGACAGACACAGAGACAGACAGACACAGACAGACACAGACAGACACACAGACACAGACAGACAGACACAGACAGACAGACACAGACACACAGACACAGACAGACACACAGACACAGACAGACACACAGACACACAGACACAGACAGACACACACAGACACACAGACACACAGACACACAGACACAGACAGACACACAGACACAGACAGACACACAGACACACAGACACAGACACACAGACACAGACAGACACACTGACACACAGACACAGACAGACACACAGACACACAGACACAGACACACAGACACAGACAGACACAGACAGACACACAGACACACAGACACAGACACACAGACAGACACACAGACAGACACACAGACAGACACACAGACAGACACACAGACACAGACAGACAGAGACAGACAGAGACAGACACAGACAGACAGACACAGACACAGACAGACACAGACAGACAGACACAGACAGACAGACACAGACAGACAGACAGACACAGACAGACAGACAGACACAGACAGACACACACAGACAGACAGACACAGACACAGACAGACAGACACAGACAGACAGACACAGACAGACAGACACAGACAGACAGACAGACAGACACAGACAGACAGACACAGACAGACAGACACAGACAGACAGACAGACACAGACAGACACAGACACAGACAGACACAGACACAGACAGACAGACACAGAGACAGACAGACACAGACAGAGACAGACACAGAGACAGACACACAAACACACACAGACGGACACACACACACACACACAGACAGACGGACACACACACACACACAGACAGACGACACACACACACACACACAGACAGACGGACACACACACACACACAGACAGACGGACACACACACACACACACACAGACGGACAACACACACACACACAGACAGACGGTCTCACACACACACACACACAGACAGACGGACACACACACACACAGACAGACGGACACACACACACACACAGACAGACGGACACACACATACACACACAGACAGACGGACACACACACACACAGACAGACGGACACACACACACACACAGACAGACGGACACACACACACACAGACGGACACACACACACACAGACGGACACACACACACACACAGACAGACGGACACACACACGGACACACACACACACAGACAGACGGACACACACACAGACAGACACACAGACAGACAGACGGACACACACACAGACAGACACAAAAGACGGACAGACGGACAGACGGACAGACGGACGGACGGACGGACGGACAGACGGACAGACGGACGGACGGACGGACGGACAGACGGACAGACGGACGCACGGACAGACACACGGACAGACACACGACACACACACGGACACACACACGGACACACACACGGACACACACACGGACAGACGGACACACACACAGACAGACAGACAGACGGACACACACAACAGACAGACAGACAGACGGACACACACACAGACAGACAGACAGACGGACACACGGACACACACACAGACAGACAGACAGACAGACAGACAGACGGACACACACACAGACAGACAGACAGACAGACGGACACACACACAGACAGACAGACAGACAGACGGACACACACACAGACAGACAGACAGACAGACGGACACACACACAGACAGACAGACAGACAGAGGGACACACACACAGCCAGACAGCCCAGACAGACAGACGGACACACACACAGACAGAAAAGACAGACAGACGGACACACACACAGACAGACAGACAACAGACAGACGGACACAACACACACACAGACAGACAGACAGACGGACACACACACACACACAGACAGACAGACAGAGGGACACAACACACACAACACACACACAGACAGACAACGGACACACACCCACACAGACAGACAGACGGACACACACACACACAGACAGACAGAGGGACAACACACACACACACACAGACAGACGGACACACACACACACACACAACCAGACGGCACACACACACACACACAACAGACAGACGGACACACACAAAACCACACAGACAGACGGACACACACACACACACACAGACAGACGGACAAAACACACACACACACAGACAGAGGGACACACACACACACAGACAGACAGACGGACACCCCACACACCACACACAGAACAGACAGACGGACACACACACACACACACACAAAAACCACAGACGGACACACACACACACACACACACAGACGGACACACACACAACACAGACAGACAGAGGGACACACACACACACAGACAGACGGACACACACAGACAGACAGACAAAACGGACACACACACACACACACACACACACACACACACACACACACACACACACAGACACACAGACACACACAGACACACAACACACACACACACACACACACACACACACCACACAGACACACACACACACACACAGACACACACACACACACACACAGACACACACACACACACAGACACACCCCACACACACAGACACCACACACACACGACAGAGGGACACACACACACACAGACAAGGGACCCCAACACACACACAGACACGGACACACACACACACAGACACAGACACACACACACACACAGACACACACACAGACAGACCGACCCATCACTCATCGCCTATCACCTATTACCCATCAGCCATCACCCTTTCAACCCACTCCCTATCGCCCATCTATCGCCCATCTCCCTATCGCCCATCTCCCTATCGCCCATCTCCCTATCGCCCATCGCCCATCGCCCATCGCCCATCACCCATCACGAAGTCGAAGCCGTAGGGGCGCCACATAATCTGAAGACTTCGCACCATTTTCCTCCACTCCTCCCGGTTTTTTCGGACGCCTCTTAGCAGTTGCTGAGTGTGAGGCACGGGACGTTGTCCCCCCCTTTTTGTTTCTCTGCCATCCTCTCCTTCTGCCTCCTCGCACTGTTCCTTGCACAAGTAAACATCAAAATGGCAAACTCAAACGCACCAATGGGTCAAATCCGAAAAAACTTAAAGACCAAGGGGGAGGGGAGGGGGGGGGGGGGGGAGAAAAAGTTCTTCGCCGACCTACCACGATATAACCTCAAATTCCAAACTGTATCATTGAAATCATCCATTCTCGACCTGGACCCAAGACTAAAAAGAAAAATCCAACGTCATGTTCGACTCACTGGCGTGTGAGAGGGAAAATGTTGGATGTTGGCCAGTCACAAAGCGTCCTAATATATTCATCTTCAAGGCATTTGTCCCTTTAGGGGTCAATTTTCCTTTTCAACAATTTCTGTTTGCGGCCCCCTACGGATGCCATACTGTAACTACCAATCAGAAACACATCCGAAAAAGGGTGCTGAACATCATCAAGAAATGTTTGGGACAGTAGCCCCTTGACAAACCTGATGTCAACATTCCATGGGAAGCAGCAACACCCCGGCAGACTGTTCTTGAATTCTCCCAAGGACTTCGTACACTAGCGGCACAAAATAAATTCCAGAAGAGCAGGCAGTGTGCCCAACGAGATGTTGAGGATAATTTATCGAGGGACTTGCATCAACACCTCTGAAAGGGGAACTGAGGCGACAAGTGAGAGGGGACGCTACCACCACTTTTCAACCACTAGAGAAGAAGCGCTGAGGTGAAGCAGAGAAGATGAAGACCCTTCAGAAAACCCCACCATACCAGTCACTTCATCCCTCCTAAACCCCCCATCAGAACTGAAGAGCTGAGGAAAGAAATAGCTGCCCTAAAGATACTGTCAAGACATGCAGGTCACCATCACAGGTATTGTGACTATGCCTAGACCCAGAGGACAGCGGCCATCCAACCCCTCCCAAGTGCTTCTACTGCGGCAAGCGGGGTTCACATTGCGAGATTACTGCCGCAAGAAGAAACAAGAAAGAACACCGCAAAATCAAAGGGTGGGGGGGGGGGGGGGGGGGGGGGGAACTAGCTGCTCTACTGCGTCCAGCCAAGCAGTGGGGCAGACCACAAGGCTGCATATTAGCCCTGACCTGACGCCGATGCCCAAAAGCACAAGTCCACCATTCAAGAACATTACATCCTGTTGCCTGTGGTGGACTAAGCGCTGTAGTGAGGACTGACCAACTGCCCCAAGAGGAAGATGGCGAGAAAAGCTTGTATTGTCCAGAGCGTGGATGGGAAGACTTTTCACCAAACGGTCGAAGCTGAAGATTCACACCATGCAACACACAGGGGAGGAGACCTTTTTAAAAGGTTCCATAGATTGGCTGAACCTGGCTTTCACCACAGCCAGCAAACTGAACGACACAGCGCCAAACACCTCAACTACGCGAAGTAACAAATGTGACCATTGTAGACAAGAGCTTCATGAGGCCAGAGCACCTTCGGGTCATCCCATCACGCATGCAGGTGTCAAGCCCTTGACCTGCCCTTTTAGAAAGGCTGCACAGCAGTTTTCACGGCCAGAAGCAGCTTGTAATGCGGTCCACCTCAACAAGCACAGGGAGCGGACAAGATGGTCTTCTACTTCCCCATCGACCTTGCAGCCGCAAGTACAATTAACCACCAAGCCGTTACTGCGCGCCCCACATCGTGCGGCACCAACATGGAGTTCCGGAGGAGGAGGTGTTTACCCCTACAGGATTCGCCCAGCTTGCTCCAGGCTTGCAACTCCGACGATGACGCAGAGGCAAAGAAACCAGTCGCAGGCGGGAGAACAGAGAGACGGCGGTCAGTTCAGGGAAAGGAGGGGTGGAATCACCAGGGACCAGCTGACCAACGCCACCGTCGCCAGCCTGCTGTCCATGCCCGTCACCATCAGGGTGGAGTCGTCCAGCCTTCCTCAGAAACGGTCCCCACTCACCGCGGCCATATACAGCCCACCATCATTCTAGAATCCAGTCTGCATCGTCCCGGGTTGAAGAACCATAAGTGGATGGGCTCCCACTGACTTCCAGAGCAACCACCGTGTCAGTGGTCAGGCTCATCAACGCTATGCAGCAACAGCAGAAGCAGGAGGTAAAGATATTCACCACGCCTGACTCTTCACTGCCGCTCTGGTCCTTCCGTGCTCCACAGACTGGCCTGACCTTTGTCCCACACCCAGCTCTTGCAGGAGACCCGCCACAGATGGTGTATTACAATGGGGACACGCTGGGGCTGACGGTGGACACAGGCGACCTCCACCAGAGTGTTCTGGACATGGTGCCTTCCCACTTCCTTTTCTATCAGAAAACATGGCAGCGCCCATTGTTGTCGCGTGTTTTACTGGCGCTAGCGGGCACGCACTTGTCAAGAGAGTTAAGGGAAGCAAGTAATGGTTAATTCATCAAGATAGGCCTACATGGACTTGTTCTGTGGAGGTATTAGTTTTGCTATCACTTCATACAAAGAGATATCCATTGGCCTACCTGTTCACCCATAACAAATCCGTCAATGTTCTCCATACTATACTGACTGTACTTTGGAGCTGAGGCTAACTAATAGTCTACTCCCAATGTAAATTTTTCTATCATTCGTTGCTAATGTTAACCTGTTTGTGGTCGGAAACTAATTTCGACATTAGCAAAGGATATCTTTGGGAGCAATGGGGACATTGCGTTCAAAAGCAAGGGGTGTGTGTTAAGGGTGCATACAGATGTAAATTTAACATCGTCCGTGCATATAGCCACAAAACCGAAGTCGTGGTCCGTGAAAGAACAAAAAGCATTGATGAACGGAATTTTCAAGACTACCGTGAATGAAAAACATGTCCCTAAAAGCTTTTGCTGTGAGGACGTAAAACTCAACTATTTTCGGGAAACCGGGCAATTTGAAGCCTGGCGTAGACCCGACTACATCGAAGAGGCTGCACGCAGTGCCTTTAAACGTGAAGAATGAATAAACGCCCATCACCTTCTAGTCGCTGAATTGTTCCATTGAGTGAATGAGCCACACATTCCAACACCACTCGACCACTTGACTACACAAAAGAAAAAACAACAACTAATAAACAAAAATGATGGTAATCGCAAGACAGACTCAGACGGGGTCATGCCGCTGTTCCCCAGGTTCTTTGTTCCCCAGTCTCTATATTCCCGAGTCCCGGTGTTCCCTCAAGAAAAAATCGAAATCAGTCCCTAAGTTCCCCAGTTCGTTGTTCCCCACCCTGTGGCGATCCCGCTGTTCCCCATTCCCGCAAATCCCCGGTCCCGGTGTTCCCCAGTCCCGGTGTTCCCCAGGCCCTCTGTCCCCAAGTTTTTGCCGTTGGTGGTGTTGGTGGGTTTTGCTGACTTAAACGTTGTTACTGTTGTTTTCATTGCTATAGGCGAGGCAGTGGGAGGGGGAGGAGGGGGGAGGGTCGGGGTATTGGGGGTGGCGGGAGGGCCGTAGAAAAGGGGTTTCATGCCGACTGGACAGCGCTGGAACCAGCAGGTCAGCACTTGCATGACCCCATCAGGTCTGTGTAGACAGTCTAAAAGTAAAATGGCCCGTTGCGAAAGAAAAGGTGTAGCTCACGCAAAGTGGTGATATAAAGGGATAGGAGTTCAAAGCGTAAAAAGAAGCACATCACTGTCAAAACCCTTTTCTGGCGCACAAATTCATGCTTCCCGTTCTAGAATCATACACGATCGAAATATTCCGTTTTTCTTACTGATTTGACCAAGCAACTCACAGCGAAATTGCCCCCCGCGCGCGCGCGCACACACACACACACACACACACACATACGCACACGCACACACAAGCACGCACGCGCTCATGAACGCGTTCTCGCGCGCACGCACGCACCACACACACAAACACACACACACACACACACACACACACACACACACACACACACACACAAGCATGCGCGGGCGTGACGTCATCACACGCAGTCCCAACATGCAGAGAGAGAGAGAGAGAGAGAGAGAGAGTGGGAAACAGACAGGCAGACAGAAAGACAGACAATCAGACAGACAGACAGACAGACAAATTAGACAGACAGAGACGTCTGTATTGATAATGGTACATGATCTTTTGGTCCTTAACATTGTTCATTTGCCCCTCAATCAAACAATGATCAAAAGATGTCAGACTAATGAATATGGGGATGTTGGATTATGAGCTGTGCCGTTCCACAAGGCTCTGTCCTTGGACCTCTTCTCTTCTGTATTTTTATAAATGACCTACCGATGCACATATCTCACAATGATGTCATCTGTGATCTGTTCGCTGACGACAGTTCTCTTCACTGTAGTGATACAAACATCATGTCTGTACAAATATCGTTACAGCAAAGTATAACTGATGTCTCAGAATGGTGCAACCAAAACCGAATGGTCCTTAATCCGCACAAAACAAAATGTATGGTCCTAGCATCGAGACAGAAACATCAACGACAGCATCTTCTGTTGAGCCTAAAAATGAGTGAAACCTTGATCGAGCAGGTTACCGAACACCGTGTCTTAGGCGTGATCATTGATGAGAATTTTAAATGGCAATCACATATAAATCATGTTTGCAAACAGTTGGCTCGCAATTTGTTTCTACTCAATAAACTCAGTTATTATGTTGAACCACACATCCGGTATTATTTTTTGAAGCCCATTGCCTTTCTCACATCAACTATGCATCCACTGTCTGGAGTGGTGCCGGTGAAAATCACATTAAAAAAAAAAATATCAACTCTATGATTCTTCCCGACAAGTCTCTATCAACCGACAGCCCTGATGTGGCCCTTTGCGGTCGGCTGGGCTATAAGCAACATTATCTTATCTTATCTTATCTTATCTCTATCAACCACGGGCAAATTCGCAAAACTAATGATGTTACCACTGCAGAGCCAACTGACCTATAATAATTAAGGCAGTAGCCTACTATGGCGCCAACATATTTTGCTGAGTCTATCCAAATGGCAACAACGCGATATGATTCAAATAATTACATTTTACCACGTGTCCGCATTGATTTGTTCAAATCTAGTTTTGCATTTTTTTTTGTCCATCTGTGTGGAACTCTCTTCCTCCGTCTGCCAAAACATGTCAATCACTGATGTCCTTCAAATCAGCAATACTTAAACATTTACTTGAACAATAAATCTAACCTTTTGATCATAGTCTCAACGCCCTACTTTTATGCTTGCCTCTATATTAGCTAATGAAAATGTGTGTGTGTGTGTGTGTGTGTGTGTGTGTGTGTGTGTGTGCGCGTGCGTGCGTGTATGTGTGGGCGTGTGCGTGCATGTGAGCGCGCGCGCGTACGTGTCTGATTGTGTTTGTGTAATTTTGTAATGGAA
>CM031619.1:56595375-56607875 GCA_018398815.1 Conus ventricosus
CGGAAGACTGCACTTAATGGATGCGTCTCTGAGAGGTTCTCAAATTTCTGACCAACACTGCAGTGTCTGAATCTCTCGGCCTGGTTGACGCCGGGATATATTACGAAAGGAAGCGTAGAGTACAGCCCTGTCACGCAGTCTTAGACGGAAATGGAACTCCGTAGCATCATCTTTATCATCCTCATTTTCATCGATCAGCATAAAAAAACGTGTTTGCTAAACAGGTCAGCTTTGTATACGAAGGGACGGACCAGTTACATGGAGGTTGGGCAGGGGGGAGGGGGGAGGGGGGGGGAGGGGGGGAGGGGGAGGGGGGGGGGGGGGGGGACAAACTAGGGACTTGGGTTTCCTTCCCGAGTATTTCCGGCCGTGTGGTGGGATGGAGTCGGAAGGGAGGGAGGGGGGGGGTTGTATCCAGAAATCCCAGACCCTCTCTTTCACCTCTTCAGGTCTGCACCCCCTCCCCTCCCCTCCCCTCCCCTCCCCTCCCCTCCCCTCCACCTGCCCGTCCGGTCCTGATTAATCGTCGAGCTAGTGAGATGTCTGATGTATACGACAGTGGCCTAAACATTTTACAGGGGATTCCATAAAGACCTTGCGCTTGGATCTTCCGCCTGGCACGATTTTTATTTCTGTTCATTTTTTTTTCGCATCAAAGATTTGTCATTAAATTTTCATTTGGTGCGAATAAACGTGGTTTGTAATGTTCATTAGATCAGCTTTTTTCCCCTTTTTCTTCTCTTTTTTTGTTTTTAAGTTTCAGAACTAGGACTGGTTGTGTTTGTTGTTGTTGTTGAGTTTTTAGCCTTGGCATTCAAATTTGAACTTATCTCCCTTTGTAACTTGCTTGCAGTCCTGTGTGGGGTGGTCCATGAGGTGGGCGGGGCTGTAAACTTCATGACCTGATTGACCAACAATGACAGTAATGAAAAAAATAAAATAAAATAATCTCGCAATAAGAGTCGTCACTGTGCCGAAATACTGTACGAAGTATGTTAATAATGGTCAACCTGATGACCGCTGAACATTACTGGAAGAAGAAGAAGAAGACTGCAACACTTCCAGAATCTTCATCATATAGTATGTACTGACAGTTTCATATTGTAACACGTCAAAAATGCTATGGTTTGCATTCATCTTTGGAAAAACAGTCTACATAATGAACTGGATTATCAATCAGTTAACAGTATCGGGCGATCTGTCCAAGAAAGTACTTACTTTGGAAGGGCATTACAGAAATAAAGATGGTGAGGATGGCTAGGACGTTAATCATTGTGATAATGATGATGATGATGATGAAGTCGACGACGACGCTGATGAAAAAAATGATGATGATGACGATGACGGTGACGATGATAGTGACGACGACGACGACGACGACGACGATGATGATGAGGATGTTGATGATGATGATGATGATAGATGATGATGATGATGATGATGATGATGATGATGACGACGACGACGACGATAATCCGGATAATGATGACGAGGATGATACTAGCAGGACTCCAGGCGGACCGGTTTGGACACAGACGTCATTGGCATCCTCAGTGGCTTCGTGTAGACAACAGCGGAAGACATACCAGCAATAGTGGTAACAACATTAACAACAATAGTAGCAACAGCATTAACAACAATAGTAGCAACAGCATTAACAACAATAGCAGCAACAGCATTAACAACAATAGTAGCAACAGCATAAACAACAATAGTAACAACAACATTAAACAACAATAGTAGCAACAACATTAAACAACAATAGTAGCAACAGCATTAACAACAATAGCAGCAACAGCATTAACAACAACAGCAGCAACAACATTAACAACAATAGTAGCAACAGCATAAACAACAATAGTAACAACAACATTAAACAACAATAGTAACAACAACATTAAACAACAATAGTAGCAACAGCATTGACAACAATAGTATCGACAGTGCTAAACGATGGTAATAACAACATTAACATCAATAGCAACAACAGTATTAACAAAAGTCATCACGAGAGCATTATCAACAGAAGTTGCAACAACATTACAACAACAACAACAACAACAGCAAGAGCATTGACAACAGTAGTAACAGCAGCACTACATAACAAGGGTGATGATGATGATAATGAGGATGTCGCCATCATTTTAGGCACGTTCAAAACAATTCCCCCTTCGTTCACTTTTCGCTTTTAAGGAGAAAGGATGTTTACGATGAGAAGAAAAGGGAGATGATGACAAACTATTTTGAAGCCAACCTTATTATCCCACAATGATTGCGGGAAAATGAGAGTCCGCACATAGACGATAGTGATACATTTCCATCGAAAGCAAACTGATGGACGTATTTGCAGCATCAATCCGATTTTTTTTTTCAATACTGTTTCTTGAGTATATAGTCAGCTCCTCCACACTTGATTTGCAATTTTTCAGTACTTATGATCGTAAAATTCCGAGTCTTCAGTGTGTGTGTGTGTGTGTGTGTGTGTGTGTGTGTGTGTGTGTGTGTGTGTGTGTGTGTGTGTGTGTGTGTGTGCGTGCGTGCGTGCGTGCGTGCGTGTACACACGGTAATCGTACTTCGTCCGTTGTAAGGGAGAGCATAACATTGTGCCTGGAATTAGAATAAGGAGTGGTCTCCCTTGAGCAGAGTTTCCCGCCTTCCAAGTCGACGCTGCGTTGCTGTGCCGTGCTCTCTCTCCCTCCTCTCTCTCTCTCTCTCTCTCTCTCTCTCTCTCTCTCTCTCTCTCTCTCTCTCTCTCTCTCTCTCTCTCTGATTTCCGATGTCGTTTGTTTTTCTTATGTGAGGAGAGCAAAGTGCAACGAAATCAAGTAAAAAAAATTTTCATACCTATCTTGGAAAAAAACAACAACAAACAAAACAAATAGAAATAAGCACAGTAAGCAAACAATTCTACACGCCGACCAACTGGACAGACAGACAGGTAGGCGTAGAGAGTTATAAATAGATAGATGGAGACACAGACAAAGGGATGGATGGACTAATAAACTAAAAAAAAAAAATTAAAATATACCGACAAGCAAAGAATCTACAAACCCACGCAAAATCAAGGTGAATATGTAAATACGCACGTAAACTAATAGCTACTGAACAGGCATATATGAAGAAAAAAAAGAAGAGAAATGAATGCATGACCCAGCCAGTCAAGCATTCATTTAATCCGATTACCAGCCCATCTCTTTCAGATTAAAAAAAAGATTCTTCAGGACAGTAGACACTCAGAGACAACGAATAAAGGAAGGAAGGAAGGAAAGTCTGGATGGATGAATGAATGAATGAACGAAGAAAGAATCATTTTTCCTTCTCAGAATCAAAGGGGCCATGCGGAACAGGCCAGACGATAATTGATGGGTCGATAAATGAATGAAGGAATGGATGAATTCATCACAGAGCCAGTAGAACGAAGGATGGAGTGCCCTACAGTTTGGAACCAGACAGTCGATGTTTCATCCCCTGAAAGGATGCATCTCTGAAAATATTGCTCAGCGCTTTCCTGACCAACACTCCAAAGTGTCTGTATTTCTCGGGCCTGTATGAAAGTCAAGACGTGAGTACCGCCCCTGTCTCAGATCAGAATGGAAACTCGTGGTGTCATCTATACCACCCACACATCCTTATCGATCAGCATGGGGAAAAAAAGTCTCAAATTCGATGGCCCTTCATGCCCCGCTCTGTCTCTGTCTGGGTCACCGGTACCGGCAAATTCAAGGGAACTGTCGTTGGACGGTACGGGCGAGGCGGTGCCCTCCGAGGGAGAGCTCACTAACACGCTGGCTCCGCGACTAGGCAATCCTTGTCGTCAGTGGGCGGAGGATCAGGCTATGTCCTGCGTACGTTGGACCAGAACAGCACCACCTAACACCAACGAAGTGACTCTGCAGCAAGACATGCAGAATCTCCTCTGGCGTGTTGCCCGACGATGACTTAACATTGACTGCTCACTGTGGATTGCTGGGGCCTGTGGCGGGATGGGCCAGCAAGCGGCTGTGGACGGACGAGCGGCGTGGGTGCGTGTGGTGCCGTTGAGGTGGTACAGAAGACGAGACAGCAAAATTAATCATAAAAATAGATTTTAAAAAAAAGGCGTGGCATGCTTTTGCGTCTGCATTCGGAACCCTGCAGCAGGTTCCCGAGCTCACAGTCATCCAGTGGATTCCATCACACGGCAACATCCAGGGCAACATCCAGGGCATCATCCAGGGCAACATCCAGGGCAACATCCAGGGCAACATCCAGGCAACATCCAGGGCAACATCCAGGGCAACATCCAGGGCAACATCAAGGGCAACATCCAGGGCAACATCCAGGGCAACATCCAGGGCAACATCAAGGGCAACATCCAGGGCAACATCCAGGGCAACATCAAGGGCAACATCCAGGGCAACATCCAGGGCAACATCCAGGGCAACATCCAGGGCAACGAAGAAGTGACCATCCAGCCAAGGAAGGATGTCAGCTGTCGCAATAGGACCAGGAGGTCATCTCTGGAGAGGTGAGGACAGTCACGAGGGAGAAGCGATAGAGAATATTGCTCCAGTAGCACCCTGATTGCCACAGTGAAGATGTCTTCCACCTCCTTCTCAGAGAAGACCAAGAGACCATTGTCAGACTGGGGACATGACACTGCAGACCCCGACATCAGTCAAGCTCCACACTGGCCATTCTGAGGTGCATCAGTCAAGCTCCACATTGGCCATTCTGAGGTGCATCAGTCAAGCTCCCCATTGGCCATTCTGAGGTGCATCAGTCAAGCTCCACACTGGCCATTCTGAGGTGCATCAGTCAAGCTCCACATTGGCCATTCTGAGGTGCATCAGTCAAGCTCCACATTGGCCATTCTGAGGTGCATCAGTCAAGCTCCACACTGGCCATTCTGAGGTGCATCAGTCAAGCTCCACATTGGCCATTCTGAGGTGCATCAGTCAAGCTCCACACTGGCCATTCTGATGTGCATCAGTCAAGCTCCACATTGGCCATTCTGAGGTGCATCAGTCAAGCTCCACATTGGCCATTCTGAGGTGCATCCTGCGGCGCATCTCCCATGACAATGCAACACTTCCTCAAGACGGCCCAACACGGGAGAGCTTTCAAACAGAAGTCAGGTCGTCTGACGTGTGTTGCTGAGAGACAAGCTTTCCGCTTTCCTGGACGGTCACCAAAGTCCTGCAGCATTGAACAGGGTCACCTATCCAAAGTTTCAAGCTGAGCGAAGGATGAAGAATATGCCATACATCTGTCAGTCAGTCTGTCCCTTTCATGCTAACAGGGTTCTCCGGGAGAGTTTGACGGCAGGGACAAACGAGTGAAGGAACCAGTCAGTGAACTTTTCTCCTGTCAGGTCTTGAACTGTATTCGTCTTGCCTGAGGAAGGCCAGATGGGTCGAAACGCGTCGTGTTTGTTTTGCGGTTTGTTTCTTCTTGCGTCTGGCGGCGCAGTCGTTCTGACTTTGGTCTTGTGTCCTTTCAGATTCAGATGGTTCTGCAGGACAGCGCAGGACAGGAGACCTTTGACCGCCTGCGGCCCGTAGCCTACGGAGAGGTGGACGTCATCCTTCTCTGCTTCTCTCTGGACAACCCCACCAGCCTGGCTAACGTGGAGGACACCTGGATCCAGGTGAGTGACCTCTGATTGGTGAGATCGAACACGTCGTGTTCAGCCGATTCTAATAATAAACACAAAACCATCGAAAATGGAGTGAGCTGGCAGGTTTGGTATCATTTAGCGTGCACAAGGCAGAAGTGTGTTTGGTCGGTTGTTTGATGTTCTTTTCGTTTCTTTTCCTTTTGGTTTCGGGTGGTACTGTTATTGTTATAATTCTGGCCTGTTGCGTAGTAACCGGAATTCCCTTCAACTGTTTGCATCAGTTCTTTGATATTTCAGATTGTTCTAGTTCTGTGTATTCAATCAGGGCCCGCTGAGAGTTGTTTGGCTCTTTCTTCTTCTTTTTTCTTTCTAACTTATGATTCATTTAAGACAAGAACACCTGTCTGTGCTTTCGAAAATGCGGCTTGTACGCTAGAGGTAGCTTTTCCCGCATTTGATACAGAGAACACGAGACAGAAGACTACGTCAGTGATGTAGCATGCATGCTGGCAAAGAAGAGCTTTTCCTCGCAGTTTTCTAACGCTGTAAACGTGTCCAATACGGACATAAACCTTAGCCGTGATACTTGATCTAAACGGAACACTGATGTGTGAACATCTTTCAGGCAGAACAACGCTGACACTATACAACGTAAAAAGTTTGAATTGGTGTTATACTGCCCTGTGGCACCTGATACAACTAACCGAGGACAGGCGCTATATAAAGAAGAAGAATGAGGAGAAGCACAACAACAACATCAAAAGAGAACAACATATACACATATCACCAGCATCAATTTACAATCAAATCGTACCGAATCCGGTGGCATGTTACAGACTAAAACAAAACCCTATGCGAAGGGTTGCTTTCATGAGGGGAAAAAAGCACCAGAACATGTTTGGTCCACGCCCATCTTGTTGCCGAATTTGACCCGATAAGTGACCGCTCGTTCTTCATTTTCGTTGTCTTGGGTGTTGTTTCTCTCGCCTGAAGAAGACCTAAGAGGTCGAAACGCGTCGTGTATTGTCTTGTGATTCGTTTGTTCATGTGTGGCGGATTTATCACATAAACGTTTTAACATTTGTTTAGATTTCCGCCCGCAGTCGCCTCCCTTTGCAAGTAACTTGGTAACCGTGTGGTCCTTTACAGTGATGTTGAACTCAATGCAAGGGAGTCCTCCAATCAGCGTAGACACAGGCACCCCATGACCGCCACCCTCCACGCTTCGCAGGTCTGACTGATCAAAATACCCCCCCCCCCCCCCCCCCCCCCCCCCCCCCCCCCCCCCCCCCCCCCCCCCCCCCCCCTAGATTTCGAAGCGCGTCACACCGACCGGAAAGGGAGGCAAGTGTGTCCGGCTTCCCTATCGCACTGTTCATGTGGAAAGTGCGGATGTTTGTGACGTGCTAGTCATGTCCTCAGTCCAGCTGACCTTTAGTAGCGTTGAAGTCATCGCGGCTGTCGCTCAGCCGACCTCGAGAGCCATGGTTAGCAAGCAATGTTGGAGAGCCAAACTAGACGTTCACCAGAGCTGGGTGCCATGCCTGTTCGGCTCAACGATTGGCAGTCATATATTTGGAGTTCCAATAACGCTATCTCCCGGCGTAGCAAAAAACAACAACAAACAAACAAAAATCCCCATTTCCACTGCCTGTCTTCGCGTGTTGTTCTGGTGGTATAGTGTAGTGTCAGACAAGTCCCTTCCTCCCCAACACTCATGGGATGGTTATCCGCCCTGCCTATCCTAACACAGGAGGTAGGTGTGGGCAGTTAAACCTGAGTGTAACTAGCAAACGATAACCATGAAATGATTGGATAATGAAGAATATCGCAACAGTTCTAAGTTTCTCTCTTTTACCACCTTTTTCTTTCTTTCTTCCTTCCTTTCTTCCTTTCTTTCTTTCTTCCTTTCTTTCTTTTTCTTTTTTCTTTTTTTTTCTTTCTTTCTCTTTCTTCTTTCTTTCTTTTCTTTCTTTCTTTCTTTCTTCTTTCTTTCTTTTTCTTTCTTTCTTTCCTTTCTTTCTTTCTTTCTTCTTTTTCTTCTTTTTCTTTCTTTCTTTCTTCTTCCTTTCTTTCTTCTTCTTTCTTTCTTTCTTTTTCTTTCTTTCTTCTTTTCTTTCTTTCTTTCTTTCTTTCTTTCTTTCTTCTTCTTTCTTTTTTCTTTCTTTTTCTTTCTTTTCTTTTTCCTTTCTTCTTTCTTTCTTTCTTTCTTTCTTTTCTTTCTTTCTTCTTTCCTTTCTTTCTTTCTTTCTTTCTTTCTTCTCTTTCTCTTCTTTCTCTTCCTTCTTTCTTCTTTCTTTTTCTTTCTTCTTCCTTTCTTTCTTTCTTTCTTTCGTTCTTTCCTTTCTTTCTTTCTTTCTTTCTTTTTCTTTCTTTCTTTCTTTCTTCTTTCTTTCTTTCGTTCTTCTTTCTTTCTTTCTTTCTTTCTTTCTTTTCTTTTCTTTCTTTCTTTCTCCTTTCTTTCTTTCTTCTTTCTTTTTCTTTCTTTCTTCCTTTCTTCTTCCTTCTTTCTTCTTCTTTCTTCTTCTTCTTTCTTTCTTCTTTCTTTTCTTTCTTCTTTCTTTCTTTCTTCTTTTTTTTTCTTTTCGCGACTACACTACTGCCTACGTCCCTTCATTCCTCTCGCTACAAGACCTTCGTTGACGTTACAGACGTGCGCGGGGCGGAAAGCTTCTTCTGTCAGTCAGTCTGTTCTTTACCTCCCGTTTCGGTCTACGAGACAAACATCTGTAACGTCATTCCTCGCGGCACAAGGATAGTAAACTACCCCTTGGGTCAGGCGGTCCGTGATGAGGAAGGGGCCAAGTCAGGCAGTGCACAAGGCCTTCCAACACACCAGTCCAAGAGATAGTGCTGTGGTCTTGAAGGACGAGAGCAGAGAGGGGGGGGGGGCGGGGGGGGGGGGGGGGGGGGGGGGAGAATAGGAAATCAGTTGAAGGGGGTGGGGGTGGGTAGGTGGGGGAAGAGAGGGGAGGGGGTTTACAGGAGAACAGGGAGGGCTTTTTGTTGTTGTTCGTTCTTTCCTTTTTTTTCTTTTTTTTTTTCTCTTCCCCTTGTCGTCCCCTCCTTCCTTCTTTTTTTCTTTTTTTTTTTTCTGTTTTATTTTTATTATTTTTTTTTTTAAAAACTTTTTCTGTCTTTTTTTTCCATTTCCATTGTCGTCACACACACACACACACACACACACACACACACACACACACACACACACACACACACACACACACACACACACACACAAAAGGTGATGATATACAGCGGTTGCTGAATTGCGATTGTATTTTTTTTAACAGTTGAGTTTCTGTAAACATATATAAAGACACACACACCAACACACACACACACACACACACACACACACACACACATATATATAATCTTCACCATTGTCATGGTCGTCGTACAGTTATCAACATCGTCATGTCATCATCATCATCATATCATCATCATCATCATCATCATCATCATCATCATTATTTATATCATCATCATCATCATCATCATCATCATCATCATCATCTTTATCGATGTTACTGTCATCGTTTTTAAAAACATCAACACTTCCATAAGCTCAAACGATGAAGTAGTAACAGGTTAATGTAACACTAGTTGGTAGAGCTGGCGGGAACGAACGCTTGTTGATACACGCACTAGACTAAATGAACTGTGCAGCTATTTTATTTGCCACGAGTAGAGCACGCGGATTTGTCGTACATTTCTGATACAATGTGGATAGAACTCCTCTGTGCTTGATATATCGAAAGGCAGCTATAATTTTGCATGCTTATGGACTGAACACCATAACGTTCACGGTGAATGGCAGCTCTGTTTATTTTGTTGCTGTTCTGGAAGGAGTTCTGAATACCTCTCCTTGACCGAGCCCCCCCCCCCCCCCCCCCCCCCCCCCATCCCCCCCCCCTTTCCACTGCGCCTCTCACCCCCCGCCCTCCTTCCTTCGAACCTCCCGTCCTCGGCCTGCCCTCCCCCCCCCCCCCCTCCCCCATCCCTCTCCATTTCTGCTCCGCGCGCCTATTTCAAATTGCTTGTACACATCTGTGTTGAGACCTTTCTTAAAACTGGTCTCCGTCTTCTTCCGTTTTGTCGATTTTCTTCATTACAAGACTGATTTATTTAATGTAGTGGTATTTTTTTAAAATCAGATTTAATTGGGAAGTTAACTCTTTAGAACTTCTTGGACATTTGAACCTCGTTTTGATAGATCCACGTTGAGATAACCCGATGATTGCGCCGTGATGCTCTGAAAGATCATGGTGACCCAGTTAAGGTTACCTTGACATCAAACCTCAACGTGAGTGTCGATGTTCAGGTCACGATGACGTTGGTAGAGTCACTTTGACCGCTGGCCTCGGTAGGTGTCAACATAACCCACGGGTCATGGTGACCTGTGAGAGGTCTGTCCAGTGTCGGCGAGCGTTGGGAAGGATCTACAAATGTCAAGAGAGCGCACGAGACTGAGGACTGGTGCTAAAACTTCCAACGAAGCGATGTGCAGGTAGGGCACACATCATCGGTGTGATACAGACAGCTGAATTCATAGAAAAAGACAAATGAATAGTATAAAAAAGAAAAAGAAAAAAGGCAGTACAACACAAGAGTTAATTGAGTGAAACACACACACACACACACACACACACACACACACACCACACACACACACACACACACACACACACACGCACACACACAAATGTGTGCGTGGCATCTATGTACTCTGCTGTCTTTGGGATCCATGTCTTTGGGATCCATATCTTTGGGATCCATGTCTTTGGGATCCAAGTCTTCGGGATTCATCAACCACAAGCCATATTCAGACCTGACGTCAACTGCTCCTTGTGAATTGCCGGTGCTGGTGCTGCCATAGAACGATCCTAGGGTGTGGCTGTCCAAGGGGGGGGGGAGGGGATGTCTGGAATGAGCGACATGGGAGCGATGCCACTGGAAGGGTGAGGGGTGGGAATGGTAGGGTGCAGGAAGGGGGAGGGGAGAGGGTTGAGTGTGTGTGTGTGTGGATTGGTTGGGAGTATTAGTATGTGTGAGTGTGTGTGGATTGGTTGGGAGTATTAGTATGTGTGAGTGTGTGTGTGTGTGGATTGGTTGGGAGTATTAGTATGAGTGTGTGTGGTGTGGATTGGTTGGGAGTAGTATTACTCTTTTCTGTGTTTTTTTTTCGGTGACCGCTATTGTTGTTGTGCTTGCTGTCACTGTTGCCATTATTTATTTATTTCCTTTTTTTGTCACTGCAATCGACTGTGGTGCCGCAGCTCCGAGAATGATGATTTCCTATTTATTCATCTGCCCGCTGTGACGCTGATGTTCACTGATTGTCATCATCTTAATCCTCTTCATCTTCTCATTTTTATTATTGATATCTTTTGGATAATAATCATCATCATTTCATGATAATTATTTTTACGACGATGCTGTCATTGATGATGATGATGATGCTTGATTAGTCACCTTTTGAGGTCTGGTGAACAAATATTTGGCCATAGAGCATTAATTAGGATTTGATTCATTGCTGTGATGTCTGTGTGACTGCCTGCGAGCGCATGTGTGTGTGTGTGTGTGTGTTGTGTGTGTGTGTGTGTGTGTGTGTGTGTGTGTGTGTGTGTGTGTGTGTGTGTTCGTGCGTGCATGCGTGCGCGGGCATGCTTATTTATTGTGTCGCGGTTTTTTTTAATTTTAATTTTTCATTTTTAATTTATTAACGACTGTTCACTTTAATATCTTATTTTAGCTGTGATATTCTTAGCTTTGTTAGTAACTGGCATGTGTGATAATAACAAGTGGCGTTACTCTCACTGTTGATGTTTTTCTTGATGCTTACCCATGAATTAACTCGAGTGGAGAAACTACGCTTTATCAACGACCAAGTGCCTAAGACCAACACGTCAGTATTTGCTGCTGTGACTTCCAAATCAACATACGCGAATAAACTAGGCTTCTGTTCAGTAAAAAAATAAAGTATTCTGATTCGTGCTTCTTTTTGTGCGGGTGGATGGGTGCGTGTTGTGTATGCTTGCGCGCGTTCGGAGATACATGAGCGCGAGAGTTAGTGTATGATTGCATTTGTCAGCCTGTGCCCTCTCCTCTCCCTCCCCCCCCCCCCCCCCCCCGCCTCCCTCTCTCTCTCTTATGGATTCGTGCACGCACTTGTGGAGAGAGAGAGAGAGAGAGAGAGAGAGAGAGAGAGAGAGAGAGAGAGAGAGAGAGAGAGAGAGAGAGAGATTATTCGTATCACTTCCATGTGCGTGTGTGCGCGCGCGTGTGTACGTGTGTGTGTGTGTGTGTGTGTGTGTGTGTGTGTGTGTGTGTGTGTGTGTGTGTGTGTGGGTGCGTGTGTGTGTGCGTGCGTGCGTGCGTGCGTGCGTGCGTGTGTGCGTGCGTGTGAGTGTGTGTGTGTGTGTGTGTGTGTGTGTGTGTGTGTGTGTGTGTGTGTGTGTGTGTGTGTGTGTGTATACACATACATGCGCCTGAGTGTGTTTCTTCATTCCACAGGTACACCTGCTTTCACAAGACTCCTAAGATATGCAGGCCAAAAAAAACAAACAAACAAACAAAAAAAAAAAAAACCGCCAGTGAAGCAGTAAGTAGCGAGTATAAAAGCTTGCATAGTATACACGCCCATACCTCTAAACGAATGCTGTTTACAGCCCCCAGTTCCGCCCAACACACAGGCATTCACCAAACACTCACATCACACATGTAGACACCTTCAGACACGATGACCCAAGCTTGCGCTCGACTCACGCACACAGCGACAGCACCTGAAGAAATGAACAAGCACAACTGAACATTTATTCCAGACTGGCACAGAACACAGCAGAAGGTAAAATATATACAGGTGACCTCAGCGTGACCGCTATGAACGAGAAACTT
>CM031619.1:56612875-56618216 GCA_018398815.1 Conus ventricosus
GGAGGGGGGGAGGGGGAGGGGGGGGGGGGGGGGGGGGGGGGCGAGAGAAGGGGGCAGGAGGGGGTGGGGGGGGGGGTGGGGGGGGGGGTTTGGCTTTTTGTAGGTTACTGTGGGGGCCTTTATCTTTGTAGTAACTGGGGTTGTTTTTGCTGGTACTATTTACAGGGTGCTACAGGCACAAGACGGCACCCGGTCGTGGCCCAGGTAAAAACAAGGGGCTCTGAAACTTTCCCCACCAACCCCTGGGAAAAAGAATAAACATAACCCAAAAAAAAAAAAAAAAAAAAAAAAAACATAATCAACTGCGCGTTTTCGTTTTTCTGTCCTCCTCTCTCTCTCCCCTCCTCCCCTCCCTCCCCCCCCCCCCCCCCTCCCCCTTCCCCCTTTTTCCCCCCCCCCCCCCCCCACCCCCCCCCCCCCCCCCTTTTTTATCATCACCCTTTATAATAAATCAAAAAAAACTCCAAAAAACCCCTTTAAAACCCCCCACAACAAATCTAAACCCCCAAACACTTTCTAACCAAAAATTCCTTTTTGGGGTGATTTTGTCCAAAACACCCCCCCCCCCCCCCCCCCCAAAAAACCCCCCCCCCAAAACCCCCCCCCCCCCCTCGTCTTATCACCAAAATTTTTTAAATTGAAATACTCTCTCTATATCTACACTACTATACTATATTACCCCCCCCCCCCCCCCCCCCCACCCCAACCCCCCCCCCACCATTTTAAAAAGAAAACAGTTAAATTAGGTCAATCAATATTTAATAAAGATGCGCCAGAATCAGTTTCAATGGAGAAAAAAAATGGTAGTGAGTTGGAGCGACGGGAAACGAGGGGGAAAAGAGCGAGGAAGAGGCGAATGGGGGACGTGGAGGGGGGGGAAGGAAAAAAACATGGTTTAGGAGTGGTGAAAAAGGAGGGGGGAAAAAGGGGGGGGGGGGGGGGATGATGAAGATAAAAAAAAGTAAAATGGAAGACCCCCCCCCCCCCCCCCCATCAAAAGAAAGAAATGAGAATTGCGCAAAAAGAAAATCTAACAAATTATGCTGTACATGTTTTCGTCCTTCTTGTTCCTTCTTTTGGGAAAAAAAAACAAGAGAAACGAATAAAAAAAAAAGCAAGAAAGAGAGAGAGGAGAGAAGGAGAGAGAGGAGAGAGGAGAGAGAGAGAGAGAGGAGAGAGAGAGAGGGGGAGAGAGAGAGAGGAAAAGAGAGAGGGGAGAGAGGGAGAGGGAGGAGGGGAAAAATTTTAGGAGTAGGTGTTGTTTTTGTGTGCGTGTTATAGAATAAAGTTTGTGCGTGCGTGTGTGTGTGTGTGTGTCTGTGTGGGGGGCGTGTGCGTGTGTGTGTGTGGGGGTGTGTGTGCGGCGCGGCGTATTTATGTGTGTATATTATTTATATATATATAATATATAATATATATATAATAATATATTAAAATATATATATGTGTGTGTGTGTGTGTTGTGTGTGTGTTGAGAGAGAGAGAGAGAGGAAAAAGAGAAAGGAAAGAGAGAGAGGAGGAGAAGAGGGGGAGAGAGAGAGAGAAGGGGGGAAAGGGGGAGGAGAGGAAAAGAGAGGAGAGTATTCCTTCTATCACCCTTCTTTTTTCGAGTGAGGGGAAAAAAAAAACAGGTAAAGGCTTCTTGCTCTTTCCCTTAAGGGAAACAACTAAGGAGTTAACAAAAATAACAAAGAACAAAAATAGATGACAACGGTAATCAAAAGGGAAAAAATTAAAAACCAAAAAATAAGAAACGATTAGGTATTTGCGAATATAAGAAAATCATGTCAAAAAAACGTTTGATTGACACCAATCATGTCAAAATTTCGTTTGTGGACACCAAATAGTCAAAACAGTTTTTTCCCAAATCAGTCAAAATCCGTTTGTGGGGCACCAAATCATGCAAAAAAGTTTGATGGACACCCAAAACATGTCAAAAACAGTTTTTGGGCACCAAAAACTGCCAAATCACGTTTTGATGGGCACCAAAATGTCAAAAACACGTTTGATGGGCACAAAACATTCCCAAAACCCGTTTTTAGGGCACAAAAACATGTCCAAAACCTTGAGGGCCCCATCCTGAGACAAAAAGAACAGTAAAGGGAAAAAAATAAGGAAGAGGCATACGGGGAAAAGGCGGGGAGGGGGTGTGTGTGTGTGTGGGAAGTCACGAGAGATTTAAAAAAAAGAAAAGGGGGTGGGGGGGGGGGGGGGGGGGTGGGTTTTTAAACAGTTACGTGAAAAAAAACAGAAAGCTCTCCCTCGATCAAGGAATTGAGAAACCCTGGAAAATGTATAAGCCTCCCTCAAAGTGAAAGAGAACCCCGTTTTTGTGTAAATTTAGGGGGAAAAAGGCTTCGTGAGAAGAAATGAAGTGGGGAGGTAAGGAGGGGGGGGGGGGAGGGGGGGAGAAAAAGAGAGAGGAAGAAAGAGAGAGAGAAAGGAGGGGAGAGAGGGGGAGAGAGAGAGGGAAAAGGAGGGGGGAGAGAGAGGGAAGCAACTACACAGGAGAAGAGAGAGGAGAAAAAGAGAATTGTGTTTTCTTCCTTTTTGCCTCTTTCTTTTGGGGGGTGGGGGGGGGGGGGGGGGGGGGGAGGATAAGGATACGATTCTTCTTTTCCTTTGAAAAAAAAGTGGTTACCTCAGAGAAAAAAAAATCCATACTGTCAATGTAAAGAAATAAGAGTTCAATCGAAATGACGCAAAAAATTAACGCAAAATTAATGTGTTTCCCTTTATTTACAAAGATGGTCAATACTGAATTTGGGGGGGGGGGGGGGGGGGGGGGGGGCGACACGGGGCAAGGGGAAAAAACTGGAGAAGGGAATTTGGGAAACGGGGGGGGGAGGGGGACTGGGGGTAAGTCGGTGAATTGGGGAATGAGGAGAGGGGGTGGGGGTGGGGGGGGGGGGGGGGGGGGGGGTGCTTGAAAGGGTGAAAAGAAAGGGGGAGTTAAGAAGCGAACACTGAGCCCCTCTTTGGGATAAAAAAAAAAAAAAATTTGAGAATTCAGGAATAAAATTTTAATAGATTGTTTTGTGATGAGAAAAACACCCAGACACAGTCAGTCATAATAAGGGATTTAGAGAGAGAGAGAGAGAGGGGGAGAGGAGAGAGAATTTTTTTTAAAAAAATAGACATACGTAAAGTACTTGTAGGCCCACCCCCCTGGCACAAATGGGGGTCTGAAGTTGGGGGTGGGGTTTCTAGGTAGTGCACCCCATGAGAGCGGCACTTTTCTAAAAATATGTGCAATTGTGTTGCCCCCTCCGTCTTTTTCCTCAATCCTTTGTACACACCCGGATGAAAGTGGGCTTTTAAGTGTGTGCATTTGCATGCGGTGTGTTCATGCATGTGTGTTCAAAAAGGGGAAGAGAGAGAGAGAGAGAGAGAGAGAGAGAGAGAGGAGAGAGAGAGGAGAGAGAGAGAGAGGAGAGAGGAGAGAGCGAGAGAGAGAGAGATAACAGTTTACGAGAAGGAAAGGACTCACATTAACAACCCATCAACCAACCAAACTAAAAGAAACAAAAAACACCAAAACTAAGCTGTCTTGCAAAAGTTTATAAAAAAAGCTTTTAACTCAAAATAAAACGATTTGTCTAAATCCAGTTTTTCTTCTTTCTTTCTTTCATCGAAAACAGTTTTGTCCATGAAAGCAAAACCACTGTTTGTGGTTAAATTTCTCGTAGGCAGCATGCTTCTTTCATTCAGCCTGTGAAATGTCACTAAAGAAACAAAAACACGAAAGAAAACTACCATGTTACATGTTGCATTCATGTTACATTCACTGAATAAGCACAACCAGTGAACTTCTGTGCCCTGACTAGAAGAATAAAACTTCTTTTATACATCACATGATCACTTTGTCCTGTTCAATTATTTTCCCCTGAACCATCAAAGTCACTCCCTTCGTCTGCGTCTGCCTCGGAAGAATTTTGCAACTCGTCCTCTTCCTCATCATTGTCACTGTCACTGGACTCCTCAGCTGCATTCGGCAGGAAAGCTGCGATGTCATCAGGAAACCATTCCAGTGTCTGGTCGTCTTCGGGACCCGTCCAGAGCATTGGAGATCGCACATCTCAGGAAAGCCTTGACAATGGTGTCTGGGCTCACCCTGTCCCATGCTTGGCTTACCCAGGTGATCACGTCCTGCCTTGTTGGCTGCTGAGGTTGCGGCTGCAGTTGGAGGCCTTACTTGCGTCATCCATTCGACCCAACAGTCTCGGACACCATCCTTGAAGGGTTTTGCGATGCCACGTCGACGGGCTGAGCTAGAGCAGTGCAGCCACCAGGGACGTAGACCAGGTCGACGTCATTTTCGTCGAAAGCAGCTCTGACTCGGCTGTCCTGTGAGCTGCATAGCTGTCGAGTACCAGAAGGCGACGCGAATGTGAGGGGCCAAGTATGCGCTGTATCCCAAGAAAGGAGAGCCTCCCCGGTCATCCACCCGTTCCGTGTGGCAGTGACACGGATGTTGTCCCGGGACTTGTAGCTGAAGACGGGCTCAGTAGTATATCATGTGCAAAACGACCCTCATGCGGATGCGGATGGAATGTCTGGAATGTATGACGTCACAGGAAGTGACATCAGCGGAAGTGACATCATCCCGGAAGTGGAAGTGACATCATCCGGAAGTGACATCATCCCGGAAGTGACATCGGCGGAAGTGACATCATCACAGGAAATGACATCAGTGGGAAATGACCCGGAAGGGTCGTGACCTTGTTGACTACGTGTCGGAGCAGGGTAAAGGGGCCCGATTAGTTGAGGGCGAGTGACCAAAGAAACAAAAGAGGGGATTGAAAGCAAGCGGAGCGTAAAGGAGGGGGCGTCACCCAGGACGGGTCATTCGGTGCTGAGGAAAGGGAGGTCACCCCAGGTACGACTTCATCTCAAGGGAAAACTATAACTAACGCGAAAGAGGAAGTAATGAATAGAAATAAAATTTTGATTGCCTCCTCTGTTTTGTCTGGGCTTGGGACCAGCCTCTATCAACTAATCTGTCGACTAGCTGATACAGGGCAACATTAGGCAAACGTCCCAAGGCGCCGCATAAGCACATAGCTCCCCCCAAATTAAACAATGTTTTGTTATTATAGTCTTGTTTGTTTTAACTATTCTTTGTTTTGTCTTACTTCATGCTTATTTTTCTTGTATACATTTGGTCTTTGTTATGTTGAACTGGAGAAAATCCTATGTGAATGAGATGCCGTTTCCTCTGTGAGAGAGATGGTGAGATTTTGTTGTCATTAAAGGATTGACGATTTTGTCTGTATTTCGGGTAGATATTGTGTCCATTGCAAGATAGGGCGTCATCGCCCCTTTTAAAATTTGCTTTTCC
>CM031619.1:56619216-56636716 GCA_018398815.1 Conus ventricosus
TTTGGGGAACATTGCTATAATGCTTATGATTAAAATAATCCATTGAAAACATCTTGTGCGATGTTCCAGTCCACTCCAATTACAACATTTTCAACACCCTTAATATTATCTTCTAACTCAACAAAAAACAAAAAATAAAAACAGAAAAAAATCAAGATTATCATAATTTGGTCTATACAGTTAATGATCAATATCATCTTAGCCAAAATGGATACAACAGCAGAAATGTAGTTTCCACCTGTATCTTTGTAAACCTTTTGTACACAAAACTCAAAATCATTGTTAAAGAGAATGGTAACACCTCTGAATTTGACATATATGATACAAAAATGTTTATAACCCCCATTCTGCTCTGATACACATTTCAAGCTTGGGGTCAAAATGGGTACCCTGTAAAAGATACATCAAAAACGCTTTTCTTAAATAGTCAAACACATCCCTCCTCTTTTTCTTTCTTGTTTTTCTTTTTATCCGCTAGGCCTCGGCAGTTCATTGAACAAAACCTGACATATTTACTCATGTTATATCTTATAAGTGAGGCAGAAACACACAAATATAGGCAGAAACGCCCATAATCTTGCAATGGACACAATATCTACCCAAATACCAGACAAATCGTCAATCCTTTAATGACAACAAAATCTCACCATCTCTCTCACAGAGGGAAAACGGCATCTCATTCAACATAGGATTTTTTCCTCCAGTTCAACATAACAAAGACCAAATGTATACAAGAAAAATAAGCATGAAGTAAGACAAAACAAAGAATAGTTAAAACAAACAAGACTATAATAACAAAACATTGTTTAATTTGGGGGGAGCTATGTGCTTATGCGGCGCCTTGGACGTTTGCCTAATGTTGCCCTGTATCAGCTAGTCGACAGATTAGTTGATAGAGCTGGTCCCAAGCCAGACAAAAACAGAGGAGGCAATCAAAAATTTTATTTTCTATTCATTACTTCCTCTTTCGCGTTAGTTATAGTTTTCCCTTGAGATGAAGTCGTACCTGGGGTGACCTCCCTTTCCTCAGCACCGAATGACCCGTCCTTGGGGTGACGCCCCTCCTTTACGCTCCGCTTGCTTTCAATCCCCTCTTTTGTTTCTTTTGGTCACTCGCCCTCAACTAATCGGGCCCCTTTACCCTGCTCCGACACGTAGTCAACAAGGTCACGACCCTTCCGGTCATTTCCCACTGATGTCATTTCCTGTGATGATGTCACTTCCGCCGATGTCACTTCCGGATGATGTCACTTCCGGGATGATGTCCTTCCACTTCCGGGATGATGTCACTTCCGCTGATGTCACTTCCTGTGACGTCATACATTCCAGACATTCCATCCGCATCCGATGAGGGTCGTTTTGCACATGATATACTACTGGGCTCTCCGTGGGATCCCCATTCCTTTCTTTGAATATCACAAAGGCTGGAAGCTTTGTGCCGTCAGCAGCAGCTAGCAAGGCAACTGTGAAACCACGTTTTTCAGCCTTGGTTGTTTTCATCCTAACTTGCTTCCATCCCCTTTCTGTTGTTGGTGCGACTTGGTACCATATCAAATCTTACCATGGTTGATCCATGTTCATAATGTCCCATAAAGGGTACATGTGGCGATGTCTGAGCCGCAAAACCGCACGTCGAAAGTCAAACAGCTGCTGTTCAAAGTCAGCAGGCACTTTCTGATTTGTAGATGTTCCACGGCGTGAAGAGACACCGTGTCGTTTCTTCCATCGTTTCAACCACATTGTTGAAGCGGAAAATCCATCAAGTTGAAGGCCACCGGCAATTTGCATTGCTTTCCTCATCAAGTCCTTGTTCCTGACAACACGTCCTTCAGTCCGTTCTTGATCAAGAAATTCCAACACGCCAAGGTCAACTTCGTCAGATCTAATCGCTCGGCCACGATGCAGCTTGCGTTTTTTTCTTTTCCTGTCCAGACTCGTGCAGCAAGAGAGCATCACGATTTTTCTCTTTTCTTTCTTTTCTTTCTGCGTACGCAGACTGATACTCCTGCGGACACTGCCTGTATAGACAGGCAGTGGAGTTTTGTGTGTATGACCGTTTTTATCCCGCCATTAAGGCAGCCATACTCCATCTTCGGGGAACGATTTTCTCTCCATTCCCGGATTCTTTTCCTGTCAACTCCAAATTCTCGAGCTGTTTGTGAAACACTGCCATTAGCATCATTATCTAAATACCGTAAGGCTGAAAGTTTGTACTCAACTGTATACGACTTGTTTCGCGGCATTTTTTACACATTCACGTTGATCATACAGCTGCAATCTAGACTAGATTTGCGTGACAGGAGGCCAGTCAATAATTGAAGGGAAGTCACTCAAAGTAAAGGAGATTTAAATTTTTTTTTTAATCTCCCTTGGCTTCAAAAATGGAAAGTTGGGGATGGGCGTTTACAAGGTACTGTACCCTGTGCACGGTTTTAACCCCCAAATGGGGGGTGGGCGTTTACTCGATACTGGGCCTTACAAGGTACTTACGGTATTTATATAAGCCTCTCATTTTTCCATCAAGGGAAAGTAAAAAACAAAACAAAAAACAAACAAACCTGATCGGACAATAATTAAATCTATATATCAATATCTACATTTCTCTCTCTCTCTCTCCCCCTCTCTCTCTCTCTTATATATAATATATATATATATATATATATGTATGTATGTATGTATGTATGTGTGTGTGTGTGTGTGTGTGTGTGTGTGTGTGTGTGTGTGTGTGTGTGTGCATAAACCACGGTGGTAATGACAATTTGGTGTGATTAGCAGTCCTCCCAGGACAAATGGCGATTGCGATTTGATATCGAGAGAAATTAGAATTGACTGCTGCGCCAGTGCATTTTAAAATTGTGATTTGCATCGGGACAATTGCCCGTCGCCCCAAAGACTTTAAAATGAAACAGTCACTGATGTGGGCGTGCGCGCGCGCGCGTATATGTGTGTGTGTGTGTGTGTGTGTGTTGTGTGTGTGTGGGTGTGTGTTGTGTGTGTGTGTGTGACAATGCCAGTTACCCAAACATTGTATACCGTAATAGTTATTGATTCCGTGCGTGCGTCTGTGTTTTCGTCCGTGTATTTGAAAGAATTCTGACTCATTATTTTGCCGTTATCCGTGATGATTTAACCGAGGGTTAAATACTGAATGATTGTCAAATATCCCACTTATTATGTTTGCGCTGTTGCTTCAGTTAACTGCTGAGCAAATTCATTTCAGGAGCAGCTTGTTGTGGGCGTAGAGCTGAAGAAGAAGAAGAAGAAGAAGAAGAAGAAAGAGAAGAAAAAGGAAAGAAGAAGAAGAAAAAGAAGAAGAAGAGGAAAAAGAAAAAGAAAGAAAACTAAAGAGAAAGAGAAGGAAAAAAAAGGAAAGAAGACAGTGGAGAAAGTTGGAGTTCTGGTTCAGGAATGTTCTTCACATCTCCGAACAGCTCAACTTCAGAATCTACAAGGAAAACACCATCGTGCCCGTGTTTGGACAGGCACTATGGGGACCGTACGTACTGTCCTGGAACTAAGAATGCCCGCGAGCGAAACTTTGCCAGAAAGATCCTTCAAAACGAACACAGCTTCTTTTCGAATATCACTTTGTATTGAAGCTTGAAGGTTCTTCACAGCATGATCCAAGTGACACTAATGCAGAACCAGTTTAACTCTATTTTTAGACCAGACCAAGGCGACACACGACCAGAATATATCGCTACAGAACCAGAGTGCATTCATACAGACAGGATTCTCTTGTGTCGCTACCAGACAGCACTTGGACGGGACAGGGCCAGCGCACTAACAAGCAGGATCGCTGTCTTTCGGTACCTGACCATCTGCACCATAGCAGGAACATCATGACTGCAGTGCCAGGCTAGGTCGGTGTTTGGACCACGTAGTTCACCACAGGAGCTGTCAGTGATACTCGAGGACCAGACAGACGGGACAGACGCAGCCTGTGTTATCGCTCGACCAGCCGTCCGTTCATTCAGGTAAGATTCCTTTTGTGTCCCCCCATACGTCTATCTTTGAAATCTACCTGCTAACACTTTCTGAATGGAACTTTTCTTTCACACTCTTATTTCCCTTGACAGTGTCCCCCTACGTCTATCTTTGAAGTCTACCTGCTAACACGTTTCTGAAGGGAACTTTTCTTTCACGCCCTTATTCCCTTGACGCTTGTCAAGCGTTGTCCACACAGAAAGCTGTCCTTCGTCTTGACGGACATAACATCTTTTCGGTTAAATGAAGCGCGGGCGCATGTATGTTGTGCGCGCACGTGTGTGCGTGCGTGCATGCATGCGCGTGCTCGCACGCGTGTGTGTATGTGTGTGTGTTAGTTTTTATTCATCCAGGTGGAAATCGTACTTGCCGCTTACTCCTGGCCGATTGGTTATCGCACCAACTTCTCATTTGCACCGTTGCACACACACACACACACACACACACACACACACACACACACACACACACACACACACACACACACAACACACACACACACACACACGCAGGCAGGCAGGCAGGCAGGCAGGGAGGCAGGGAGGCAGGCAGGCAGGCAGGCAGGCAGGACAGACAGACAGACAGACAACAACACACACACACACACACACACACACACACAAAACACACACACACACACACACACGCGCGCGCGCGTACGCACGCATGCACACACAACATACACATACACACACGCGCGCGCGCTCGCGCGCACCTGAATTAATATAACAGGACGGGTGGAGAAAGAGCGGGCAAGAGGCGAATGGAAAGGAGAAATGGAGAGAGAGTTTTAGCAGCATTTGTCTGAGTTATGGGGGTGTAGGAGTCCCATCCTGGGAACCAGAGTTACCAGAGTTACCCTTCTTGTTGTTGAAGACGGTGTACACTTCCCTGCCTCATTTCATATTTCCTGTCTGCTGAAATACTGTGGATGTGTGCTGAACGTCAGCATTACCATCTTTCTAATTCCTGCCATACAACAACAACAACAACAAAAGGCTCATGACACATATGTCGCGCTTTCCTTAGATTTGCAAAAAAAAAGGAAGCTTCCAAAGTTACAAACTTTCTGGGTGCAAGTGGCCAGCTATTTGGCAGTGCACTGAATTCATCCTGTCTTTGTTTTCTAATCTTAAATGTTGTCTGGTCATTGTACACAGGGTAGAGTTGTAAGCGTCCTTAAGGTCAATGGAAGCCATGAAGCCATCATTGCTGACCAGACTAAGCGTTGTGGTCTTCGTCTTTGCAAACGCCTTGGTCTACACGGTCAGTCCGGCCCTAGAGAGCTTCGTCATTAGAGCTGTCTCTGTTGGCCACACCTCTCTCCTCGTCTGTTCATGTAGTGGGCATTTTTGGAGCACATGCTCCGCTGTCTGTTCTTCCTGCCCACAAGGACAGACTGGAGAAGGCACCACCTTGAGCTTTCGGCACAAGTGACTGTTGAGTCTGTTGTGCCGGGTGCGGAGCCTCACCAGGACATTTTGTTGCTCTCTGGAAAGCAAGTGATAATCATCCTTGGATGTCCTGGGCTTTGTGATAGTCCGGATGACAATCCATCATCCATTCGTCGTCATTATGCCCATCGCTCCCGGTGGAGCATAGGCCATCGACGACCCTTCGCCATCGCACTCTGTTCTGGGCTGTTCTGGTCATTCCAGTCCAGTTGGTCCCTTGTTGCTTCAGCTCTGCCTCAGTGTCTCGCCTCCAGCTCTTCCTCTTTCCCTACGAGTTCCAGGTCAGGGCTTGGCGTGTGGTGCTGGACACTGGCTTCCTGAGGGTGTGTTCGATCCAGCCCCACTTCCTTCATGACGGTCCGCTTATAGTGAAATAACGTAAACGTTGTGTTCGCTACGTCCATTTTAAAATCGCAGTAGATAATTTCTTCATTCGGTCTGTTTATGTTCAGTATCAGTCTGAAAAAAAACGTTTTTTTTTTCTTTCTTGGGAATTCAAGCGATAAGAGTTCCTGAGGTTGATGGCGACATAGTGATGTAACATTTTTCCCATAATGGTTCGTCATCTCTGCATTCATGACATCACTCTTGCTATCTTTTGCTTTCCAGAAATCAGTGGAAAACCCGTGATGTAATGAAAAAGCAGTTTTCACACCTGATACGATTCCCCAAATATTAGGATCGTCCGTGACTTTTCTCCGTGTCTTTTGAAATTGCTTTAATTCTGCCAGCAAGCTTTCGTGTCTTTTTTTTTTTTTTTAATCTGTGACTCTTTGAGGCGCGGTTATTGTGGCCCCCCCCCCCCCCCCCCCCCCTACATTCTTCGAACGGCGATTATTGCTGCATTTTGCTGAGATCCTTTGTAGAGCAGTAATTGCACCTTTCTTCTTCTTCTTCTTCTTCTTTCTTCTTCTTCTTCTTCTCCTTCTTCTTCTTTTTAACCATTTTTCTTGTAACAGGGCCTTTGCATCTTTGAAATGTGATATTTTGTCTTTTTTTGCGCTTATTTTCTGTGATTCTTTGTAACGCGATTATTGCGGCATTCTTCTGTGAGTCTTTGTCGTGCGGTTATTGCTCTCTCTCTTTTTTTTTTTTTTTTTTTTTTTTTTTTGATTCTTTATGGTCTGGATTATTGCGATTATTTCACTGTGATTCTCCGTAGCGTTGATATTTTGCCTTTTTTTTAAATCTGTAATTTTTCGCGGCGTTGTTATTGCGCCGTTTGCGATTCTTTGTAGAGCGGTTTTTGCCGCATATTTCTGTGATTCTTGGTTGCACAGTTATCGCACTTGCTTTCTGTGATGTCCTGTTGTGCAGTGTTTGCGTCTCTTTGTGTGATTCTTCTTTTAATAAAGGTTTTTGCTTCTTATTTTTTCCCCTGTGATTGTAGCGGCGTCATTGCACCTATTATGTGCGGTTATTTGTAGCGCGGTGCTTGCGCCCTTTAAAATGGAAAAGCTTTGTAGCATAGTTATATTGCGGCTCTTTTCCTTGATTCTCTGCGGTATGATTTGTCGCTTTTTTGGTTATTCTTTGTCTTATCGTTTATTAACTGTTCTTTTCTCTTTAACTAGTTTCCGTAACGGGCGCAGACGGGAGTGCTCAGACTGCGCGCTAGATTTCATAAGGGGAGCAAACGGGAGTAGCGGGGCCGCATGTGTACGGTACTTTTCCATCACGTGCTGACGCCGTGAAAATGTTCGGAGAGCCACTAAAAGTTGTTGGGGATTTCCCACTAGAGCCCAGCAATCTGGCACCACTATTTTTGGATGCTGGTACCACTTCCATTCACAAAAAGAGGGGAGAAACTGCGAGCGAAGAGTCGTGCGTGAGACTGACCGATTTTCACAATGGCGTCGTCTGCTAACAACAGCGAGTTTGATGATATTCCTGATTATTCTGCGGCGGAGTGGGATCAAATTTTGCAAGAAGTAGAGAAGTTTGAAAATGGAGAGTTAGGAGAAGAGAGTGATGTTGAAATTGGCACCGATGAAGGAGAGGAAAATGTTGAAAGTGACCCCGAAGACAACGTGCCGCTCGCTGCTCTGCAAACCACATGGCGACCGGCTACACATCCTGCCAACGTGGCCGCATTCCAACAGCCGACAGGCCCTGCGCATTCACTGCCGAACACTGCCACCCCTCTCGATTATTTCTTTTTGTTTATACCCCTCACATTTTTTCAGTTAGCAGCAGTAGAAACCAACAGGTACGCTCAACAACGACAAGCAGCTAAGGGCACACCTGACTCCCTATGGTTTGACACAACACCTGACGAAATGCGGGCCTATGTCTCTATACTCATTATGATGGGGATTAGGCGTCTGCCACGTCTATGGTGCTACTGGTCACGCGATCGCCGCTTCAACGATCCCTGGGTCAGCGAAGTTATGCCCAAAACACGCTTCTTCAACAGTAGGGCAGTTCACTAGTCTCTGTGTTTGTGTGTACGTGTATATGTGCTTACCTGTAGTTTGTAATGACAGTGCTTCGATGACACTGGCAGTGACACTGTACTCAATATCCTCGCTGTACAGCTATACATTGTGTAAATACATATGGACATGTATAAAGTGCTTAGAACAGTTACAGAAAAACAATGATGAACCGTGCTTGAGTTTACTTACAGTAACTGTTCAGTAGTGACAATTCACTAGTTGTGTGTGACATTCTGTGGATTACCTGTGGGGACTGAACGGGTGGACAGAAGACAGATCATCTCAGGTAGGCCCCAACTTTCATTTTACAACACTAACATGCATGTGCATGGGATAACTGCATGTTGGTGTGCTGTATTAGAATTGTCACCATCGCATGTGACACATTGGGTGACATTTTGGTGACAGTGACACGACCTTTCACCTCGAGACACACAAAATCTTGCTCACAGTATAGAACAAAGCCTTGTGACCATACATGCAGAATTTCATAGCTCTAGAGGTTTATTCTTGGTTGTGGTGAAGCCTGAACTGCACATACCCATTTTATGGCTAAATGCACCAAAAGAATCTGAAAACTAGGGGGAATTTGGCCTCAGAGAATCTGAATACAAGAATACTTCGTTACAATGCCTCTTCTCGTAGCGCGGTTATTGCGGCTATTTGTTGTTGTTGTCTGTGGCGCGACAATTGCTGCTCATTTCTGTGAGTCTTTCCACTGTGGTTATTGTGCCCTCTTTCCCCTGTAATTCTTTGAGGTGCGGTTAGTGTGTCGTTTTTTTCCCCCTGTGATTCTTTGTAGTTCGTGTACAGTGCCGTTACTCTCTCTCTCTCTCTCTCTCTCTCTCTCTCTCTCTCTCTCTCTCTCTCTCTCTCTCTCTCTCTCTCTCTCTCTCTCTGCATGCCTGCCTGCGTGTGTGCGTGCACTTGTGTGTGTGTGTGTGTGTGTGTGTGTGTGTGTGTGTGTGTGTGTGTGTGTGTGTGTGCGTACGTGCGCGCGCGCGTGCGTGCGTGCGTGCATGCGTGTGTGTGTGTGTGTGTGTGTGTGTGTGCGTGCGTGCGTGCGTGCGTGCGTGCGTGCGTGTGTGTGTGTGTGTGTGTGTGTGTGTGTGTGTGTGTGTGTGTGTGTGTGTGTGTGTGTGTTGTGTGTGTGTGTGTGAGCGTGTGTATGCGAGTGTGTGTGTGTGTGTGTGTGTGTGTGTGTGTGTGTGTGAGAGAGAGAGAGAGAGAGAGAGAGAGAGAGAGAGAGAGAGAGAGAGAGACAGAGAGAGAGAGAGAGAGAGAGAGAGAGAGAGAGAGAGAGAGAGAGAGAGAGAGAGAGTGTGTGAGTGTGCGCGCGTGTGTGTCAGTGTATGTTTGTATGAGCGAAGGAGAATGAAACAGTCAGTGGATTACGTGTGTGCGTGTAAGTGTAAAAGAGGGGAAGGGTCAATGAATGTGTGTGTGTGTGTGTGTGTGTGTATGGGGGGGGGGGGGGGGGTGCGTGCGTGAGTGCGTGTGTGTGTGTGTGTGTGTGTGTGTGTGTGTGTGTGTGTGTGACGGAGAGAGAGAGAGAGAGAGAGAGAGAGAGAGAGAGAGAGAGAGAGAGAGAGAGGGGGAGTGTCTGTGTGTGCGTGTGTGGACGGAGGAGGGAGAGGGGGTGAGAGGACTCAGTGTATAGCTCCGTCACATGCAGGTAATGGTAGTCATGGAGATATATGCAGTTCACCACATAAATGTCAGCTGTGACATGTTCAACAACAGGCAGACAGAAACTGATGAGGTAAGGATCAACACACATCTGTCTTCAAGCTCACTTTTCTTTCGTCCACACTGGGAAAAGAAGAACTTGAGGTTTTGTCTTCGATTTTACCCACAGTGTTGTCGATGACGTCGCCTTATCTCAGCACTAGCATTTTCCTTTCAGTTCCTTGGCACTTTGTCTCAGACCATCAGTTTCCAAATCCCACGAGCACGTGTGTCTGTCAGTCAAGTCTTCAAAGGGTCACGATCAGCTGGAACCAACACAGTGTGACTTGACTTCCACCATCGTTCCGCCACAGTCGTTGGAATAGCCTGGGATTTGTCCCGTGACGCGTATCACCAGCTTAGTCCAGGTCTACCACAAGAAATGTCCTTTCTTCAGCACGTTCTTTGAAACACACAATCACGCGTCTCTCCATCTGTGTCTTGTTGACGTGGATTCTCTGCAGTAATTGTCCAGTGTGAAGGGTACCGGAGTGTGCCCCCACCTCCTCAACCAGCACAGGTCCTTCTATGACCACAGTGCTTGGTGCCAGCCAGACAAGGCTGAGAACGGGACTGTTAGTCCACAACCAAAAGTACTGGACGAGCTCTGACATCATCGTTGACGAACCACGTCAAGGAAAGAGGTAGTTCCAGGGATTCAGCCTACACACGGAATCACCAGAAGGTTCCAGGTCTTGCGGTCCGGCCCTCTGTAGGGTGTCCGTGGAGCGTGACGGTGGCCGGTTTTACCGGAACCTGCGGGTGAGGGATTTCCACAGGCCAGCCACGTTCTCCCTGAAGGAGGAGCTGAGGGCCAGGTAAATGATGGGGTTGGCGAAGTGGTTGAGGACGTAGCCTGTCGGCGCATACTTCTGCAGCGCGATGTCGGAGACGGAGAGAGGCGGGTGTAACCCACGTAGAAATACCAGACCATGGCCACGTAGGGCGGGATCCAGCTGATGACGAACACGATGGTCACCAGCATCAGCAGCAGCGTCAGGCGGAAGCTGCGCGAGGTCCGCTGAACGGTGGTTCTGCTGATGGTGGTGTTCCTGGAGAACTTGGGGGAGAAGTTGGTCTGCCCGTCCTCGGAAGGCATGCGTGAGGTGTGTGTGCCGCTCACCTGTTCGGACACCGTGGGGAGGCTGGGAGAGGGATTCTGGGGAAGGCCGGACCTGCCTCATTTTTCGTCTCTGGAAAAACTTTCCGATGCCCCTGCTCTCTTGTTGCTCCGTCGGCGGCTGTGGCTTGTCCTTGTCGTCTGCCTGTATGCCTGAATACAGGTTGTTATCCTCCGCCCTGACACCGTCACCAGGAACATGTTGATTTCCTCTATTTCTGTCTGCTTTCGTGCCTTCAGAAAGGTTGCCAGAAGGATGTGGATTGACAGAGACATCGGTGTTCCGGTTGTCTTCTGGATTCGTGGGCAATGTAGACACATCTGTGACAGGTGTGGATGTCGAAGACTTGGCTAAACCTTGCTCTTTAAGTTCCACGACAGGTGAGTCGCTCTGCACGTCATCAGCTCCTTGTTGACGAGCTACACCGCCGTCGGACGCGTTGGCCTGGTGATCATGTGGGGTGTGGTTTGTGGGGCGGACCGATGTCTGGTTGTTCTCCGGGTTCCTGCCGTGAGCATCACCCAGGGCGGCTGGCTGAGGGTCTGGTGCGGACTCCGGATCAAGGGTGGTGTGGAGCGTGTCATTGTCCTGGGCGGGCTGCAGGGTGGTCGTGTCGGTGGCGTTGTTGTTGGACATGGAGAAGGACACCAGACGAGCCCCCTTCGCCTTTTCGTGGACGCCATTGTCGGTCTCCTGCCAGGCTTTCTTCGAGAGGTGTAGTCTCGAGGGGGCTCCAGGAGGACTCTTATTACTGTCCGCTCCCGGGCGATCCGTGGCCGCGTGTTCCATGATGACACTTGATGCGGCCACTTGATGCCCTCGGGTTCTCTTCTGTCTCTTGGGGCTCCTCCCGAAGCTCTCCTGGGCCTGGTGAGCCTTCATGATCCGCTGGGACTTCCTCACCTGCTCACAGCACAGTGGGCGAATGGATTGAGTTGGTGGTCAAGGTCATTGATTACTAGTCTTCATAGTGCAGAATGAGATCTTTGTGTGAAGTGCGAAGCGTCAAACACTTTATGTTTGGAGGTGGGGGAGGTGGACTGGAGGAGGGGGGAAGAAGGGATGGGGGGGGGGGGGGGGGGGGGTGAGGCTGTTATAGGTATGTTTACAAAAACTAATTGCAATAATCTTCATCTTTAACTATGAGGGAGAAAGAGGATTGAGGTGTGGGTAACTTTCCTCGTTCAGTGGCGGCAACCGCAACAACAACACCAACAACCCCAGCAACAACTACAATAATAACGACAACAAGAACAGCATTGACAGTAATTATGGTAGTTATTATGATAATGATGATATAATTCTCATCAGTATTTTAGCCACAACTAAGAGTTTCTGTTCCAATCATGATCAAAATCGGATGTGCGTAGGGCATGAGAATGGTTTTAAGTATATGATAATCATCAAAATGATGATGACTGTGACGATAATGATGATGATTATAAAGATTATGATACTATCAATAATGATAGTGATACTACTACTGCAAATAATGATGATGATGATGATGATGATGATGATGATGATGCGATTCTCATCTATGTTATGGTCGCCCGTAAGAGCGTCTGCTCCAGTTATCCTCAAAATCGGATCTGAGCTGTTTCAGATAAAGTCGTTTATATCAAAACTTCTTTTGCGGAGAGAGCGTAAAGATCCGCTAAATTCTTAATCCACTTTGTTATTCAAGTAAAACATCCTCAGGCTGAAAGTTTTCATCTATGACGTCTCCCGACAGCGTACTGAGCACGACAGTGCGCTGTCCCTTCCTAAGAACATGATAGAAGGGCTAGACTCTGAGTTCTTTCCCTTTCTAAGAACATTATAGAAGGGCTAGACTCTGAGTTCTTTCCCTTTCTAGGGGAGGGAGGAGAAAGCAGAAAAAGATTGCCGTCATCAGCCGTCCTCGTTCCTCCCTAAACAAAAAACCACCCCGTCCTGCTGTTGTTTCCAACCTGATAACTGTGCCCCTTCTCAAATCTCCTGTCTCAAGTCGTCACAGCAAGCTGGTTCTGGCATTGTTTAATGCCCAATCAGTTGGTGCGAAGGATAAAAGGACTGCTATCAACGATTTTATCGCTGACAATCACGTCAACATTATGTGCATCACGGAGACGTGGCTTCTACCAAGCGGTGACGAAGCGAAGTGCTGTGACCTTTCCCCTCCTGGCTACACCACCCTCAGCTTTCCCCGGCCAACCCGTGGTGGAGGCATCGCTTTTGTGGTGTCCGACACTATATCCCCCTCTGTTTCCACTACCTCCAACTTCTCCTTTGTCCACTCCTCTTTTGAACTAGTACAACTAATTGTATCTACCCCAAATCCTCTCTTCACGTCCTCTGCCTTTACCGCCCCCCTCCCAGCAAGAAAAACCAACTGAAAGACTCCATCTTTCTGGAAGAGTTTCCAGATCTGCTGGAGTACATGAACTGTCTAAAAGGCCGTTCTGTACTGGTTGGCGACTTCAACTTCCACTGGGACAATCCAACTAATTGCAACACAGCAAAACTGATGGATCTGTTTCAGTCCTTTGGTCTGAACCAGTCCGTCACCTCCCCAACTCACCGTTCAGGTCACATCCTTGACTGGGTTGTCCATTCTGATGATGACCTGGTTGAGTCACCCACCACCAGTCTGACCCTGACTTCTGACCACCATGCGGTCCTGGCTAATCTGAACACACCTGCTCCTATTAAGCCTCCCAGGTATGTCGAGTCCAGGGACTTTGCTTCCATCGACCTTGATATCTTCCGAGCTGACCTGTTGTCCTCCCTTCAATCTGTACCTTCACTGTCCGCGGAGCAGTTCCATGGCCTACTTCAAGATGTCCTCGATCACCATGCCTCAGTACTTAGACGCAAGATTTCCAGCCGTCCACCCTCACCCTGGTTCCCAGCAGTTGGCCCTGAAGTTCTTAATGCTAAACGTGTTAGACGTAGGGCCGAAAGGCAGTGGTTTAAAGACAAACCTCGAGATTCACAAACAAATTTTGCGAATTGCTAGTAATGCTGTGAATGAAATTGTTCAAAAAGCAAAATCAGCCTTCTACAATGCTAAAATATTAGCATGCACAACAACCAAGCAATTGTTTTAAGGTCACCGATGCACTCATGGGGAGAACAAAATCATCTCCCCTTCCTTCATCTGTCTGTCCCTCTGACATTCCACAGAAATTTTGTGACTTTTTCACTAGCAAAATTAGACTTATCCGTGAAAGTCTGGATGCTCAGTCAGTATCTGAACCTGATATTCCATACAACTCTTTTTCCGGCATTTCATTGACTGACTTTGAACCTGTGACAGTTGCTGTTGTCAAAGAAGTCATCGACAAGACTGTTATCAAAACTTGTGCACTGGATCCTCTTCCATCTACTTTACTATCTGCATGCATGGATGTTTTGTTGCCATATATCACTAGTGTGGTAAATGAATCTCTCACTTCTGGTTGTTTCCCACCTGCACTGAAAGCTGCTGTTGTCCGACCTCTTTTGAAGAAACCCTCTCTTGACCTGAAAACCTAAAAAATTATCGACCTGTCTCCAACTTGTCTTTTCTTTCAAAGATAATTGAAAAGATAGCACTTCTCCAACTCCAAAACCACCTTGACCAAAACAACTTGCTCTATTCGTTGCAGTCCGCCTATCGCACTGGACACAGTACAGAAACTGCTCTGCTGAAAATAATAAACGATCTTCTCTCTGCTCTGGATAACGGTCAGGTTTCACTGCTCTCTCTTCTCGACTTGTCCGCTGCCTTTGACACCATTGATCACTCCACCCTCCTCACTAGACTTCAACATACTTTTGGCATCTCTTCTCACGCTTTGGCATGGTTTTATTCTTACCTTTCTGGTCGAACCCAAATTGTCTCTGTTAATGGTTTTTCTTCAAGCTCTGCTGACTTGAATTATGGTGTTCCCCAAGGCTCTGTCCTTGGTCCCATTCTGTTTGTTCTATATACCCAACCCATCTCTGACATCGTAGCTCATCATAACATTTCACACCACTGCTTCTCTGATGACAATCAAATCTACATCTCTGGTGACATTTCTCTCCTCTCCTCCATCATCGATCGCTCACAGCTCTGCATCTCTGACATAAAGGCATGGATGACTTGCAACAAACTTCAGTTAAACAATGACAAAACTGAACTGATCTTCATTCTCCCAAAACGGCTCATGTCTACAATCTCTGTTCCTTCTTCTGTCCAACTTGGTACCTCTCTCATTCAGACCTCTACCACTGTGCGAAATCTAGGCGTTGTACTTGATCAGACACTCTCTTTTCAAAATCAGATTTCTTCTATCTGCCGTGCTTGCTACTCGGAGCTTCGGCGAATCAGTTCTGTGCGCCACCTTCTGTCTGAAGAAGCCACCAAGACTCTGGTTTCTGCTTTCATTATTTCAAGACTTGACTACTGTAATTCTCTTCTTGCTGGTTGTCCACAGAATCTTCTTGCAAAATTGCAGAAAGTTCAAAATAATGCTGCTCGCCTTGTCTCGAAATCTCCGAAAACCCTCATGTTTCTCCCTTGCTTAAATCTTTGCACTGGCTTCCTGTTGAAAAAACGCATCAAGTACAAACTTTCTTTGCTCTGTTACAAGGCATTGGACGCCTCGCTCCATCTTACCTCTCTAAACTTCTGTCGACCTATACTCCTTCTAGACAGCTTCGCTCTTCCTCCGACACTCGCATTTTGCAAATCCCTCGTTTTCGGGCCAGAACACTTGGTGAACGTTCTTTTTCTTTTCAGGCTCCTTCCTGCTGGAACAATCTCCTTATGCACTCCGAAACTCAAACAGTCTTTCTTCTTTTAAGTCCTCCCTCAAAACTACTCTCTTCAAAACATAATTTTTCTGCTCCTTCGCTGGTGTGTGTGTGTGTGCGTGTGTGGTGTGTGTGTGTGTGTGTGTGCGTGTGTGTGTGTGTGTGTGTGTGTGTGCGTTTGTGTTGTGTGTGTGTGTGTGTGTGTGTGTGTGTGTGTGTGTGTGTCTGTGTGTGTGTTAGGGTTTATTGCTGTAAGCGCTTAGGGCTTTTGTTTAAGATTAAGCGCACTAAAATGTTCCTTATTATTATTATTATTATTATTATTATTATTATTATTCTAAGAACATGATAGAAAGGCTAGACTCTGAGTTCTTTCCATTTCTAGGAACATTATAGAAGGGCTAGACTCTGAGTTCTTTCCCTTTCTAAGAACGTTATAGAGAGGCTAGACTCTGAGTTCTTTCCCTTTCTAAGAACGTTTTAGAGTGGCTAGACTCTGAGTTCTGTCCCTTTCTAAGAACGTTATAGAGTGGCTAGACTCTGAGTTCGTTCCCTTTCTAAGAACATGATAGAGTGGCTAGACTCTGAGTTCTTTCCCTTTCTAAGAACGTTATAGAGTGGCTAGACTCTGAGTTCGTTCCCTTTCTAAGAACATGATAGAGTGGCTAGACTCTGAGTTCTTTCCCTTTCTAAGAACGTTGCAAAGTAGTTAGGTTCTTAGCGCTGCCCCTTTTAATAAATGACAAACTGTTAGCATATGAGTGCTGTCCCTTTTAACGAAATGACAAAATGTTTGCATCTGAGAGCTTTCTCTTTCCAAGAACATGACAGAACGCTAGCATCTGAGTGCAGTCCCTTTCCAAGAACATAACAAAATGTTAGGATCTGAGCGCTGTCCCTTTCTAACGACTCGAGAGAATGGCTAGGTTTAGAGCGTTGGACACTTTGGCAAGGTTTTGAGTGCTGTATTTTTGGCAAGGTTTTGAGTGTTGTACATTTTGGCAAGGTTTTGAGTGTTGTACGTTTTGGCAAGGTTTTGAGTGTTGTACGTTTTTGGTAAGGTTTTGAGTGCCGTACTTTTTGGGGAAAGGGTTTTGAGTGTTGTACTTTTGGGCAAGGTTTTGAGTGTTGTACTTTTTTGGCAAGGTTTTGGGTGTTGTACTTTTGGGCAAGGTTTTAAGTGCCGTACTTTTTGGCAAGGTTTTGAGTGCCGTACTGTTTGGCAAGGTTTTGAGTGCTGTACCTTTTGGCAGGGTTTTTAAGTGCTGTACCTTTTGGCAAGGTCTTGAGTGCTGTACCTTTGGCAAGGTTTTGAGTGCTGTACCTTTTGGCAAGGTCTTGAGTGCCGTACTTTTTGGCAAGGTTTTAAGTGCCGTACCTTTTGGCAAAGTCTTGAGTGCTGTACCTTTTGGCAAGGTCTTGAGTGCCGTACCTTTTGGCAAGGTTTTGAGTGCCGTATCTTTTGGCAAGGTTTTGAGTGCTGTACTTTTGAGAAAGGTTTTGAGTGCCGTACCTTTTGGCAAGGTTTTTGAGTGCTGTACTTTTGAGAAAGGTTTTGAGTGCCGTACCTTTTGGCAAGGTCTTGAGTGCCGTACCTTTGGCAAGGTTTTGAGTGCTGTACGTTTTGGCAAGGTTTTGAGTGCTGTACCTTTTGGCAAGGTTTTGAGTGCTGTACTTTTTGGCAAGCTTTTGAGTGCTGTACCTTTTGGCAAGGTTTTGAGTGCTGTACCTTTTGCCAAGGTCTTGAGTGCCGTACCTTTCATACTATGCAAAAAATGTGTTTAGAAATTGGACGTCTGCCCCCTTTGCAACAACACGACAGAGGGGTCAGATTTTTAGAGCCGTCCGTTTCTATCAACACGCTGAGTGGTTAGTCTCTGCGTTCTGTTTCTGTGTAAGAACGGTTGGGCTCTGAATATTGTCGCTTTGTAACGACAGAGGGGTTAGGCTGGGTATTGTCCTCTTTCTAAGGAAACAACAGAGGGGTTGGGGTGTGAGTATTGTCACT
>CM031619.1:56641716-56643714 GCA_018398815.1 Conus ventricosus
ACCTGCCTTTTTTTCTTTTTTCTTTTTTAAAAATACAGCTATCTTACTTTTAGGCTATTCCTATTCACATCGGATGGAATGTTGATGCTGCCCTGTGTAGATGATTCAGTTTTGTCTGTAATTGTACGACTGTTTCAGAGAGAGAGAGAGAGAGAGAGAGAGAGAGAGAGAGAGAGAGATGATGATGATGATAATGATGATGATGATGGGATATGAGTAAAGTCTTTTGTCACGGGGATACAACTTATCGGAACGCATCCTGTCGAAAGGCTATTGTTGCCCCTTTATTTTGTTCGGCTGCGTGACCTCTTTGACAAAAGCAACAACGTCATTAATAATGGTTTATTTCCAATCGCGCCTTCTCATTTGGGGGGAGGGGTGGGGGGTGGATGGGTGGATGCGGGGTGGGGGGTGGGGGGGGGGGGCTGTCGTCTGCTGTTCTAATTGGTGTCTGTGATTAGCAGCATTTCCAACATGTCAATTTCCTTGTCGGCGAGGGCAGTGACGCGGGAAGGGAACTGGGAGAAAGCGATAATTATGGTAGAGCCCGAGTTGATCATTTAGGGACTGGTCAGCTAAAAGGAAAACGAGCTATCTTGTTATGAGCTATTTTACTGAATACTCCCTCCGTCTCTCCTTTGTCTGTCTGTCTGTCTCTCTGTCTGTCTGTCTGTCCGTCTGCCTGTCTCGCTCTCTGTCAATCGGCCTGCCTGCCTGCCTGTCTGTGTGTCTGTCGATCATTCTGTCTGTCTGTCTTTCTCCATTTGTCTGTCTGTTTGTATCTATCTGTCTGTCTGTCTCTGTCTCTGTCTCTGTCTCTGTCTCTATCCCTGTCTCTGTCTCTGTCTGTCTGTCTGTCTCTCCCTCCCCTCCCCTCCCCCCTCTCTCTCTCTCTCTCTCTCTCTCTCTCTCTCTCTTTTTCTCTCTCTCTCTCTCTCTCTCTCTCTCCTCCTCTCTCTCTCTCTCTCTCTCTCTCTCTCTCTCTCTCTCGTGTGTGGTGAGTGTCTGGATGTGTGGCCGATGAGCAATGTGTATTACATCCTTAGGTGTGTGTGTGTGTGTGTGTGTGTGTGTGTGTGTGTGTGTGTGTGTGTGTGTGTGTTTGAGATCTGTTTCTGTGTGAAGACGTGGAGGTAGCAGGGGAAAGAAAGAGAGGGAAGGGGAGGACAGCAGTAACTGACGAGGGGTGCGTGTCAGTGTGCATTCACCTGACATTGTACAGCGCTTTAAAGCGTTGGACATGCCGTGGAAAAATCTCATTATCATTTTTATAATAATAATAATAATGAAAACAATGACAACAATGATAATGATTATTATTATAATTATCATTGTTATTACTTAATTACTTACTTCGCCGTTGAGGTTCTATGTTCAAAGAAAATTGGAAGTGCGTATATTTCGACCGCCCCTTCTCTACCCCTCCCTCCCCCCTCTCCTTTTTTTTTTATCAAAGCATGTACTCTAAACCTTGACGTATAGGGTCTCACAACTAACGTGGTTTCGAAGTTACATAAAGGACTTTTTATTATTATTTTTTTAATCGGACATCGTGTCTGAGCGATCATGTCCCCCATACAAACCAAGCCTAATGCATCCTTACTGACGATCAAGAAAACAAAAGTGACGACAAGTGTGGTTGAACAGATTCTGACGTCAACCTGTTGTTTTACAATAGCCGAACTGTTTCTTGTTTCACTGTCAATTGTTTGGATCCTTGCTGAGATAGTAATTGACCAAACGCATCAATAGCCCAGGCCCAAACCTGTATCTATCTAGTATTTCCTTCACAGGCGGTAAACTTTGTTGTTGTTGTTTTTCATTACTGGTGTCGGAATTAAATGCCTCTACCGTGTATTTAATGACACGTGCCAAGGTGGTTTGCAAACACTGCTTTGTTTTTTGATTTATTGAGGACCAATGTCACATTTTCTTTTTTTCTGGGTGGGCGGTGGGGGGGGGGGGGGGGGGGGGGGGGGGGGCAGATTTTGAAAATGA
>CM031619.1:56644057-56655523 GCA_018398815.1 Conus ventricosus
TAAAAATACACCCACAACGGGTTTGTAAACAGATAAAGGCATTTAAGCGTCCAATTCCCCCAAAAGTAAAAAAGATTCTGGATGTTTGCTTTTTTGGGCCCTGCATCACAAAACCGCAGAAAAAATTGCTTTTGGCTAAAATTTTTTTTGGGGGGGGGCCCGGGGGAGGGGGGTGGGGGGGGGGGTTTGGTTTTAAAGGTAGAATTGGGAGAGGGGGGGGGGGGGGGTGGGGGGAAACTTTCCAAAAGGTCCAAAATATGAAAGTCAGGGAAACACCTGTTCACCGGCGGGGAAAGGGGCCACCCGCTCCGACAAAATGGAGTGAACTTACAAGTTATGTCTTGATAGTTTCACAAAAAATGAAAAAAATTTGCATTAAATTTTTTTGCTTGTTTTTTTTAAATTTTTGTCCTCGTGCCAAAGAAGAAAAACCTCTTTTTGGGATATTCAAAGGAAAGATATTTTGGGTTTTAAAAAAAAAAAAAAAAAAAAAAAAAAAAAAGAAGAAAAAAAAAGGGTTTTTTTCAGTGAAAGCGATTTTGTGTATCCTCCAGCTTTCGCCGGGAAGGGAAAAATTTTGGACGGGTGGGGCCCAAACCCGGGAACATCGCTCCCGTTTGTTTGGTTTTTTTTCCCTTGTTCTCTCTCTCTCTCTCCTCCCCTCTCTCTCTCTCTCTCTGTTTCAAGGGGAGATGCCCACCAAAGAAAATTTCCCCCCCCCCGAAAAAAAAACGGAACAACAGACCAAGCAGCAGTCCGGGCCCAAATTTGAAAAAAGGCCCCCCGACCCCTTTCCCTTTGCACCCCCATTGGGGCAGGTTTCAGTCGGGGGCCCAGTGTAATAGGGACCGATAACAAGTAAAAGGAGAAGGTTCTGGAGCCCCCAACAGAAAAAAACAAACTTTAAAAGCCCGCCGGAGTGAAAAAATCAGAGGGAAGGGGACCAAGGGGACATCGTAGGGGGAGAACAGCGACTGAACTGTAACACTCTAAAATATTCTGACCAAATGGAAAAGGGGAAAAGGGATGACGGAAGAAACAACATAAATGGGACTGACCCTCCAATTTAAAAAAAAATTCTATCAAATTTTTTGATGTAAAAAAAAAAAAAAAAGATTATTGAAGGGGAAAATAAAACCCCATTTCAAAAAACCCTACAAAACCCTTTGCATGATGACGTCAGCCGGCTGAAAAAAGAACTAAGGGGAAAAAAAGAACTGCCAACTCACTGAGCTTACACGAAAGGAAAAAAACCAAAATAAAATCAACCCTACCTGAAGACTCGGGCGAAGGACACCCGAAGAACAAAAGGGGAAAATTGTAGATTTTTTAAGAGAAAACGGAACTGACATTTTTTCCAAAACAGCTAAATCAGTGTTGCCATCCAGGGGGAAGAAACCCCGCTGGAAAAAACCCCGGTCATTGTGCCCCTTTTTAAAAATTTAAAAAAATAAAATCAGACATTTTAAAAAGGGGAACAAAAAAAAAGGGATGAATCGAACTCTACGGGGACTGAAGATTAACCCCCCTAAACACACAGAGACGTATGATGTAAAAACGTCACCGGCCGTAAATCCAGCTTGGCCCTTCCCAAGGGAAAAAACTTTTTTGCAAATTATTGGGACCTTAAAAATTTTCAGATTGAAAATGGGGGACACAAGAAAAATTTGATGGATGCTCCTCAAATCCGTAACGCTGCCGGGAGCCAATTTTCTCCCACCTTTTCAACCGGGGGGGGTTCGATTGGACACCGCAGACAAGGGAGGAAAACCCGGGGGGACGGGGCCGCAAAAAGGGAGCATTACACCCCATCCATCCGGGTTTTTTTTTTAAAAAAAGGTCCACACCCCCCCGACGGGGGGCAACAGCGGGAGGGGTGCCAAACGCCACGGGGGCAGGTCATCCATGGATGGGTGAGGCGTCATCCCCTCCGGGCCGTGCTTTGCGCGGTGTGCCAGAACACCCAAAGATTTTACGACAAAAAAGGCCAGGGGGCCCACAGCGTCGTTTTAAATGGCTTCGGGGAAGTCCATAAAAACTTCCGACCCCCGGGTGCCAGCGCCTTCCCCGGACGCTGTGTCGGGAAAGCTTTGGAACGTGAAAAGAACTCATCTTGACATTGTAAATAGGGTTGTGGAGGATGTCAACCCCCTCCTTCCTCCCCCCTCCACCCCAAACATTTGGCAAAAAAAGGGAAACACCTAAAGGGGGAACAAAAGAAAGGGAAAAAAAAAAACCCAAAATTTAAAGGGAATTTTCCAAATTAGGCTATGCAGAAAATTTAAAAGTTGTGCATGTGCCGTTTTGTGTATTGTGTGTGTGGGGGGGGGGGGGGGGGGGGGGGGGGGGGGGAAAGGGGGGGGGGGAGGGGGAAAAAAAGGGGGGAAGAGGGGGGGATTGAGAGTGAGCGAGAGGGTAGGGAAAGGGAAAATTTTTGTAGGGGGAATAAAATAATGTAATAATGAAAGTGCGTTGTATAGGGGCAGAGGGGTTTTTAAGTGTAGGTCTGGGGGAAGGTGGTGGGGGTTTGTGTGTGGGGTTTTGTGTGGGGGGGGGGGTTTTTTTTTTGGGGTTTTGGTGGGGGGGGGGGGGGTTTTTTGGGGGTTTTTTGGTGTGTGTTTTGGGGTTTTGTGTGTTTTGGGGTTGTGTGTGTGTGTGTGGGGGGCGCGCGCTTTTGTGTTTTGTTTTGTGTTTTGTGTGGGTGGGTGTGGGGGTGTGGGGGTTGTGGGGTTAAAATTGGTGTGGTTTTTTGGTTTTATTTTTTTAAATGAAAATTGGTTAAGAAAATTTGTCCTTTCTTTTTTTGGGGGGGCCCCCCTAAAACCCCCCCCCCCAAAATTAACCCCCCAGGTTTTTTTGGGGGGGGGGGGGGAAAATGGGTGTGGGGGGTGGCGGGGAGGGGGGGGGATGGGGAGTGAGCGGAGGGTAGGGAAAGGGAACTTTTGTATGAAAAATTTAATAATGTATGTATTTAAGAAAGTGTGTTTTTGAACAGTGTAAAATTTAAGTATATGGGGGGGGTGCATTGCGCATGTGGGGATTGATTGTGTGTGTTTGTGTGTGGGGTGTGTGTGTTTTGTGGGGTGTGTGTGTTTTGTGTGTGCGCGCGCGCGCGCGCGCACATGTGGGCGAGTGATTGTGTGTGCGTGGTGCGTTTTTGGAAAAAAAATTTTTGATAAAGAAAACCCACCCCTTTTTAAATCCATTTATTTCCCCCCCAGTTTAAAAAAAATGATATGTACACCCCACGTATGCGCATGCTTGTTTAAAAAGGGGTGTCATTTGGGGTTTTATATGTATAAAAGTGTTTTGGATTATGAAATATATGAAAGTGCAAGTATTGCAAAAAAAAATCAAAAACATTGCTTGTGGGCCACTCTTCAGATTTTAAAAGATTTTTGACCCCTGAAAAAAACATGTTTGAAAGGGGTGTGTGTGTGTGTGTGTGTTGTGGGGGGGGAAAATTGGTGAGAAAGTGGGGGATCTTTGCTCATTTTGTTTTTGGGATGCGTTAGTGAAAGGTTTGTTGGTGGGGGGAAAGGGGGGGGGGGGGGGGGGCCGGGATGGGCGCGTGCGCGCGCATATGTGTGTGTATATTTGTAAAATTGCGTGTTTTTGTACCCCCCTGTGTGCATGCGTGCGTGCGTGCTTTGCGTGCGTGGTGTGTGTGTGTGTGTGTGTGTGTGTGTGTGTGTGGGGTTGGTGTGTGTGTGTGTGTTTTTTTTGAAAATTGGTGAGAAATTTAAATTGTTGACTTTTTGGTTTTTATAACGATAGCCATATTTTGGGTATGCCACAAGAGGGAAAAGTTTTCCCCACGCGTGTTGAAAATTTTTCGATGCTGATAAGCACGTTTTGTGGTCCACTTTTTTCTTCCCATGCAGAAAAATGGGGATGGTTACACCACTTATGCGCATGTGTGTTTTTTAAGTTTTGTATTTTTGGGGTCAATATGTATACCGTGATTTGATGTTGTAAAAAATGCTTGGCAAGTTTTGGGGGGAGGGGGCCGCGTGCGCGTGCATAAAATATAAATAAATATTATATAAAAGTGTTGGTGTGTGTGTGGGGGTGTGTTTTGGGGTTGGTGTGTGTGTGAAATTTTGTAAAACTTTATGTGTTTGTGTTTGTGTTGCGTGTGCGTGTGTTTGTTGTGTGTTTGTGGTGTGTGTGTGTGTGTGTGTGTGTGTGTGTGTGTGTGCGTGCGTATTTGGCGCGCGCGCGGGGTGTTTTGTGGGTTTGGTGGGGAGGGTGGGGGCCCCCGAGAACTTGTGCCCAAGTTTTTTTGCACGATGAAATTTTTTCCCTCTTTTTTGGGTTTCTTGGTTTTGCTATGTTTTTTTTAAACCTTGGAAAAAATAAGAGAACGGCTGATTTATCATTCGAAAACAAAAAAAACACCCCTTTATAATCGCAATGTTCACCCTGTTGGGGGATTGTACAAGCCTTTTCTGCCCCCCTTGGGCCCTGAAAGCACTTTTCCCATTTTTGATAGACACATAAACCCTTTTAAAGTCCTGAACAGGTTTTTCCGTTTCACATTTGGGAATTTCTCGAAACCTAATTGTCTATGCGGATTTTTTGATGCACTGGACCGTTTGTTTAGTTTTCTCACCCCCCCCCCCACCCCCACCCCCCCCCAAATTTTTTAAAGATAGGGAAAAAGGTAACTGTATTTCTATTCCGTTTCTCCCTTCAATAAAAAACAATTAGCAGGACGTTACAAGCATTATAAAATCCATAACGCCCGGTGTCTTGAATTTTTCTTTCCTTTTTTTTTTTTTTCCCTTCCCCTTTTCCCTGCCCCCCTTCCTTCTTTTCTTTTCGTGTGTTCGTTCTCCTCTCTTTCTCTCTCTCTTTTTTTTCTCCCCCTCTCTCCCCTCTCTAACTCCCTCTCTCTCTCTTCTCTCTTCGTCTCCTTGGGGGGAGGGAATGTCAAAGCCCGGGAATAAACCAAGTTCCCCGGGGGAAGGGGAAATTCTGTTTTGGGAAGGAATTGTCACGTTGCGGCCCTTTAACATATAAAAATTTTGGGTTTGGCGGGGATAGTAAAGAAGAGTGCCCCCCTTTTGTCCCCTCCCCCTCGGCCCCCCCCCCCCCCCCCGCCCCTCCCCCCCCCCCCCCCCCCCCATGAGAAAAGGGGGGGGGGGAAGGGCCCCCCTTTTTGGGAATCTTGGAGATTTTCTGTTTTTCTGTCTTTTTTCCTCCCCGAACCAAATTTGCGTCGCCCTGGGTCCTGGCTTCCCCCCTCTCTCTCTCTTTTCCCCTTCTCTCTCTCTCTCTTCTCTCTCCCCTTTTCTCCCCTCCCCTCTTCCCCTCTCTCTCTTCCCCTCTCTCCCCCTCTCCCTCTCTCTCTCTCTCTCTCCTTCCCCTTTTCTCTCTCTCTCTCACGCACACACATACCCCTCCTCCCTCCGCCCCTCTGTTTTCCCTTTCCCCTTTTAAATTTAAATTTTTTTATCCATCATTATTATCCCTTTTAATTATTACCAAAAATCCCACCACACCCCCACCACCATCGCGCAACAACTGCCCACTGCTACTGCCACTTAAAAACTACTACTTTTTGTCTTGTTATTTTTTTGCGTGGGTTTGGGCCCCCCCTGTCCCCTGAGACCTTTAAAATGGGTTTATTTTCCTTGTTTGGGTGGGCTTGTTCTCCCCAGGGCTAATTTTTTGCCTTTTCTTTTTTTTTTTTGCCCGTTTGGGGGGTTTTTGGGAGGAGGGGGTGGGGAATCGGGGGACCGGGGGGGGGTTTTGGGTTTGGGGGTGAGGGAAAATTTTTGCAGACGGAAAAAAGGATGGGGATGGGGGGGGGGGGGGGGGGGGGGGGGGGGGGGGGGGGGGGTTGGATTTGAGATGTTCGTTCAGAGAAAGGGGGAAAGGGGGTTTTCCCGTAATTAATGTTAATTTTAATGATGTGTTTTTTTTTGTACGTTGTTTGGGCATTTGTTTGTGTTTGTGGGGTGTTGTTGTGTGGTGTGTGTGCTGCCGGTGCGGCTTTCGTGCGTTCGTGCTGCGTGCGTGCGTGCGTGGTGCGTGCCCTGCGTGCGGCGTGCGTGTGTCTTTTGTTTTTTTTTTTTTCTTCTTTTTTCACATTAAAATTGAAAATTGTATGTATTTGAATGTGAACTATCAAGAATTGAAACTCATGGCAAAAGAAAAGGCTTTTAATGAAGACTTCAGGTGCCGTGCACACTTTTAACGTTGTTATTTTTATTGTTTCTCCCTCATTGCTTTTTTGTGACTTTTTCCAAAGTTTTGGGTTTTCTTTTTATATGTATTTCAGCCCGTGGGCGGCATACATTAGCAATATCGACATCTCGCAAGGGGGGTTTAAACCCCTTGCCAAAAAATGTTGTCTGGTTCAAAGGTTTAAAGGTAGGGCTACCCCAACCACTGCTCCCCTGTAAATAATATTTGTCGGGTTTTTGTCAAATTAAATTCTAGTCATGAATAGATTTTATTATATCACTAAAATGCCAAGGGGTTTGGGGAAATAACTGAAAAGGCGTGAGAAATTCCCTATCTGAAAAAAAAAATCACACTCAATTTTTTTGTCTTTAAGACACCCACTTTGATAAGAAATCAGAAACATCGTTGCATCAGAAAAGGGGCTACAAATGTTTTTTCTCTTCTAATACGTCAAATTCTAGAGGGGTATCTGTCATTTTTTTAACACGTTTTTAATTTAAAATAAAAAAAAAAACCCCAGAGTCAAAATGGTAATTTTATAATTATCCTTTTTTAAATATATGGGGCTCGATCTGCCTTGTTAAGTATTCGGACCTAATTGGGACAACCCCGATTTTTATGTAAACCAAAAAATTTCTTAGAAAAATTTTAAAACCCGTAAAAACATAGCGGGTTGGGGATTGGAAAACCTTGTATTGACCCTTTTATTGATTATGAAAAACTATAAACATAATAACAACCAAAACTCGGGGTACAGTTTTTGAAAAATGATCGAAGACTGCAGTTATCAAAAAAATGGAGAGAATATAACCCTGATAGCAGAAAATACACATGGCGAAAGATAAAAATCCTCTTAAAAAAAAAGTAGATTGGAAATTTTTTTTTTAATTTTTCCCAATACCTGAATTTTTTTTTTTAGAAGATCCTGACATCCACTATGGATATTTGATCGGGCCACTCCCTGGTTGTTTAAAGTTAGAATTTGGTAAACAAACCCCCCATTTAAACCCTATTGGGAAAAATTTTTAAAAAAATTTTCCCAAAAACCCAGGGTCGCCATTTTTAGAAAAAATTGAAAGAAAATGATTGGTAAAGTTTCCCAAGAAAATGCTGCCCCGGGTCCTTATGACAAAGCACAAAAAAAGGGTCCTAAAGCTGATGTACAAAAAAAACGGTTTCCTGTCAACGTTTCTTGGGTTTATGTTAATGAAAATCAGAGCAAAAACGAATTTCATTTTGCAACAATGAAAAAGAAACAAAAAGAAGAAAAGGATGTAGTTTAAAAACATCAAATAACAGAAATAAAGAAAAAAAAACTAAAATGAGGATAACATGCTGAAATTTGGGTTTTTTTAGGCAAGAATTAAACCCCGTTAAATGAAAAAAAAAAAGCAAGGAATTTTAAAAAAGATCAAAAGGGAAATGGGTGGCCCAGGGGGAAAAAAATAACTAAATATTTTTGTAATCTAGAAAAAAGACACTCGTAAGTAAATATATTTTAAAAATTTGAAACAGAATTTACAGGGTAGTAACAAATTTTGATAAATCCCGTGGGAAATTTAAAGCTTTTTTTGGAAAAAACCCTTTCACAGAGAAAAAGGGAAGAATGTGAATTACGGCTGATTTGAGGAAATACCCAAAAAAACAGGGAAGAACAAAAATCGCCCTTTAGGGGGAAAAATAACACTTGGGGGAAGCAGGATGTGCTCTTTTAAAAACCCTGCAGAACGGAAAAGGTCCTGGTTTTTGACGGTTTTTTACCCTCGGGAATTTTTTTTTAAATTTTCGGGAAAAAAACTGGGGGTTTTTGTAACAGAACTTTAAACCAGTCATTTCAAAAAGGGAATTATCCAATACAAAAAAAAGAAGGGAAAAAACATGGGAACCCCAAAAAGGGGCCAAAATAAAGAATTCATTAAAAATGGAGACCAAAATCCCCCGCTCAATGTTGTCTAAAAAATGGGGGCTTTTTTGCATAGCCCAAAACCCTATTAAATTTCCTTTTTTCCCGAATTAATCAATGAAAATCAAAACGGGGTTCATGGCCAAAAAGATATAAAGGGGGGGCAACATCAGATTTAAACTATGATCCCAATCCTTTTTTAAAAACAGAAAAATCCCCGGCATGCTTTTTCTCCTGATTTTGAAAAGGCGTTTGATTCCTTGAATTGGCCCAAATTTTTTTGAAGGTTTTTAAAAAACATTTTTTGGGGAATTTTTGGGTTTTTAAAATATTTATTTGGGGATCACGCCCCTTTTATAAAGGGGAAAACAAATCATTTTGTAATAGAAAAATTTAAGCTCAACAAGGTTTTAAATACTAAAAAGGTTTTCGACAAAAGGGGACCCATATCCCCCTTATTTTTTTTTATTTTCCGCAGAAATATTGCCTTAAAAATTAGGGAAAAAAAAAACATAAAGGGAAAATACATTAACCCAAATGAGCACAAGCTCCTCAGTTTGCAGACGATACCAGTTACAAACGAAGGGGGCAGAAACTCTTTGAACATTCCCAAAAGAGACCTTGACAATTTCCCCCAAAAGTGTCCCGGGGTTTCACATGAATATCGAAAAAAAAGAAGGGAGTTTGGCTTTGGAAGTAAAGGTTTTCAAAGACTAATATATGCCCCACCAAAAAAAAGACTGGGGAAACCAAAACATTTTTAAAATCCTTGGGGAAAATGGGTTTTTTCCCCCGAACAAACACACTTCAAAAGGGGAAAGAATTTTTTAAAAGCCCAAATTTCTTGAAATAAAATGTTTTTCAACGCCCGGAGTAAGAGGGGTTTTTACATGTTTGGGAAGTAGTCGTTTTAAAAACCTGTTCTCTCAAAATTGATAAAACTTTGGGTCTTGTTACCAAAACCACCAAACAGTTTTTTGGGGTAAGCTTCAAAAACAATGCTTTTTAAATTTGTATGGGAAAAACAAACAAAAAATAGGGGTAGCCCCGGGAAAAAAAACAGTAAAAAAAGTTTGAAATGGAGGAAATTTTGGGATACTTTCACCCTTTAAAAACCCTGATAAAAGGCCAAATTTAAACTTACATGGATCAGAAAAATTAAATTTTTGTTTAAACATAAATGGAATTTGGTTAAAAACAAGTAACCCCTTTTTTTAAAAAAAAAAAAATTTTAAAAAAAATTGGGTTTTGCTTTACCAGTGGGGTCGGGAAAAAAGACTAATTTTCCCTTTTTGGAAAGACACTTTTCCCAAATATATAAAATCTTTTGGGGACAAAGTAAGTAAATTGGGGTCCTTGTGAATTTTTTGGTGGGAAAAAATTTTTTTAAAATTAAAAAAACATTTAAATAGACGGGAAAATTTTAAAGTTTTAAGGACTGGATAGACAAAAAGGGGTATATCGTATTGCGGATTTAATAAAAAAAAGCAAGGGCGTTCATGACATATGAAAAATTTTTAAGCTAAAGGGGGACTGTTCAAATAAACTTTTTGCATACCCCAGGTTGTGTACAAACTTTTAGAAAAAAAATTTAAAAGGTAACAGTTCAATAGTAAAATCCTACGCCCCTGCCCCCCTCCAGTATCCTGGACGCAAAGAAAGGAAACTGGGCTTTTTTTTAAATATCTTAAATGCAGATAACCACAGCCAAGGGTTTTTGAGAAAGGAACAGTGAAACGGAAAAGAATTTAAATGGAAAAAAAAAATTTTTTTTTCCCCACCAAAATAAAAGAAAATTTAAATGAAATGGGTTTTAAAAAACATTAATTTACAGGTCCCGGGTACCAAAAATTGTTTTTTGAAAAAAAAAACATTGTTAAAGAAAATAAAAAATTTTTCTTTTTTAAGTCCCCGGAAAAAACTATAAAATACATTTTTCCATGCGACGTGAAAAAAAACATTTTTGGACTGACCTTTAGAATTTCTTTAAAAAACAATTTCTTAGGTACCTGAAAAACGAAAAAAACAAAGGAAAATTGGGTTTTGCTTGGCAATGACCTCGGATAAAAAATGACAACATTCGATTAAATTAATTTTCTCTGCAAAGTATTCTTTGTATATAAATCCAACTTGAAAAGGGGCTTTCCCCTTTTTTCCTGTCTTCAGGAAAATTTTTAAAAAACCCAAAAACCAAGTAGAAAAAAGGGATTGCAAAAATGGGTTTTTAAATATGTTTATTTTTCAAACAAAAGGGAGCAATTTGAAAATTTTCTTTTTAATTGAAAACTAAGATTTGTATGCGCGTGCTCGCGCGCGCATGTGTATGCATATGTGTAGTCCTGAGCAAAGCCTGGCGTGACAGCTAAAAGTCAACCGTCGTTTCTGGATAACTGATTTATTTGAACTGTTGATGTCGATTCCTATGCTTCTGTATAGAATACTTTAGGAATCTAGGGTTGTGTTGTTGTTGTTTTTTCTGTCTCTGTCTGTCTGTCTGTCTGTCTGTCTGTCTGTCTCTTTGTCTGTCTGTCTGTCTGTCTGTCTCTCTCTCTGATTATTGATTTTGAAAAAAACGGAAAACGCTCCAAAATAGTAAGTTTAATGTGTGACACTGACAGTGTAGACACAATGTTGTGCTCATTTGTAATATGTATATCTTAAATAGGAATCGCTGTTCTTTTTGCGAACTTATTGCAGCTTTGTAATGTATTTATGTAAGATAAGATCTACTGTCATTTTTGTTTTTTGTAGTGCTGTTTTTGTTGTTGTTGTTTTTTGTGTTTTTTTTTCTTTTTTGTTTGTTTTTTTCGAGATTTCCATTTGTAAATTTCTTTACAAGCAAATAAAAGCGTAAAAAAAAAATGTATGTCATTTTGGTTCTGTAGATTTTGAGGAACCTTGCTGAGCGAATCCTGCATGATGATAAGGTAATATTGACTGGTATTTATACGACACAATTTATGGGTCTTGGTTACTACGAAGACACACACACACATACACACACACACACACACACACACACACACACACACACACACACACACACACTCTCTCTCTCTCTCTCTCTCTCTCTCTCTCTCTCTCAAACACACACAACACACACACACACACACACACACACACACACACACACACACACACACACACACACACACACTCTCTCTCTCTCTCTCTCTCTCTCAAACACACACACACACACACACACACACACACACACACACACACACACACACACACACACACACACACACACACACACACGCGCGCGTGCAAGCACGCAGGCGCACACGCAAGCACGCACGCACGCACGCACGCACTCACAGATATCATTGATAGTCGATACGAAAATACTATTCACCTCATCGATC
>CM031619.1:56656523-56661523 GCA_018398815.1 Conus ventricosus
CCATTAACGAGGAAGACAGAGACCAGTTCCACAGCACACTTCAGATAGAACCGGAGAGCACGCCATGGCACGGTAATGTTCACCTGAAGGGAGAATTCAACGGAGCGACAACGACGACACAGAGACAACCACTGACCAACATGGACCTGACTGAACTCACTACGTATGGCAAACGACTGTCTGGGCTTTGTAAAGGAACCGACCTGGCCATCGGTGGCACCAACGCTACACACAAGACAACATACAAACCGACTTGGACGTCGTCTGAAGGTGAACTGGAAGCCAAATCGACCATATCATCATCAACAGCAAGCGATGTGGGTCCCTAATTGCAGGATGCACGTGTGACGTGACATTCTGACCTTGGCAACGACCACCAACGTCTAGTAGTGAAGCTGGTTATGAAACAGAAGAAGGCGAAGATCGGAGACGGCAGAAATCAGCGCTTTGACGTTGGTGAGCAGAGAGAGCCAGCAACAAAGGAAGAGTTGATCATTGCTTCGAAGAATCGATACAGCATCCTCCGAGATGACAGAGTACTGACCATCAAGGGTTTTGACGGAGCCACGAGTGAAGAGACAACAGAGAGCGCGGGCTTCAGGAAGTGTGTCAGCGGCACGTGACGCATGGGAAGACAATGAAGAAGAGGAAGGTGACAAAGGAGAATGTCTCGGTCTCCAAGTCAGCTGGACTGAAGTAGAGGTTTACAACCCAGTGCAGAGAGAAAGATTGGCTCCAAGTCAGCTCGACTGAAGTAGAGGTTTACAACCCAGTGCAGAGAGAAAGATTGGCTCCAAGTCAGCTGGACTGAAGTAGAGGTTTACAACCCAGTGCAGAGAGAAAGATTGGCTCCAAGTCAGCTCGACTGAAGTAGAGGTTTACAACCCAGTGCAGAGAGAAAGATTGGCTCCAAGTCAGCTGGACTGAAGTAGAGGTTTACAACCCAGTGCAGAGAGAAAGATTGGCTCCAAGTCAGCTCGACTGAAGTAGAGGTTTACAACCCAGTGCAGAGAGAAAGATTGGCTCCAAGTCAGCTCGACTGAAGTAGAGGTTTACAACCCAGTGCAGAGAGAAAGATTGGCTCCAGGTCAGCTCGACTGAAGTAGAGGTTTACAACCCAGTGCAGAGAGAAAGATTGGCTCCAAGTCAGCTGGACTGAAGTAGAGGTTTACAACCCAGTGCAGAGAGAAAGATTGGCTCCAAGTCAGCTGGACTGAAGTAGAGGTTTACAACCCAGTGCAGAGAGAAAGATTGGCTCCAAGTCAGCTGGACTGAAGTAGAGGTTTACAACCCAGTGCAGAGAGAAAGATTGGCTCCAAGTCAGCTGGACTGAAGTAGAGGTTTACAACCCAGTGCAGAGAGAAAGATTGGCTCCAAGTCAGCTGGACTGAAGTAGAGGTTTACAACCCAGTGCAGAGAGAAAGATTGGCTCCAAGTCAGCTGGACTGAAGTAGAGGTTTACAACCCAGTGCAGAGAGAAAGATTGGCTCCAAGTCAGCTGGACTGAAGTAGAGGTTTACAACCCAGTGCAGAGAGAAAGATTGGCTCCAAGTCAGCTGGACTGAAGTAGAGGTTTACAACCCAGTGCAGAGAGAAAGATGGGCTCCAAGTCAGCTGGACTGAAGTAGAGGTTTACAACCCAGTGCAGAGAGAAAGATTGGCTCCAAGTCAGCTGGACTGAAGTAGAGGTTTACAACCCAGTGCAGAGAGAAAGATTGGCTCCAAGTCAGCTGGACTGAAGTAGAGGTTTACAACCCAGTGCAGAGAGAAAGATTGGCTCACAGTCAGCTGGACTGAAGTAGAGGTTTACAACCCAGTGCAGAGAGAAAGATTGGCTCCAAGTCAGCTGGACTGAAGTAGAGGTTTACAACCCAGTGCAGAGAGAAAGATTGGCTCCAAGTCAGCTCGACTGAAGTAGAGGTTTACAACCCAGTGCAGAGAGAAAGATTGGCTCCAAGTCAGCTCGACTGAAGTAGAGGTTTACAACCCAGTGCAGAGAGAAAGATTGGCTCCAAGTCAGCTGGACTGAAGTAGAGGTTTACAACCCAGTGCAGAGAGAAAGATTGGCTCCAAGTCAGCTGGACTGAAGTAGAGGTTTACAACCCAGTGCAGAGAGAAAGATTGGCTCCAAGTCAGCTGGACTGAAGTAGAGGTTTACAACCCAGTGCAGAGAGAAAGATTGGCTCCAAGTCAGCTCGACTGAAGTAGAGGTTTACAACCCAGTGCAGAGAGAAAGATTGGCTCCAAGTCAGCTGGACTGAAGTAGAGGTTTACAACCCAGTGCAGAGAGAAAGATTGGCTCCAAGTCAGCTGGACTGAAGTAGAGGTTTACAACCCAGTGCAGAGAGAAAGATGGGCTCCAAGTCAGCTGGACTGAAGTAGAGGTTTACAGCCCAGTGCAGAGAGAAAGATTGGCTCCAAGTCAGCTGGACTGAAGTAGAGGTTTACAACCCAGTGCAGAGAGAAAGATTGGCTCCAAGTCAGCTGGACTGAAGTAGAGGTTTACAACCCAGTGCAGAGAGAAAGATTGGCTCCAAGTCAGCTGGACTGAAGTAGAGGTTTACAACCCAGTGCAGAGAGAAAGATTGGCTCCAAGTCAGCTGGACTGAAGTAGAGGTTTACAACCCAGTGCAGAGAGAAAGATTGGCTCCAAGTCAGCTGGACTGAAGTAGAGGTTTACAACCCAGTGCAGAGAGAAAGATTGGCTCCAAGTCAGCTCGACTGAAGTAGAGGTTTATAACCCAGTGCAGAGAGAAAGATGGGCTCCAAGTCAGCTGGACTGAAGTAGAGGTTTAGAACCCAGTGCAGAGAGAAAGATTGGCTCCAAGTCAGCTGGACTGAAGTAGAGGTTTACAACCCAGTGCAGAGAGAAAGATTGGCTCCAAGTCAGCTCGACTGAAGTAGAGGTTTACAACCCAGTGCAGAGAGAAAGATTGGCTCCAAGTCAGCTCGACTGAAGTAGAGGTTTACAACCCAGTGCAGAGAGAAAGATTGGCTCCAAGTCAGCTCGACTGAAGTAGAGGTTTACAACCCAGTGCAGAGAGAAAGATTGGCTCCAAGTCAGCTCGACTGAAGTAGAGGTTTACAACCCAGTGCAGAGAGAAAGATTGGCTCCAAGTCAGCTCGACTGAAGTAGAGGTTTACAACCCAGTGCAGAGAGAAAGATTGGCTCCAAGTCAGCTCGACTGAAGTAGAGGTTTACAACCCAGTGCAGACAGAAAGATTGGCTCCAAGTCAGCTCGACTGAAGTAGAGGTTTACAACCCAGTGCAGAGAGAAAGATTGGCTCCAAGTCAGCTGGACTGAAGTAGAGGTTTACAACCCAGTGCAGAGAGAAAGATTGGCTCCAAGTCAGCTGGACTGAAGTAGAGGTTTACAACCCAGTGCAGAGAGAAAGATTGGCTCCAAGTCAGCTCGACTGAAGTAGAGGTTTACAACCCAGTGCAGAGAGAAAGATGGGCTCCAAGTCAGCTCGACTGAAGTAGAGGTTTACAACCCAGTGCAGAGAGAAAGATGGGCTCCAAGTCAGCTGGACTGAAGTAGAGGTTTACAACCCAGTGCAGAGAGAAAGATTGGCTCCAAGTCAGCTCGACTGAAGTAGAGGTTTACAACCCAGTGCAGAGAGAAAGATTGGCTCCAAGTCAGCTCGACTGAAGTAGAGGTTTACAACCCAGTGCAGAGAGAAAGATTGGCGGAGATGGCACCGAGGAGGGACAGCCGGCAACCAGTGATGCAATACGCTGAGACAGCGGAGACTTCGGCCACACAAAAGGACATGAAACCAGTGCACATGATTGCCAAGAAACTGCCGGGGGGGGGGGGGGGGGGTGGAGGGGAGGATGGAGGAGGGGGGAGGGGAGGCGTGGAGAGAGAACCAGGAGAACCCAGTGAAGGCTGAGGATGCAACACACATCACAGAACGTGCCGGGCTGCAAAGATGGACAGAACACTTCCAGGGGACCCTGAGCTGGCCAGATCCACCAGCGTTTGCTGACGTCAAAGAGGCAGAGGAGGACCTGGGCAGTGACGGGGGAGAGATCACAATGGAGGTGTTCAAGGACGCCATCCACGAGGTGGTGGTAGCAAGGCTTTCGGGGAGGATGGGATGTGTATGGAAATGTTGGAGGCAGAAAACAGAAAACGCCGCGCTTCTCCCCCCCCCCCCCTCCCCCCCTTCACCCCCCCCCCCTCCCCCCCCCCTCCACCCTCCCAGCAACTTTCAAGAATAAAGACTTGAAAAGACACAGCCATAGATGGCTAAAGAACATGGTGTCATCGTTCAACTGTCTAGGTAGGTAGGTCGGAAGAAAGTCAAGAGAGAGGAAGGTCTTCAGAGAAGCAACCCCCCTCTGACAAGTGTTCCGGCCCTGAACTCTTTACACTCTCAGAGGGCCGGGCCACATCTGTCAGAGTATTTTCCTCTGCCAGTGTCGGCATTCCATCAGCGCCTTGTGGAGGGGTGTGCGTCTCGAGGCGTTGCCTCGTTAAACGGATGTCTTACTTTTTTCCCCTGCTTTTTTTTTCATTATCATCTTCCTTTTTACTGTCCCCCCTTTTTTTAATATCTCTCTCTCTCTCTCTCTCTCTCTCTCTCTCTCTCTCTCTCTCTCCTCTCACTCTCTCTCTCTCTCTCTCTCTCTCTCTTCAACATTTTCGTGTCAAGTTCGTCAAGCGATTTTTTTTCAGTGGTTGCATTATGTTTCCGCCTTCTATACATATTATGTTTCTTCTTTGTTCTTTCTTAATAACTACGTAGAAGAAAAAAAAGCCAGCCTGGGACGGAAAAGTCTGGTTGTTAAGAACATGCCCCATGCTTCACCTGTCATAGATCAATGCTGGAATGGTTTCCTCTCGTTTTTTGTTTCACTCGTTGTGAGGTTCACGACAAACCCGGAGTTCCTGCTCTGGTGGAGTCGAGTTCCCACCAATCGTGGTCAGGTTTTATACAGTTTAGAGTCATGAGCGACCCTGATGAGAAATCGGTAACTAGCTTCGTTAATC
>CM031619.1:56669023-56676523 GCA_018398815.1 Conus ventricosus
TTTGAAGACGTCATCTCTAACGAATCAAACATTTTTGAAGTTGTTCAAGGACTGATTAAGAGCACAATTGGACATTTACTTTAACGTCTATGTTATTTTCCCCATCTTGGTGTTAGTTGTTTATTTAGTGTTTCTTTTAAAGTTTTGGATTCAGTTATGTAATTTTTTTAAATCTTAATATTTTTTTTAATCTAGGCCTAATTGCATTATACATACCTACGTAGGCCCCAAATCAACACCAACTGTTCGCATGCATACACCCCAAAACACCACATGCACACACACAAAACACTTACGTTCATTTTTTCCGTTAATTCGGTTTCAGCGTAGTCGCTATAAATTAGAAATTGAGTTAGTACAACGGAATGTAACTCCCTATGAGCATCGTAATTGTGAAAATTGTGAACCAGGTGCTTTTGGAGATTAGACTCATTTTGTTCTGGAATGCTTGAAATATTGGGATCGTGTCAAGAACTATATACCTAAGAAATATACCCGCCACAAATCAATGTTCGTTCTTTGCACGAGTGTCTTGTCAACTGGGTAAAATTGTCAGCGAAAACACCCAAAGTCTTTATTTCAATGTCGGCACTTTGCTAGATTACATTTTTTTCAGATACTATAAAATAGTTTTCTTTTCTTTTCTTTTCTTTTGTTTTCTTTCTTTCTCTCTTTCCTTTTTTTCTCTTTTTTTTTTCTTTTTCCTTTTTTTGTTTGATACAATGCATATTCACCCGGTACATGCTGACAGATCTGTGGAAATATATGAGTTTAATTTTTTTTTCCATTCACGTGATGTTGGTATAGTGTTACTGAACTTTTATATAAGCTCCATGAGGGTCGAAGGATGGAATAAACTGGAAACGTTCCTTACATACACGGATATTTATACTCATGCCGACCTCACCATGTTGATGGTATCATTTTCGTCACGCCCATAGACGATTGAAGAACAAAAGAAAGAAGAAAAAGAGTAACGAGAAGTAGATGTAATTGAAGACGCGTGATGATGTGTGTAGGTCGATCAGTATGCTCAACAACAAGCCAAGACTTTCAGCAATATAGGCCACCGCTGCTGTCGACGTGTGACATCTCATTTTAAAGGAGTTTAATTCTTTCGCATGTTGCGAGGTGTATAGAACACAGTAGAGATGATCTGGCTTTCTCATGACAAACAACCTAATGTGGAATAGTATTCACAAAGTAGACGATCTAATAGTAAACCTTTTGTCCACGATCCAGTTGCAAACCTCTCAGATTCAACGCCTACCTTGCACTGAAGAGATCAAAGCTAAGTGACAAACGCGTTCATTTTCATTGTCCTATTTGTTTGTGTCTTGTCTGAAGAAGACCTAAGAGGTCGAAACGCGTCGCGTTTTGTCTTGTGACTCGTATGTCCACGTTGCTCTTGGCGGTTCGCTAATATTTATTTAAGATCTCTTCTCGACTTCAACATTTGTATTATGACGTAATAGGAGTGATTTAGAACAAAACTGACAAATCCAAACACTTTGAAACAAAGCGTGTTTTAACCGCCCCTCCAAAGTTTTATATTCATGTTATGCTTATTATCTTAAGCTACACTGTCCAGGCTGAAGTGCATTGTATGAAGTTAACATTGACTATGGAGACAGTTATTTCAGGGCTCACACTGTATTTTGGGGAGCTACAGTTTTAATAGCATGAAGAGTAAAACGAAATTTTTTCGCCAGTAATTCCCATAACAATTCTCTACAGGTCTGTTCTACCCCTTTTCAATGATGCTTGTTTTATATCAAGTTCAAAATGAATTACAGCTTATTTAGATATTTGTAACGTCAAAGCGCTGAAATGTGGCTCAAAATTGTGTTGTTTCAAATATCATAACAAAGCTACTTCTTGCTTCTCTCTGAGTGCCATGAAGGCTATCTTAACTATGCATTCGTACAAAACAACACACACACACACACACACGTGCACGCACGTGCACATACACAAACACCCCGAGAGAGAAGAGAGAGAGAGAGAGAGAGAGAGAGAGAGAGAGAGAGAGAGAGAGAGAGAGAGAGAGAGAGAGAGGACAGACAGACAGACAGACAGACAGACAGAGAGAGAGAGAGAGAGAGAGAGAGAGAGAAGAGAGAGAAGAGAGAGAGAGAGAGAGAGATCACCACTACTGGCAGCGCCTGTCTGAATTTAAAAAAAAAGCCGTTCTTTTTGCCCATTCTAACGTATTGTCGTTCTGGTTGTCCGGGTGCAGTGTTTGATGGCTCTCCACCTCCCCCATCTCCCACTTCTCACGCTACTAAGATGGTTATATCCCATCTTCCGTTTTCTTGTTTTTTTGTGTGGTGGCTTTGATGCTGAACCTGAATATTACAAGCGAAACCTGGTCTAGTAACATGACTTTCGTGCGTCCACTGTGTGTGTGTGTGTGTGTGTGGTGTGTGTGTGTGTGTGTGTGTGTGTGTGTGTGGGGTGTGTGTGTGTGTATGTGTGCGTGTGTGCGTGCGTGCGTGCATGCGTTCGTGTGTTGTGTTCGTGCATGCATGTGTGCGTGTGTGCGTGCGTGCGATTGTGCGTGTGTATGAGAATGCGTGAAGAACTGCTGTTCTTCAGATGAAACAGATATTATTGATTAACACAGTTCAGTGCCGATCATAATCTTCGTCACGGCTATAAAACGGACTATCATGGGCACAAAGGCAGGAACAGGTAACCTCCCCCCCCCCCCCCCCCCGCCCTCTCTCTCTACCCCTCGCATATTGCAGACAGAATTCGGTGAATGATGTAACCCTTCGTGTATCTTAACATTTGATAAATAAAACAGAGAGAGAGAGAGAGAGAGAGAGAGAGAGAGAGGGGGGAGGGGGGAGTTGGGAAAGGGTGCGAGAAAAGAAGGAAATTGAAGGGGTTGGGAGGGGGGGGGGCGAAAAAATCGGTATGTAGAGTCGCCGTCATCCTGGTGTCAAAAATCTGAGTGAAAGAGGAATTTCAAAATCGACTGACGAGGAAAAAAAAAAATCAAAACCAATCAAGAGTCTAGTTTTTAAAACACACAAACAAACACAAAATGGAGAGAAAAAATGAAAACAGAAAAACAGAAATACAATCTGTTATAACGAAACGGAAAGAACACGACCACCGACGCGACGAATGGAGATAAGACTTCGATCTTCACCATCATGGTAGACCACAACGAAGAAGGCGTGCATAGTGACGTAGAACTTACAAAACAGAGACGTTATCAAATTACTGAAGAACATGAATAGAATGTAACTAAAATAGACTGAGACAGCCGAATCGTTGAAAGGAGACGCGTTTTTATCTCCAAAAGTCAAACGACATGCTGAAGAAAGAGCATCGAAAGAAAGAGAAAACTACGCAAAGACAGATGAGGGAAGCGAGTTGTGAGGGGCATGAAGCGAATGAAAGATCGAAAAGAACGAACAATATTCCAAACGAAATCATGTCAACGTATTCCGTGTGAAGAAACATCAACAAAACGGCTGTAGAAAATGAAGCAAAAGTCTTCAGAATTTTCCATGACAGTTAGGACTGAGAAACATAAACCCGAGTAGATCGAAGTAGCACATCGTATTGGTGAAAAAAAAAAAGTGGACACTTCAGATCAGTTATCATTTAGTGCATTTCCAGAATAAAAACAGGAGTACGGTATGAATATGAAAAATAGGAAACTATAAAGTGGATGACTCAACAAAGACTGCTACAGTTTTTTACTTTCGTAACAGATCATCCAGGATCCTCCCCCCCCCCCCCCCCCCCCCCCCCCACACACACACACACACACTCCACAGAGGGACGAGCGACGAAAAGTTCTTTGCCAGAGATCACTACTCCAGAAAGTGCGCAAGACTGAGATCGTGACAGAACTGCAAATAAATGCTCCATCGACGTTCCCCCCCCCCCCCCCCCCCTTTGTCTCTGTCCAGCATTGTCGACAGTGTTTCCACAGACTCAGACGACGAACAGACACCGTTGGTGCCCCTCTCCCCCCCCCCCCCCCCCCCCCCCCCCCCCCCCCCCACCTGATGTGATTGTATGAACGGAAAAGCTTCTGTAGTCCACGTCTGAACACGGACACAACGGACAGCTTTCACACCCTGACACCAACTGGGTCATGACGACAGTGCGCACATGATGTTAAACGGCCTTGACCTCTGCACTTCACTTCGAGTTCTGCGACGGGCTCCGTTCTGCGACTTGTGCACGACCAGTGCTCTGTTCGGAGTGTTTTGTGACAGGGGTGCACAACCAGTGCTCTGTTCGGAGTGTTTTGTGACAGGGGTGCACGGCCAGTGCTCTGTTCGGAGTGTTTTGTGACAGGGTGCACAACCAGTGCTCTGTTCGGAGTGTTTTGTGACAGGGGTGCACGCCAGTGCTCTGTTCGGAGTGTTTTGTGACAGTGTGTGGGGAAATGCGGAACGGGTTCTTCAGTTCGGCTGTTGGCGGTGAAGGTCGCACGGTTTGGAGTCGTTGCAGGTATGTGTTGCTTGTCTTTGTGTGTCTTTGTTTTGTTTCGTTTTTTGAGCGGAAGGTTGTCGAGTGCACGAGTGCGCGTGTTTCGAATGGGGCGTGCATGTCTTCAGTGTCTTCAGTGAGAAACTTTCACTTCCCTACTTTCAATGTTAACAATTTGGCAGCGGAAAACAAAGTTTTCTTTGTTTGTTTTAAACACTTTTTACCGTGCATGAATGCAGACCTTCTTCTTTCTCACTGAAGACACTGAAGACATGCACCTTCCCCGAAGATGGGAGTATGGCTGCCTTAATGGCGGGATAAAAAAAACAAACGGTCATACACACGGAAGTGTCAGAATCTTCATCTCGATGACGGTGGACACACACACACACATGCCCACACACACACAAATGTACACACACACACACACACACACACACACACACACACACACACCTTTGTTGTTTATAGAACTTGTGTAGTAAGCTCAATAGAATTTCAAAGAGAACCCTGCTTGTAGACGAAAAACAAAACAAACAAACTTTAGGACTTAGGGATGGACAGTCGGGCCAGGGGCGGATGGATGGGGAGAGTGGGTGTTGTGAGGGACTGAACAAGGTTAGGGTGTGCTGAAGGAGGTTCTGTGAGACACATCGTTCAGTCAGAATGATTTCCTTTCATACCCTTATGTACAAGAGTATCTTGATGACCAAATACCCGAGCCAATCCATGGAAAAAGAAAGCTACTATATGTTTCTAAGTTATGTTACCGTGTTCGCAATGTTGAAGTCATCCGAAACGAACAATTTTTTTTTTTTTTTTATAACTGTGCCTGTGCTTGATGACTCCACAAAAGAGTACTTTCAAAAACGTATCCACACAGTTGCAATGGATTCGTGAAAAAAAAAAAGATTATTGATATTGTGGCAGTCAAGATTTAATAATTTCTGTTTATAGACAATGTATCATGATGAACGAGATTTACATGTGGCGCAAATTTGATTCGAGAAAACAAGCAAGACTTGATTTGAATGACTGAAGAGACTGATGTGTTTATTAAACAGGGATATCAGTGGGATAATTCATTTGCTGGGACTCGGAGAAATATAGTTTGGATACGATCACCATGTATGGAAGCTCACTAATTTTTTTTTAAGGCATAAAATGATGTTAAGGTTGAAGGACAAAGTAGCAAATGTAGAGAAATTAGGGTTATAGGACAAAGTAGCAAATGTAGAGAAATTAGGGTTATAGGACAAAGGAAATGCAGAGAAATTACGGTTATAGGACAAAGTAGGAAATGCAAATTAGGGTTATAGGACAAAGTAGGAAATGTAGAGAAATTAGGGTTATAGGACAAAGTAGCAAATGTAGAGAAATTAGGGTTATAGGACAAAGGAAATGCAGAGAAATTAGGGTTATAGGACAAAGTCGGAAATGCAAATTAGGGTTATAGGACAAAGTAGGAAATGTAGAGAAATTAGGGTTATAGGACAAAGTAGGAAATGCAGGGAAATTGGGCTTGTAGGACAAAGCAGGAAATGCAGAGAAATTGGGGTTATAGGACAAAGTAGGAAATGCAGAGAAATTCGGGTTATAGGACAAAGTAGGAAATGCAGAGAAATTCGGGTTATAGGACAAAGTAGGAAATGCAGAGAAATTGGGGTTATAGGACAAAGTAGGAAATGCAGAGAAATTGGGGTTATAGGACAAAGTAGGAAATGCAGAGAAATTGGGGTTATAGGACAAAGTAGGAAATGCAGAGAAATTGGGGTTATAGGACAAAGTAGGAAATGCAAGGAAATTGGGGTTATAGGACAAAGTAGGAAATGCAGAGAAATTGGGGTTATAGGACAAAGCAGGAAATGCAGAGAAATTCGGGTTATAGGACAAAGTAGAAAATGCAGAGAAATTGGGGTTATAGGACAAAGTAGGAAATGCAGCGAAATTGGGGTTATGTTAATTGGGGTTATGTTAATTGGGGTTATAGGACAAAGTAGGAAATGCAGCGAAATTGGGGTTATAGGACAAAGTAGGAAATGCAGAGAAATTCGGGTTATAGGACAAAGTAGGAAATGCAGGGAAATTAGGGTTATAGGACAAAGTAGGAAATGCAGGGAAATTAGGGTTATAGGACAAAGGAAATGCAGAGAAATTGGGGTTATAGGACAAAGTAGGAAATGCAGAGAAATGGGGTTATAGGACAAAGGAAATGCAGAGAAATTCGGGTTATAGGACAAAGTAGGAAATGCAGGGAAATTAGGGTTATAGGACAAAGTAGGAAATGCAAATTCGGGTTATAGGACAAAGTAGGAAATGCAGAGAGATTAGGGTTATAGGACAAAGCAGGAAATGCAGAGAAATTCGGGTTATAGGACAAAGTAGGAAATGCAGAGAAATTTGGGTTATAGGACAAAGTAGGAAATGCAGGGAAATTCTGGTTATAGGACAAAGTAGGAAATGCAGAGAAATTCTGGTTATAGGACAAAGTAGGAAATGCAGGGAATTGGGGTTATAGGACAAAGTAGGAAATGCAGGGAAATTGGGGTTATAGGACAAAGTAGGAAATGCAGAGAAATTGGGGTTATAGGACAAAGCAGGAAATGCAGGGAAATTGGGGTTGTAGGACAAAGTAGGAAATGCAGGGAAATTGGGGTTATAGGACAAAGTAGGAAATGCAGGGAAATTGGGGTTATAGGACAAAGTAGGAAATGCAGAGAAATTGGGGTTATAGGACAAAGTAGGAAATGCAGGGAAATTCGGGTTATAGGACAAAGCAGGAAATGCAGGGAAATTCGGGTTATAGGACAAAGCAGGAAATGCAGAGAAATTCGGGTTATAGGACAAAGTAGGAAATGCAGAGAAATTCGGGTTATAGGACAAAGTAGGAAATGCACAGAAATTGGGGTTATAGGACAAAGCAGGAAATGCAGAGAAATTGGGGTTATAGGACAAAGCAGGAAATGCAGGGAAATTCGGGTTATAGGACAAAGCAGGAAATGCAGAGAAATTGGGGTTATAGGACAAAGCAGGAAATGC
>CM031619.1:56681523-56721523 GCA_018398815.1 Conus ventricosus
TTCGTTTGCCACAAAAGATTTTCTAGTCAAGCAAGGAATAATTCCAGACAGTATAAATATGAAAATAAAAAATACATTATAAAAAATGGCTTCACTCGTAATGATGATAGGCGGCGTGTGGTTAATGCGCTCGCTTTTAGTGGAAGTAATTACCCCATTTAGTAAACTGGCGAGATGAAGGCGAGAGAAAAAGACAAAACCCAAAGCTGTGGAGCAACTAGCCGCAGCACAAGATCGCTATGAAAAGCAGAGAATGAGCAGTTAATTTTATTAATAACACACTGAAAAAACAGGGCTGCAGCTTACACATTAAGGATGTTGATCAAGCAATAAAACAATATTATCTTGTAACAGGCAAACCAATCGGGGACATTGCCCCCACCAAAAATTCAGTGACTTTTATCAACCATCAGAACAACAAAAGATCAAGAAATTGGGTTTATTGTTTTTGGGTATGACCGTTGTGTATTTTGTTGCACATAAAATTGGCTGAAAAAAAAATGAACAAAATCTAATTATTCGCCCAAAGGATATTGGAAGGGAATAACAGCAATTAAAAAGCTAAGCCAAGCAGGGGAAAGTCAGTGAAAAACAGCAAAAGAATGGTTATCTAAACAAGCGATTTGGAAAATTTTTTTACCAGCGCCTAGACGAATACAGAACCAAACACTTTGTCAATACAACTCCAAACGACACCCATCAAATGGATCTTCTATATTTACCCTCTGATACGATTAGACGAAAAAGATTTAAGTACGCACTCACAGTCATTGACATAGCTTCAAGATACAAAGATCGGAACCATTAACACAAAAGAGTGCTTTTTGCGTTGCTGTTGCCATACAACTGATATATCAACGAGGCCCTTTAACTTATCCTCGCATGATTCAAGTTGATGAGGGAAAAGAATTTAAAGGCAAGTGAATCAATTATTGTTGAAACATAGAGTTACCATTAAAAGAGGCATTCCAGGAGTTCCAGATCAGAGGCTTTAGTTGAAAACTTTAACAAACAGTTAGCCGAAAGACTTTTCTCCTACCAGTATCACAGAGAGCTGATTGACAATTCTCGCAACACAGAATGGGTTAGAAGACTGCCCTCAGTTTTGCGCGCAATGAATAAAAAGAATTTAAAGGGCTAAAACCAGTAAAAGCAATCAAAAAAAAAACCCAATAAATGTTGCTGAAGACCCCAGAAACACCCAGCAACCTATTACCTTTTTGGTTTAAAAGTAAGGTACCTTTATTTACAGGGGAAGCAGAAGGGGACACTCGCATCAGGCAACAGATCCATTTTGGAGTGTTGACCCGAAATGAAATAAAAAGAATTGTAAAGAGAATCCGCCCGTGTATTATTTACGAGAAACTGACCACAAAAAAACCCAGCTCCTCAAAGATTTTTTTGTGAAGGAAGAACTGCAAATAACCCCCCCAGACACAGTTCCGCTTTAAATTAATTTACGTAAACATTTTTTGGTTTAAAATGGAAGGCCATGAAGGAAGCGCAGAACGAAACAAGAATGGTAAAGGAAGAGACCTTGAAAATGATACAGGAATCATTTCATGCGTGTAATGCAAATAAGGAAACATTTTCGGGATTAATCAATGCATGCAAATCATCCAGATCACCTCAACTCAAACCCCCAAATTGGGAAAAAGAATATCTTGAAATAAAAAAAAAAAATTCAACGCATCAAGCAAACATGAGAAAAGATTTAAATGAATTGGATGAAGCTATGATCGATCTTATAACAAAAGTGATGAAAAATATAAACCCCCCTGTTTATGCGGTCCTCCAGTGCCCGATTGCATAGAAAACTCTGGATTAACAAATACTCGTTTTGTGTTTGTTCTATCTAACGACTTCTTTGTTACAACTGTTGTGTTGATCTCATGTAATTAGGATCGCAGTTTTACGTTGTCATGATGAAAAGTCTTATTGCCAAACAATGCTTCTTTGTAGTTTTTCATGTGATATGTTTGACTGCACAACGCTGCGAGATATTCCTTTGCTTTCTTAATGATTTTCCCCCTGGCTCGAAATACTGTTTCATTTTGACCTTAAAAACCAAAAAACTCCTTGATCACCTTTCCGATAATTCATCCTTCATCTTTCCTAAAACCTTCTTATTAGTAATTGAATGCAAAGGCGAATCTTTAGGATAATCGGGCGTGTCATTACCATCCTGCATGCCCTTTAGCTACTTCAATTCCATGTCTTTATAGATGTTTTTCAGTAGGATATCTTAACCAAAAATGGGCCCGTAAACTGTGTAAAATACTCTGGACTCAGGATACGAGGGCTTAAAGTAGTCATAAAGAAACTCTAACATCAAAAGCTTTGATAATTCTAAAACGGTAAACCCAATAAATACAGGGTTGTCCAATTTGACTTTTTTTTTTTTCATCATTATGCCAAAAAGCTGATCATGAAATCTTCTAAAGTCCTGATAATTAGTTTTGAAGTCAGCTTAATTGCTTCGTTCTCTTTGGTGACTAATCTGACATCTTTTCGCTTGTGCGGATTTTTCCATAGTCTTTCCAAAAAGCTGTTGTTCACAGCTTGAAAAGTCTTTTTCTGAAGCATCGTGGATTTAGTTCTGAGATCATTTTTCTTCATGATGTATGGTTTCATGAACTGTTCTTGATCAAAAGCAATTAAAGCGATGAATGCTGTCAACTTCAACCCATGTTTTAAAATAAAATTTCAGAAGTCTGTAATGACAGACATAATTTTTTTGCCTCGAAGATTAGGCACAAGTTTAGGTGGTTCCTTGGATCCATCTTTAGGCTTTCTGCTGCTAATGGATAGTCATTATGCAGGGGCATGCAGTTCATGGGATATTCAAATCAACTTCTAGAAAGTATCCACGCTGTTGATCAGGCGTTAAAAATGCCAACCACTTTAATGCCTTTTGAATATTTTCGGATCGCCGCCTGTGTACATTTTAAAGTTGCGTAATGGAAGTGATTGCGCCATAGCCAACCATACAGATTGTTTGCATCTAAATACATAAGATAGTTAGACTTTTTAACCCCGGATCATAGTCGTCCAAGTATTTGTTGTTTGCTTTACAGTAATGGTGCGACGCCATTTCTAATTCCTCCATGCAATCCGTTTTCAATCATCGAATCATTGGTAAATCAGACAATAAATCAATCTGTACTCCCGTAAACTTTAAGAAAGCAACCCAACTCATCCCGGGCGCAGAAATATAATGCGCAGGATCCAGGCTGTAATGTTTCATGCAGGCTTTCTATAGTTTTTCAAAATATCCGCCAACAACATACATCTGCCCTCAAGTATGAATCATGATAGTCCCCATCGTTTTACAATCTAACCTGCCCACGCATCTTGAGCATGCTGGTAATCAGAAAACACTGATGTCCTTTCCTCTGAGACTAGAAAAGAACGCACCTTAGGAGGAAGTGTGTCTTCATCAAACCTTTTTCCCCAAATGTTCATGTACTCATAAGGGAAAACGCCCTTTCTAACAAGAGTTGAGTCCCAAAATATTCTTCTGTTTTTTGGGCAGGACTTTAAGGACATAGCCAGTGACTCTAATGATCCCATCATGTGCTGCATAGAGTCAAAAAGAATGTTATTCAGATTAAAACACATGTACTTTTCTGATGACTGTGCAATGCATGACACCCTGAAGGCATCGTCCACTGCTTTCATTATAAATGAGAGTCGAAACCCCGCAAGTATGAAAGAATACAGGCAGCTTCATGTCTTTGGTTCAACTTTGTTGAAGATTGCAGTTGTTGTCGCTGCTCCTCTGAACTTTCCGCTAATGTGATCATGGGCTCTTACTGTTGAATTGGCTTCCTCACTGTTAGACATTTGTTCTAAACCGCAAATCCAACAAAGTTTTGGCTGATTTTATACTGTTGTTGGTCTTCAGGCGTCCATTATGATTCAGATAAGTTTAGATTATAGAACAGTCCATTACGCACTTTCTGCATGCGTTCTAAGAAGTATTCTGCAGCATTAGGGCCCCCCTATATAATTCTGGCTTTGGAATGAACGCCATCCGACCTAACACAATGAAGGCAAATGAACAAATCTGGTGATTAAATCACTATGGCTGTTTTTGGAAGTCTCTGTGGGGTTGGTCCTTCATAAGAACAATGAGCGATTCGGGAAATCCTGCGTAAACTAGTATGGAGAATTTTGCATCCGTTTCCCGTTCTTAAAACTAACTTACTGCCTTCTGGGGGTGTAATTAGGTCTGTTTACAGTCAACTGGGCCCATACAGTGTTTCTTTAGTTTGCTCCCCGGCTTGAACAGATGGAATTCTTGTTAAACATTTTCTACAGAATTCTTGTTTAAAGCCCATTCTTTGAAGTATGCTGCATTAGTTAAATCATGTTCGTATCAATGTGTAATGTGGTAGCCCTGCTGTGAAAACACATATAAGTCAACATGATTTTTGTCTGGATCACCAATCGTTGGGCTGTTCTTAGACACTTTTAAAGGGCTGTAGATTTGTTTCCTCATCCCATGTGTAAATATTAACATTTATTGGTTTGTTTTGTTCTTCAAACTGATCAATTTGATCTACACTAACAGGAAAGGATATTCCATTGAAGTTAAGATCTTTGGTTTTTGCCGATAGTTGGTCACTCTCTCTCGCGTGTTCGCGGGCATGATGCAGCCTTGCAAGAACACACCACATAAACATTTGTCGTCTGAATTCTTTATGTTTAAAAAATGCTCTCTTTGAAACCAACTCTGAGGTAGCGGAATGTAAGCCTTTCCTACAATCGGTGCATACTTAGCCTGTTTTTTAATCTAATCTCTAAGACTTCGCCCTCTGACCAACCAGAGCCTCTCATTTTAGCTTCTTCAGCGGCAGCGTCAAACTGCATAAGCAGCTGGTCTGCCCAACCAGGTGTTAAGTCATTATGAGAAAGAATAGTCTGTTGTTTAGTCGAGACCCAGACTTCTAGATTTTCTTCATTTATTTTTACATAGTCAATTAAAACAGCTAACTTACTTTAACTGGCGGGTTTATTGTTTGTTTACTTGGAACTTGAGAAATTTCATGTACAACGCTTGCCCGCACGTTTTCTGGATTAATAACTTCTAAATCAATATCATTCAGTGCTCTTGACAAACGCTCTTTCTCGAGCATTCCTTCAAACAATTCATCGGCCTTCATAAATCTTAGCCCTGCGTCTTTCTTTCTAAGCCCAAAATATTTATTTAAATTAAAAAAATACAACGGCTTAATCAGAATCAATATCAACGGTCTTTTTTGCGCTTGGACTCATAAACTAAAAATATAAACACCTTTTTGGGGTTTTTAATGTGAGCTGTTTAGAACAGAGTTTCGTTTACTTTTTTTAAAGCATTCCTTTTTATCTGCTCGGGGTCTGGCGTTGAGAAAAAGTTGTCCTCGCCTTTCTTTGAAGATCAAAATTTTGTCTTTTGTAGTCATCAACATCGGTCTGTAAACGATTAAATTCTTCATCCTGATGTTTTAGTCAACAAGCCCCTTTATTTATTGTCAGTTTAAAACGAACTAAGTTTAGCCGTTATTAGTTGAACCATAGCTGTGTGCTTTGGAGTTTAGTTTTTTAATTTTTTGCCAGCCGCACTTACAGCTAATGAACACAGACCAGAGCTAAAGACAAACCTCCTAGAGGAAAGCTGCGGGTGCGCCTATGCCCGTTGCTAAGAGGCCTACACTTGTTCCGCCGATGCAGCACTTATAGTTGATGCTCCAGTATTAACATATGTAACAGCATTAAAGGCAGCAGAAATACCTTCGTTTGGTTTTGCTGTTTTTGAAAGGTCTTGCTCTAGTACTTGCTGCATTTGCGTAATGTTTGTTAATCTAAAGGTTTTTTATGTTAGGGGTTTCTACTATCTCTTCTTTTGGCGGCGCTGTAGGCACATTTGGATAAACTTGAACAGACATGCTTTTATAAAATAAAAATAATTTAGTATTGGAAAATCTTTTAATCTGTTATTTTCAATATTCAGCTGCGCATCATATATTAAAACAAATTACATTAAGCGGTTTTATCGGCTTCTTCTTCTTTAATCAATTTGAATGTTTATTACGTCTCTCACAGTTCTCCCCCGCTTCCATGCAACTGATTATCCTCTGTTGACCTTAGGTCAATCCATAAACCGTATTTCGTTGTTAAATTTAAACATCAAGTCTAAACATTGTGAAGGTGCAGATCTTTAGACACAAGGTCTACTGTTGGATTTTTACACCTCCGCCTCCAAAAAGTTTTCCCTTTTTCATCAAAATGCTGATAAGGTTTTAAGCCCGCTAGCGTAGATTTGGTTTTGGGCTACCCTCAATCGAACATAGTACTTCGTTATTTTAGGATTAAAAACTTTTCACTTCCTCTTTTGAACGGTTCTTCATCTTCGCACAGCAATAAAATACCTTTAAGCGATCTTGCTGCGACACTAAAACTAAAATTCCATATAGCGTCTTGCCTGCTTTTGGGATATGTTGTTGATGAATCACTCTTCGTAATATATTGCTAATTTGACTGATATGGGTTTCTCAATCAAACCTTGCTAAATTAGGGTTGCTAAAAAACGTCAAATCTAACGAATGTCAAATGCGTACTTTGCTTCGGTGTCTGATGATCTGATAACACGTTTGTATTCATTAAAAGTTAGTTCAAAAGAAAATTTGTCTTTTAATGCCCCTTAAAGTAGGGCCCCGGGCGTTTTAAAAACCAAAAATTAAGGGAAGGGAAAAAAAGCGATTTATACGCAAAATTTAGAAGTAAATTTTTTTTGTGTTTTTAAACTTCGCACCGATTTGGGGCGCCTATTTTAATTTTTTTAGTGCTTCTTCTTTTAATTATTCCTTAAAACCAAGAGGGCCCTTTTATTAAACGGTTACCTAGATCAAAAATAGGTTAAAAAATATGTCTGCTTTTGTGTAAAAAAAAATTTTTCTTGCCCCCAAGTTTTATAGAAATTTTCTTAACGATTGGCCCCAGTTTCTGGAAAAACTTTTCTTTTTTTAGGTCTTTTTTTGAAGCGGTTCTTTTTTGAAAGAAAAAGACTGCAAAAGCCGGGGAAAATCCCCTTGATCTGTCCTAGGCCCGGAAAATTTTTGACGGGTTAAAAATTTAAACCCCCTCAATAGAAAAACGGATTATTTGGAACAATAAAAAATTCCCCGCTTTTTTCCCTTCACTCCAAGGGCTCTTTCAGTTTTTCTATGGGGGCCAAAAATCGGACCATATAAATTGTGACTTTTTTTTATAAAACAAAAAAAAAATTAAAATTCTTAAAGAAACATGGCAGGCATTGAAAAATGAAGATTATGATGATTTTGACCTGGAAAACGACTTTAGTAAAAAGCCCCTTTAATAAAAGCATCGCTGGGCCCCTAAATTGGGGCGTGAATTAACAGAAAGAAAGGTCAGATCATTTTTCCCAAAAGTTTGGGCCCAAAAAACCTAAATTTTTAGCCCCCTAATGTTTTTAAAAAAAAAAGTGACCATTTGTTTGTGAGGAGCGCCCAAGGCCAATTTGGTTCAGTTTTAATCAAACCGACTAAACAAATTTTTTAGCCAAGAGTACAATTATAAAAAAGACTCGTGTAAAAGACCCAAAATCCCCTTTTGGTTTGTTAGAAAAATTTTAAGGGGGGTTTGGCCAGTTTCTAAACTTCAAAAACAGGCAGGAATCCCGACAGAAACCAAGAAAACATGGAATTTAAAAGATTTAGGCCCAGGCAGCAGAAAAAAAAAATTTAGAAGCAGAAACCATTTTTTCAGAAGAAACACCTTTAAAAACTATACACGCCCCGGGCCGCTACCCATGCGAGAGATAGGGGCCCTTGCCCATCTTTGAAAGCATCAGAGGCGAATTAAAAAAACCAATTTAGAAAAACCCTAGGTGAACTAGTGAGCATAAAAAAAGAGAAAAAAAAAAACTCGTTGAGGCTGATGACGCCAACTTAGGGCCTGATATTAAAAAAAAGAATAAAACCCCAAAACTAAAAGATCTTTAACAAGAAAAATTTAGCAAGATAGAAGCGTTGTTTACTAAAACCCGGGAAAAATTACGAAATCAAATGAGCAGAAAAAAGAGAAACTATCCAAAGAATTTTATTGAAGACACAACGCCCAGAGAAACGAATACGGGAAAATGTTTAGAGAGGGGATTTACATTAGCAAGCGTTTTTCCCTTTCCCTTTGGATTTGCAATAAGACACTGGGGTTGGCTATTACAGGCGGGGGTGGAGGGGCAAATCCCGTGCCCCCCCCCCCATCGCCTCCCCCTGATAAAATGGGTAAAAAAAAAAAGCTTGATCATTTGCGAGTTTTTTTAAAAAAAAATTTGCCCGGGAAAGCCTTTGACTCTTTACCCGGGGATATTGGAGGGGGTTGTTAGTGGCTTTTGTCTACCCGCAAGCAAAGTAGTTGGGTTTTGGCCGAGCAAATTATGGAATTTTTCTCTTAATAGTTGGGTTAATTTTAGTAAAAAATAAAGACCGAGTAATCCTTTGGGGCCGTTTTAAACCCAAAAACCCAAACGCTGCTTTCAAAATTCATGGTTTATTATTTTTGACCCTTTGCGAACAAGTCCCGGGGCTTCAAAGGCCCCTTTTGGGGTTTGGGCCACGGGGGGTTTTGGGTGACTTAATTTTTGGGGGGGGCATCTTGTTTTTTTACTGCTTGCCCAAAAAACTGGCTCAGAATTTATTTCGTTTTTTCCCCACCCTTTTGTTCCCTTAAACCCGCCACAAGGAATTTATTATTGTAGTTTATTATTGTTCCCCCTGGGGCCCAAGGTCAGAAAGGGAGCATGTAAACCCAGTGCCCAACAGCAAAATTTTATTTCGACTTGCGTAAATTTTAAAAAATTAAAGGTTTCCTTTTTAATACTTGAAGGTTTAAAACAAATGTAAGAATTAATTTGGGGTCCCCTTTAAATTTTCCAAGTATGGTTTTTTTTTGCATCAAAGCCAGTAGAAGGATCATTATGTCGATCTCGTTTGGGGCTTGCAAAACCCAGCCAAAAACCCAAAAGAAAATCCCAACCGAGTCGTTTATTCGTTCTATTTCCCGCTTTAGTTAGGCCCTTTGAATGTCTAAGATAAATTTTTGTCCCTGCTGTTTTATGCTCTTGCTTAAAGGGCCCCAAAGGGGAACAGTTGTTTCCCGAAGGAAAGATTGTAAAAGGGGGATTCCCCTCCTGTTAAAATTTTCCCGTGAGCCCCCAAAAATAAGGGGGGGCCCAAGCCCTGTTTTTGGGGCTCCCAAATTTTGTCTAAATCTGGGTTTTATGTTAATATTGAATTCGTTACAGATTCTTTTAAAAAACCTTCATGTCTTTTCTGTTGCTGAATGGATTAAAAGGTTTTTCATTTTGGGAATGGCCTTGAATTCAGTCAAAAAAAAATCTGAAGGTGTAATAAAAAAGAATTGTACCCCTGACCCAACCAAAAGGGTCAGGATGATTTAAATGATCGGCATACGCACTCCAACCCAGTTGATGCACAAAACACGGAAAGTTTTTTAAATGGTTTGATAAAACTGCAAGGTGACTAAACCCCCACTTTCGCGATGTGTCTTTTTTAACAGGGGGGGTTTAAGATATCTGCTTAATGGAGTACTTACCTTTTTATGAAAGGTGTCAGTCTGGGTCACAGAAATGTCGAGGGTGTCAGTTGTTATATTTTTAAGATTGTAGTGCGGCCCAACAGAATATTTTGCATCAGTATATTTGAATGCACTCATTTTTAATTTGTTTTAAAAATGTTTGTAACAATAACAACTCAAGACCGCCCTTCGTTTTTAGAACATGCTATTAATAACGAATGCGGAACCAGAACGGTCGCGCTCCATGAAATATTCTACAAAGTCGTATGGTTTAATATAAGCAAAGCCAAGGAGATAATAAGATTAAAAAGTTAATAATAGAGGCCAATTAGTTAGCCAGTTAACCATACCTGATGGTTATTACGGGTTTTGCTCGCTAAAAGAAGCAATGAGTAACTTCGACATTGCTCTCAAACTTAACAATGCGAATCTGAAAACAATGTTGACCTTCAAACTGAAGAAGAAGAAGTAGGGGTACTATTTTGATAAAGAGCTAGCTAAAATGTTAGGCTTTACAACTGCCAATCGGGCCGTTCATAGTTTTAGAGTTACGTCAAACAAAACTACTTATGAGGGAGAAAATCCAATCCGCTCGATCTTGCATTACATTCATTACTCTATGTTCATTTGGATGAGCTGAGCACTGATGAAAACTTATATGATGGAAGGCCCTCAACTGTTTTAAGAGCTCTTCCGTCAGGGAAAGCTGCATATTGCGATTATGAAATTATACAATTCCCTAATTTACAGTTTAAAAGATTAGTTTGTGGGAGGTCGGATCATTTAATATAAAAATCAAAGACAAAGCGGGGAAAGTTGTGAAATGTGATAACCTGCACATTGTTTTGGAAATAAAATAATACGTTACTAAAAAATAATGTCGCGTGGGCCAGAAGAATCAGGAGTTACATTAGCGCCTGTAAGGTGTATAACCTTAGAATTAAAAGACCTTGCAGATGTTGCGGACTTTGAACAGAACGGTGAGATAGGCGCTTTGTATGGTTTTGAGTACACTAAAGATGGTGATTATAAACGCAAAGAGGTTGGCGACAGCAAAAAGTTTCCTAAACTAGAACAACTGCGCAATCTAGAGGCAAATAATGTTGGCCAGTATGAATATAAAATAGTTCGAAAACCTGACCTCAAATGGCACTTAGAACCATATTTAGAATGGGAAATAAAATTTGAATTCATAAGCCCATTTACATATTTTAGCCGTCAAAAAAGTTTCAGAAAGCATTCAACTCTGGCCCTTTACATGTAAGTCTTATGCCGGACGACAATAGTCGGAAAGAAATTGAAATAACGCCGTATGGGAAAAAAACAGTACATCCTCCACAGAAAAGAAACAGTTGTAAAAAAAAAGCTTCTACAAAATTACAGTTCTTTCCAAGCAGAAAATTAGGAGACACGTTCACAATGATATTTGAAATTTCTGTCTTTAAAGATGTGGAGAGGGATGGGGTTGTGGGCGTTAGTGACGTCCTTATAAAAGGAATTAATATTAGCTGGCAAAACTTAGACGTTAAACGCCTTAACGTTACCATCGTCGTTCTTCACAATGGTGAGGATATTAAGATCATAACAACAAGCAACAAAATCAATGTTGACTTAAATAGAAACAATCTTACAGAACTGAATTGGATTAATCTTACACATTTAGGCCTCATAGGGTTTTATTATACTGAACAAGTTTTGACGGAGAGTATGATAAAAATAATAACTGGATTAGATTAAATTCTGTTATAAAATATGGAGCAGTTAAACTTTATGACAAAAACCCCTCATTGTTCATTGATTTGTGGACAGATGGTTGTGGGAAAACAATATTTATCCTCGACCTGTTACAAACAGTTTATCGTTATAATTTTGCTCATATTGTAATTTTCTGCACAACACTTAAATGGAACAAAGCATATTATGATAGAAGGTTTATATGGACGGATGATGCCATATTTTTAGTTGATCCCAGCAATAAATTGAGTGAGTGTTTAGAAGCCTTTTTTAGATTGTTTGAGGGAACGCAGACACTATTTATTATAGATGACTGCTCGGCAGAAAGAGACATAGTTAAAAAAAAGAAACGCTTTGTCGAAACTAGCTTTCAGTGGAAGACATGCTGGGATAAGTGTGTGGATTTTATGTCAAAAATATAACTCGGTTTTAAAAGACTTTAGAGAACAGTTAAAGACTGTAGTTCTATTTCATATGAAAGACAGAGACTCATTTGATGAATGTTTGCGCGAAAATGATATTATTGAAAATGATCAGGAAAAACACAGGATTAAACAAAAATTAAAGTCTGAAAAGTTTAGTAAATTAGTATTAAAAACGGATAACCCTACACAATATGTTTGTTTGTAGGGCAGTTATTTTTTGGTTATTGAAGTCTTACTTGTTAGAGAACAGTAATATGCCGCTTCTAGAGTCAACCGATCGAACTGGTTGAACTGTGTAATGCAGGTTGGTTTTACCTCGTTAATGCGCATGCCCAGTAGAATCAAGTCCGCTGAGTATGAGAGAACTGATAAATGCCAATTCCTAGGGTCAGCTGCTCCGAAACTGGTTGAGGAGCAGCTGGCCTAGGATTGGCATTTATCAGTTCTCTACATCTTTTATGGGTATGGAAGTACTGTGGACAGGTTTGGAACCGTTTGGCACATTCTACGGAAAAACGTGAGCTTGTTGACAATGTCAGAATATTCATGTGAAATTATTATCTTCGGTGTGGAAGAACACATAAAAAGTGACAACACTTTTGATTGTATCATGATGTATTGCTAAATGTACGTCTACAAGAGTATAATTGGGGGGGGGGGGGGGGGGGGGGGGGGGGGGGGAATATGCTTGCTGAACAAATGAGTTTTTTTCCAAACACATTAAATTCATACTGAAGAATTCTGTGCTGAAATGGATTGCAGTTTGTCACGTTCACTGAATGCCTGGAACTTAAAACCAGAACATGTGTTTCTGCGCACTATTGTGATGGCACTCAGTAATACACAACGGCAATATGGATTGTTGGTTTAGTGTATACAGTGATCAGATGTGTATGTAACCTATTCAGGACATAATAGAGAAGATGATGAAGGGGAAAAAGAAAAGGAGTGTGCCCCCCCCCCCCCCCCTTCCCTCTGGATGTCGGAGATAACAACTGAATGTAGTGTACCAGTACGGATGTGTGTGGAAGAATATACGCGTGGGGGTGTGCACTTTTAAAATTTAGTAAATCTCTCTCTCTGTCTGTCTGTCTAGTCTCTCACTTCTCTCTCTCTATGTATGATGTATGCTATATATATATATATTATATATATATATATATATATATAATATATATAATATATAATGTCACGACCGACCCCTGGAGGTCTGCCCTGACAGGATCGTCTAAGTGGGAGTGAAGGGAGTGACTGACCTCACACGCCTCGCAGGAGACCACATAAGAACGATTACGATACAACACCCCATTTATTCACATCAACACACGCAATCACAAATAAATTTTCAACGCACGCACCATTGCACAATCACAATCAAGCATTCCAACACGCACAACATGCACAATCACAATCAAGCATCTCAATACACGACATACACAATCATAATCATAAATAAATAATTCCAGCACCCCTCCCTTTCCCTGTCATGTAGTGCCCTCATACTCCTGCCTCTCCAAAGTCTACTGGGAGCACCCTGTCGCACTAGGTGCCCCAACGGGTCGGTTCTTGAAGAGAGTTTGTGCAAGGCCGACACCCTTGACCCGCACAACAGACGGTGGAGAGCGCGTCTCGGGGGACGGGGTCGTTGTTTGCCGGAGGTCCTAGAGGGGATCAGGACCGTCCAGCCAATTCCACGGGCTTTTCCACCAGTACGTGGCCTCAACCAGTGCGTGGTCCCCACCAGTGCGTGGCCCAACCAGTGCGCGTTACCAACCAGTGCGCGGTCCCAACCAGCGTGCGTTACCAACCAGTGGGCGTCCCAACCAGTGCGTGGCCCAACCATGCGTCCCTCCGGGTGAAGTCTCGGGAGGAGGGAAAAGGTAACTGGGAGGAAAGTAGAAGACGGGTACTGGAACCCCGCAGTCAGTACTGTCTGACACATGCTGTTAAACCTTAACAGCCCTCGCATGATGGGCGAGGGGAGGTCTACTAAATACACCAACAACACCAGCTCAACACAGACCCGAGCATAACCACAGCGAACCACCAAATCAGGAATGTCGTATAAGTCTTCTCATACGAAGCAGGTAGAGACTGCATTAAATAACGGCTATAAACAAATATGAATTATCTTCATCTTCTCTCCTCACTTTACCATTTTTTCCTTTCTTAGGAATTAGAACTAATAAAGCAACCATGGCTTTACATCTGCCACCACTTTGCAAATAATAATAATTCATGGCACATTATCCCCACATTTTATGGCAACATTTCAAATAACACAAATTTCCCACCAGCATCCAACGACTAATCAATGCGTACGCACGCTCGCGAACATAAAACTCGTTCTCCTTGCACAACAAACAGACGGTGGCCGAAGAATGTGAGCCCGGCAATGTGACAGGGGCGGACGAGCGAGACCAAGCAAGTACCAACCTGAATCACAGGTTCTCTCTCCCATCCCCGCCGACTACCGCATCACCAAATGCATAAAAAGGAGAAAGACTTTTAAGATATAATTTGACTGGCCAGGTTAAAGATTGAATTAACCAGAAAAGTGGTCTCAAAACAATATTTCTTTTATAATTTTGAAAACCAAAAACAAATTGCGCAAAAGAGAAGAATTAGCCGGCTAACATAAAAAAAAACACAACAACAAATAAACCACGAAACTGATGCTTACCAGCTACCCGTGGGTGACCCAAAAGAGGCGGGTCAAACGACTCTCTCTGCCCTCTGTCCAGTCGAGAGGACAGCAGCGCAGATGCGGAAAAAGATGAAGTGATGTCTCTCTCCTACAGGCCGACTGTAGGAAGTGAAGGTACCGACTGTACCTTCGACGAAATGGTGAAGAACCAGGACCAGAGCAGGCGCTCCCAGAGACATCTTCCGCTCGAGTGAAGAGAAAACTTGCCTAAACGATGGCGGCCAACATGCCACGCTACGTCACGGTGAGAATACCTCAAGCCTAAGAGGAACCTTGCACGTGCGGCAGGTGGAGAAGACAGGTGAGAGGCCGATAGAGACAGCCAGTACAAAGAAAAAGATACCAGCCACCCGTGAACCTGCAGGATGAATTGCACGGGCAGTGGAATTAGAGAGAGAGAGAGAGAAAGTAAACCTAACCTGAGCTGAACTACACCAAAGGTGCAACCACACCACAAGCCCACATTAAGGGACGAATATACGACAAAACGACGACAACAACCAAATGAACAATTCCACCATCCTAGATGGGTCAATCGTCGTAGGCCTCGTGACAAACTCGTGACAAACCCCCCTTCTAAAAGCATCTGTTTCTCTGAGATACAGTGCTCCTTTGAACCTTGACGCATGTGCAAATTCACAACAATGGGACCGAACCCAACCCTCTGTGACCGACAGAGTACGACAAATCCAATACAAACATTCCACGATAGAATTCCACAGGGAGATACATAATACTACATTTATCAAACAACTAAGCAAACCTTCCAACAATGAAAATAACAATCCGAACCATTGGCGATTCACTACCGTTAACATCCTGAAGTGAAAACTGTCACTACACCTGATACAGAGGACCAAAAGGGGATATAACCCTGGTTGAGGGGGAGTGTCCCTCTGACTGATTTCTCCAATGTGCTGACTACGGAGCTCGGCTGAGATAGTCAGCATCCGTATTGCTGGAACCCTTGATATGGCGAAAAGTGAACGCATGGCTCTGCAGTTCCACTGCCCAACCCATGAGTCGACGACTGACTGGCCGGATCCGGTCCAGGTACTGGAGAGGATGGTGATCACTCTCCAGCACAAACTCATGGCCGTACAGTAGGGGTAAAACTTCCTGATGCCCCACACGACTGCTAAACACTCTTGTTCAATCGTGTGGTATCTAGTCTCTGCATCAGTGAGTTTTTTTGCTCGCGTAAGCAAGCGGTTGGAGTCCCTTCCCCTGATCCTGTAGCAACACTGCCCCAATCCCCACTGCAGAGCTTCAGTTCGCAGGACAAAAGGGAGACCGGGTCTGGGAGAGCCAGACTGGCGGGTGGTCAGGGCCATCTTCAAGGCGTCAAAAGCCTGTTGGCAACTCTCACCCAAACCAAACGTTCTGGCTTCCTCCCTTTCGTCAGGTCAGTGAGGGGCAGGGCAACCTTCGCAAAGTCCTGGATGAACTTGCGGTAGTATCCCGCAAGTCCAAGGAATGACCGCAATTCCCTTTTGGTACCAGGAGGCTTGGCACCTGCAATTTTGGCCACCTTGTCTTCCTCGGAGCGATCAAACCCCGCTGCAAATGATGCCCCAGAAAAGAAATCTCGTCCTGACCAAGCTGACACTTGGAAGGACGGGCTGACATCTGAACCTCGCGCAAACGAAGAAACAGGCGACGGAGGAGCGAGACATGCGAGTTCCACTCTACAGAAACTAAGTAACAGGTCATCCATGAAGTTGTTGAGATCCGGTGTATCGAGAGGGAGGAGCAATTGTCGCATGACGCGACTGAAAATTGCTCCAGCAGTTTTGAGGCCAAAATGGCATCACGTTCCACTGGAAACTGTCCCTCAGGCGTCGTGAATGCCGTTTTGGGTTTATCCTCTCGGCGCATGGGAATCTGCCAGTAACCCCTTTGCGAGATCAAACTTGGAGAAATAGCTGGCCTGACTCAGCTGAGCGAAGATTCTGTCGACATCCGCATAGGTTCGGCATCAACCGGAGAACCTTATTCAATCGACGAAAATCGACGCAAACCTCATTTTGCCATCCTTCTTCTTACCAGGAGGATGGGGGATGAGTACGGGAACTCGCGCGTTCAATGACCCCTAACCTTAGCATGGCCTGCACCTCCTGTTGGATGGCAGACGTCTGGGAGTGAGGCAGAGGGTACTGTTTAACCCTAATTGGGGTCTCGGTGGTTAGTTCCAGTGTACACTCGCCAAGGGTACTATGCAGGGGACGATCTGTGAGCACGTCCTGGAACTCCTGGCACAACCTGCGCAGCTGATCTGTCTGAGCTGAGGAGAGGTTTCGATCCAAAGCAAACATCCTGCCACGACTCTTCCTCAACGAGGGGAACCGTGGGGATGTCCTGAGCCACAGACACGGCATCTTCATCGCCACTCTCCGACGACAGGGTGAATCCCGCCTGGCACCGAGCTCGTCGCACGTACGCCTTCAAGAGGTTGGCGTGATACAGGCGTTCCTTGCCTCGTACGCGAACCTGATAGTCCCAGTCACCCACCCGACTGCAGACTACGAAGGGACCCTGCCAAGCAAGCTGCAACTTGTTCTTCTTCTGGGGAAGGAGAAGCAACACCTCATCACCTGGCTCAAACCATCGTTCCACACTACGCCTGTCGTACAGAGCCTTGTACTTGGTCTTTGCAGATTGCAAATGTTGCTGAGCAAGCTGGCAAGTATCAGCGATACGGTTGCGCAGGTCGACCACATAACGACTCTCCTCCTTAACAACAGGTTCCACATCGTCGTGGGTCCACATCTGCTTCAGGATGTTGGTGGGGTCCTCGTATGTTCTGCCATACAGGAGTTCGAATGGGGAAAACCGCATGCTTTCCTGTGGAACCTCCTGTAGGCGAACAGTACAGCCGGAATAAGCGATCCCACTCTCGAGGTTGCTCTGCACACAGGCGACGCAACATCTGCTTCAGCGTCCCATTGAAGCGCTCGACAAGGCCATTGGCCTGCGCATGATAGGGCGACGTTGTCTCCTTGTGAACGTTAAGCAGAGCGTTCACTTCCTGCATGATTTCGGACAAAAACTGGGTCCCTGGTCCGAAAGGATCTTCTGGGCACGCCAGTGCGCGTCCAAATCTGCCAGAGAGCTTCAGCAACCGTAGGGGCATCGATAGTCCTAAGTGGGACAGCCTCTGGATATCGAGTTGCGTAATCCACCACTACCAAAATGTAGCGGTGACCGCGATCGGATGGTGGCTTAATGGGTCCCACCAGGTCGACCCAACCTTGCTGAATGGCTCCCCAACCAGTGGCACTGACCCTAGGGGAACACGCCTCAAGCGACCCTTAGGCGTTGTCCGTTGGCAGATATCGCAACTGCGGCAGTACTGCCTAACCTGCGAGTTCATCCCTGGCCAGAAGAAATCCTGTCTAACTCGCTCGAGAGTCCGCTTTGAGCCCTTTATGACCTGCCATAGGTGAATCATGGGCCTGCCGGAGAACAGATTCTCTCAAGCTTGGGGAACGACAAGCTGCTTGGCCACCGATCTGCCTCAGTGAAAACCTAAAGAGGATCCCCTTAGTGGAGCTTGAAGCTCACCTTGGCGTGTCGGGCAGACTGAGCGGGACGACCCACCAGTTGTCGCAGGCGTTGGACATCCAAGTCCCTGGCCTGAAGACGGATCATGGTAGCAGGATCGGCCCTGGCCAGAACCTCGTCAGAGATCGGCTGTAGAACGGGACGCATTCTGTTCCTGCTTCTTGGGCTTTTGTGCGTGTGGTAACTCCCACACACGCCTGTACGGGCAGATCTGTAGACACGGACTGACTGCGTCCATCCGCAAAGGTGATAGTATTCCCTATGAGAAGGGAATACAGAGGTCGCCCCGCGATGGCCATACTTCGCCACAGAAGTAGGGGTGAGGAAATAGAAATGAGTACAGCCTCCAACCCGCACACATCATAACTAGCGCCCCGCCGGGCCTCAGGAGAAACCAAATCCTTATCCACAAAGATCGTTGATGCTCCCGAATCCCTGATGGTGTCAACCAAGGAAGACCCAACAACAGAGAGAAACACTGGGCACTCCGTACCACCAGAAGCTGGGATGGAACCCACTTATACCGAGGCACGAGGACGATGGAAAGGACTAGCCCCATGACTACCGGCAGCTTTAGGACAATCTTTCCTAATGTGGCCAGGACGACCACAAAGAAAACACAGTCGGGGTGCTGAGGCCCCCGAAGAACTGCCTGCCTTGTTCGACCCGCTAGCAGTCGTCGGCGCCTTATTGCCGCTAAATCCTGTGGAGGTCTTCCTGTCCGTATCTGGGCGGTGCCCATAAGCCCTACGGGCTTCAGCAAACACCTCAGCGGTTAATGAATCGCAGCCGCGAAATCCTGAGGTGCTGTCTCGCCTATACGGATCCTCAACTCTGGGGCACAGTGTTGGTGAGCTGTTCAATGAGAATCAGATCCTCCAGCTCCAGCTTAGCCAACTGACGCCAGTACCCTAGCGTTTTGCGCAGCCTATACTCCAAACTGCATGAAGGTCTCATCGTTGTTCTTCTTCATGGACCTGAACTTCCTCCTGTACGTTCTCTGGAGTAGTAGGTGAAACGCTTACGCAGAGCCAACTGCATGTCTGCATAAGACGCGCCTTCATTTAGAGTGAGCACACACTCCCTTGCAGCACCAGATAATCCAGAAAAAAGGTGCATGGCCTTTTGTTCCTCAGACAAATGGTATGAACTAGCAACCTTGTCAAAATGCTCTAAGAACATATCAATGTCCTCACTAGGTCTGAACTCTGGAAGCTTTAATTTTGGGCCTCGAACTATCGCTTGCCTGTCGATCAACCCCTGGTTTACAGACGTGGGAGTCCGTGAAAGAAGTTGTTCCATCTCTTCCCTACGTAGAGCCTCCTGTCTGGCAGCCTCCTCTCTGTGCAGAGCTGCTCTTCCCTACGCTGATCTAACTCTTCCCGACGGAGGGCTTCCTGTCTGACAGCATCTTCCCTACGCAAAGCAGCCTCCTCTCTGCGCTCTTCCCTACGCAGAGCTTCCTGCCTAGCAGCCTCTTCCCTACGCTGAGCAGCCTCTTCACTACGCTGCCGCTCCAGAAACATCAGGACGGAGGTGATGTCCTGGGCGGGGTTCACCACTCCCGATACGGGAGGATGACCCGTCTGACCCGTCCTTGGGTCTCGACCTTCCCATGAGAAAGTCCCCCGGGGCATACTCCCTACGAGGGGAAGCATGGAGAAGAGAGGGCTTTGGTTTCTGCGACTCAACAGAAGCCCACAGTTGCTTCGCTATACTCTGACGCTTCCGAGCGGAAGTGCCAGTCGGGGTCCAGCAGGAAAATCCCCTAGCGAAGAAGAAGTGAAAGTACTCGCTGGACTATCGGTTACAGCACTGGAATAAGTAGAGTCACTGTAGTCGAAGTACTGGTACTAATAGTAGGGACTACATTTTGAATACCTTTCTTCTTCGACGCACGCGTCGCCATAAACCCCCACGCGCCGGACGTCGCCATGACAATATCCTACGGTTCTCAAATACAGGGGAAGACAATTCCACTTGAAAAACAGATATTTTAGGGGAGTGTGTATATGTGTGTATGTGTGTGTGTGCGTGTGTGCGGACAAGTTCGGCTGCTCCCACTCTGGCAACACCGCGCTCCACAGCACGAGCAACAGTGCGGTGGGGCTCACCGAAAAAAAAAAAAAAAAAAAAACTATGTCCGGCTGCCCCCACTCTGGCAACACCGCGCTCCACAGCACGAGCAACAGTGCGGTGGGGCTGGCCGGAAAAAAACAAAAAACAAACTGGCAGACGGAATCCGGAGAGAGGAAAAAAGTGACACTAACGTCCGATACACACACCTATACTCAATAATCACCCGGTAAAAAAACTGGCTAACTACAAAACAGGAATGGAAGACTGAGCGGCAACAGAAAGGAAAGACTTACGGCCGAATCTGCGTGAGGCACCGGCGGAAGGAGGTCTGGGACGCGGTCGACTCCCCCTGGTCTCACCTCGACTCCCAGCCACACCAGATGTTCCTTCAGGCCACCAAGACTCCCTACACGCTAGAGTCACCCAGCCAACCACCCACGAACAAACACGACAAACTGACTAAACATATACAAAACAGACAGAACTGAACAGGTACTCCGCGAAACGAGAGAGACAGTCAGAGCCCTTCACATCCCGGACGAGCCCCCACAAATGTCACGACCGACCCCTGGAGGTCTGCCCTGACAGGATCGGTCTAAGTGGGAGTGAAGGGAGTGACTGACCTCACACGCCTCGCAGGAGACCACATAAGAACGATTACGATACAACACCCCATTTATTCACATCAACACACGCAATCACAAATAAATATTTCAACGCACGCACCATGCACAATCACAATCAAGCATTCCAACACGCACACATGCACAATCACAATCAAGCATCTCATACACGACATACACAATCATAATCATAAATAATAATTCCAGCACCATCCCTTTCCCTGTCATGTAGTGCCCTCACACTCCTGCCTCTCCAAAGTCTACTGGGAGCACCCTGTCGCACTAGGTGCCCCAAACCGGGTCGGTTCTTGAAGAGAGTTGTGCAAGGCCGACGTACACCTTGACACGCACCAAACAGACGGTGGAGAGCGCGTCTCGGGGACGGGGCGTTGTTGCCGGAGGTCCTAGACGGGATCAGGACCGTCCAGCCAAGTCCACGGGCTTTCCACCAGTACGTGGCCTCAACCAGTGCGTGGTCCCCACCAGTGCGTGGCCCCAACCAGTGCGCGTTACCAACCAGTGCGCGGTCCCAACCAGCGTGCGTTACCAACCAGTGGGCAGTCCCAACCAGTGCGTGGCCCCAACCAGTGCGTGCTCCGGGTGAAGTCTCCGGGAGGAGGGAAAAGGTAACTGGGGGAAAGTAGAAAGACGGGTACTGGAAACCCCGCAGTCAGTACTGTCTGACACATGCTGTTAACCTTAACAGCCACTCGCATGATGGGCGAGGGGAGGTCTACTAAATACACCAACACCAGCTCAACACAGACCCGAGCATAACAACGGCGAACCAACCAAATCAGGAATGTTCGTTAAAGTCTTCTCATACGAAGCAGGTAAGAGACTGCATTAAATTAACGAGCTATAAAACAAATATGAATTATCTTCATCCTTTCTCTCACTCACGTTTAACATTTTCCTTTCTTAGGAATTGAACTAATAAAGCAACCATGGCTTTACATCTGCCACCACATTTGCAAATAATAATAATTCAATGGCACAATTATCCCCACATTTTATGGCAACATTTCAAAATAACACAAATTTCCCACCACGCATCCAAACGACTAATCATGCGTACGCACGCTCGCGAACATAAAACTCGTTCTCCTTGCACACAAACAGACGGTGCCGAAGAATGTGAGCCCGGCAATTGTGACAGGGGCGGACGAGCGAGATCAAGCAAGTACCAACCCTGAATCACCAGGTTCTCTCCCATCCCCGCCGACTACCGCATCACCAAATGCATAAAAAGGAGAAAGACTTTTAAGATATAATTTTGACTGGCCAGGTTAAAGATTGAATTAACCAGAAAAAGTGGTCTCAAACAATATTTCTTTTATAATTTGAAAACAGAAACAAATTGCGCAAAAGAGAGAATTAGCCGGCTAACAAAAAAAAAACCACAACACAAATAAACACGAAACTGATGCTTACCAGCTACCCGTGGGTGACCCAAAAGAGGCGGGTCAAACGACTCTCCTCTGCCCTCTGTCCAGTCGAGAGGACAGCAGCGCAGATGCGGAAAAAGATGAAGTGATGTCTCTCTCCTACAGGCCGACTGTAGAAGTGAAGGTACCGACTGTACCTTCGACGAAATGGTGAAGAACCAGGACCAGAGCAGGCGCTCCCAGAGACATCTTCCGCTCGAGTGAAGAGAAAACTTGCCTAACGATGGCGGCCAACATGCCACGCTACGTCACGGTGAGAATACCTCAAGCCTAAGAGGAACCTTGCACGTGCGCAGGTGGAAAGACAGGTGAGAGGCCGATCGAGACAGCCAGTACAGAAAAAGATACCAGCCACCGTGAACCTGCAGGATGAATTGCACGGGCAGTGGAATTAGAGAGGAGAGAGAGAAAGTAACCTAACCTGAGCTGAACTACACCAAAGGTGCAACCACACCACAAGCCACATTAAGGGACGAATATACGACAATAACGACGACAACAACCAAATGAACAATTCCACCATCCTAGATGGGTCAATCGTCGTAGGCCTCGTGACAAACTCGTGTACACATATAATATAATATATATATATATATATAATATATTATATATAATATATATATATATATATATATATAATATATAAATATATACACAATCAAAGTAGATAAAAAATCCAAACAAACAAGATTAAAATTTCCCAATTTTCGGCTTTATTTGCGTTCGTCAGGGGGCACAGACTGTGACACTGAAAAGCTCGCATTCTCCACCTCAGACCCTGAACACGAATCACGAATGTATGCAGTTGGATAAAGGCACCTTAATTAAATGTTTTAACTTTGAAATAAAACATTGAGTAAAAAACATCGCATCAACAGGAAACATGGAATTAGGACGGAGTGAGGTGGGGGGGGGGGGGGGGGTTACAACAATAGGTTGGCCATAATTTTGATTACCACCACAGACCACGACCTTGACATATACAACGTGAGTGAGTGAGTGAGAGAGAGAGGAGAGAGAGAGAGAGAGAGAGAGAGAGAGAGAGAGAGGAGAGAGAGAGAGAGAGAGAGAGCGAGCGAGCGAGCGAGCGTGGGGGAGGGGGGGGATTCCACGTCCGGAGAGCAGCAAAAGGAAAACTTCCACCAGGCCTGTTACATGGGGGATGAGGTAAAAGAGACCACGCACGAGAACCATTATTGTTATGAGCTCACGTCAATGTGCACATGCTCACAAACACCAACTGCACGAGCGCACACACACACACACACACACACCACACAGAGGACGGGGAATAATAGAATATTGTAGTGTTTTATACATACAAAATATATATTTATAAAATATATTTAATATATATATATATATATATATTATATATATATATATAAAAAATGAAGGTAAAACCCTGGAGTAGGCGGACACCACTCAGGATGTGTGGGTGCATGCTGATCTAGAAACTGGCCAGTCACAACGCAGATGTGCCTGCATTTATTTTTCTGCGTTATTATATATACTACATACATACAACATACATACATACATACATACATACATATTGTTGTTATGCACTTCGAGAGGATGGGAGGTATTGATGTATGCATGTATAAATTATTATGTCAAAGAAACAATACTGTGCCCATCTGCATATAAGTTTCAATTATTCTATGGTGTTGATGTAATTGCGATAAAATGTAGTCGATTAAAAGTTTTTTTTTGTTTTTGTTTTTAATCCGAAAAGCTTTGAAACGTAAATATATCCCTCTGCATGTGTCGAGCTACGGGGGTGTTCAATGTTGCAAATTTTGGTCGCCATTGGGGCATAGTTTATGCCCTTATTTCATAGGTTGCACCCCACTCAATCCACCAGTAGTGATAACAAATGGATGACTGTCAATTTTCTTATGCGGGCACGCATGCGTGATTCTTTTCAGGCTGGTCGATCATGCTATGAGAATCAAACAAAACATCCACAGACAGTCATTGGGATCGTTTAAATGGGGGATTTAATTTTTGGAGGTAGTTCTCGCTCCCCCCCCCCCACTCTCTCTCTCCCCTCTTCTCCTCTCTCTCTTTCTCTCTCTCTCTCTCTCTCTCCCCTCTCTTCTCTCTCTCTCTCCCCTCTCTTCTCTCTCTCTCTCTCTTGTCATTCGCATGGTAAAACGTCATCTGAGAACTGCAAGACATGGAATATTGTGAGGGTGGTGTGGTACTACTGATGGTGGTGGCTTCTTGCCATGATGCTGTGAGGATGACGCTGGGGGAAAACGTGGTGCTGAGTGCGCGCGCGTGCGTGTGTGTATGTATGTATGAGAGAGAGAGGAGAGAAGAGAGAGAGAGAGAGAGAGAGAGAGAGAGGAGAGAGAGAGGAGAACAAACGACGAACGAAATTTGTGAGCGCGCATGGCATGTTGTGGTGTATGTATTAATGAGAGAGAGGGGAGAGAGAGAGGAGGAGGGGGAGAGAGAAGGAGAGAGAGAGAGAGAACCGACGAACGAAATTTGTGTGCGCGCATGCGGGGTGTGTATGTATGTATGTATGTGTATGAGAGAGAGAGAGAGAGAGGAGAGAGAGAGAGAGGGGACAGAGAGAGAGAGAGATGGGGAGGGGGGAGGGAGGTTAGAGGGAGGGAGGGTAAGGGATGGAAGGAGTGTTACAAGTCGTGGTGTAGCGGCACATCCGCGAGTGTTGTTTTCAAAGTATGCTTTGTCTCTGACAACTGATGACAGTCAGCATGAATGACAAACAAACCCAGCATGCTTTGTCTCTGACAACTGACTGACAGTCAGCTTGAATGACAAACAACCCCAGCATGCTTTGTCTCTGACTTCAGCATGAATGACAAACAACCTCAGCATGCTTTGTCTCTGACAGTCAGCATGAATGACAAACAACCCTCAGCATGCTTTGTCTCTGACAGCTCACTGACGTCAGCATGAATGACAGCGTCTTTCCTTCTGTTGACTTAAATTAAAGGTAAATAGGTGTGGAAGCGAAAAGGGGGGGGGGGGGGTGCGACGTAGGGAATGGTGTGAAGACAGAGACGGAGGGGGGGGTGAGCAGGACGGTTGGGGGTGGGGGAAAGGGGGGGGGCGGGGGGGGGGGGGGGGGGGGGGGGGGAGGGCAGAGGAAAGGGGGAAGGAAAGGGACGAGTTGTACCCCTTTATTAATAATAAAAATTAAAAATTTAATAATAATAATGAATACTTTTATAGCGCCTATTCTCGGCAAAGAGGCCAAGTCGAGAAGCGCTTTACAATCAACACTCGTTCCCAAAACGGGTGCCTCCCTGGGTAGTCCCGACTGAAGAGTTGCCGGGCTGGCGCTTCATTCAGTCGTTTCCAGTGTCACCCAGTCAGTATCGCTCAATATTGATCATCATTTTCCTTCCTTCATTCATTCTTTCCATTTCTCACGCAGGGTGCATGCTATGTGTAACGTGTCATCCATACCAACGGCCAACTGGCCTTCTCTTCCGAAAGTTGGTGATGGGATTTTACGTGTGTGCAAGATGTTATGCGTGCGTTCACACACGGAACCTCGGTTTATTTGTCTCATTCGAAGGACTGTATGGGGAAATGGAGTCAGAACCCAAAGTTCACTCCGAGGGAAAAATCCCCTGTACCGAACGCCCCGGCGGATGTCGAACCCGCAATCCCGGATCACCAAGATTACGTGTCCGGGCGCTCTACCCAAATGAGGGTATTCCCGGCCCATTCCATCTCCGCAAAGGCAAACCACAAAACCCCAGCACTGCCGGGTTCAGTGTGGCGGAAATTACGAGGCCATCGATCCAGCTCCCCAGTCAGTTTGCCGGTGTCGACGTGGTTGGACGTTCTGCCCTTGGTGATTCTGTTCACTGTCATGCTTCGCTTCGGGATTCATGGGACCTCCCCCCCCCCCCCCCCCCCCCCCCACCCCCCCCCCCCCGAAGTAATGATTCTGGGCTTCACCTCTGTTACCCCGTCAAGTGTAGGAGAGACGGGCTCACGATCCCCTGAGAGAGTGGGGGGCTGGGTCTACGTTCGAAACTTGTTGAAAGATTTTTGCTTTTGACGTGTCACAAAGTTTCGGACTTTTCACGAAGAATCCGGGTTGGGTGGGCATGCGTTTTTCGTCTATCAGTTGTTTGTCTGAGTTTCTCTCTTCTCGCCCCTCTCTCTCGCCCAACCCACACTTCCATCAACAACACACCCACACACACAACACACAAAACCACACACCCCCACCCCACCACAAACACGTGCGCGCGCACACACGCACAAAATGCATATACACATGGACACATGCGAGAGGGGGAGAGAGAGAGAGAGAGAGAGAGAGAGAGAGGTGTGTGTGTGTGTGTGTGTGTGTGTGTGTGTGTGTGTGTGTGTGTGTTTGGAGACTGGCCCAGCAGATCCTAAACATTTAGGGGTTGACCAGGGCGATGTGTTGATGAACAGACGAGGCCTGTGCTGGTGTCATAGCCTCCTCTCTGTCCTTCTTGCTTTCTTTGTTGTTTGCGAATTTGTGTGTGTGTGAAATTGCAGAGTATTACAGAGCAAACTCAGCATCGCCAATGCATTTAACAACGAAAGTGAACACTTTACCGAAACTGGAGATTTTAAATAAAGTTAAACAACAGTTGTAAATGGTGGAAGAAAGAAAGAAAAAAAGCAGATTAAAGGAGAAAAACATCGATCAATTAACAAATTGAAAGTGAGAAACGGAAGGAGTGAGGTTTTGATGGCTGCGGCAAAGAAAAACACAGTGTTAACCGATGCATCCATTAGCTGTGTGTCGACTACTCAAACCCCCTTTTCCCCCCCCCCCCCCCCCCCGCAGTCACTAAAAACACATTGTTAGAGCTACTCAATCATGCACAACACCATGAGAGGACCAGAGGACGGGCAATAATATGAATATTGTAGTGTTTTATACATACATATATATATATATATATATATATATATATATATATATATATATATATATATATATATATATATATAAAAAATGAAGGTAAAACCCTGGAGTAGGCTGGACACCACTCAGTGATGTGTGGGTGCACTGCTGATCTAGAAACTGGCCAGTCACAACGCAGATGTGCCTGCATTTATTTTTCTGCGTTATTATATATACATACATACATACATACATACATACATACATACATACATACATATTGTTGTTATGCACTTCGAGAGGATGGGAGGTATTGATGTATGCATGTATAAATATTAATTATGTCAAGAAACAATACTGTGCCCATCTGCATATAAGTTTCAATTATTCTATGGTGTTTGATGTAATTGCGATAAAAATGTAGTCGATTAAAAGTTTTTTTTTGTTTTTGTTTTTAATCCGAAAAAGCGTGAAACGTAAATATATGCCTCTGCATGTGTCGAGCTACGGGGGTGTTCAAATGTTGCAAACTTGGTCGCCATTGGGGCATAGTTTATGCCCTTATTTCATAGGTTGCACGCCACTCAATCCACCAGTAGTGATAACAAATGGATGACTGTCAATTCTTATGCGGGCACGCATGCGTGATTCTTTTCAGGCTGGTCGATCATGCTATGAGAATCAAACAAAACATCCACAGACAGTCACTTGGGATCGTTTAAATGGGGGATTTAATTTTTGGAGTAGTTCTCGCTCCCCCCCCCCCATCTCTCTCTCTCTCTCTCTCTCTCTCTCTCTCTCTTTCTCTCTCTCTCTCTCTCTCTCTCTCTCTCTCTCTCTCTCTCTCTCTCTCTCTCTCTCTCTCTCTCTTCTTGTCATTCGCATGGTCAACGTCATCTGAGAACTGCAAGACATGGAATATTGTGAGGGTGGTGTGGTACTACTGATGGTGGTGGCTTCTTGCCATGATGCTGCTGAGGATGACGCTGGTGGAACGTGGTGCTGACGTGCGCGCGCGTGCGTGTGTGTATGTATGTATGAGAGAGAGAGAGAGAGAGAGAGAGAGAGAGAGGAGAGAGAGAGAGAGGAGAGAGAGAGAACGAACGAACGAACGAAATTTGTGAGCGCGCATGCATGTGTGTGTGTATGTATGTATATGAGAGAGAGAGAGAGAGAGAGAGAGAGAGAGAGAGAGAGAGAGAGAGAGAGAGAGAGAACCGACGAACGAAATTTGTGTGCGCGCATGCGTGTGTGTATGTATGTATGTATGTGTATGAGAGAGAGAGAGAGAGGAGAGAGGAGAGAGAGAGAGACAGAGAGAGAGAGAGATGGGGAGGGGGGAGGGAGGGTAGAGGGAGGGAGGGTAAGGGATGGAAGGAGTGTTACAAGTCGTGGTCGTAGCGGCACATCCGCGAGTGTTGTATTCAAAGTATGCTTTGTCTCTGACAACTGACTGACAGTCAGCATGAATGACAAACAACCCCCAGCATGCTTTGTCTCTGACAACTGACTGACAGTCAGCATGAATGACAAACAACCCCCAGCATGCTTTGTCTCTGACAGTCAGCATGAATGACAAACAACCTCAGCATGCTTTGTCTCTGACAGTCAGCATGAATGACAAACAACCCTCAGCATGCTTTGTCTCTGACAGCTCACTGACAGTCAGCATGAATGACAGCGTCTTTCCTTCTGTTGACTTAAATTAAAGGTAAATAGGTGTGGAAGCCGAAAAGGGGGGGGGGGGGGGATGCGACGTAGGGAATGGTGTGAAGACAGAGACGGAGGGGGGGGTGAGCAGGACGGTTGGGGGTGGAGGAGGGGGGGGGGGGGGGGGGGGGGGGGGGGGGGGGGGGGAGGGCAGAGGAAAGGGGGAAGGAAAGGGACGAGTTGTAGCCCATATTAATAATAATAATAATAATAATAATAATAATGAATACTTATATAGCGCCTATTCTCGGCTAGAGGCCAAGCTCGAAGCGCTTTACAATCAACACTCGTTTACACAACGGGCTGCCTACCTGGGTAGTGCCGACTGAAGAGTTGCCAGCTGGCGCTTCATTCAGTCGTTTCCAGTGTCATCCAGTCAGTATCGCTCAATATTGATCACTCATTTTCCTTCCTTCATTCATTCTTTCCATTTCTCACGCAGGGTGCATGCTATGTGTAACGTGTCATCCATACCAACGGCCAAACTGGCCTTCTCTTCCGAAAGTTGGTGATGGGATTTTACGTGTGTGCAAGATGTTATGCGTGCGTTCACACACGGAACCTCGGTTTATAGTCTCATTCGAAGGACTGTATGGGAAATGGAGTCAGAACCAATGTTCACTCCGAGGGAAAAATCCCCCTGTACCGAAACGCCCGGCGGATGTTCGAACCCGCAATCCCAGGATCACCAAGATTACGAGTCCGGCGCTCTACCAAACTGAGCTATTCCGGCTCCCATTCACATCCTCCGCAAAGGACAAACCACCAAAACCCCAGCACTGCCGGTTCAGTGTGGCGGAATTACGAGGCCATCGATCCAGCTCCGCAGTCAGTTTGCCCGGTGATCGACGTGAGGGTTGGACGTTCTGCCCTTGGTGATTCTGTTCACTGTCATGCTTCGCTTCGGGATTCATGGGACCTCCTCCCCCCCCCCCCCCCCCCCCCCCCCCCCCCCCCCGAAGTTAATGACTTCTGGGCTTTCACCTCTGTGTACACCCGTCAAAGCTGGTAGGAGAGACGGGCATCACGATCCACCTGAGAGGTGGGGGGCTGGGTCTACGTTCGAGAACTTGTTGGAAAGAGATTTTCTGCTATGACAGTGTCACAAGTTTCGTGACTTTTCACGAAGAATCCGCGGTTGCTGGGCATGCGTTCTCCGTCTATCAGTCTGTCTGTCTGAGTTTCTCTCTCTCGCCCTCTCTCTCGCCCAACCCACACATCCATCCCACACACACACACACACACACACACACACACACACACACACACACACACACACACGTGCGCGCGCACACACGCACACACATGCATATACACATGGACACATGCGAGAGAGAGAGAGAGAGAGAGGAGAGAGAGAGAGAGAGTGTGTGTGTGTGTGTGTGTGTGTGTGTGTGTGTGTGTGTGTGTGTGTGTGTTTGGAGACTGCCCAGCAGATCCTAATCATTAGGGCTTGACCAGGGCGATGTGTTGATGAACAGACGAGGCCTGTGCTAGGTCTGGTCCATAAGCCCTCTCGTCTCTGTCCTTCTTGCTTTTCCTTTGTTCGTTTGCCGATAATTTGTGTGTGTGTGTGAAAATTGCAGAGTATTACATGAGCAAACATCAGACATCGCACAATGCATAAACAACGAAAGTGAACACATCAGTTTTACCGACAACAGTGTTGAGATTTTAAAGTAAAGTTAAACAACAGTTGTAAATGGTGGCAAGAAGAGAAAGAAAAAAAAGCCAGTATCTAAAGGAGAAAAACAATTCGATCAAATTCAACAAACATTGAAAAGTGAAGAAAACGGCAAGGAGCTGAGGTTTTGATGGCTGCAGGCAAAGAGAGAAACACAAGTTGTGTAACCAGACTGCCAATCCATTAGCTGTGTGATCGACTAACTCAACCGCTCTCCCCCCCCCCCCCCCCCCCCCCCCCCCCCACATCCTTCGCCTCACTCTCCTCCTCCTGTCGCTGTTGGTCACTAACTGTACGGGGGGGGGGGGGGGGGGGGGGGCTGTCAGTGAATACAAGTACCTGTGTTTAGTTCAGTTCAGTTCGGTGGTTTATTTAACGTCTTTCCATCGTCAGATGATATTGGACACTGAAATTTTTTTTTTAGAAAAAGAATAAAACCCCTCCACACTTAGCATATTATCCATGTTAAGTCCTTTCAAACCCACATCTGATACAATTATGCATATTGATTCAACAACGCCTACCTTGCGCTGAAGAGATCAAAACTTAGTGACAGACTCGTTCATGTTCATTGTCCTGTTTGTTTGTGTCTTGCCTGAAGAAGACCCGAGAGGTCGAAACGCGTCGTGTTTTGTCTTGTGGCTCGTTTGTCCACGTTTCTCTTGGCGGTTCGCAAACATTTATTTAAAATAAGTGAAATACCCTAGTGGTACACAACATTGTTGTTCTTTAAGAAAAGAATTTTGCAACCCGTGACTGCGAAATAACCATGGCAATGTCAGCAACATATGGACCGTAATTATAAGACAGTAGTGACATTATCCAAGTTATTCAACTCGATACCTTTCTCCGATAAGAGCGAGGTCAACACTGAGCATTCAAACAAAAGATGGTGTACAGAAATGTTTTCTCTGCAGACACAAGTAATACCATGAGAATATTTTAGTGTTCCATGTATGCAGCCTTAATTTATGAATTAATCTAATTAATTTGGATTCTCTCTTGAGGGCACATAAGACCGTATGGCGAAAGCTTGGCTGTGTCTGGAGTGGCACTGTCTTCATCTGTCCGTGGGCATGGGTGGTTGGGTCTGTGGGGTGGCTCGGCAGCTGGAGGGTGGTGTTTCTCGCCGGTGGGCTCTGCAGTCATGAAATACGGGCTGGTACACCCATGGGGGATGCTATTTTAAGGCTGTTATGAGTTGCATCCTGCAGTCTGATTTACCTCTGTTCAGGAGCAGTTATGTCCCTTGATATCTTAATGGAGTGTCCTGCGCGTGCCTGTACCCATCGTCAACACAGCGCAGGCCTCCAAGGGTGGTACAGGGCTGCTCTAAAGGCAGGTGAAGACAGTGCTTCTCTGGGTCCTCCCCAGCACCTTCGGGTGTTCTTTTTCTTCTTTGCCTTAACTAGGCTGACCTGGAGAAAGGTCCAGTGACGGTGAGGAAAGACCCACTGACCACAGGGAAAGTCCTGTTGACAGTGGGAAAGACTACAACTTTGGATTCTCTCTTGAGGGCACATAAGACCGTATGGCGAAAGCTTGGCTGTGTCTGGAGTGGCACTGTCTTCATCTGTCCGTGGGCATGGGTGGTTGGGTCTGTGGGGTGTGCTCGGCAGCTGGAGGGTGGTGTTTCTCGCCGGTGGGCTCTGCAGTCATGAAATACGGGCTGGTACACCCATGGGGGATTTTAAGGCTGTTATGAGTTGCATCTGCAGTCTTTATTTACTCTGTTCAGGAGCAGTTATGTCCCTTGATATCTTAATGGAGTGTCCTGTGCGTGCCTGTACCATCGTCAACACAGCGCAGGCCTCCAAGGGTGGTACAGGGCTGCTCTAAAGGCAGGTGAAGACAGTGCTTTCTGGGTCCTCCCCAGCACCTTCGGGTGTTTCTTTTTCTTCTGAATTAATCTAACAATGTGCCTTGGGACAAGATGGTTAAGTAGCCATTTTTAAAAAACTAAAATTCTATTTATGTTTATACTTGTCCATAATTTAAAACTAATTCACAAGAGGACAAATCTAAGGGATTGTTTTAATAAATGTTCGGCGTTTCTATTTGGTCCTTCTTTTGCAAGACTGTCTGCTATTTCATTCCACTTTATACCACAGTGAGATGGGACCTGACAAAAAATCAATTGTTATGTAGCCTACCTGGGTTGTGGGCGTCAGGGGGGCACGTGCACTCTTCCCACCTCCATGTCCCATCCCCCATTCCCTGGTATCTTCCCTCCCTCCCCCCCCTCCCCCCCTCCCCCCCCCCCCCCCCCCCCCCTCCCCCCCCCCCCCCCCCCCCCCCCCCCACACACACACACAGAGGATAGGTATCGCGTTGCATTTGTGCTTTACGTGTTAAAAGTTCCCGTGCAGCAAATTGTATATTAAAGTACTCTTTATTATGACTCTTTTATATTTTTTTTTCTTTCTTTTTCTGAGATGTTGAGGTATGGGTTGTGTAGTTACGCTTGTTCTTTTTCCGTCTGTTGATTTTTGTTTACTTTCCATCTTGTTTTGTGTGTGTGTGTGTTTTCCCCTTCTTTTCCTTCTTTCATTCCTTTTGGCTTTCTTCTTCCTTTTACGGCTTCCTTCTGTCCATTCTTTCTGGACTCTTTCCTTTCTCCATTCTCTTTTCCTTCCTTGATTTATTCTTTTTCCCCCTTATTGCTGCTTTTCTGTCTTCCTTCCCTTCCTTCTTTCTTTCTGTCCTTTCTTTCTGTCCTTCCTTCTTTCTGTCTGTCCTTTCTTTCTGTCTATCCTTTCTTTCTGTTCTTTTTCTCCTTTCTTTCTGCCCTTTCTTTTTCTCCTTCTTTCCTTCTGTCCTTTTCTTCCGTCCTTCGTTCTTTCTGTCCTTTCTTTCTGTCTATCCTTCTTTCTTTCCGTCCTTTCTTTCTTTCTCGCCTTTCTTTCTGTCCTTTCTTTTTCTCCTTCTTTCTGTCTGTCCTTTCTTTTTCTCCTTCTTTCATTCTGTCCTTTCTTTTTCTCCTTCTTTCTTTCTGTCCTTTCTTTTTCTCCTTCTTTCTTTCTGTCCTTTCTTTTTCTCCTTCTTTCTTTCTGTCCTTTCTTTTCTCTTCTTTCTTTCTGTCCTTTCTTTTTCTCCTTCTTTCTTTCTGTCCTTTCTTTTTCTCCTTTCTTTCCGTCCTTTCTTTCTCGCCTTTCTTTTTGTCCTTTCTTTTTCTCCTTTCTTTCTGTCCTTCTTTCTATTTCTCCTTCTTTCTCTCTGTTCTTCTTTCTTTCTTTCTGTCCTTCCTTCTTTCTTTCTGCCACTCTTGTCCTTCAGTTTAAACTGGATGTCTTTTTTCATTCAAATTGAAAGTGAGGTCTCGCTAAGATCTTCCCACCACCAGCCCACCTCGCCCCACTCTTTTAAACATCTCTCTGTCTCTGTCTCTCTGTATATATATATGCGTTATGTGTATGTGTGTGCGAGTGTGTACGCGCGCGTGTGTGTGTGTGTGTGTGTGTGTGTGGTGTGTGTGTGTGTTTCCCTCACACATCCCCATTTATTACCGTTCCCTTTCACTTTGATTAACGTCCTGTTCGGTTAACATTGTGTAGTTGTACTGTTATCTTGTTCGGAGAATCTCTCCTCTCTCTCTCTCTCTCTCTCTCTCTCTCTCTCTCTCTCTCTCTCTCTCCATCCCTCCCTCTCTCTCTTCTCTCTCTCCCTCCCTCCCTCCCTCCTTCCCCCTCTCCCTCTCTCTCTTGCTCTTGCTCTTTTCTTGTCAGTCACATCATCAGCGTCATCACAGAATTGCGAAACTGACTATGCCGTGGGTGGTGGTGGTGCCGCTAGTGGTGGTGGCTTGTTGCCATGATGATGTGGATGATGATGCTGATGCTATGTAATGCTGGTGAGCGCGCGTTGTGTGTGTGTGTGTGTGTGTGTGTGTGTGTGTGTGTGTGTGTGTGTGTGTGTGTGTGTGTGAGAGAGAGAGAGAGAGAGAGAGAGAGGGAGAGGAGAGAGAGAGAGAGAGAAGATGGGAGGAAGGGGGCAGGCGGGAGGGGAGGGTAGAGGAGGGGAGGGTAGAGGAGGGGAGGGTAGAGGAGGGGAGGGTAAGGGATAGGAAGGGTGTTATACTAGTATTATGAGTGGCATGTCTGTGAGTGTTTAATTCAAACATCTCCCGGTGGGCTTTGTCTCCATGAGTGTTGAATTCAGAGATCTCCCAGTGTGCTTTGTCTCCATGAGTGTTGAATTCAGAGATCTCCCAGTGTGCTTTGTCTGTGAGTATTGAATTCAAACGTCTCCCAGTACGCTTTGTCTCTGTGAGTGTTAAATTCAAAGATCTCCCAGTACGTTTTGTCTATGTGAGTGTTAAATTCAGGGATATCCCTGTGCGCTTTGTCTCTGTGAGTGTTAAAGTCAAAGATCTCCCAGTGTGCTTTGTCTCTGTGAGTGTTCAATTCAAAGATCTCCCAGTACGCTTTGTCTCTGTGAGTGTTCAATTCAAAGATCTCCCAGTATGCTTTGTCTCTGTGAGTGTTAAATTCAAAGATCTCCCAGTACGCTTTGTCTCTGTGAGTGTTCAGTTCAAAGATCTCCCAGTACGTTTTGTCTCTGTGAGTGTTAAATTCAAACATCTCCCAGTACGTTTTGTCTCTGTGAGTGTTCAATTCAAAGATCTCCAGTATGCTTTGTCTCTGTGAGTGTTAAATTCAAAGATCTCCCGGTACGCTTTGTCTCAGTGAGTGTTCAGTTCAAAAATCTCCCGGTATGCTTTGTCTCTGTGAGTGTTAAATTCAAACGTATCCCAGTACGCTTTGTCTCTGTGAGTGTTAAATTCAAAGATACCCCACTATGTTTTGTCTCTGTGAGTGTTAAATTCAAAGATCTCATAGTACGCTTTGTCTCTGTGAGTGTTGAATTCAAAGATCTCCCAGTGTGCTTTGTCTCTATGAGTGTTAAATTCAAAGATCTCCTAGTACGCTTTGTCTCTGTGAGTGTTGAATTCAAAGATCTCCACTGTGCTTTGTCTTTGTGAGTGTTGAATTAAAAGATCTGCCAGGATGCTTTGTCTCTGTGAGTGTTCAATTCAAAGATCTCCCAGTGCGCTTTGTGTCTGTGAGTGTTGAATTCAAACGTCTCCTAGTATGCTTTGTCTCTGTGAGTGTTAAATTCAAACATGTCACAGTGTGCTTTGTCTCTGGGAGTGTTAAATTCAAACATGTCACAGTGTGCTTTGTCTCCGGGAGTGTTAAATTCAAACATGTCACAGTGTGCTTTGTCTCTGTGAGTGTTGAATTCAAAGATCTCTCGGTATGCTTTGTCTCTGGGAGTGTTAAATTCAAAGATGTCCCAGTATGCTTTGTCTCTGTGGGTGTTGAATTCAAAGATCTCCCAGCATGCTTTGTCTCCAAAAACTAACCGAAAGTGAGCATGACTGATACGACGTCTTCCATCTGCTGAATTCAAAGGAAAAGGTGGGGAAGCCAAGTGGAGAGGGGGGGGGGGGGGGTGTGAGGAGGGGCGTGAAGAGAATTGGGGAGGGGAGGGTTATGACAAAGACGGAAGGGGCGCAAGAGATGTGGTGATAGAGGCGGAGGGAGGGGAGGAGGAGGAGGAGGGACGAGTTGTAGCCCGTGCTCCATTCACGTCCTCTGCCATGGACAAACCCCCAAACCCCAGCACTGCCGGGTTCAGTGTGGCGGAATTACGAGGCCATCGATCCAGCTCCGCAGTCAGTTTGCCCGATGATCGACGTGAGGGTTGGACGTTCTGCCCTTGGTGAGTCTGTTTACTGTCGTGCTTCGCTTCCGGATTCATGGGACCCCCCACCCCCCACCCCCGAAGTTAATGACTTCTGGGCTTTCGCCTCTGTGGACACCGTCACGTCAAAGCTGGTAGGAGAGACGGGCATCACGATCCACCCTGAGAGAGTGGGGGGCTGGGTTTTATGTTGAGCAGTATGTTGAAGGTAGATTTTCTACGGCAGTCATAAGTTTATTGGGTTTTTTCACGGAGAATCCGTGACGGTTGGGCATGTGCTCTCTCTCTCTCTCTCTCCTCTCTCTCTCTCTCTCTCTCTCTCTCTCTCTCTCTCTCTCTCTCTCTCTCTCTCTCTCTCTCTCTCTCTCTCTGTCTGTCTGTCTGTGTCTCTCTCTCTCACAGTCTGCCCCTCGTACACATACACACAATACATACACATATCCCTACCCCCCACATATGTACAAATGTACACACACATGGCAAGGTACACCCACGCACACGTGAACACCCACCCACCACAACACACACACACACTCACGCACACACACACACACACACTTACCTACACAACACAACACCACACCACACCCCAACAGTCTCTCTCTCTCTCTCTTCTCTCTCTCTCTCTGTGTGTGTGTGTGTGTGTGTGTGTGTGTGTGTGTGTGTGTGTGTGTGTGGACTGCTCAGCCGTTCATGTATTCAGGCCTGACCAGCACGATGGATTGCTGTACAGAAGCGGCCTCTGTTAGCATTGGTCCCCGAGACACCCCTTCTCATTTCTTCGTTTACACTTTCATTGATATTATTTTTTCCCCCCATAATTTCTGCAAACATCACTATCGCATGTGCAAACGACCTACATTGTATAATGCCTAAGCAACAGAAACGAATGAAACAGTTATACTGACAAATGTACTGGTGTTAGAATTTAAAAAAAAAAATGACAGGAGTAAATGGCGGGAACAGAAAAGTCAGTAACTAAGTGGAAACATAGTACAAGTTAAAGAAAACCTAAGACAGGAATCGGCTCAGCTTGTCATGGCTCCAGCTCAGGTTGTCATGGCTCCAGCTCAGCTTGTTATGGCTCCAGCTCAGCTTGTTATGGCTCCAGCTCAGCTTGTCATGGCTCTAGCTCAGCTTGTCATGGCTCCAGCTCAGCTTGTTATGGCTCCAGCTCAGCTTGTCATGGCTCCAGCTCAGCTTGTCATGGCTCCAGCTCAGCTTGTCATGGCTCCAGCTCAGCTTGTCATGGCTCCAGCTCAGCTTGTCATGGCTCCAGCTCAGCTTGTCATGGCTCCAGCTCGGCTTGTCATGGCTCCAGCTCAGCTTGTTATGGCTCCAGCTCAGCTTGTCATGGCTCCAGCTCAGCTTGTCATGGCTCCAGCTCAGCTTGTTATGGCTCCAGGCCAAAAGAGAAACACTAGGTGCCCAGACTGCCAGTCCATAAACCACGTGATCGACTTGCACAACCCCCATCTTCTGCCTCCTTTTCCGCCTCCGGTCACTGTATGTCTCTAACTGTAGAAAAAAAACAGGAGCGGTCGGTCAATAACAAGTACCTGGCTTGTGGGCACCAAGGGCACACATACCCTCCCCACTTCCATCTCCTTTCTCCCCTCCCCCCCCTCTCCTGTCACCCGCACATAGAAAGATGTGGCAATGTATTTGTACCTTAAGTGTACTACTCAACACTCTCTAAGGATCAGATATTGAACACACTGCTGTGAGAAATTGAAATAGATTATTGGAAACGAAATGGTTAAATCTCATTCCTTGTTCATTTCTAAAAACAAAGAAATTTCAGTCTCGAAAATGTGCGTGCAATTCGAGCAACAACAATTGCATAATAAAGGTAGCCCCTGAAATCAAGCATGGAAGAAAAATGCCAACTCATTCAGTTAACATTGGCAAGAGTGGAAACATGACAAAATGAACAGTCAGTAGTGCGTGTGACCAACGTGAGCTTCGCCGACCGCACTGCAGCGCCTCCTCATGCTGCAAATGAGGTTTCTTCTCTGCTGCTGGGGAACTCTGTCCCACTCCTCCTGAACAGCGATCTCGAGGTCAGCTGATGTCCGCGGCTGGTGATGTCGTGCTTGTACAGCCCGCCCAATGATGTCCCGAACATGTTCAATGGGATTGAGATCTGGAGAGCGAGCTGGCCATTCCATGTGTTCAACCCCCTCATCGTCCAGGTACCGATTGATGATACGAGCACGGTGGGCATGGGCATTGTCGTCCATGAAAAGGAAGCCTTCACCTATTGCGCCTACATAGGGTTGCACACAATGGGGTGGAGGATCTCGTCACGGTACCTGACTGCATTCATGGTGCCGTTCTGCGGCACATCCAGGTCTGTCTTGCCCTGCATGGAAATGCCGCCCCCATACCATGATTGACTCCACCATAGCGGTCATGCTGAGCTACGTGAGCACTTTGAAATCTTTCTCCTGGTTGTCGCAACACCCTCCGAGGTCGATCTGTCACATCCAGACAAAATCTGGACTCGTCGCTGAGCAAAACGGGAGGTCCAGTCAGCTGCCGTCCAATGACGATGATCTTCAGCCCATTGCAGTCAGGCTCGCTGATGGTTTGGGGTCAAAGGAATGCGGATAGCTGGTGCTCTGGAGGCAGGTCCAGCCTCGTGAAGCCTTCTTCTCACTGTTTGAGCAGGAGTTCCACTGCCTGTCGCGTGCTGGAGGTCGCTACGCAGCTCTGTAGCGTTTAATGAACGGGTGACGTTCAGCCTGAACACGGAGAAACCTGTCCTGTCTCTGCGACGTGACGCAGGGTACCCCGTCAGAATCTCGCATGGTGACCGTCCCTGTGTCCTGATAGCGATTCTACATCCAAGAAACAACCCTCCGCGACACGCCCACGCCCAAAGCAGCCACTACCTGGCGCTGGGAAGAGCCGTACTCCAGCATTCCGACCCTCTGGCCATATCCGCGTCAGGAAGACGTCTTCTCATTGTTTGACGGTGCGTTGTATGGCATTCAGCAGCACTGAACTTGATCTGAATCACTGTTGTGTGCACTTGAGCAGAGCAAACTTCGAAAGCTAAGCTGAACTCTGTTTACCACTAATTCAGGGGGTCACTCTTTGCACGTGCCTTTTGCACATGCGTTCTCTTTGCCGACTGACTGAATTCTTTGCACGTGCTTTTTACTCTTGGGTTCTCTTGCCAACTGACTGAATTCCAGTTCACTGACCTCCAGTGGTGTGCCGTGTCATACAGTACAGTGTAATTTCTTCAAACACATTTCAAAATTTACCGTTTCTCGTGCTGTTCTACAACTGATCTCTAGCGAGTGTTGAGTAGTATACGTTATAATGACGGTTATGTTGACGTTTCTCTGAAATGTTGAGGAACAGATAACGCTTTGTTTCCAGATTGAGTATTGTTTGTGTCGGTATGCTGATATGTTTCTTTTTTTTTCTCTTTTATTTTTTTCTTTCTTTTGTTTTTTCTTTCTTTCCTTCTTTCTTTCTTTCCTTCTTTCTTTCTTTCTTTCCTACTTTCAGCCCTGATGTGGCCCTTTGCGGTCGGCTGGGCTATAAGCAACATTATCTTTCCTTCTTTCTTTCTTTCTGTCTTTCTTTCAGTCTTTTGTTTTTTCTTTTTTTCTTTCTTTCTTTCTTTCTTTCCTTCCTTCTGTCTTTCTTTCATTTGTTTTTTCTTTCTTTCTTTCCTTCTTTCTTTCTTTCTTTCCTTCTGTCTGTCTGTCTTTCTTTTGTTTTTTCTTTCTTTCTTTCCTTCTGTCTGTCTTTATTTTGTTTTTTCTTTCTTTATTTCCTTCTGTCTGCCTTTATTTTGTTTTTTTCTTTCTTTCTTTCT
>CM031619.1:56724023-56736523 GCA_018398815.1 Conus ventricosus
TGCTACTGATTCATGTTTAGGGGTCAATGAGGCCAGCACAGCTCAGGTATTCATGATATCTTCTTTGTTGTCACAAAGGAAAGATGTCGCTGCTATTGTACCTGTGAAAAACGTCGACGCCAAACTATTACATGATATGATAATGCAAGTTTTGAAATTGCTTCACGGTGCTCGGTACATTGTAATCTATGTCATCTCAGACAACAACGGAATAAACAGGAGTGCTTTCACATCAATGGGATGGGGTGCACTTCAGACTTCAGTTGAAAATCCCTTCAGGCCTTCAGAAAGACTGGGTTTTTTATACAGTGCATTTATTTAAGTGCATTCGGAACAACTGGCTTGCACAGAAAGATGTAGAAAAAACCTTTGTGTTTCCACCACTACACAGCTGTGAGGATCCCATTCTCAAAGCGTCCTTTTCACATGCGAAGAAGCTGTACTCTGAAGAACGATCATCAACTGTTTAACTTGCCCCTGCTGTGAATCAGAAGTGCCTGTGTCCGACATCAACGGAAAAGCAAAATGTCAAGCGGATGCTGAAAGTCTTCCATCACAGAAACATCACAGCACTGGAGCATTTTGAGAAAAGATGGCAGACAGACATCAGAGGAACCAGGCAATTTCTGGACATAACTGTGAAATTATGGAACATTGTCAATGTCAAACATCCCTTCAAGAACATCAGAGTAAGAATTGAAGACTGCAGAAGTATCACACCTCCTTCTGATAACAACATGAAGCTCATAGCCCGAGTGATACAGTGGCTGCACGGTTGGCAGAAACTGAACCGGAAACCAAGAGAAGGAACCCAGTCGACTGAAACCATGACGGCACTGAACCACACTCTGTCAGCACTGAACCACACTCTGTCAGCACTGAACCACACTGTGTCAGCACTGAACCACACTGTGTCAGCACTGAACCACACTCTGTCAGCACTGAACCACACTGTGTCAGCACTGAACCACACTCTGTCAGCACTGAACCACACTCTGTCAGCACTGAACCACACTCCACACTCTGCCAGCACTGAACCACACTCTGTCAGCACTGAACCACACTCTGTCAGCACTGAACCACACTCTGTCAGCACTGAACCACACTCTGTCAGCACTCGCTGGTCTGACTTCTTACTTGTTAAAAGGAAAACAAGTCAACTATGTCCTGCTTGGCAAGTTTCAGACTGACAACTTGGAGTTCAGATTCAGCCAGTACAGACAAATGAGTGGGTGCGGTTTTCATATTTCAGTCCGGCAGCTGCTAGGAGAGAGAAAAAACTCGAGCTGATAAGCGTTTTGAACCTGATTTCTGCTTCCGATGGCGCAGTCAGTCTAAAAGACATCATTGAACTTCTGGACGAAGCAATTACCAAACTAGTTCCATCTTCAAACGAAGATGTAAACGAATTCCTGCCTATATTTTAAGACTGTGACAATGTTGAACTGACCAGTGAGCAGTTGAAGGCTTGGGTCATTGTCTCTGGCTACTGTGCTGCAAAGGCTTTACGCCGGACAGACGGTCAGGGATGTCAGTCTGACCTCAGACTGGACTGTAAACTTGAGGTGGAGGCTACAGAGGACTGCTACACCTACCTGTCAGCGTTGGACGGAGGTGGATCAACATGGCCTTCCGACCCTGCAGCTGAAATCGTCACTCGGGTATTCGCCATCTTCCAGCTGTTGGTAGGCACACCCAAACAGGAGCAACAAGAGTTTCTGTCTTGCAGCAACCAGAGAGAACTCATCCTGACCTCGGCCATGCACCGTCTCTCAGAACTGGGCATGGCATAGCACCATTGTGAGGAGTGTGGGATGGACTACGGTCAGTTGGCTGTCAACTGCTGCCGACCAGCTGTGAACAGATTTCTGAACAATTGTTCCAGAATATTCTCTGACAAGGCATCAACCAGCGGCAGCGCACGCCAAGTGAAGACGTTCACCAAACGTGTTGGATGTCTTTTCACCCCGGCAACGTAACAGTTAAGGTAGGCAACTCATTTTCAAACTAAAATGTTCTGTTCTGTTTACATACCCCCCTCTCTCTCTGTTTCTCTCTGTCTCTGTCTCTCTCTCTCTCATGTAATTGTGCAATGTGTACACGTGTGTGTGTGTGCGTGCGTGCGCGCGCGCGCGCGCGCGTGTGTGTGGTTCATTAGAGATGATTATACAGTTGAATTGATATTTTCTTTTCAACTCTCTCTTTCTCTCTCTCTCTCTCTCTCTCTCTCTCTCTCTCTCACACGCACGCACGCATGCACGCGCGCGCGCGCTCGCACACACACACACACACACACACACACACACACACACACACACACACACACACACAGAGTTGCAGGTGCTTGTGCATATTGCATATGTTTTAGATCGTCTATTACTCAGCGTCATGTCTTTTTTGATCACACACACACACGCGCGCGCGCTCTCGCTAGCTAGCTATCTGTCGGTCGGTCTGTCTGTCTCTCTGTCTCTGTCTCTGTCTCTCTCTCTCTCTCTCTTTCGCTCAGACACCATCTGTGTGAATTTATCATTTTACAATATGAAGAAAACTACGGAAAGTTTGGATGTGATTTGTGTGTGTGAGAACTGACCCCCCTCTCCTATCTGTCTGTCTGTCTGCTTTCTGTCTGTGTGTTTGTCTGTGTGTCTGTCTGTGTGTCTGTCTGTCTGTCTCTCTCTGAGACCATCTATAAGAAGTTGGGTTTTTTTTAATATGTAGAAAAGAACTGGACGAAGTTTGAGAGCTGACCTGCGTTTGGCCGTTGGTATGGATGACACGTTTCACATAGTATGCACCCTGCGTGAGAAATGGAAAGAACGAAGGAAGTAAGGAAATCGAGTGAACGATATTGAACGATATTGACTGGATGACACGGGAAACGACTGAATGAAGCGCCAGCTGGCAGCTCTTCAGTCGGCACTGCCCAGGTAGGCAGCCCGTTGTGTAAACGAGAATGCGGATTGTAAAGCGCTTAGAGCTTGGGTCTCTAGCCGAGAACAGGCGCTATTATGTATTCATTATTGTTATTATTTATAATTATTAATGGCGGAACCAGCTGAAGAGAGTTCCAGTTGGATCCGATCTCGTGGAGGAAGTGAAGCACACGACCTAGGCTTCATTACCGCGAACAGCATGATGTTCTAAAGCTAAGGCGGTGTAAGATATCCGTTGCGAGGTGAGATGGTTAGATCTGCTACAACAGGTGCGGGTTTGATTCAGGGCAACTGTCATGAGTCGGCCGAATGTTCCCGAGCATTTAGGCAAATTAAGGGTAGTTTTGCTGTTGTTGAGAGCAAGTTCCTTGGGTTCTTCAAGTGTGCGAACTCAGGCATCACCAGTGGGGAATACCCCGAGTCGTATACTGAAGGAGGGGGAGTTACTGGGAAGTGCTTCGCATGTCCGAGGGATAGTGACAAGGAGTTGCCGACCTGCCGGTCCTGGGTAGAGGAGTTGGACCACTGGCTGACTATTCACTGGGTTCTCCAGTGGGCCTGAAGGGAAGGCGATCGTGTCAGGTGACCGTCACGGGTAGGTGACCGTTAGCCTGCAGGCAGAGCACAGCGACCATTCAGTCGTCCTTGTTCTGAGGAATGAATGGAAGGCTGCGGCCTATTGAGTGGTTTGCGCCTTGTTGTCTATAGAGGTAGTAACTACTTGAAGCATCAGTCATGGCTGGTAGAGAAGTCCAGGCTGTTAGTACAATCGGTAGCTCTGGGGAATCGAACATGAGTCTGAATAGGAGGTTATGCATTAACCACTTGGTACCCGAGTCTTTGTTGGCGATAGCAGCTGTGGTGTGTGTGTATGTGTAGGTGACTAGTGATTCCATTGGCGGAATAAAAATAACTGGGGGATTTATTGGTACAAATCGTGTGATGTGGTTGTGCCAGTGATTCCATTGGTTGAGCCAGTAAAACTCGGGTTCTCTCTTGTTTGAGAATGAATATAAGGCGCTTGGAAAACCAGGAAGTGTGTGACTCACTTAAGGGAAAGTGAACTCGCCCGTCTTGCTGAGGGCTCAAGAAAATACAGCGTGAAGCAGAGGTTAGCTGTCGCCTCGTTGTCTCCTGGGTGGGGACGTAAGACAGTGGAGGTTGCTGTAGCCTCGGAGCCGACGACGAGAAGAATTGTCTCCCGTGTGGGGACGGTCGACAGCAAGACGTGTCAGCCTGTTGGAGCCTAGACAGGGAGCTGCCAGACAACGGTGGGGTGTTTGCAGCCAGAGAAGACCTGTGGGAGAGGCCGACAGGAGCCCTTTCCGTGGAGAGGGCGAAGTGTGGTGGAGTCCGGGAGACTCGGTGTGAGGGTGCGACTCAAGCTACGTTGCCAGTGTCCCCCAACTGGGATTTGGCCAATCGGGAGGACACAACAGTGTGGCAGCTTCAGCTCGTGGTCGCACAGTGGGATGAGAGAAACTGACGTTCAACCAAGGAATGCTGGCAAGTTATGGACGCTTTATTGCTCGTAAGTTTATAAGTGTGCAAACGGAATAGTGGAATATTGTCTTTCCTGGCTAAGTAAGAATAACTGAAGGAAAGGGGATGCGATTTATGAAATTGTCTGTATGATGTTTACATTGTTGTATGATACAGGTAAGTGTGGTGTAGTGACGGGTGGGGGCTCGGAGTCAAGTTAAATAAAGTTGATTATTTTCTATGAAATGTTATTGGTTTCCCGTCACCTTTGTGCGGGCCCGATGTGAGTGACAGAGTGCGTGTGCCTATGCGAGAGCGCATTTTGGTTGTGAAAGCGTAAATACTTCTGTCTATAGCCCCCTGCATCCCTGAATATGAAAATCATATTTTAATAACGAGGGGGAGCGTCGGGGACCCGTCACAGCAACGCTTGAAAAAAAAATGACAAGAGCATCTAGGAGTCGTGACCTGTCTGTCTGTCTGTCTGTCTCTCTCTCTCCCCTTACTCTCTGCCCTCCCCCCCCCCCCCCCCCCCCCCTCCCCTCTCTCTCCTCGCCCTTTCCTTACTCGTCGCAGATAGTTCGCTGCTAGTTTGCAAATTGTTCCCCTTGCACTAGGGCTGTGAAGAGCAAATGCCGATTGTTCCCCTTGGCACTAGGGCTGTGAAGAGCAAATGCCGATTGTTCCCCTTGGCACTAGGGCTGTGAAGAGCAAATGCCGATTGTTCCCCTTGGCACTAGGGCTGTGAAGAGCAAATGCCGATGAAAAGGTATCGGTGTCAGTGTCTCCCCCCCCCACCTTCCTCCCACCCTCCTCTCTCTCTCTCTCTCCTCTCTCTCCTCTCTCTCTCTCTCCTCTCTCCCTCCCTCTCTCTCTCTCTCTCTCTCTCTCTCTCTCTCTCTCTGTGCGTGTGTGTGTGTGTGTGTGTATGTGTGTGTGTGTGTGTGCGTGTGTGTGTGCGCGTGTGTGCGTGTGTGCGTGCGTGTGTGTGTGTGTGTGTGTGTGTGTGTGTGTGTGTGTGTGTGCGTGCGCGCGTGTGTGCATGCGTGCGTGCGCGCATGTCCGCACAATAGAAAGAAAAACAACATCCAGAATATTTTTTTATGTTAGTGCATGTTCTCCTGGTTTCCAAATGAACATTTCTGAGAGATGAATGACGACTCTCACGCTCACAAGACTGTAACGTTTCTGAGAGATGAACGACGACTCTCACGCTCACAAGACCGTGACGTTTCTGAGAGATGAACGACGACTCTCACGCTCACAAGACCGTGACGAAGAAGGGGCATCTTATTTAAATTGCTTCATGGAGCCTGCTAGGATTCCATGTCTTTGAGCGGGATTGAGGAATTAAGGTTTAGTACAGATGAAACTATGCAATGCACCGTGCAGTGAATGTGCAGTGCAAATGCACTTTTACAAATCGACCCGTTTTGAGACGGCAGCTGTCCCAATTGTTGGCTCCTAAAGAGTAATACTCCCAAACCGAGAGTCATTAAAATCCGTTTCAAAGCATTTACTCTCTCTCTCTCTCTCTCTCTCTCTCTCTCTCCTCTCTCTCTCTCTCTCTCTCTCTCTCTCTCTGTGCGCGCGTGCATGTTTGTGTGTGTGTGTGTGTGTGTGTGTGTGTGTGTGTGTGTGTGCACGCGCGCGCGCGTGCGTGTGTATGCGTGTGTGTGTGTGTGTGAGTGAGAATGTGTATGTAGGCACGTGCGTGCGTGCATACACGTGTTCCTTTGTGTGTTTGTGTGTGTTTACCCCCCCCCCTCCCTCCCTCCACCCTCTCTGTCCGTCTCTCTGCCTCTCTTTTTCAATTTCGCTGTGTTTGTGTGTGAGCGTGCGTGCGTGCGTTCGCGCGCGCGCGCGCGCGCGCGTGTGTGTGTGTGTGTGTGTGTGTGTTGTGTTTTGTGTTTGTTCTTCTGTGTGTGTGTGTGTGTGTGTGTGTGTGTGTGTGTGTGTGTGTGTACGTGTACATATGTGTGCGCACGTGCGCGCACGTGTGTATGTGCGTGCGTACGTGCGTGAATGCGTGCGCGTGTGTATATGTGTGTGTATGTGTATGCATGTGTTTGTGTGTGTGCGTGGACGCACACACTCGCTTTGTGTGTGTGTGTGTGTGTGTGTGTGTGTGTGTGTGTGTGTGTGTGTGTGTGTGTTTCTAAATAACAAAAATCAATCGTTTGTAACCACGCGAGCGCCATAAAGATGGAAAAAGGTCAATACTTTACCTTTTACAGTGCTTTACAACCGCAAGAGATTCGACCACAAGACAAATGTCACGGCCATCAGTTTGAGAGAGAGGGAGAGAGAGACAGAGACAGACAGACAGATAGAGAGACAGAGACTGAGGCACACACACACACACACACACACACACACACACACACACACACACACACACACACACACACACACACATTTGGAGGTGGTGGTGGGGTGGGGGGCTTCTTGAGTGGAGTGGATGATTAGGCGATATATTCAAATTACGTCTAACTCAATAGTTTAAAAGAAAGAGAGAGAGAGAGAGAGAGAGAGAGAGAGAGAGAGAGAGAGAGAGAATGAATGGATGAATTCTCTGCTCATCAGATCATTGGCCCATTCAGATAGGGCCTCAATAACAATACAGTAAGAAACAATAAGCATGCACAGAATAAATATGTATCTACCAGTACAATGCAAAACATCATATTGAACATCTTAACTAATGACGACAGTAGCCTTACAAAGGCTTTATATAAGTATCATGTCAAGTTTTGTATCGTTTGTACCGCTGCCCCGCTGCCCTGGCAAAATTGATGTAGATTGAAGATAGCCGCCTGGTATTTCTTACCAAGCCACAAAAATTGTCACTTACTGTTATCGTGTGCCATCGTGTACCGGTGGAAATGGAGGACACATATAAACATCGCATGCATCCTATGTGAGAAACTGGAGGAATAAATGAGATAAATGAAAATGAGTGACTGACATTTGAATGTGACGGGAAACGACTGAATGAGCGCCAGTAGGCTGCTCTTCGGCCGGCTCTACCTGGGTAGGCAACCTGTTGAGTGAGTGAGGTAGTGTGTTTAATGTAAAGCGCTTAGAGCTTGGTCTGTGACCGAGGATAGGCGCTATATAAATACCCAATATAATAATGATAATATAATATTTTCTTGGGAATAGTTCTTTTCTTAACTCATTGTAAGCTGGACACCAAAAAAAAACAAAAAGCATTTCATCTTCCCCGGTAGATGAACACAGTGGACACGACAGCTGTGACTCGGCTGTTCTTGTATACCTTAAAGAATGTGTGAATATAGATGAAACCCCAAACCTATGTTTAGTCAAGGCATTCTGTATACATGAATTTATTCATATTCATAAACACAAAAGACCCCCTTCGATAACTGCTTTTTAAAAGTTCTATAAACTCTCTCTCTCTTGTTTGCTTATGATCGTCCCGTTCCTGGCACCTGTAATCACTCATTCTCTGCTTAAATGTTGACACCGACCGTACTCCGTGGTTATTCCAGACAACAGAAAATCTATATCTGTCTTAAGTTTTACGAACAGTTACAGCCAGTACGCTTCCCCTGTTCGTCAAGAGAACACTAAGCATTTTGTATGCCTTATATGGCAATCTGTGTTCCCCAGTACGAGTTAGTTTCAACCAAAATGTTATGCAACATGCGCAGGAATTTAACGATATGTATACAGCTACCCACATCGTCGCATAGGAAATCATTCGATGTTCTTAGATCTGCATCTAGGAACTTTTCAGGATCATGTGTTTGTACCCTTTGTGTGTCTGAACCCGCCTTATCCAAAGCTCACATGTCAGAACTGTACTGTGCTGTGGGCTGCACGTGGGCCTCGAATTGCTGAAACAACTGCTGAGGTGAATTATTCTCAAGTTTACACAATATTCTCAAAATTGCCGTTGAATGCTGTTTTAGCTTTGCTCACCAATTTGTCGCAAGCTGTTCAGGAACGGAAGTTCGGTTGAGAAGCACAGACCTCAATACTGACAACTATTCACAACTTTGATTTCTGTCGTACCATATGTATCCATTTCTCCTTGCAGCTATTGATCTTTTCTGAAACTATGATTATCATTTTATTCATATGAACGTTCAGTTCTGAATAACTGGATGCTGTATACAAACTGTTCAAGAGGTAGATGCTTCTTTCGCAGGGTTTGAGCAGAACTGATAGCAAGGATAAATGTCCATGTAGAGCTGACAATTCATTAATGTTTGACATTTTTCAACGTTTGAGGGAATACATGTTTCAATGAATCAAGCGTGTGTTTGTGGGAGAGACCCAGTGATGTAAGGGAGAGCGGGTTGGACAGAAAAGCGGGTATGTTATCAGGACCTGCGGATTTTTCATTCTTTACCTACACTCTGAGGGTTCCTGAGTAACGTGCGGTCAGTTCAAGCCATCACCTCCCACTGGAGCCAAGGCCATCAACAACAATCCGCCAGCACGCCCTGTCCTGGGCTACCCTTTCCAATTCTCTCCAGGTGTATCCCGCTCTCTTCCTCTCTGCCTCCAAGTCTCTCCTCCATGAATTCCTGGTCTTCCCCTTCTCCTCTGTCCCTGTCGGTTCCAGCGCAGAGCGTGTCGTGTCATGTTGTCGATGGGCTTCCTCAGTGTGTGACCTATCCAACGCCATTTCCTCTTTTTCACCTCATTCTCCGCAGGGAGTTGATGTGTCCGCTCCCGCCGAAGTAAGGTGCAGGAGGAAGTAGAACACGGAGCGAGTGGTGTGATCCAAGGTTTTGCTGGTAAACGATGTAAAGGAAGAGGGACATGCGTGTTTGCTGGGTCCTCTTGCAGTCGGTGAAATGGTATTTAATGGCCAACAATGAAAAAAGTCTGCGTTGTTGGGGTTGAGATTCTGGGGTGGGGGTGGGGGTGGACGGTTGAATCAGTACATTTTCTGTGAGCGATACTGTGTCGGTAATCATTTTGCTGAAATATTCTGTTTTAGCTTTTTTTTTTCAACTTCACTTGACACATTTCATTCTGTATTCATCAGATAGATTTGCTCCTTTGAAGCAAAATTTAGAAAGAGAGGGAGTTAGTTACCGCCAAGGACATTGACAAACAAAGCACAGGACAAGACTTTGTCTTGTCCTGCACTCTGTATGTCAATGTCCTTGGCAGTAACTAACTCCCTCTCTTTCTAAATTTTGCTTCATTCTCCGCCCTCAGTCACTCCATTTTGAAACTTTGCTCCTTTGAGTTGGTCACGTTGAATCATTTCCCACAGTAGTTCTGGAGTCAGCCGCGAGCTCATGTGGGAACGCTTAACTCTGTTCTTGTATAACGGTGCGTAATCATTTATAATGGTAAACAATCTGCTGTACCGGAACGATAGCGCTTCATTGACGTCCGTACAATCATGAATCAACTGAAATGGAGATTGCTTCGGTCAGTGAGATAAGCTGCTTCGTTGAAACTGTTGATAGGGTGGAATTGGATTGTTGATAAGGTGGAATTGGATGGTTGATAAGGTGGAATTGGATGGTTGATAAGGTGGAATTGGATGGTTGATAAGGTGAAATGAGATGGTTGTGTGGCCTTTGTATGGTGGTTCTGGAAGCCTCAGGGACCATACGTGGACACTGTACTGTGATCGCTGCTGCTAAGACATTTAACACTGCTGATTTGGTCTTTGTGCATGTATGTACAGTAAGAGTCGTGATTGTTCTGGTTGTAGGCAATTCGTTGGGATTTAAAACTAATAGAGTGTATGAAGCTACATGTTCCTTTTTCAGGCGATTGTCGAAGTAACATTGACATTAAAGTCTCCTAGTAAGTGGAATTTTGAATTTTGCAATAGATTTGGTCTGTCGTTTGTATAAAAGTAGCGTACCATTCCTACGTGGGTGTATGTTTCTGTATATATCCTCAGTCGGTGAGGACGGTTATTTGGAGTTGTTGATTTCTGTTTAGATACATGGAAAAAGTGTCATGTTTCAAATCTCTTCAGCCTCGGGTGGTGTTTATTGAAGCCGACTGTTGTCGCATTTTTCTATTTTATAGTCAGGGCTACTGGGATTATCATCGAGAGTCAAATCGTGTTTCACGTTCAGAGAGAGAGAGAGAGAGAGAGAGAGAGAGAGAGAGAGAGAGATTATGGGATGCGAGAAAAGAATACGCATGGAGCATTGAACACGGTACCTTACAGCAACACACACACACGCATGCACGCACACACGCACACGCGCGCGCACGCGCCCACACACACACACCCTCCCCTCCCCCCCTCCCATATATATATCGAATATGTTCCGTGAAAGTCAAAATTTTCACAGACAAGTGTTCATACTCAAATGAATTTGAAAAATACGGCAGGGATAGAAATTACAGTGAAGACGTTTTACACACACATACACGCGCGCACGCGCACACACACACACAACACAACACGCGCCATACCTTTTAAAACAAACACTTTGCTTTTCGACGTATATGCTCTTCTTCAGGCAAGGCAAACGTTTCCGACAATAAAAGTTGCACTGTCTGCCCTGTAGCCTCGCTTCCATTCCGTGGCTCTTTGCATCCCGCTGGAGGAGATAAATGACTGTTCGTCCCACGTTCACATCACCTTGATGGTCATCTGTCTGGCCTGAAGAAGACCAAGTAAGTCGAAACACGTTGTGTTTTTCTTTTCCAATGAACATGGAAAACAGACTGCTGCGTTACTGAAAATGACGCAAAATACAAATAAACACACACAACAAGATGTCAGCTAACGCAAATTCAATAGACTGTACAAAACAGACCCATGGATTTTCGACACAAAGTCTTCTTCAGACGTGACAAGTTGCAAACAAACATCAATTATGAGCACAACAGTACTTCCCTTTTGGCTGTCAGGAGAGAAATGACAATGCATCCACCAGTAGGAAAGACAGTGAGGACTGTTCAGAAACAACAAAAAAGAAACAAAAAGCAACAACAACAACAACAACAAAACAGCCAAGAAGCAGGCTGCAAGGAAGAGGTTAAGGTCAGAGGTGGGAAGGTAGGGTCTGAGAACTGAGAAGTGAACAAGAGATCAGAAAAAAGGGGGAGGGGGGGGGGGGGGCGGGGGGGGCCTCTGGAATGTTTTTTTTTTTCTTCCCTTTTGTTTTCTCCTTGCTGAGAAGGTTCTTTTCTTTGAAACAAAACGATTTTGTACATGTCATGGTGATTGTACAACATATCTGGCGGCTCAGTGACTGTTTTGTTGTTGATTGAATTTCCTCCTGCAGTCTTCTTCCCACTTTCAAACCTATTACTATGGTTTTGCACCTGCTTTGTAAACGTTACTAGCCTAAAGCCTTATTTTGTGTAAACTGTCACGACCGACCCCTGGAGGTCTGCCCTGACAGGATCGGTCTAGATGGGAGTGAAGGGAGTGACTGACCTCACACGCCCCGCAAGAGAACCACACAAGAAAGATTACAATACAATACACCATTTATTCACACCAACACACATGTAGTCACAAATAAGCATCCCAACACACACAACATGCACAATCACAATTAAGCATTTCAACGCACACAACATACACATAGTCACGAACAAGCATTTCAACGCACACAACATGCATTTCAACGGACCATCCAGCAAGGTCCACGTGCTCCTCACACTGCGCGGCCCCAACAGCGCAAGCTTCGGGTGAAGCCCCCAGGAGGAGAGAAAACGGAAGGAACTGGAAGGAAAGAAGAAAGGGTACTGGAACCCCGCAGTCAGTACGGTCTGAAATTTGCTGCTTAATCCTAACAGCCACTCGCATGGTGGGCGAGGGGAGGTGTTTGCTGAATACATTAGTAACACCAGTTCAACACAGACCTGAGCATAACACAGTAAACAAACCAAATGAGGAATGTTCGCTAAAGGTCTCCTCACACGAAGCAGGTAAGAGATTACATTAACAGGCTAAACAAACGAATAGCAATTTATACTTCATCCTTCCCTCACTCACGTTCAACATTTTCCTTTCTTAGGAACTGAACTAATACAGCAACCATTGCTTTATAACTGCCACCACAATTGCAAATAATCATAATTCAATGCACGATTATCCCCACATTTTAC
>CM031619.1:56741523-56749023 GCA_018398815.1 Conus ventricosus
ATTTCTTGTGTGATCTTCTTGATGCTGGGTTTGCTTTTCAGAAGCTGCATTAAAGCTGTTGCCAGGTACTGATTGCGGTTCTGACCACCGCAACAGTCTGAATAGATCACGACCTCTTCCACTGTATCTGGCAATGAGGAGAGGTAGACGTACAGGCAAGTTGCAATTTCACATGCACCACGCTTTCCTTCTGTTTCGTCCCATTTGAAACAATGTCCCTTTCCGTCTGATAAGGAGTACGTGGTGAAGTTGTAGACTGACAGTTTTCTTTTATAGTAGAGCTGACTGACAAGTCCGCATGGGGCCTGCAGGACAGCCTGCAGGTCTACAGTCAGCACATGCTTTGATGGATCTTTCTTGGCAGCCTGTTTATCACACTCTTTTTCTTTTCTGGCCATGTCTCTCTGCTGAATGTGTTTTGCGTACAACTCTTGTTCTTCTGTCAGCATTCCTTGCCTTTGTTTCATGTTGTGTACAGTGCATCGAGCACACTGATCCTTCTTTGGGTGGTGAAACGCTAAGTTGTAATCTTCATTGAAAACACGTCTGTATGTTCTTTCTGACACTGGTGTTTGTCCGTTGCCTTCACATTCATTTTTATATAATTCAAACATTTTCTTCACAGTTAAATTTGAAGAAAGGTACTTTCTTTGTGTGTCTTTGCGTGTGTAATGAGATTCTACAACAGGAAAAGACTCGATGTGTGCCTTGGCTTGCTTGATCTGCTCTTGTGGTGTTTTGTTGTGTGGACTTTTCTGTTTCATTCCATCCCCTCCTTTGAAAATCCCATGTTCGCTTCTCTGTAGAGCGTGGTCAAGATATGCTTCACTGACAGACAGGGTGGCCAAGAAGAACTTTTTGCACACACGAATACGCTCACCCCCTATGTTGAAATAAAAACTTCTGCTGACATTTCTGGTCTTTGGCATTGGATTGTTTGTCCTCACCGAGAAATGTTTTGGTCTTCTTTCTTCACATTGCAGCAAATGAAAGTTTTCTGTTTTCCATTGTCACCCATGCTGTAAAACGACTCAAAAATGCCTTGTCGTTCTGAATCGGATATCCTGTTGCATTTGAAACGACACTTCGAGCAGTCAACAGCTTTTGTTGCCTTTGCAGGAACAGTTTTCCCTGCTTCTGAGATATATTCTTTTCCCTGGAGACGCAATTTTTTTCTGATTTTTTTTTCCATCTACTTGGCATTGACATCTTTTTTTTTCCCCAACTTCTTTTTAGGAGGTGTGACAAACTTGCCCTGTTTTCTTGGTGTCTGTATCTTGGGAGTTGAATGCAAAGGTGTGTGGGGTTGTTCTTCACAATCACGCTGATCAGGAGTTGCTGGGGAAATTGAAGACAGAGTTTCATCTAACACAGCACTGCTGGCTGTCTCGTTTCTTTCTTCAACTACAGCTGTCCTGCTTTCTGAGGCCGTGTGCGAGCTATCTGTGTATCTTTGTGGGACAAAGGCATGCGGAAAAACTGCGTCATAATGTTGTGCCTGTGTTTCCAGGAGAGAAAGCATGATCGCTCTTTCATCAGATGGTTCATCTGGGTGGACAACTGTTTCATAATTGAGCAGATTGCTCGAGAAAATGACGACGGTTCGTCTGGACCAGTCAGCTAGCGCTTTTGGGAGCAAGTCTGCAGCATCATTACTCCATACACCAGGAGTTCGTAGCTGTTCAACGTTCAGAAAGTACCGTAGATACCGTTCATTTTCATCATTCTCATCCGTCTCCAGAAAATGAATGTAAGAAGAAAATTTGTCCTCCAGAAAGTTGCACAAGATTTTTCTCAGATCGAGGGCACTAGTGCCTAGATGCTTGGAGGCTGACTCAAAGAAACAATTCCCATCACGGGCAGCATTAACACTGTGCAGACCATTGGCAGACAGGAGATTTTGGAGTCTGCTTTTGTGTTCGGCCTCTTCTTTCTGCCGTTTCTCTAAATCCTTCATGCTTATACCCTTTGCCACTTCCACGTTGTCTGGTGTCTGGACCCGCTTTCTTTTTCTCTTGCTCCTTTTCAGTGACATCAAAGGAACGTTGTCACTGCTTTCTCCTGTGGATGACAGAGAATAATAGTGTGGTGGAGACACTGGTGGGCAATAGTCAGGATCCTTAGTGGTGTTGTCTTCCGATGTTAACTCGGTGGTTGTGCCAGTCTGTCTTTGTAAAGGTTCCAGATCTGATTGGCACCAACCTGAATCTTCGAGATCAGATCCTGCTTGACTGGCAAGAACCTCGTTGGTCTGCAGTGGCGCATTGTCAGAATGGCACCTTTCCGGGTCATCTGGGACAGCTCCAGCTGTAATCAATGTGGCCCTGTCTGAAGTCCTCTCTGAACCATCCATGGCGCTATCACCTCCAGCTTTTAGTGGCTCGTCATCAGATGGGCACCAGTATTCTGGCTGACTTGAGGCTGGCGCCTCAGGTATGTCCTTGACATCAACGTTGTTGTGGGTTGTCAAGGAGTTGGCCAGGTTAATGAGGTACATGTTGTCATCAGTATCATCTTCATGTGGCTCGTCCATTCTGAAAATGAAACCCATTTCTGTTTACAACACAGCCTATCACTAAAGTGCCCATCTTTCTTTTACTTAAGAAACAAAATGTGACAATTCCTATTATTATAATAATAATAAAGATAATGACTGTACATTGCATGTGGATGTACTCGTGTATCATGAAGTCTATGTATTTATCAGGCATAAAAAATGTGCATATGCGTGCGTGTGTGTGTGTGTGTGTGTTGTGTGTGTGTGTGTGTGTGTGTGTGTGTGTGTGCGCGTGTGTGTGTTTGGTATGCGTGTGTGTGTGTGTGTGTGTGTGTGTGTGTGTGTGTGTGTGTGTGTGTGTGTGTGTGTGAGTGCATGCGTTTAATCGCTGGCCAGTATGTGTATAATATAAAAGATAATATTTGAAATAGGTGAACAATCTAAGATAGACAAAAGAAGACGTTATTGCACAGTATGAGATATGATGTGTTTGTTAGTATGTGTGTGTATCTGTGCATGTGTGAAGAAGAAGCAGAAGAAGAAGAAGAAGGAGAAGAAGAATAGTAGTAGTAGAAGAAGAAGAAGAAGAAGAAAAAGAATTTTATATTTAGGGAGACTATCAATGGAAAAGAAATTTAGCTAGTATGTTTGTAAATATGCGCACGCACACACACGCACGCACGCACGCACGCACGCACGCACGCACGCACGCACGCACACACACACACACACACACACACACACGGACGTGAGCACACATATAATCAGCCACATAAACATAATTATATGCATATTCTACACACATACCGCACAAACACATAGATACTTCCCATTTCACACAAACACACATGCACACGTACGTCACACCTACACACGCAGAGACACATGCACACACGCACACAGAACGCACGCGCACACGTACGCAGAGACAGAGACAGAGAGAGACACACACATACAAACACACATACACATACACACACACACACACATATATACACACGCACGCACGCACGCACACACGCACACACACACACGTGCGCGCGCGCGCGCACAACACACACACACACACACACACACACACACACACACACACACCACACACACACACACACACGCACACACACACACACACACACACACACACACAGCACACATTATACTTTAATATTGATCACACGCTAAATGGATATACTCCTACATGCTTGCCTACAGTCATCAAAGCAACTAGCTTAGCTTGTGCATTTACTATTAAAAAAACAACAACAAAATTTAACTGAATAAGTTGAAATGTAAAATGAAAAAAAAAACTCACCTGGAAATCTGCTGTCTACGTTGTTTCGTGAAGAAACTTCGGCACAACTTCTCTTGTGAATAGAACTGAAAGAAGTGACCATGTGCTGTGAACAGTGAAAGTATGGAGTGTCTTTTTTTCTCACCAGTTCAGCGGATGTCGTGGGGTGAGGGTTTAATGACATCTTTCAACATCTACGGTCTGCAAGTCCCGCTTGACACTAACGGTGCCCAGTGGAGGCCACTTTAAGCGCTCCTTCCCAAAGCAAACTGTAAATAATCCTGACAGGGAAAACTAGCATCTGGTGCTTGAGTTTATTCGGCAGGAAGGGTGCTGAAAATTAAGCAGCAATGTGTGCGTGGGAGAGTCAGGCATGTGGAGATACGACCATCGGTACGGTACAAACAATCAGAGTTGCTGACAGCGACTGCAGCATTTCTCAAGATACTAGGTTTCGGCTGTCAGCATTCTGGTCAGAACAGCGGATACTTCAGAAGCTAATAATAGGATGAACAGATACTTGGTTTCGGCAGTCATTGTTTCTGGTTGTTCTTGTAAACTTGTTTTCGGTTTTAATAAATAACACAAAAAATATTGATTGTCTTGCAAAGGGACTATGTTTATATGAAAGAGCACACTTTTCTGTATCAACCGATACAAAAATGTCAAAATCACAAAAATGTCAAGATACTAGGTTTCGGCAGTCAACCCTCGATTTCTTCTCCCCTGCACTATCCAATCCCCGTGCGTTATTGATTGTGCATGTACAAGGCTTTCACATATACACAAGCAAAGGAAATGCCTCGCTATTACGCACACATACATCTATAATGTTGAACGATTCAACAGTACGAGAAAAGAAGCAGGCTAGGAAAGATTTCAGGATACAATTGTTAAAAAAAAAAAAAAAAGGAGAACGTTACCATAAGACAGTGAAGAACATTATGAATGGTTTATCGTATAATGGTAGTATGTGGAAACCGTAATAATTTCTTATGCGAATTTTTTTAATTTATTTTTCTTACAAGCTGTATCTAGACCTTTTCTTGTTTGAATTCATCACGGAGACAGGGTTGTGTTCGTGCTCCCTTGGCGTCAAATAGAAATGCACCACACTCCATAATTCTGTGGTGTTTTCGTCACCAAGGGTTAGAAAAAAGAATGCAACAGCACCCCGAAGCAGCCAGCGAAGGATGGAAAGGTGAAACAAAAAGAAAGTGTGGAAAGGAAATTTGTTGTTGAAAAACTATATTATATAAACAGCATTAAATGTAGGGAACAATATTTGAGCCTATGCTTGAGGATCCATTCAAGGATACAAGGGAGATCAAACGATGTGAAACAGTCCGAGTGGTCAGCTCTGCTGTTCAATAACTCAAACATTGTCAGCGGCTAAGAATTTGCAGGGCAGCTTTTACTTGGATCTCCTAAAGAGATGCAATCTCCCGCCGATTGACCAAACAGTATAATGCTGAACAATTAAGCAGTGTGGAAAACAAGTGCAGGCTAACGATTCTTCCGTCCTTATATAAAGATTTGAAAAATTAAAAAAAAAAAGGTTGGGGGGGGGGGGGGGGGGGAGAAACTTTAGGATACTGAAAGTTTAAAAAAAAAAAAAACTTTTCTTATAGGTACTGCAGTATATCGCTTTGTGCTGTACGCTGCAGTTGTCAGGTGGAAGGGTTTTCTTCTCTCTCTTTACGCGTGCAGCCCATTCAGGCCCGCAGCCGTCACGGACGTTCCGACCGGCCCCAAATCGCAGATTGAAAATAGAACGGTTTCTTGGCTGTTCAAACGTGCACATCTGAATGCTCGACTGCGGTACGAGCCTGGTTACCCCTTTGTCATGTTTGCAAGGTTTGAAAGTGTCTTGGCTTCATGTCTCCTTCAAGAGTAGATGGTCTCAAAGTTATGCAGATATTTCCAAACATACAATTGTACAGAGTGGAAGCGAGAATTCAACGTGATTTGATTCATTACACCGGTAATGTGTGAAAATGTCATCAGCAATATGTCTTTTGTGTGGAAAATCCAAGGTCACGTTACAAACCAGCTTGAAGTCCTAATACCGTGTGTGGCCACCATTTGCGTTGACAACTGCTTGACACCTGCGGCTCATTGAGTGGACCAGGTGGTTGATGCGTCCCCTTGGCACACCAGCCCACACATGGACGATGGCCTGGTGAAGTTGAGCCGCTGTTGCTGGTCGTGGACGCAGGAGGTCCAACCGTCTGCCAAGTTCATCCCAAAAATGTTCTATTGGGTTTAAATCGGGACTGAGGGCTGGCCAGGGCAGCACATTGACGTTGTTATGCTGAAGAAATTGCTGGGTGGCCCTGGCGGTGTGTGGTCTTGCATTGTCCTGTTGGAATGTCCAGTTTGGGTGTTGCGCAAAAAAAGGATCGACATGGGGTCTGAGCACCTGGTTGATGTAGCACTGCGCATTGACACCCTGTCCGCGACCAGGACCAACGTTCTGAAAGATGACTGGTCCTATGGTGTGGTTAATGCCAATTGCACCCCATATCATAACGTTCGGGCCTCCCCAGGGTTCCACTCTACCACACAGGAGTCAGCATAGCGTTCACCAGGTCGACGCCATATTCTGACACGACCGTCAGCCATGTCAATACAAAATCGGCTCTCATCTGAGAACAGTATGCGTCCCCACTGCTGCCTGTGCCAGTTGATTCGGGCTTGTGCCCACTGCAGCCTGTCCTGCCGGCGTCTTGGTGTCAGTACCGGACCTCTGTGAGGATGCCTACATGCCAGCCCGTTCTCCTGAAGATGCCGCCGCATAGTGTTGAGGCTGATTCGTTGCTGGGGATTCCCAGGCACCTGTCGAGCAGTGTTAGCGGCTGTTTGCCGCCTGTCTCACAGATGGGTTCGAACAAGATGGCGATCCTCTCTTTGTGTGGTGACCCAAGGACGGCCTGGCCGGGGACGATCATCAGTGGTACCAGTGACTCGCATGCAGTGCTGCAGACGATAGATGGTTGAGATGTGGACGTTAAAGATGTTGGCGACCTGCCTGGCATCCACACCAGCCTCCAGATGGCCTAGGGCACGATTGCGTTCCTCTGCTCGTAGTCTTGGCATCTCTGTAGCGCTCAGACGGCAAGTCGTTATCTGAACCTTGTAGCGCGGTTTTATAAAGGCTGCATGCCTGCGTACTTGTCGCTGGTTAACTTTGCTCTGCATGGTGTGCACGTGCCTCACATGCAGCAACCAGTTTGCCATTTTTGTTGACCCTCCAATGCCGGAATGATGTGTTGCTCACAACACTTTTTTCACTGCACGTGAGTCTTGGACCCAAACAACTTGCCACAATGGTTCAATATTGTATATTCACCCCTTTTCACCCGAAAAATAGCCTTTCAATTTTCGCGTTTTTTTATGGAAGTCAGTATACAAACACATAGATTAAAAAACAACAACAACAAAAAAACAAAACAAAAAAAAAAAACGGTGTTGAAACACATGGATTAAAAACAAACAAAAAACGGTGTGGAAATACATGGATTAAAAACGAACAAAAAACGGTGTTGAAACACATGGATTAAAAACAAACAGAAAACGGTGTTGAAACACATAGATTAAAAACAAACAAAAAACGGTGTTGAAACAGCCTTGTCCCTCATCTGAGCTTCTTCCTGTGTAAGGTCGACGCCGTCATCAATGAAATCAAGATAGATAAAAATGTCTTGGAGGT
>CM031619.1:56756523-56786523 GCA_018398815.1 Conus ventricosus
TCAGCCTGTTCGAGCTTTGTGCTTTATTTGAGGGTTTTTTAGTTTCTGTTTTTCCTTTCGGTGGCCTTGGCTCAAGCCATCTTGCACATTTGGTTTTTTGAAATTGTCTCCGACTTTCCTTTCGAAATTAGAGAGAGAGAGAGGAGAGAGGGGGGGAGAGAAGGGGAGAGAGAGAGAGAGGGGGGGGGGGCGAGAGAGAGGAGGAGAGGGAGAGAGAGAGAGGGGGAGAGGGGAGACCCAAGTAGAGGGGGCAAAAGGGGAGGGGGGGGGGGTGGTCATGAGTAACAGGAGACAAGCTAAAACACAAAAGAGAGGGGAACACGACGGACAGGGGGGGGGGGGGGGGGGGGGGGGGGGGGGGCCAAAAGACATGGGGGAAGAGCTGCGAACGTGAGGGGAAAAATGGAAGTTCGTTTAAAATCTCAGTCCCTCTCAGGCCGGGGACAGGCAGGAGTGGTTTTTAGCATCCTTTTCCCTCTCTCTTCTCTTCTCTCTCTCTCCTGTCACACAGGCTTGCGTGTAGCCAGCTTCCCAAACAGGAACCGTTTAGCTCACAATGGGGGAATCGGGATTAACGCTCGTGACGAAGTGATGACGAGCGGCTGATTACCCCATTGCCGCAGCCATTGTCGTTGCCGGAAGCGGAAGTCGGATCAGCTGGCAAGTTCCGGCCGCAGAGTGGCAGCATGCTGTGAATCGAGATGCGGCTCAGTAAGACACACGCGTCGCCAGGAATTTTGATTCGGCGAATAGCTCGCGTGCAGGTGTGCGCATGCGCACGCACGCACGCGCACGCACGCATACGCACATGCACGAACGCACACACATATGCACACACACATCGCACTCACGCAAGCACGCACGCACGCACTTACAGACACAGACAGACATACAGACCAGACACACACACGCACACACACACACACACACACACACAACACACACGCACACACGCAAACACACACGCACACACGCACACACACACATTCACACACACACACACATACATCCCCCCCCCCCCACACACACACACACACACACAAGTGCGCACTCCTGCGCGGGCGCATATATTTATTTATTTGGAAAAAAAACTAATCGTTTCCAAGTGATCATCCTAATGATGGAGGTATTGTTTTCTTGTGTTTCTCTTTCTTCACCCCTGTATAGTTCAGCATCTCTCTCTCTCTCTGTCTTTACACACACACACACACACACACACACACACACACACACACACACACACACACTCACTCACTCACTCACTCACTCACTCACTCACTCACTCACTCACTCACACACACACACACACACACACACACACACACACACACACACATATGCACATGTAATATAACACAGACACAGACACAAACACACACACACACCACACACACACACACACACACCACACACACACACACACACACACGCACATGTAAATAACACAGACACAGACGCACACAAACGGTGAGTACGCGCGCGCGCGCGTGTGTCTTATCTGTCTACCCATCTTTCTGCTTCATGCTCTTTCTGCTCACAGTCCACCAGCATCTTCATTCAACCACAACAAGAAAAACGTTGCCTTATAAAGATGGTGACATGGAAAGCAAATCTGTCCTTGTAATGTACTGCCATTGTTTGTTCTTTGTTCGGGGTGAGAGGGAGGGGGGGTCTGTGGGCGGTGGGAGAGGGTGGGGGGGGGGGGGGGGGGGGGTGGGGGGGGCATGCGCCATAGATAGGAAAGGCCTCTGATTGGTCCCACAGAATGAACTCTTTTTTTTACTCTCCTACTAGACTATCCTTGTCTGTGGGTTTTCCCGTTTTGGGTCGAATTCAGAGGTATTGATTAGCAGTGGCGGTGTGGTGCCTCTGGCTTTTTTACGCAGTGTGAAGGTTACCGTAGAAGCCGCTTGCAGTATGTAATCGGTTACCTGACTAAAACGATGTTTCCCCGTCCAAAGCCTCTTTTGTGTGTGTCTCTATGACATCAGGTTGTATGGGGGGGGGATGGGGGTCGGGGGGAGGGTGAGTGGGGGACCCGGATATTATTAACCCGGGGGCGCTACCTAATCTGTAAACCTTCATATCACGGCTTCTCTCTGTCTCTCTCTCTTCTCTTACACACACCCCACACACACACACCCCGCGGGGGACAGCCCTCATAGGGCCCTTTTTTGTGGTCGGCTGGGCTATAAGCAACGTAAACTTACCTTACCCACTGTCTCTTTCGCTCTCTCTCTCTCTGTCTCTCTGAGTGACTTCCCCTTTTCTGGCTACTCCAACTTTACCCGAACAAAAACAACAAATAAAAACATCACGCAATAAAAAAGACTTTCCCAAAACAGCTCCCCCCACATCCATCCGCAGCAGTCTCTTATTATGCCGATGCCTGAGTCCACCCCACTCCAGCCTGGAGATCTAAACAACATCCCCTTCCATCGACAAAAAAGAAAACAAACGAAGTCAATGACGTCAGTCAAAAAAAACTACATTATCCAAGAAAATTGGCTTTTTGAGCAAAAGCTCTAGGCCTACCCAGAATAAAACGAATTGGAAGATGACGCACATCCCCCAGAGCAAAATAGAACGACAAAAAAAAATATTGTCAGTGGGGAAAAAACAATACTTGCAGTAAAAGACTCCAGTTAAAACACCCCAAGAGAATCAGACGCACAGCCGCAAGGAAATGAAGTGAATTCTCAGTTGCCCTCTGTCTGATCTGCTGACTCGGTGATGGCCTACATAGATGGTAAACGTCTGGGGCATTCGTAAGGTTTCCAGACCACAAATAGAAAGTAAGCAAAACCCAAAAGAATGTCAGAAAGTGTTAGTGAATATAATGCCTGTGACCATTTTGACGCTGTTGTGCTACTTGTTGGAGTCAATGAGCTGAAGAAGAAAGAAGCTATCGCTGTAGTGACTCTATTGTTCATGTGTTTGTCATATTCAGTCTAAATGGCCAAAGACCCCGTAGTTGTTAGTAAAGTGGCACCACTCATTGATCCTGAGCTGAAAGTGAAGGAGAGGTTATTCAGTGCCCAACAACATTCTCTCAGCTGAACAATCATAAGAATATATCTGTGTATGCCATGAAAACCTCAAGGCTGACATGAGCAAGTACATGAAAGGACAAGATCCATCCTTCCGTCAGAGGAACCAAGTGTACTGGCTGGGAATCTGGGGCGGACATCTGCATGCTCTGCTGTGGAGAAGCCAACGCGCAGAGGCCATCGACACCCCAAAAATACTCGAGAACAGGTCCTGAAAACACTCTGCCTGACAAGCAGATCGCCGTCAAAAAGACTTCGAACTGTATTCAAGTCCAGACACGTTACTCAGGACAGTATCCTCGTCAAAAGCCTGCTCGCATCTATCCAGGCCAGAAAACATGTTGCTAAAACAAGGCTTCAGGTTCTACGTACCTGGGACAATGGCATTACAGCCCTGGAGAACACGCCTTGCAGAATTACTGGTATCACCTAGGGGTCGGTTGTTTATTCAAGATGGTGATCTTAACTTTCTTTGTGACATTTGTTGGACATTGCTGTAAAACTTGCCAAGAGTATACCCATTAGCAAGACGGGTCGCCTACATACTTATCTTAAGTTCTTTTCACCTTCAATTAGATTTTTTTTTCTAAATTATTATTAATATTGTTATCATCATTTTATTATCTATATTATTATCTTACTTTTTCTTTCGTGAAAGTACTATTTTCAAATGAAAGGTCAATCAAGCATTGTCATTATGCAGTGGAACTGTAGATCATTGTCAACGAATCTACGCTTCCTTGTACGGCATCTCTTTTACTCATGAATATCATATCTTAGTATTGCAGTCCCTCTTTTTTAAATGGAGATAAGTACCTAAATGTATAACTTTTATTATCTACCCGTCATCAAACACAAGATGAAAAGGGAAGTAAATACTGCTATATTTATTCGAGAAAACTTGAATACAGAGAAATATTGGCCCCCTTTTCAAAAGAAATACCAGATATACTTGCCTGTGCAGCCAAAGTAAAAGTTCAATGAGTCGTTAACAATAAACATCGTTTCAACTTACTTCCCAAAAAGGTCCAAACGACCAAAATAGGGAACGGTTACGTTCCTTACATAATCAAATGAAAAATGGTTAATTGCAGGCGACTTCAACGCCCACTCTCCTTTCTGGAATAAAAATTGCAAAATGACTGTTCAAAAACCGTTCTTAGAAAATATGTTGATTCATCAATGTATTTGTTTAAACGACGGAAGTGTTACAAGAATCCCTGTTTGTTTTCACACCACAGGGCAACAACAATCGACCTTTCCTTCTAACCCTGCCATTGTTTCCCAGTTGTGAGGTGATGACAATCGAAGATTCGCTTGGTAGTGACCATTTACCAATTGTTATTACTTTAAAAGATAAACTGTTTTTTACAAGATTCAACCAAAGACAAAATTCCCAAAAATATAATTGTAATAAAGCCGACTGGACCAAATTCGAAAACATTTATTAGCATGTGACATTGAAGAACTTTTTTCAAAGATGTAAATACATAATTCATTGAAAGATTTTTTGTATGCTGCCGATATTTCTTTCCCAAATGTATCCAGTGAAATCAAGTAAGCATTCAGGTAATGTGTGGTGGAATACATTTTGTGAAGCAGCCAAACGAGCAAAAAATCGGTATTTTAAAAGTTGTCTGAGAGATAAATCAAATGTTGAAAAACACATCGAAATAAAACGAGCAAAAAAACCGGTTTCAACAGAATTATGGAAGAAGCAAAAACGCTACACTGGTCACAGTTTGTTTAAAACGGATGTTTCGGATTTACAAAGATCTTCAGAAAAACCTGGAAAAAAAAAGTAAAAGAGATGAAATCTGGAATAATTCTACCTCAGTATCCTTTTTAAACTGGAAAACAATGAGTTTCCTTCGACATACGATAAGGCCCAAGTTTTGCAGAAATGTTTGCAAAACTTGGTAACATGGAAAGTATGTCTGAAAAAGAGAGAACATACGGACACAGTGTGGATGTTAGTGAAAGAATGACAGAAAAAGTTGAGAACAGTTATGGAAGCAATCATATTGGGAATGTTCCCCTTACAATTGAGGTAATAAATGATGTAATTGCGTACCTTAGTACAATAAAACTTCAGAGGACAAGATGCAATTTCCAATGAAATGATAACATTACCAAAAAATTTTTCAATCTTTCTACATAAATTTTTTCAACAGTGCTGGGCAGAAGGCGTCATGCCATCCTTATGGAACAATCAATTATTGTTCCTGTTCCCAAACAAGGGAAACCAAAGACTGATAAAAACAGTTACAGGCCAATTGCTCTGACTTCGCATGTAGGGAAACTATGGAAAGAATAATTTCTGAAAGACTACTTCATCATTGTGAAAAGGACGGGATAATACCCATAAATTTAGGGCTGGCTTCAGAAAGGGAAAATCAGCAATAGACCATCTTGTTAAAAAATTTTAAACACAAGTTAGACAGCAGTTCGCCAGAAGGGAAAAAATGTATTGCACCTTTTTTGCATAAGAAAAGCTTTACGATCAAGTTTGGCATTCAAAGTTACTTAACAAAATGAGATCAGTTGGTCTCTCAGGTTCCATATACAATTACTGTAAAGTTTTTCTTAGCGGGTCGATCAATCCAAACAAAGATAGGTACTACTTATTCTAATAAATGGTTCTTCAAATGGGAATCCCACAAGGATCTGTATTTGCTCCTATTCTGTCTAATATTTTTGATTCATTTATCTTCCCAAAAACGTTGTCTAAAAATGTTAAATTTGTGCAGTATGCTGATGAATCTGTATGTTGATGAAAGTCACTCTGAAAAACACACCCCCATAAAAGACCATATTAGAGTGAAACTTGACAATATAAGTAACTATATGGCTGAAAAGGATTAACTCTATCCAAAAAAAAATCGACATGATGCTTTTTAATGCAGTTATAACGTCAATCCTCTGCCTTCTTTTAAATAGATGGATCGTTATTAAATATAAACAGAATGTAAAATTCTTAGTTGTTTTACTTCTAAATTGTCATTGGGGGTTACCGTTTGGAATCTGTATTGATAAAAGGCCAGAAAAAATTTGAATATCCTTAAGGTAATAAGTCAACAACCATGGGGGGAAAGGGGCACTCAAACGCTTATTCACTTAGCTACGCATTGGTACGTTCAAAACTAACATATGCGCAGGAAGTGTTCTTCTCTGCACCTAAATATTTAATCAAAAGTTACAAAGTGTTGATAGCAAACCTTATAAGCTAGCAGTCGGTGTTCCAGTGCATGCGTCATTATAAAAACCAATGCAGAGATTGTATATTACCGCTAGAAGAACAGATGAAACTCTCATCAGCCCAAAAAATATTTTACGAAGTAATTCTACTCAAAACTCAGTTGCTATGGAAATCGAGTTAAAATCAGAGATTCATTTCCTAAAAGAGCACATTCCCAAAAGCATTTCTAACAACGATAGGTTCATATACACCTGATCTGTTTAAAATTGCAGGGCGTTAAGCTTAAAAACTGTAGCTCCGGACTATTTTATAGATAATCCCTAAATGGGAACTCATTGCTGCCAATTTTGACACGGATTATTTTAAAAGTTCAAGAAAGAGCTGTTCTGCATCTGTCCGCTCTCATAAAGATAACATTATTCAAACCATTTGAAAGTCTATTACAGATGGTTCTGTCCTCGATAACGGTCTAGCTGGTGAGCTTTTGTTATCGGGCCTTGAAGGTGGAACGATCCTATCACATCGGAAAACATTTTTCAATATTTACAGCTGAATCGTTTCTATTGCAATGGGTTTGAATATCTGCTGAAGCTACCCGTTCTCTGTTTCATATACTGTTTTTTTGTAGATTCTAAATCTGTTTTGCAAGCGCTTTAAAATTTATTTATACACAAGTAAGAGGGGGACTTGTCACTGAAATTATTCACTTAATTCATTTCCTGTCTGTAGTGGTACCAGTCTCAATTTTTGTTGGGTTCCTTTCATTGTGGATATCTGCAAATGAATGGGCGGACCGAACAGCAAAAAAGGGTGCAAAGAATCATAGCAATTCTATTAAAATACACCCCCCCCCCCCCCCCCCCCCCCCCCCCCCCCCCCCCCCCCCCCCCCCCCCCCCCCCCCCCCCCTCCCCACAAGAGGATGTTATCTTTTGGGGAAAAAACTTGTGGAATTTTATAAAAATACAGCAAGAAGGAAGTGATCTTTCTGATGACCTTCGGCCCGAACAAATCTATAAAAACATTTTTTTGGTGCCCGTAAAAATAAAACCCTTTTATTATAGGCTATTCACAAGCAGGGTTTTAGATTTCGATTGACGCATTTTAAAACGAAATTCAGTCATAATGGGAACATGTGTATGTGGCGAAAACATCTCGCTGTTTCATGTTATTTTCCCTTTTCCAGCAGTTGAAAAAAAAATTTGCCTAGTTGGCTGTCAGACATTGAGCCATCCCGCTATCTTTTGAAAAGTTACTTTCGAATTATTTACAATATTTGACATTGGCAGGGGACTGTTTTAAGAGCCCATTGGTAACTTGCTGATTGATTCCCTGTTTTGATAATGTTGTGCTAGGTTGTATTACAGCTTGTGTTTTTTTCCATTTAGTATTGCCGACACCCATCCCCTTCCCCCACTCCCTAACCCCTCTCCTGTCCCCCTGACCCTGACCTTCCCTCCCCTTCAATGTCATTGGAATTTACTAATTTAAAACACATTTGCATATACAGTATTACTTAAGTGTTTTCTCTCTCACGCGGATACACACTCACATATGTGCACACACACACACACTCACGCGTGCGCGCGTGCACACACACACACACACACACACACACACACACACACACACACACCACACACACACGTACACACACACACACACACACACACTCACACACGCACACTTTTTTGTTGTTGTTGTCTAATATCACTTAAAATGAAAAGACATTAAATTAAAGAACGAACGAAAACACACACACACACACACACACACACACACAACGTACACACACCAACACACACACACACACACACACACACACACACACACACCACACACACACAGAGACCGACAGACAGACCGACAGACCGACAGACGCACACACACACACACACACACACACACACACACACACACACACACACACACACATATTATATATATATATATATATTTATATACATATATATATATATATTATATATATATATATATATATAAGATGATATGATTAAAAAGCCTAAAATGACTTTAAAAGTGCTCGACCCCTTGGGGAGAGAGAACTGTAATATGCCGCTTCTAACTCACCTTCGCCCTCAAAACCAGTTTTCGGGCGAAAGTGGCCTAGAAGCGGCATATTACAGTTCTCTGACAAGTAAGACTTAAATAACCAAAAAATAACGATTATCTACAAACAGACATACTGTGTAGGGTTATCCGTTTTCAATACTAATTTACTAAACTTTCCAGATTTCAGTTTTTGTTTAATCCTATGTTTTTCCTGATCATTTTCAATAACATCATTTCACGCAACATTCTTCAAATGAGTCTCTGTCTTTCATGTGAAATAACACTACAGTCTTTAACTGTTCTCTAAAGTCTTTTAAAACCGAGTTATATTTCTGACATAAAATCCACACACTTATCCCAGCATGCCTTCCACTGAAAGCTAGTTTTGACAAAGTGTTTCTCTTTTTAACTATGTCTCTTTCTGCTGAACAGTCATCTTTTAATAAATAGTGTCTGCGTTCCTTCAAACAGTCTATAAAACTGTTCTAAACACTCACTCAGTTTATTGCTAGGATTAACTAAATATATGTCATCATCTGTCCATATAAACCTTCTATCATGATATGCTTTGTTCCATTTAAGTGTTGGGCAGAAAATTACAATATGATCAAAATTATAACGATAAACTGTTTGTAACAGGTCGAGGATAAATATTGTTTTTCCACAACCAGTCTGCCCACAAATCAATGAGCAATGAGGAGTTTTTGTCATAAAGTTTAACTGCTCCATAGTTTTATAACAGAACTTAATCTAATCCAGTTATTATTTTTATCATACTCTCTGTCAAAACTTGTTCAGTATAATAAAACCCTATAAGGCCTAAATGTGTAAGATTAATCCAATTCAGTTCTGTAAGATTGTTTCTATTTAAGTCAACAGTGATTTTGTTGCTTGTTGTTTTGATCTTAATATCCTCGCCATTGTGAAGAACGACGATGGTAACGTTAAGACGTTTAACGTCTAAGTTTTGCCAGCTAATATTAATTCCTTTTATAAGGTCATCACTAACGCCCACAACCCCATCCCTCTCCACATCTTTAAAGACAGAAATTTCAAATATCATTGTGAACGTGTCTCCTAATTTTCTGCTTGGAAAGAACTGTAATTTTGTAGAAGCTTTTTTTACAACTGTTTCTTTTCTGTGGAGGATGTACTGTTTTTTCCCATACGGCGTTATTTCAATTTCTTTCCGACTATTGTCGTCCGGCATAAGACTTACATGTAAAGGGCCAGAGTTGAATGCTTTTCTGAAACTTTTTTGACGGCTAAAATATGTAAATGGGCTTATGAATTCAAATTTTATTTCCCATTCTAAATATGGTTCTAAGTGCCATTTGAGGTCAGGTTTTCGAACTATTTTATATTCATACTGGCCAACATTATTTGCCTCTAGATTGCGCAGTTGTTCTAGTTTAGGAAACTTTTGCTGTCGCCAACCTCTTTGCGTTTATAATCACCGTCTTTAGTGTACTCAAAACCATACAAAGCGCCTATCTCACCATTTTGTTCAAAGTCCGCAACGTCTGCAAGGTCTTTTAATTCTAAGGTTATACACCTTACAGGCGCTAATGTAACTCCTGATTCTTCTGGCCCACGCGACATTATTTTTTTAGTAACGTATTATTTTATTTCTAAAACAATGTGCAGGTTATCACATTTCACGACTTTCCCTGTTTTGTCTGCAATTTTTATATTAAATGATCCAACCCTCCCGCAAACTAATCTTTTAAACTGTAAATTAGGGAATTGTATAATTTCATAATCGCAATATGCAGCTTTCCCTGACGGAAGAGCTCTTAAAACAGTTGAGGGCCTTCCATCATATAAGTTTTCATCAGTGCTCAGCTCGTCCAAATGAACATAGAGTAATGAATGTAATGCAAGATCGAGCGGACTTTCCCCCTCATAAGTAGTTTTGGTCGGTGTAACTCTAAATCTATAATTGTTAGCCGTAAAGCCTAACATTTTAGCTAGCTCTTTATCAAAATAGTAACCTCCTTCTTCTTCAGGCTTGAATGTTAACATTGTTTTCAGATTTGCATTGTTAAGTTTGAGAGTAATGTCAAAGTTACTCATTGCTTCTTTTAGTGAGCAAAACCCGTAATAACCATCAGGTATTGTTAACTGGCTAACTTTGTTCCCTGATTTGTCAACTTTTAGAACCGTATTATTCTCCTTGGCTTCGCTTATATTAAACCATACAACTTTGTAGAATATTTCATGGAGCGCGACCGTTTTGGCCCCGCAATTGTTATCAATTAGCATGTTCTAAAAACGAAGGACGGTCTTGAGTTGTTTATTGTTACAAACATTTTTTGAACGAAATAAAAATGAGCGCGTTCAAATATACTGATGCAAAATATTCTGTTGGGCCGCACTACAATCTTAAAAATATAGCAACTGATACTCTTGACATTGCTGTGACCCAGACTGCCTCTTTTCATAAAAGGTGAGTACTCCATTAAGCAGATATCTTAACCCCCTGTTAAAAAAGACTACATCGCAAAAGTGTGGTTTAGTCATCCGATGCAGTTTTATCAGAACCAGTTAAACTTTGCTGTGTTTTGTGCATCAACTGGGTGTGTGGAGTGTCGTATGCTGATCACTTAAATCATCCTAATCCTTTGGTGAGGTCAGTGTATAGATTTCATTTTTTATTACACCTTCAGACGTATTTTGACTGAACTGCAAGCTCCATTACCAATGACAAACCGTTTAATCCATTCAGCAACAGAATAGACATGAAGGCTTTTGAAAGAATCTGTAACGAATTCAATATTAACATCAAGACAGACTTTAGACAAAAGTTGGATCTTAATCATGGCCTAGGCACCCCTTATTATTGGGGCGTGCACAGAAAGTATAAGTATGATTGGAATCCTCCTTACACATCTTTCTCTTCAGGCACAGGCGTTCACCTAGGGTCCATAGAGCAAGAGCATAAAACAGCATGGACAACATTTATCTTAGACACTTCTAAGGGCCTAACTAAAGCAGGAATAGAACGAATAAATGACTCTATTCGTACTTACGTTTGGTGTTTGCTAGGTTCGCAAGCACAGACAAGGTCAAGCATAACGATCCTTCTACTGGTTTTGATGCACAAAAACAATACTTAGCAAATTTAGAGGACGCTATTAATTCTACAGTTGATTTACCTTCGAGTATAAAAAGGTACCAAAATGTTTTACAATACGCAAGATCAAAAGTAGACTTTGCTGTTGGCACTGGTTTTTATACATGCTGCCTTCTGACCTTAGACTCCAGGTAGGAACAATAATGAACTACAACAATGAAATTCTTGTTGCAGGAAATGAACAGAAGGTTGGACAAAACGACATAAATTCTGAGCCAGTAATATTGCAAGCAGTAAAAAAACAAGATGACCCCCCAAGAATAAGTCATCCAATCCCCGCGGCCCAAAGCCCGAAGACCGTTGAAGACGTGGACTCTGTTCGCGATGACCATGAATATGAAAAGACAGCGCTTGTTCTTGGATTAACTGGCCTAGGATTACTTGGTCTTTATCTTACTAAAAATTAACCCAACTATTAAGAGAACTAATGTCCATAAGTGCTCGGCCATAAAGCCTACTACTTTGCTTGCAGTAGACAAAAGCCAGCTAACAATACCCCCTAATATACCCGGTAAAGAGTCTATAGCTTTACCGGCTAATTTTTTTAATAAACCCGCAAGATGGTCAAGTTGTTTTTTTACCCATGATTTATCAGGAGGTGATGGAGGCGATGGTGGTGGAGGCACTGGACTTTGACCACCGCCGCCTGTAATAGCCAACACCAGTGTACTTATTGCAAATCCTAAGGCTGTTATAACGCTTGCTAATGTGACTCCCTGCTCTCTAAACAATGTTCTTATTCGTTCTGCTAGCGTTGCGTCTTCATATAAAATTTTGTCGATAGTTTCGCTTATTCTATTCACTTGAGTTCGTAAGAGGTCTCGGTTTAGTAGTCAGCACTTCTAGTCTTGCTGATCTTCTTGTTCAAGATCTTTTAGTCTTTGGGTTATTTCTTTCTTTAATCTCACGCCTACGATGCGGTCGTCAGCCCAAGAGTTTTTCTTTTTCCTCTTTTTATATGCCATCTAGTTCACCTAGTTTTGCTAAATTGTTTTTAATTTCGCCTCTGATGCTTCTCAAGCTGATCAAGGACCGTTAGTTCTCGATGGGTAGGGTGAGTTGTGTTTAGTCTTTAACGCTGTTTCTTCTGAAAAACTGGATAATGCTTCTATTACATTTATTAAATTCACCTGCTGATGTGATTTTAATTCTTTAAGTTCCATGAAAAAAAAAAAAAATTACCCCATTTTTGCATTGGTTATCTGTCGGGAGTTCTTGCCCCCCAGTGTGTTTTGAAGTTTAGCAACTGCATCCCTATTTAATTTTGGTCTTGCAATGCCAAGGCCGATTGTACGCTCGCAGGGAGTCTATTTATAATTGTATCCCACGGCTAAAACTTTTGAATGGGTCTTTTTTTAGTTGTAAGATGAACAAGTTCTCTTGATCGTTTTTCACAAACAAATGGTCATCTTTACTTCTAAATCATTAGGGTAATAAATTCGGGAGTTCTTGACTAAATTGGTACAAATGATTTGCCTTACTTTCTGTTAAATTCACGCCGCAATGAGAGCGCTGAGCGATGCGTGTCAAAGGGATCATTTCACTCATGTCGTCTCCACGATCAATAATCATCTAACTTCTTTCATCTTCATTTCCTTGCCATGTTTAAATATTAAACTTTTTATTTTGCTTTATAAAAATGTCTCATAGCACATGGCTCGATTCTTAACCCGTATAGAAAACTAAAAGAGCCTTAGCGTGATGGGAAATCAAGCGGAATATTACTGTTCCAAATAATCCATCTATATTGATGTCGGATCAAATTTTTACTGTCAAATTTCCCAGACCTAGTGAGCGGATGAAGTGATTGTGCCAGGCTCTGTCGTTTACTTTCAAAATAGAACTCGCTTCAACAACAGACACAACAGGACAGTTGTACAGAACCTGGGGCGGACATCGTTAAGAAATTTCTTTAAATCTTGAGGGGCAAGAAATATTTTCTTACACAATGCAGGACATATTTTTAACCTATTATGATCATGGCTAACCGGAATGAAAGGGTGATCTTGCGTTTCAAGGAATCGAAAAGAAGATGCACTAAAACATAGAATAGGCGCGCAGATATTAAAGACGGCATAAAGTTGTTGCTGTAAATTTTGGTTTAGAACGCTTTTCATTCCCTTAGATTTTGAAGGTGTTAAAAGCGATGACACTTACTTTCAAGGAGCATTAAAAGACAGTTTGTCATATGAATAACTTTAACGATTACCAAAACGTGTTATCAAATCATCAGACACCGATGCAAAGTACAGGCATTCTGACATCTCGTTAGAGTTTGACGTTGTTAGCAACCATGGAATTAGCAAGGCTGGTTGAGCACCAATATCAGGCAAAATTAGCAATATTTTACGTGTGAAAGAGTGATTCACACTTCTAATATCCAGAAGCAGGGCAGACACTATATGGAATTTTAGTTTTAGCACCACAGCAATTCGCTTAAAGGTATTTTTTGCTGTGCGAAGATGGAGTACCATTCAAAAAGAGGCAGCGATAATGTTTGTTTATCCTAAAATAACGAAAGTGCAATGTACAAATTGTCGGTTAGTCCGAACAATTCTACGCTAGCGGGCTTAGTCCTTATCACATTTGACGAAATAAGGAAAAAATTGTTTAGGGGTTGGGTGGGGTAGAGTCTACAGCAGACATAGTGTCTAAGATTTACTTCTTTCACAATGTTAGGCTGATGATAATTTAACAACAATATTCGGTTTATGGATTGACTAAGGTCAACAGTCGATTAATCAGTTGCTGAAGCGGGAGAACTGTGGGAGACGTAATAAACATTCAAATTGATAAAGTTAGAAGAAGCCGATAAAACCGCTTAATGTACATTTGTTTTGTTGTTTATGATGCGCAGGCTGATTATAGAAGCTAACAGATATAAAAGATGTAGTATACTAAATTATTTTATTTTATTTAAAAGATGTCTGTTCAGGTTTATCCAAATGTGCCTACAGCGCCGCAAAGAAAGTCCTGACATAAAAACCTTCGGGATTAACCAACATTACGCAAATGCAACAAAAAATAGAGCAGGAACTTTCAAATTACAGCAAAAACCAAAACGAGGTATTATGTGCTTTAATGATGTTACATATGTTAATACTGGAACATCGACTATAAGCGCTCTATCAGAGGGATACGTGTGTTGGTATTCTTAGAAACAGGTTAGGCGCACCCGCGCTTACCTCTAGGAGTTTGTCTTTAGCTCTCGGGTTGTGTTCATTAAAGCTGTAGTGGGCGGGAACAAAAAATTAAAAACTAAACTCCAAAAGCACACAGTTGTTCAACTAAATCGGTAAATTATGTTCGTTTAAACTGACAATAAATAAAGCGCTTGTTGACTCACTCCGGATGAAGAATTTAAATGTTTACAGGCGATTTTGATGACTACAAAAGACAAACGTTTGATCTTCAAAGAAAGGCGAAGGCAAGATTTTTCAACAGCCAGACGCGAGCAGATAAAAAAAGGAATGCTTTAAAAAGTAAACGAGACATTAAATCTCTGGTTCTATAAAACAGCTCAACAGTACCAACGCCAAAGGGTGTTATATTTAGTTTATGAGTCCAGCACAAAAAGACGTTGATATTGATTTCTGATTAGAATTTTTTTTTAATTTAAATAAATATTTGAGTTAGAAAAGAAACTCCACATGGCTAAGTATATGAAGGGACAAGACGAATTGTTTGAAGGAATGGTCGAGTGAGAGGTTTTATCAAGAGCCATGAATGATCTTGATAATAAGTCCATTGACCCCAACCCAGTACAGGAAAGTGTTGTTCATGCTATTTCTCAAGTTCCAGGCAAAACCAACAATACGACCAGAAGTTGTGTGTGTAATGTTTGCTGTTTTAATCGACTATATAACAATAAATGAGTATAATCTAGAAGTCTGGGTCTCAACTAAAAATCAGACTATTCTTTCTCTATTGACTTAACACCTGGTTGGGCGGCGACTGCTTACACAGATGACGCCCCCCCATGCGCGCAATAGAAGCCCAAAAGAGTGTTTGTTGGTTTATGGTGAAGCTCCCTCCCACGCGCACTCACGATGTTAAACAGCGCTAACGCGCAATAACAACCGACATGTTGTGCCAAGGGGCTAGCTTGACATTTCCGCTACCTCCAGAATTTTGGTAGCGAAAATGAGCAGTTCTAAACATAAGGAATACAGACAAAAACAAAAAAATTAATGTTTTTTTTTTTATGTGGTGTGTTCTCGCAAGCTGCATCACGTGGCTAAAAACGCCAGAGAGAGTATCTAACTATCCACCCGTACATCAATGATCTTAAACTTAGTGGGGTTGTCCTTTCCTGTTAGTGTAGACCAAAATGATCTGTTTGAAGAACAAAACAAACCAATAACTGTTAATGTTCTACACATGGGATGGGAACAAATCTACTACCGATTAAAGTGTATCCAAGTACGTCCAAACGATTGGCGAACCAGACAAAAAATCATGTTGACTTACTACATGATGTTTTAACCAGCGGGGCTACCCGGCATTAACATTAATACGCACAATGAGTAGATTATTGCGGCCTTTACTTCAAGCATAACATAAACAAGAAATTCTTTCTGCAGATAATGTTTTAAAAGAAGCCATCTGAATCAAGCGCGAAGTGGAAATCTCATTGTATCGGCCAGATGACTGTAATACAGAACGAACTACGCCCCGCCAGGATCTAAAGTTAGTTTTAAGAACTGGAATGGCTGCAAACAAGTCCATACGTAGTTTACGCAGAATTCGAGTCGCTTATTGTTCCTTATGAAGGCCCAACGCCACAGAAACTTCCGGAAAACGGTCCTAATGAGAATCTCAGATCTGTTCTATGCTTTCATCATTGTCAGGTGGATGGCGTTCATTCAAAGCCAGAATTATTTAGAGGGCCTAATGCTGCAGATACTTCTTAGATCGCATGCTGCACGTGCGTAACGCTGTTCTTATATCTGGATTTATCTGAAATCCGATGACGCCTGAAGCCAACAACATTATGACCTCAGCCACTCACTTGTTGGATTGTGGTTTAGAACTAATGTCTAACAGTGAGGAAGCCAATCCGTCAGTAAGACCATGACCACATTAGTGGGAAGTTTTGAGGAGCACAGGCACTGTAAATGCCAATCTTCAACTAAAGTTTGATCCTAAGACATGGAGCTGCCCTGTATCTTTCTTAACTTGCGAGCGTTACGACTATTCACCTTATTATGAAAGCAGTAGACGATGCCTTTTGGGTGTCATGGCTTCGAACAGTCATCAGAAAAAGTAATGGGTTTCACTTTTTAATAACATGTCTTTTTATGACTCTATGCAGCATTGTTGGGTTCATTAGAGTCACTGCTATGTCCTTAAAGGGCCTGCCCAATAACGGAAGAATATTTTGACCAACGTTGTTAGAAAGGGTGTTTACCCTTATGAGTAATGAACTGTTGGAAAAGGTTTGACGAAGAGACATTTCTCCTAAAGGGCGTTCTATTCTAGTCTTAGAGGAAAGGACATCAGTGATTCTGATTACCAGCATGTCATGATGCGTGGCAAAAGTTAGAGTGTTAAAAACGATGAGACTATCATGACTCCTATTATTAAGCAGATGTATGTTTGTTGGCGGATATTTTTGAAAATTATAGGAAGACCTGCATGAAAACTTATAGCCTGGATCCCGCGGCAATTACATTTCTGACGCCCGAGGATGAGTTGGGACGCTTTTCTTAAAGTTTATGGAGTACAGATTGATTTATTGTCAGATTTACCATTGATTCAAAGTTGATTGAAAACGGATTGCGGGGAGGAAAGGAATTTAGTATGGGCGTTCGCATCATTACTGTAAAGCAAAAAACAATATACTTGGGACGGATTATGATCCGAGTAAAAGGTCTAACTATCTCAATGTATTTAGATGCAAAAACAATCTGTTTGGTTGGGCTTTGGCGCAATGCTTCCATTAGAACCCTTTAAAATGTCACAGGCGGCAGATCGAATAATATTCAAAAGGCATTAAAGTGGTTGGCAGTGTAACGCCTGATCAACAGCGCGGATACATTCTAGAAGTTGATTAGAATTCTCATGAAACTCCATGACCTACATAATGACTACCATTAGCAGCAGAAAGTCTATAGATTGGATTCCAAGAGAACCCTAAACTTGTGCCTATTCTTCGAGGCAAAAAAAAATATGTCTGTCATTTACAGACTTCTAAAATTTATTTTAAAGACAGGTTTAAGTTAACAGCTGGCCATCGAATTAATTGCTTTTGATCGAGAACAGTTCATGAAACCATACTTCATGAAGTAACACTGATTCCGAACCAAATCACAGATGCTTCTGAAAAAGACTTTTTCATGCTGATGAACAACAGCGGTTTTGGAAAGAATATGGAGAATCCCACAAGAGTAAAGATGTCGATTTGGTCACCAAAGAGGAACGAAGCAATTAGCTAAACTTCAAAACTAATAATTATTTCAGGACTTAGAAGATTTCATGATCAGCTTTTTGGCATAATGATCGAAAAAAAAAGAAAGTCAAAATTAGACTAAACCTGTATTTATTGGGTTTAATGTTTTAAGATTTATCAAAGCTTTGATGTTAGAGTTTCGTTATGACTACTTAAGACCTCGTATCCTGAGTCCAGAGGAGTACTTTACACAGCTACAGATAGTTTTGTTATAGATTAATCCTCTGAAGACATATATAACGACATGGAGGAAACCGAAGTAGCTAAAGGGCATGCGGGGTGGTACGACACATTTGATTACCTAAAGATAACGCCTTTGCATTCATCCGTTAATAAGAAGGTTTTAGAAAGATTGAAGATGAATTATCTGGAAAGGTGATAAGGTGTATGTGGGGTTAAGTCAAAAATGTACAGTATTTCGTGCCGGTGAAAATCATTAAGAAAGAAAAGGGAATGATCTCGCAGCGTTTGTGCAGTCAAACATATCCATGACAACTACAAAGATGCATTGTTGGCAATAAGATTTTCAACATGCCAACGTTAATTTTTTTTTTAAATTCTGCGATCTAAATCTACATGAGATCAACACATACTGTTGTAACAATGAAGTCCATTAGATAGAACAAAACACAAAACGGGTGTTTGTTAATACAGAGTTTTCTTATGCAATTGGGCATGGAGAACCGTTTAAATTAATTTAAAGCGGAACTTGTGTCTGGCGGAATTATCTTGCAGTTCTTCTTTCACAAAAGTATCTTTGTGGTGCTGGTTGTTTTGTTGTGTCAGTTTCTCGTAAATAATACACGGGCGGATTATTTTTACAATTCTTTTTATTTCGTACGGGTCAACACTCCAAATTGGATCGGTTGCCCTGATGCGAGTGTCCCATTTGCTTCCCCCGGAATAAAGGTACCGTACTTTCAATCCCAAATGGTAATAGTTTGCGGATGAGACTTCCTTCAACAACTTTTATTGTTTGTTCTTTTGATTGCTTGTCTGTTTTTAGCCCTTTTTCTTTCTTCTGTATTCATTGCGGCGCTTTATGAGGGCAGTCTTCTAACCATCTGCGTTGCGAGAATTGTCAATTGTCTCTGTGATACTGGTCGGAGTAAAAAGTCTTTGGCTAACTGTTTGTTAATGTTTTCAACTAATGCCTGTATCTGTGAACTCCGGATGACTCTTTTAATGGTAACTCTATGTTTTATCAATAATTGATTCACTTGGCATTTAAATTCTTTTCCATTCATCGACTTGATCATGCGTGGGTAAGTTAGTGGACTCGTTGGTATATCAGTTGTTTAGCAACAGCACAGCAGAAAGCCTATTTTGTGTTATATGGTTTCTGCATCTTTATATCTTGAAGTTGTCAATGACTGGTAAGTGCGTACTTAATCTTTTTCGTCTATCCTATCGAGGGTTAATATAGAAGATCCATTTGATGGGTGTCGTTTGGAGTTGTATTGTCAAAGTGTGGTCTCTGTATTGCCTAGGAGCAGGTAAATAAATTTGCCATATCGCTTGTTTAGATATCCATTCTTTTGCTGTTTGTTCAATGACTCGCTGCTCTTGGGCTTAGCTTTTTGTTGCGTGATTCACTTCCAATATCCTTTGGGCGAATAATAGATTTTGTTCATTTTTTACTCAGGCCATTATTAATGTGCAACTAAATACACAACGGTATACAACGACATTAAACCCGATTTCTTGCATCTTTTGTTTTTCTGAGGTTGATAAAAGTCACTGAATTTTGGTGGGGGCAATGTCTCGATTGGTTTGACTATGTTACAAGATATATTGTTTTTATTGCTTGATCACATTTTTAAATGTGTAAGTGATGCCTGTTTTTTCAGTGTGTCATTAATAAAATCTAATGCTCAAGGCTCTGCTTTTCATAGGCGTCTTGTGCAGCTGCTAGATGGCTCATAGCTTTGTTTATGTCGCGCTCGCTGCTCTCGCCGTCATCCCGCAGTTTACTAAATGCGAAATTACTGTCCGCTAAAGCAAGCGCATTCACCACAGCGCCGCCGATCATTATTGCGAGTGGAAGCCATTTTTTATAATGTATTTTTTTCTTACATATTTAATTGTCTGGAATTATTCCTTGCTTAACTGAAAATATTTCGTTAGCATACGAAGCTGGCAAACAATAGCATTCGCTTTGCTGAATCCTCAAAGTTAGTTTGACAAGTTATGGCTGGTTTAATTCTAACAAGCTTTTACTCAAGCATTGAGTATCATTCACTTAGACCTCCAATAACAGCAGAATTGTATACAAGGTTGGTAACAGTTTTTTCGGTGCACATTTTTATAAAATAAGATAATAATTAATAAAAACTTGAACAGCGCATGATTACTACAGTACGGCGCCTAAAACCTTCCTGAACTTATGAATGACCGCAAGTTGAGGATCAAGCTATTATTGAAAAAAGGAAAGGCTGTATTCTTTGGCAGCATGGTGGGAAAACAAATCTGTTCCTCGGAAACGAATTCAGCATAGAACGATTAACTTATGTCGCCGCAAGACCATTTTATAGTATCATACAGTAGGAAGCGCAGCTGGGGTCTTGAATGGTGAAAGTGTTGGGGCAAACGGTTCTTAGGTTTGTACACAAAACTAGTCAGTAGATTTGTCTCCCATTGATTCTGAACAAGATCTTACGTATGATTTAACGCAAGATCCAGTTTTAACTGATAGTCTTTAGAGTCTCTAGGGTGTGATCTATACTACAGATTTAGGAACATTGTTATCGCCATTAATCATGATTAATAACTTTTAATCATATAGATTTTGTTTCCCTTCTAAAAATGAGCGAGCTGAAAAATCATCAGAAAAGGAAACATTGAATCAGGTGGAGAAGAAAGTAACAAGCAGAAATCAGCAGAAACACTGAATCAGTGGGGACCAGTGAAAAGCATCCTATCCTGGGCGTGTTAATGCAGGAAAAAAATATTAGAAGAGTGAACAGACAAAAAAAAAATTAATGGTTGCAGGAATATAAAAACTCATCATGTAAACATAACACGCCAACGCCACCAAGAACAAAGTTGATTCAATGCCAGCTATAAAAACTCCATGTGTACAAGACCTACAGCACCAAAGTCTTATGGCATATTGAACTTAAACATGTTGCCATTTTTGGCGCCATTGCTGCTGTTGGGGGGCAGTTATTACGGTTATAAAATATATTACACAATGGCCAACAGAAACAAAAGCAATCAAAAAAATCTTGAACCGCTAAATACAGAAAATGGACATCAGCACGCTAAAACGCAATAACAAAGCATCATTTGATCCATTTATAATGCAATAATATTTTAAGAACTTAATTTTATATTTTTTAATTAAATTTAGATCATGGGTATTTTAAAATGATATGTCAATAAATAAAGACCCAAATGGAGTCTATAATAGACTTGCCATAGACCAGATTGTAAATCAATGCGGTTTGCTGCTCAGGATGTAAGAATCCTTAAGTTCTATGCAGAGAACGTGAGCAAGATCTTCTCATCGATGACGCGTTTTTTTGAGGCGTGTGTGTACTATAATAGACATTCTACTATTTAAAGCTATAATACATAGCTTGTATTTTTTTGATAATTATAAGATAACTTGAATACTTAAAGGATGACTTAGTTATGACGCTTGAGGTGACTTAATCAAGAACTTAGAAGTTACTTGATCATGAACTTATTAGGAACTTGAAGTACTTAATTAATAAACTTATTTAAGAACGTGGGGTGACTTAATTAAAAACTTATATTAAGAAACTTGGGGCGACCTTGGGGGTAGGAGTGTGTGTGGGTACACTGGGGGGTGGGGTCGAGGAGGACGTTCGTGCGTGGGTGTGGGGGTGGGGGACGTGCGTGCGAGGGGTGGGGGGTGGGGGACTGTGCGTGGTTGGGGGTTGGGGGTGGGGGGTGGGTGGGGGGGGGGGGCGTGCGTGCGTTGTGTGTGCGCGCACCTTGTTATTGATAAGAAACGAATGTTCAGAAGATAATATAGTGATTATCAGTAAAACAACAAATCAACAACAATAAGACCTCGCACAAACATTTAAAAAAATAAGGAAGTGCTTGCTAGGGAAATGGGTAAGGGTTTTATGGTTGGCGCTTAAGCGCCGTAAATTCATGACGGCTGACCCGGTTCTCTCTGTCAACTGAGATGATTATTCAAAGGCAGCCTCCAAGTGCATTTATCAAAAGCTGGATTTAATTAAACAAGACAGTTGAATAAAGTAACATTCTGTGGCCGCCGAATGGCAGCCAAAAAAAAGGTTTTGAAGCGACGTTGAGCGAAGCAGTGGAATGAAGCCGTAATCCAAAGCTATTTACAAAGTTCATGAAAGTGTTGGTGGAAATTAATGCAGTCAACTCTAAACAAACCCGACCGCTCTGCTATGAGCGGTATCTTAAAAATTAGATCTTACGTCAGTGGTAGGCTGGCAGTGGTCTTGTTGTTTTTTAACAAAAAGGTCGCGCGCACTGTTGCTAAAGCAGCTCAACTCTAAACACCAGACCGCTCTGCATGTGCGGTATCGAAAAATAGATCTTACGTCAGCGGTAGGACTTGCCGTGTCTTACTGTCGAGGAGCACTGTTGCTAAAATGCCACACAAACAACATTGTATGACTAGGGCGACAGTTGAGGTTCAGCCGGGATAATTGGAAACTTTGCCAGTAGTTTCTGGTATTCTACAATCTGTAGCAATGTTTTCAATTTGCTTTCAGTTTACTCATGGATAAAAAAACTGACTGGCAGACAATATTGTAAAAATGAGGAAATGGTTTGAAGTTACTGTTGCATGAGTACGAGCTGGTACGTAATCATCTGAATATCCTGTTTTTTCTTTTATACCATTGTGCCCACGTTTCTTTCATTCTTCCTTCTTTTCTTGCGTTTCCTGCCAGTTTTTGAACAAAATCAGAAACCGACCAAAATGAATATGAAAACATTATTGTTGGCGTTCTGTTTTTAGATTTTAATCCCTTTTTGCAGTTTTCTATAATTTCATTTTCGCCGCTGAGCAGTCAAAGACAGAAATCTAAAAAATGGTTTTCTTGATATGGCAGTACTGGTGGTCGGCTTCATTGCAACAGATAATTGTGCAAATCTGTTGGAGAATCAAGCTCGCCTCGTTTTCTTTCTTCTTGTTTTTCTTTGAATAAATCTTCCACTTTTCGTTTTGGCCGTTTTGGTAGTTTCATGGGGCCTATGTTTTTGCCTTCTCAGCAATGTTTGCCATTTCTTCATGAAATAGCTGTTCTCTTCACGTGCATTCTTTCTTCTTCGGTCACAAATTCTGTTGGTGTTGGAGGTGGTAATGGAACATTGCAAGTTGCGATCTATGTCAGGCTAAAATTAAACTAGTGCCTGCCTAGAATTATCTAACAAATCTTGATGAGCAGATTGTGATTCAAGATTTCTCTACCGAATCGGAAGAAAGGAATACTATCTTCGACATTTGTGACATTTCGCCTTGTTTAAATTTAGAAACACTTTTCTCACTGGAAAAGCACACAGCACAGCACAGCCTTCCAATGTAAAATGACAGACAGCAAGGCAAAGTCAAAACACAAACCTTTTGTGAAGTAATCCAGTGAACAATGTGCGAAGCCGGTCTTGTTGACGTGGCGGCCAGAGTGGCAAAGACACGTTGATAGTCTAGGAACATTCGGCTTATTTTGCAGTATCTGTGGGCCGTCGGTGTCTTTATGATTTTTTTGTCGCGTTTGTAGCGAGCCGTGCACTGGTGTGAACGAGGGTTCTCGTTGTTCTGCGCTAGCCGTGCCATTGCATAAATTAAGAGATCAGGTTTCAAGCCTGTGTCTGACTGTCTGTGTGGGCAAAGTTTTGAGGTAGAATTGGTCAGAATAAGTGTGCGGATTTATGTCAAAATTATAACTTAGTTTTAAAAGCCGAGTAAGTTTGTAATTAGTATTTTTTAAAATCGGATAACCCTACACATATGTCTGTTTGTTAGATAATCGTTATTTTTTGGTTATTGGATGTCTTACTTGTCAGAGACCTAGTAAATGCCGTTTTAGGCCATTTCGCCAAAAAACTGGTTGATCGCGAAAGTGAAGTTAGACGCGGATATTACAGTTCTCTGGGAGCAACATTAGTTAAAAAAGTTTAAAGAGGAAATCTTAAAACTATCTACAATTTGTTCGAGCGTGTTTCGCTGTCCTCAGGATGGCCTCGGTTTGCCCACGCGATGTTTATATAGCGTGTGGGCTCCGTTTGCGGTTTGTTTGCACGTGCGGGTTGGCCTGGACGTGTTTTTGGGGGCTTTCAGGTTTTGTTTTGGATGTGGTTCACTAAAACAACGATTTCATTTATGCCTGCAGTGTTTACTATTTCTGTTTTGGTGTTTAAGTTGCTAAGTTATGGTTTGCATAGTATATAACCATTTTCAGTTTTAATCATTGGTTGACCTTTTGAAACATTGCTGTATGGTGATGCTCTTTTTATGATTTTCCAGGATAAATTGTAGCGGTTTTTGCGTCTTTAAGTTTCCAGATATATGTGCTCAGTTTGTTTGGTTTTTATATTTTTCTTATTAAATGACTGTTGTGTTTCATATCTGGTGGTGAAGTAGTTTTCAGTGGATCTATGTATGTTTCTTTTCATTTTCTGATGTCCAGTAGCCTGGTTAATACAATGTTGGCTGTGAAGACCATTTGTTGTTTAGTGGGCACTGCTCCTTTCTGTGCAATTGCAGATTTCCTTTCTTCCACCTTCTTTGCTGTGTTGATTTTCATTTTGTTAGATGCGTCAAATCAGGTGTTTTTGATGGTTTGGGCATACATGAGTACGATAGTTGACAGTGTTTTTGTTAAATATTTTGGACAATTTGTATGTTCTTTTGGAAAGAAGTTGTTAGGATTCTAAAGAATTCATTCCCTATGTTGTTTTGACTTTCCCGTCGTATGGGGGGGTTATACCATATGATTTTTCTTTTCCTATTTTTCTTGCTTTTATTTGTAGTTGTTGTCTGGGTTGTTTGTTAATTTGTAAATTGTATCCACTTGTTTGTAGTGCCTCCTGTATTCTACTGTGCATTGTTGAATCACTCTCTCCACTGCTTGACAGGTTTGTTAGTATTCCTTGGTTTGTATTGCCTTATGGGTATGGTCTTCAATACAGATGTGGTGGTTACTTTTGGTGTGTACATAAAGAGGTGTATGTTGGGTTTCTTGTATGGTTGGTATATTTGATGTGAGATCCAGTGTTAATGTCTAAGTAGTTCATACTTTTTGTTTGCCTTCATGGTATAATCTTTAAGTTGTGAGTTTTGGAAGATTTGCATAGTTTCTTTCTTCTTGTTTTCGATGGTTCTTGGGTTGTTGGTTAGTGCAGCAAGGCCATCGTCTCTGTATAGTCCGACTTGTTTTCCGAGTTTTTTCTTGATGTTGGACAGCATGAATAGTCCGACCAGTTCACATGTTTCTGCACCATCATATGAACCCATGGTTACGTCGAATGTTGAGTTTCTGTTGGTTTTCGATCCAGGTAAACAACTGCAGGCATAAATGGAAATCGTTGTTAGTGAACACATCCAAAACAAAAACCTGAAAGCGCCCCAAAAAACACGTGCAGGCAACCCGCACGTGCAAACAACCGCAAATGGGAGCCCACACGCTATATAACATCGGCGGTGGGCAAACCGAGGGCCATCCTGATGACAGCGAAACACGCTCGAAACAAATTTGTAGATAGTTTTAAGATTCCTCTTTTAACTTGTTTTAACTATATATATATATATATATATATATATATATATAATGTGTGTGTGTGTGTGTGTGTGTGTATACACATACACACACACGTACACACGCGCGCCCGCACGTATGCACGCGCACACACACGCACGCACGCACGCACGCACGCATACACACTCTCTCTCACTGTCTCTGTCAGTCTGTCTGTCTGTCTGTCTCTCTGTCTGTCTCTCTCTCTCTCTCTCTCTCTCTCTCTCTCTCTCTCTCTCTCTCTGTGTAGGCATTTCAGGAAAAAGAAAAGAAAAGAAAGAAACAAGAATCCCCGTCTTTTGTCCGGTGTGGGCTGTTTGGAGAAGAACCTTTCTTTCGCATTTAAGTCGTATTTGTCTGTCTGCCTGTCTCTCTCTCTCTCTGTGTGTGTGTCTCTCTCTCTCTCTCTCTCTCTCTCTCTCTCTCTCTCTCTCTCTCTCTCTCTCTCTCTCTCTCTCGCTCTCTCTGCCTCCTCTCCCCCCCCCCCGCCTCTCTCTTTCTAGCATTCACTGCAACTTGGATCCATTCCATTAATTATGAAGAAACCTCCTGTTGATGATAACATTCGTGACAAAACAGGCTCAGGCAGATAAGACCTCCAAACCAGTGCCAGACATGTCACGCACCCAGGCTATTGCCAGACAGACCTGGCCACTGAGACCTGCAATAATAACTTTCCACCTGCCCCCCCCCCCCCCCCCCCCCCCCCTCCCCCCCTCCCACACACACACAAAACAAAACAAAATCGTTTCTCATAAAAGAGACAAAAAAAGAGAGGAAAACTTTGCTGATTTCCAGACAAACCTGTTGGTACGCTGAAATTCAGATTTAATCTGCTGTCGCTGACTGAAGCGGAAATTAAATATGTATGCTTCGGTTATAAAACGGTGCAAACATTGTTAATGAAAAAAAAAACCCTGTATTTATGCCGTCAGCGCTCCGCATGTTCTGTGGTTCTGTTTGTTTGATCTTTGTCGTTTTGTTTCCACCGTAACTATGTTTGCTTTGTTCTGTGTTGTTTCGTTACCGCTGTAACTATATGACATGTTTAAGGCGGCCTATTCTTGGAGCTGGTAATGAATTTGTTAACGATCGCCAGAAGCGAAAAAAAAAGAACCCTACTGGCGTGTTCGTCTGGGGCATTGGCCTGTTCAAATAAGTTAGGTTGGTTGCTTTGAAACTCAAATTTATAACTGTTTGATGCTGAGTGATTTTGTTTGAAAAGGAGGAATAGTTTGCATGTGTGGCAGCGTCTTCAACTATACTGTTCAAAAAAAGTTAAGGACCAACATTGAGAATGCACAAAAACTTTTACAAATTCACAAAAATTCAATTGTATCGCCTTTGTGGTCCAAACAAATTGAACCACACGCACAAATTGATAGTGAATGCGGCAACTGCAATTTTGTGGCACACATTTCTCACGCGCCTTGAAAAACACGTGTCGCGACTTGTCATTTTTGGAACAAATTGGGGTGAATTTCTGATGTGTTTGGGATCCGAGGAGCATGTGTTGAATCAAAATCATGTGAAACACGAGCTAAATCAGGCTGTAGGTCATAAAGTATGCTCAACCAAATGTCTTTGAAAGCCATTGTACTGGCGAAAGATGCAAGGCAACAGCATGCCTCCACGTCGAAGACTGAACGAGCTGGATCGAGGAAGAGCAATAGGATGGCTCCAAGAAGGAGTTGCAGTCCGGGAAGTGGCACGGAGACTTGGGGTATCACACTCTGTTGTTATCAGACTCAGACAACGCTTTCAAGACACAGGAAGAGTGCAAGAACGACCACGCTCTGGTCGACCCAGAATAACAGCACCACGAGAGGACCGATACATTGAAAGGCAGGCCACACAAGAAAGAACAGCAAGTGCAAACAACATCAGACGTCGCCTTAGAGATGCCACCAACTCTGTTGTCAGTGATCAGACCATACGAAACCGCCTAGACGCCGCTAACCTCCGTGCTCGACGACCAGCCATAAGACCTCGTTTGACTGATGCCCACAGAGCAGCACGCCGAGTGTGGTGCACGCAGCATGTGAGATGTACACATGAACAGTGGGCTAACGTGATGTTTACAGACGAGTCGCGGTTCTGCCTGGATCCCACCGAGAGACGGAACAGGGTCTGGAGACGCCGTGGGGAGTGTTTTGCAGAAGAAACTGTCCTGGAAAGGAACCGCTATGGTGGGGGATCCGTTATGATTTGGGGCGGCATAAGCACATGCTACAGAACGGTTCTCTACAATGTGGCAGGGAACTTGAATGGTGTTCGCTACCGAACAGAGATTTTGCAACCCCTGGTGCTGCCAGCCCTTCAACAGCTTGGACCTCAGGCTGTCTTTCAAGACGACAATGCACGGCCCCATCGCACCAGAGCAGTAAACACGTTTCTCCAAGCTGCTGGTGTCAACAGAATGCAGTGGCCCGCAAACAGCCCAGACCTGAACCCCATCGAACATCTTTGGGATGAGCTGGGCCGGAGACTACAGTAGCGTCGTCGTCCTCCTGCTAACCTGGGTTAGCTGTTTGAGTCACTCCAGCAGGAGTGGGCTGCTGTCCCCCAGGCCTTTCTGCGCACACTGGTGAACTCCATGCGACAACGCTGCCTTGGATGCCTTGCCAATAACGGGGGACACACACGTTATTAACCACGACATTGAACAAACACTCCTCTTGTGACTTTCAAATTTGGGGGTGGGGGTGTTTGTACTGCGCTCGATTCCAGTTTGTTGATTCCTCGGACTTGTCATTGTCTTTACACACTTTTCACATATTCAATAAATTCATGTTACACTTGGAGATTGATCGCTTCCCAATTTTCTTTTTTTATAAGTCGGTGAAATGTTGGTCCTTAACTTTTTTTTTAACAGTATACTTGACCCATACTTGCTCTGTGTAGTAGTAGTAGTACTTTAATTTAACGTCTCTTCACCCTCAAGTGACGTTAGACAAAAAACAAAGAAGAAAAAAAGCATGTGAGAGATTCTTTAAAGTGTTGAGTGTTTTTGAGTAAATGTAAAATCAATGCCATACTTAAGTTTTGGATTCTACAAACACAAATAATCTCAACATTACCAACAACTATCAAAGAAAAATACCAACAGAACTAGAATGCAAAGTTTCTGAAAACAAATGAAGAAGATCAAGGTCGTTAACTATTTTCTGTAAAATTGGAAATGAAATGAGGCAGGGAACAGTAAACAATAAACAGTAAACAAGTGGGGTAACTTTTGCTCCCATAAGAAAACCTAACACTATATATTTGTTTGATTTTATTCAAGTTTAAAAGGCTGTGCCAGTCTTGAATAAAAGTTACTCTGTGTTAGGTTTTCTTATGGGAGCAAAAGTTACCCCACTTGTTTACTGTTTATTTTCTGCAATGTTAACGGATTTCGATGGTTGAGCGCAGTGCCTCCATTTTTGAGCATTTGAGCTTTGATGGCAGGACAGTGCAGAAGCAGATGATTCGTAGAAATCTGACTCCCACAAACACAAATAATATCTTTACAAAATTTTGTTTTGAGAGCATTTAGACGAATCTTAAACATCAAAGACGTAATTGATCTGGATTTGATTTGACTTAAACTCTTAATTATTATATCCGAATGCAGTGTATCACAAGCTTTTACACAATTATGTGAATATTGTATATCTAAAGTCTTCAACTTGTCAACAGAATTATCCTTTGTTAACTTGTCAAAGTATTTATAATATTCATGTTGATCTAGCTTAACATTAAGTTTAATTGTCCCTGCAGCATTGCGTGCTGCACTCTTGGCTGCATGATCTACCTGTTCATTAGAGAGAATTCCACAGTGAGATGGAATCCAATAAAAAGTAACACTGATATCTTTGCTTGCTAAGTGATGTATTAAGTGCTTGACTTCGTGTGTCATTTCAACCCGTGCCTTGGTATTTTGTCCTTTGATAGCATATAATACTGATTTTGAATCCACACAAAATAATATTTTGTATGCATTTAAAGGTAACTCTTTAATGTGATGTAACGCCATTAAAATGGCTATTAATTCAGCAGTGAAAATGGAAAAATGTCTACCAATATTATAACGTTTTAATGTTTTCAAGGAAATAATAAAAAAATGCTGATCCTGCACTGCCATTTTCTATCACAGACCCGTCTGTGTAAATCTTGATATAGTCAGAATACTTGTTTTCAATGCTTATGTTTACTAAAATTTTTCAAGATATTTGGAGATTGATTTTTGTTTAAATTGTATCATCAATATCAAAAGTAGGTTTAATATGCTCTCAGGGTGCTACTGGTGAAACAGGTGCTTAGTGGCTATTTTTGTGTGTTTTAATTCTTTAGAATTGA
>CM031619.1:56789023-56791523 GCA_018398815.1 Conus ventricosus
TTAAGTCTCCCAGACCAGCCATCCAGACCAAGCCATGGTCAAAGATAGGCTCAAGAGCTCCTCACCAATTACGATGTGATTAAGTCCAATGGCTGTCTTCAAACCCAGTCTGCCCCGACCAGCCGTAGGCTTTAATGGTCTGCTGAGTGATCAGCCTCTTAACTGGCATTCCAAACTGCCAGCTATGTTACCCCTCACTGTGATTCTATCCCACGTTTGAGGGTTAACCACTACAACTCTCTGTTCTCAAAGGTTGGGCAGAATCGTACCCTTTACATATTCTCCCCCGCTGCAATTCATGGTCCCCATGAATTATAATCACTAAATCCAGGCACAACAGTCTATTGGTCAAGAAAATAGGCGTGTGCCAGACGAAGCACCACATACTTTAACATGACTTAGGACAGTCATATGTGGGAGGCATACACACACACGTTCTGAGTTCACCCCTCCTACACTGCAGTGAGGAGAACCTGGAATTACCCAACAACCATTTATCCGAACGCCGCCCACTTCCTTTCGTGGGGGAGGTTGAGTGTGTGCTTCGCCAGCCTGCAGCAACACTACTCCGACTGAGACAAGTCCACACAGTCACACTGTGGCAGCACGTTGTTGCATGATCTCTTAATGCCCATTTCCAAGCAAATCACATCTGACTTTTGAGTCGCTTAAAAATCACTTTATCCACAGTGTAGGGCATCGACCACATAATTTGGCAAACTATGTTACACACAGAAAAGTTCATCTCTTTGTTGACAAGGACTGGTTAGAATACACAAAAGAAAAAAAATCTACATGATAAAAAAAATGCATTTGTTATACACGTGACGGGCACCAAATTACTGTCACACACGCAGACTTCAATCAGCCGAAAAAAAATGTTGTTCCCGGGAATCCAAATGGGGTAAATTCAGAGTACTGCCTTGCAAACTGATTGTCTGATAACGACCGAAACAGGAAACGGGAACTCTATGTTTGTGGTACAGCCAAAAAACAACAACAACAAAAAAAACAAAAAAAAACACACACATTTTCAGCTGCTCTACATACAACATAGCAATACACATGTGATGTTGAAATAGCTCCAACAAAGGTAGCGAAGTTGGAGCTAATAAACTCAACCCATTTACACATACCTCATGCCATCGCTCTGTAGCGAGTACTTTCTTCCACAGTGCAAATCCAAGTCAAACAATAAAAGTTCTACCGTCACGTAGTCAACATTATGTCAGGCAGAATATCAATAAACAAAGGGACCTGACTCTCCCTTTTGCCAAAAAATTGCACCGTGGGAGACTTCTGTTGAGGCCAAAGCACGATTTACTTCAACCAAAGTGCAAAAAAAAAAAAATCTTCATCCCACATTAAAAACATGGATCATTAAACTTATTTCAGTCGAAAAGAAAATTGACAACAACAAAAAAGAAGAACATGAACACATTTTCTTCTTCTTCAGGTTCCAGTATCTGGTAGCGTGTGAACTCGTTTTACCCTGCTGGGATACTCACACTATACTCGAGAGTATAGTCAGTTCACTCCGACTTTGCTGAGTGCACAAATTTGTGGGAAGAGGTTGTGGAAAAAGATAGATACAAGATATGGTAGACAGAAAGGACAGTAGACGACAGTGCAGCAAAGGAGGAGACAGAGTTACTGAGAGCGATAGGAAAAGGGGATGTTACTAGCACAGAATGTCCAGAAGGAGGGGGAACTATTTGTACCAAAGACCTCCTGGTATCCCCACGGGGAACGTGAACACATCAACTACTACAACAGCAGTGCTATAACTGAAACTGGGAAGGGAGAGGAGGAGGAGAAGGGGTTGGAAAGAAGAGGAAAGGAGAAATACGAGTGGTGAAAGTGGATTAAAAGGGACGGAAAATGGGGGGGGGGGGGGGGGGGGGGGGGGGGGGGGGGGGGGGGGGGGGGGGGCGGTCCGTATGGGAAAACAAACGGAGAAAGTGGGAACAAATAGGGGGAGGTACGGCAACTCCAGACGTGCATAGTCATTGGCAGACCAACAAAGAGCTATTAGCCCGGAATCTTACGTTAGAAACGTTCGGACACCGTTGTTTAGCCTGGCAGACCTGCGGAGAGGCTGCTGCATCGCAGGGGTGGGGTGAGGGTTGTGCGACCTGGCCTTTGGAGTCATGACCACACTTGGCTGAGGGCCCACGGGAACAGGGGCAGGACTGCTGACGTGTGGCTGTTTGAATGAACCCACCACGCTGGACCGAACAATTTGCCACTGCCGATACTTTGTTTCCGCCGGCCGTTCATCGTCTACGGGTTCTGGTGGCTGGGGCTCTTTGGTTCCCATAGGATTGGGGGCAAAGTAGTGGAAAAAATCTTCTGAATTCTGCCCTAGTCACCTTCTTTTCCCCATCCAAACCATCCCTCGGCCTGATGGTGTACGGGCCACCTCCTGCATCTGGCACCTGTGTCACCTCGTACACCCTTTCTCCCCAGAAATCCTGGATTTTACTACTTCCCCGGTATC
>CM031619.1:56796523-56811523 GCA_018398815.1 Conus ventricosus
TACCTCGTCCTGGGCCACCCTTTTACCGAAATTTTGTGGCCCCAACGCATTTTTTGTCGGACCGTCGCGGGTTTAAAAAGCGGAAAAGGGGAGGGGAAAATAGTGTGTGGGGGGGGTGAAATCTAGCTAATCAATTAAATCCCAAATTTGACCACCACAGAGGAAAGGCGTGTGGGGGACTGTATGTTTTAAAAATCAAGGGAATTAGGGGCTAACTTGGGGGTGTCAGGGGGGAAAAATATGACCAATGGTCTCCCCCTTTTTGGAAGATGGGAAAGAAAAAAAGGGGTGTGAGATGAGAAAGGGGAAACGGGGGAAGAAAAAAAAAGGGAGGGGGAGAGAGGTTCGGAGTGGAGTTTGCGGAGAGAGGGCAGAGAGAGAGAGAGATGAGGGGGAGGAGAGAAGGAAAAAATTTGGGAAGATTAGCATGAAAGTCGAGGGAGGATGGGAGAGATGGGAGAGGAGAAAGAGTTGCAAATTTTAATGAGAAGAAAAAGAAAGAAAAAAAAAAAAAAAGAAAAGCAACCATGCCCATTTGATAAGAGCAACTAAAAGAGGAGGAGGAGAGAGGTGCAATGCTTAAGCGGAAAAAAAAAGGAAACAGATCGATGTTGAAGTCACTTTCAAACCAAAACCGGGGGTTCGCCTATACGGGCAGGGGTCACTTCGCAAGCGAAACAGCCCAAACCCCCAACAGTCTCACCCGCCCAGGCGCCATCCCCAAACCTGCCGGCAGTTGCGTGTGTGTGAAAAGTGACGTAAAAAGAAAAAGAAAGAAAAAAAAAGAAGTGATTCGTGAATATTAGATCCCCGGGCCGGTAAAGTAGAAATCTTTTTTATCCCCGGGGTTATTTTAAAGTTTTAGAAAAATGATTTTGGAAGTTCAGGAAAGAGAGAATGTTTTTTTTTTGTTTTTGATTTTTCCTTGATTTTTCGTCTATAAACAGTGATAAAATTATGACTTTACTAGGGGTTTTGTGTGACGAATGCATGAAATAAATGAGATTGTAAGCAAGCTGTGAGGTGTTTGGGCTGGCGTACCCTTTCCCCTCCAGACATTACAGAGGTTGACAATTTATTGGCGAGCTTGCCGGAAATTTCGGCCCCCTTTATTATAATTGTTCAACTTCTCAGGGGGAAGCTGGGTGGGATTAAGTTTTGTAACCAAGAAAAGGGGGTTTTTATGTTGTTCCCGTTTTAATACTGGGCTTGGCATTTTTTCCAAGAAGTTATACTAGGTTGGATTTCCCCCCAGGTATCATTTCGCACAGATTACCTTAATTCGCTTCAAGTTGGGGTCAGGCCTGGGGTTTAAAAAATAACTCCCGTTTGTCCCAAGCAATATTGTCATTAAGGATTGTGCTATCCGCCCTGTGTGGGTAAACCCCAGTTTGGCTGTGTAGTAGTAAAATTTGTTCAAAAGAAAAAAAAAGAAAGGAAAAATGGCGGAAAAAAAGAACCCCCCCTATTAACAACTTTGGCGTCCTCGGTCTAGGTTTTCGGGAATGATTTTGCGAGCATTTTTTGAGACCGAAAAGAGGGAAAAAGGGATAAACGCCGGAAAGACGCGTGTCGGGGAGAAATGCAGAGCGGGAAACAGAAAAATTAAGGTTTCGGCAAAGATAATCAGGCTGGGGAAAACGCAGGAAACAAAGGATTAAAGCTAGGGAAACGCAGGAAACAGAAAGGTAAAGGAAGCGCAGGGAAAAAAAAAGATTAAAGGTCAATTAGAGTTAGGAAATGAGAAACAGAGGAAAACCACCGATGATGGTTTCCCTTTTCCCAGTGCTCTGGGGCCACTAGCCCCCCGACCCAAGTTCCCAAAAATTCCTAAAGGGGAACCCGATTCGTTGTGAAAAATCACGTTTCGAAACTTTTGGACCAGTCGGGTGGCCCCAAAAAGGTGGGCATCATTTGTCGGCGTTACTGAGGGGTAAGGATTCAGTTTTTCACGCGTTCCGCGAACAACGTTGATTTTGGTGCTGTAAAGGGAGTTTTTTAAAGAAGGTTTTTGGACCTCACAGGGGAAAGGGATTCAGGAAGAAATTTCGTTCCGTAATTACAAGCGGGAAACGACATCTTTGGTGCAGTCAAATCCTATTTTGAGAAAGGGTTTTAAAGTTGGGGGCGAAGAAGGGTTCGCTGAATTGAAAGAGATTTGAAAGAACGATTTTGTCAGGTTGCGCCCTGAGTTAACCATACTTGGGAAAGAGAGCAGCCAAGACAGAGGGATTGTTGAAGTTCCAGGGTGTAAAAAGGGGCCTTTTGGGGCACTAAGGTCAGGAGAAACAGGTGCTAGGCAAGGGGGGAAAAAAGCAAGGAGCTAGGAGAGTTTTCTGAAAAAGTCTGAAAACCCCATGGTGGGGCAAAAGGAAGGGAAAGGGGACTTAGGTTTTTTATTTGTCACAAAAGGGGCATGGGGCGGGGGTTGTCGATGGGGTTCCCAGAAGGCAGCAGCCTTGCAAAGGGGGGATAAGGTGTCGGGGGAAAACGACCGCAGGGGAACCCAAAAAGGGTTTCAGTCTGAAGAGGGGGGAGTGAGCCTATGGCTAGCCCTGGACCGTCGTGTCGGGAGGGGGGCCTGGGGGTGGTTCTTCCCTGGAAGAAGGGTGGTTTGGCCCAGGAGGGTGAAAGTTTTTACAACAGGTTGCTCATGGGGGGGGGGGGGGGGTTGTCGACACGCTGGTCGTAAAGGGGTTTGCAGGGCAAATCCCCGTATTTAAATCGAGGACTGTGGGGGATTTTCCCATTGAAATAAAAAGACTACCCTTACTTTTCAGGCGAGTTTCGCGTTGGGGATGGAGGGAAAACCCCTTTTGATTTGTCATTTGGAAAAATTTCCAGGTGCAAGGGGGTCCGGGGCCTGAGTTTTTGACTGTACGGGGCACAGTTTAAACCGGGCAGAAGGAGGAAAAGGGGTTAAACCCTTAGTTTTCCCGGGGGAAAGCGGGCATGGGGCGTGCGCCCGGATTTAGGGCAGCCGGGAAAAAGACCCCTTGCTCGTGAAGTCTTGGGGTTTGGGAAGAGGGGGAGGAAACAGGGGGAGGGGGTGAACAGAATTTTTTTGTGAAAAAGGGGGGGCTGTTGAAAAGGTTTTTCCCAAGGGGGGAAGCAGGGAAGGTGCCCCTCAGTTAGAGGTACCAGCGTTTCGTGCCGCAGTCAGTGGGTCACGATCGCTCATGGCAGTCATTTCCCGGGCCCCCGGTTTAAAACGGGGGACCGAGTCTTTGATGATTTCTTGGCCAGGGGCAATGGCGACATAAAGCGGTTTTTTATGCATGTGTGTTCAAAGGGAGCCACAAGAGGGGGGGAAGGGAAGGGCCCCTTTAAACATCCCCCCAAAAGAACCCCCATTTAGGAGGTGGTATTGATTTAGGCCCAAACTCGCCTGTTTCCCAAAGGGGGGCCCCCCCAGGTTGAGAATGCCAGGTTGCAAAGGAAAGGGTTTTCAGAGGCGGTCGGTCAGAAAAGAAAATTTACGGAAGGTGGGGAAGCAATCCCCCAAGGCGGGAGACAAGTCCGGTACTGTTCCCCGGGGCACAACAAACGCTAGGCTTGGAAAGGGGCCCTTCACATCACTGAAAGGGCCCCAACGGGATTACCGAATTGATGGGAATGGAAACTAAAACTTTTTCCCTGCAAACTTTTTCCGCAAATTTTTAAATTTGCGGGGAGACCGGGGAAAATAGGGGCAGCAGCAATCAATGTTTAGGGGAAAAAGGGCCCAGGGAGAAGGGAGATTTTGTTGCCTAAGTTCCCGAAGGTCATACGGATTGTCCTGTATGAAGGGCGACGTAGGGTTTCCCGGTTTTTGTTGTGGGGGGCGCCGCGCCGGAAAGGGGGGGAAAAATGGAGAAGTGTGAATTTGGAGAAAAGCCCGAAGTGGAGTCTGCTAGGTTTTTTTGGGTTTTTAGGGAGTTTTTTCCAAATTTCGCGCAATCCGAGTCCTCCAGTGATTTTGGGCAAACAGGGAAAAAGGCAGTGATCGAAGGTCGACGCTGCAGAGCAAGCACTGCAGACGGGGTTGGAAGACTAGGTTTCCCCCCCATCTTAAGTCCGATAGTCCAAACCATTTTTTTTGCGGAAGATCATCAGGCGGGGGGTAGGGGGCGTATTGTTTCGGGAGGGGGTCGGGGGTTTCCCGTAATACGCTACAGGAATTGCCAAAAATGTGAAGAAGGGCGCACGGGGGAGAAAGGGTGTTTAGCGGTCGTGGGGGTGCAGAAATTCCCCAAATACTGGAGGGAAAGAGTTTGTGATCAGAGGATCATAACCACTCAAATTTTGAGGACCATTAAAAAAAAGAGGTTCTGCGGGGCAAAAGGCACTGCAGCCCCCCCGGGATGAGTCAGACTTCCGGTGACAGAATGTCGGAGCTGATATTAAGTCGTTAGTCTGCAAGCTGCATCAGAGGAAGTCAGTATTCCAGGGTTTTCTTTGTTGTAAAATGTGTTTGATTCCCGTTATGTTTTTGGATAGGGGTTTATTCCCCTTTGGGGTATGGTTTATGTTTTTTTTTTTTGTGTGAGTTTTTCATATTTTCTTTTTGAGAGTTCATGTGGATGAGTTTGTTGGGGCTACGTGTTGTGTAGTGATCTTTTGCAAAAAGTGAGGGGTGGGGATTTCCCCAGTAATGTCGGATCGCGATCATATTATATTTGTCTTTTTATAAAAATTTTGAAAAGGAGAGAGGCAAATCCCCCGGGAGGGGGGGTTGCATAGGTCGCCAGAGGTCGTTATAAAATAGTGAAATAACGCAGAGCGCAGCAATGATAACTCATTGGGGTGGTATTCACTAATTGAATTTTATAACTTAAAACCCTTGGTTGTAAAGTATTTTCCAACTTTGGCGTGTAGCTGTGGGTCAAAATTTGGGTTTTTGTCCCTTTTTTTTTCCGTTTTTTTTGAGGGGCAATGCGGGCTGGTCTTTTCAAGGGGGGGAAATTTTCACGGGGCAAAAAAATGAAACAATAACTTGGGGGGAACAACCAACTGGGAGGCCAGCAATTTGTTCGGACCCAAGTCCAAACTCAAAAATTTTTGGCGCAAAGACGGGCCCTAGGTGGGCCCGGCCAATTAAGTTAAAGTGGGGGTTTCACCGAGCGGTCGACCCCCCCAACTGACAAGGGTTTGACCCCACCCTCGTGTCTGCCCAGAGCCTCAGTGCCTGGGCCGCCTTTCCGGCCAAATTTGTGGAACCCCGTCATTTTTAGTCGGACGTCGCAGGTTAAAGCGGAAAGGGAGGGGGGAAATAGTGTGTGGTGGGGGGGAAAATTGCAATCAATTAAAGACCAAATTGACCCCCCGAGATGGGTTAGACGGGGTCAGATTTGAAATCCCAAAGGAATTAGAGGGAGAAATTCGGGGGTCGGGCGGTAAAATATGACCTGGTACCGCCCCTTTTGGACAGATCGGAACGAAAAAGAGGGGGTGGAGATGAGAGAACGGGAGAACGGGGGGAAGAACGAACAAAGAGAGAGGGGGAGAGAGGGTTTGGAGTGGGGCTCTGCAGGAGAAGGCAGAGAGAGAGAGGATAGGGGAGGAGAGAAAGAACCAATTGAAGTTTTTTTGCATGGATAGTCGAGGGGGACTGAGGAAATTGGGAAGGAAAGGGGTTCTAATTTTTGAAGAAGAAAAAAAAGAAAAAAAAAAAGAAAAGAAAAGCAACATGTCCATTTGGATAAGAGCAGAAGAAGAGAAGAGAGAGAGAGAAGTGCAAGCGTAAAGCGGGGAAAGAAAGGGAAAAGATCGTGTTGATGTCACTGTTCTACCCTAACCGGGGGTTCGACCTCTACCGGCATCCAAATTTTGCCAGCAGAACCAAGACCAACGCCCAAAAGTCTACCCCACCAGGCGCCCTAGACCCACCCGTGCCGGCGTTGCGTGGTTTTGAAAAATGCGTGAAAAAAAAAAAAAAAAAAAAGAAAAAAAAAAAGTGATTCGGAATAGTTTTAAAATCACCGGGGGAGGGTAAAGTAGAAAACTGTTTATAAGGGTTTGTTAATGTTTTTAAACGATTTTGTGAAGTTCAGGAAAAGAAGGAATGTTTTATTTTTTTTGATTCCCTTGCATTGATGTTTCGTTTATGAAATGTTAAAAAGTTATAGACTTTCTAGTGTTTGATGTGACGATGCGTTTGAATGAGTTGTAAGCAAGCTTTGGATGTGTTTTGGGGGTGCCCTAGTCCTCCCCACGCATTAAAACCCAGGTTGACAGTGCGTGCCGCGCCGGGTTTGGCTGGGGCGTGCTTTTTTACGATTGCGGGTGTCTTAAGTGTGTGTGTGGTGGTTGTGGTGTGTTTGGGTGTGTGGTGTGTGTTTAAAAAGGAACCAAAATTTAAAAGTGTTCGTTTTCCCACCGGGGTTAATAACAAACACACCCACACAACACCACACTTAAAACTCTCTCTCTTCTCTCTCCTTCTAACCCCACACACACGCGCACCCCCAACACAACCCACACACACACACACACCACCACACACAACACACACCACAACACACCTCTCTCTCTTTTCCCCCCTTTTCTCCCCACTCATCACTCCACCCCACAACACACACACACACACACCCACAACCACACACCACAACCACAACACACGCCGCGGCAGACGCGGCGGCCGCCCCAGACGCCAACACCACACACAAACAAAACAACCCCACCACCACACCACACACCCCATGCACGCACCGCCACACACACACACACGCATGCACGCACCACCACACACAAAGATGCACGCACACACACAACACACAACACACAACACACACACCCACCACACCACACACGGCTGCTTAGTCAGAACAAATTTGAAAATTATACAACTTTCCCATTCTCAAATTTTTGCAAGTTTCAGGAGTGCCCCTCCCCCTTCACGAAAGCGATAAAAAATCACCTCCTTTAGTAAAAAGACAGGTAAATGTTGTTTTCGTAAAGTATCATACAAAGCTCGGGCACGCTATCACAAACTGATGTTCATCACCAGTAACATCCATATCACAATCTTTACATGGCCGGTCATTTCTTTCAGTACCAAATTGAAACAGGAACAGGGAGTTTATGATTATCTCTCTCTCTCTCTCTCTCTCTCTCTCTCTCTCTCTCTCTCTCTCTCTCTCTCTCTCACAGAGAGAGGGAGAGAGAGAGAGAGAGAGAGAGGAGAGAGAGAGAGAGGAGAGAGAGGAGAGAGAGAGAGAGAGAGAGAGCATGCACTGCGCACCCGTAGAAAGAAACTCGTGGAGAGCGTAGCAGCAGAGAGTCCTCAGAAGAGAAGCCCCCTTCAAGCAAGTGTTTCGGCCCTTATCTCCTGACACTCTAGGGGGGTTGGGCCACACCCGGTTCATGACTCCGGATGTCTCTCTGCTGCCCTGTTTTTCCTCATCTTGGGACGAGTCATGGCTGGGATCCGAACCCATGACCCTCTGGACATGCTCATTTTCCACTTAATGACTTGCACTCTAACCACTGAGCCACTGATTTTGTAGGGAATTTAACCCTTATAAATTTCACTTTTGTTCCCCTTTGCCCAAAAATCAGTTTGAAACCTCTCTGCCTTTTTCTCCATTGCTTTCAAGGCTCGGGGTTTTTCCCCCCCTGCAAATGAGAGCGTTTCAGGGGCGTTGCAGACGTTCTACAAATCCCTAGCCCCCAATTTTGCAGTAAAGCTTTGCCCTGATCCTTCCTCCTCGGTGTTTCCCCGATCAGCATATTTTTTCGTTTTGTAGTTTTGAGCTGCCCCCATTCTGTTCCTTGGCCCCGTGGCTCGATCATGATCAGCTGCTTGGTTGACTGAGAGTGGACACTATGCGGTTCATGCCACTCTTGCTGTGATCTGGGTGACTCTCCATTCGGGGAGGTCTGCGTGCACTGGGCTTTCTGCCCCGCCCAGCGACTCTGTCTGCATTTTCCGAGTGGCATTTTGTTTTTTGGCCAGATTTGCTGCCCCTGCCGTGAAGAATGTTGGGGTGTTTTTTAGAGCCTGATTTTCCCTTTTGTGGTGTTGGTACTAGCCCAGATCTTGTACAATCTTTTGGCACTTGGTTGTGCCCCCTTGTGCCCCTTTTTGCCCCAGGCTATTTGTAGGTTGGCATGCTCCCTGTTTTTTTTTTTTGGCGGGGGGGCATGCAGGATCGTCAGTTTTTCCCACTTCCCCAGGTTTGAATTTGAGGGAGAAGGTCATATCGATCCTCTCTCTCCTCTTCTCTCTCTTCTTTTCTTTTCTCTCTCTCTCCTCTTCTCTGTGTGGTGTCACACCCCACCCCACACAACACACAGAGAGAGGAGGAGAGGGAGAGAGAGAAAAGGGGAGAGGAGGGGTGGAGGAGAGAGGAGAGAGGCATCTAAATTTTCGGTAAAAAATGGGTTAAGGCAAGAGGAAAACATTTAATGATTATTTAAAAAAAAACCCCGAATGATCAATGGACCTTTTTCCCGTTTTATGGTGTAGTTGATTGATGATTCTTTAGGGTGTATTTTACCCGTGTAGCAATCCTGGGGGAAAGAGTTCTAGATTACCGGTGCATGGTAGAAAGGAAAGAAAAGAGTCAAGCCAGATTTTCAGTTTTTTCCCGAGGGAAAGTCGGGTTCTTTTTTTTTTCGCTTTTCAGTTTATTTAGGCAAATGGATTTGCAGGGTAGAAGTTTATCGTTTTTTTGCTTACAGTTCTTTAGGAAAAAGAATTTCAGAATAGAAGTTCATCAGTTTTGTTTCTCAAGGGAGTCACGTTGCAATGGTCCGTTCGTTTATCACATGTGCAATGGCGTGTTCCCCGATTTTCACATGACCCGGGACACCCTTAAAAATTGCTATGTCGAAAATTAATCAAACTATTCAAAAGAGAATTTGGGGTTTCAAAAACCAAACCGTCCTTTTTTTTTCATCGATTTTTTTTTTCTGAGTGAAAATGAAAAAGAAAAAAAAAAGCAAGCAGTCACGCTATTTGAAGTATAATGCCCATGTCTGATAATACGGGCCAGACAGACATTTTTCCCAGTTGTCGACTTCTGACGAAGCGTTTGCGACCATGCGGGCTGCTAACGATCCATACATGTAGAAACGGCAGATTTTTTATGTCCTACCCTCTGCCGACGATGGTCGTAGGCGGGTCGTTTAAAGACCCATACTCTATTACACACATAACCCCTGTGACATTTATGGATCGTTACAGACCCGCATCGTCTGGGGTGGGGTGGGGTGGGGTCCACTTTCGCTGAGTGGACTTCCGCCGCTGAAGAAGATGAAGGGGGAGAGATACAGCTCTGTAAACACGAGAGTCGGTCAGAAAAAACACGAAGAACGCAAAGGAGAGTGGGATTAAAAACAATGCGATTACAATGAAAAAAATCTTAGACAACAACAACATACACACACACAAAACAGCTTTTCAGATTTTAAAGGCTGTGACCGAACAAAACCAAAGTCAGCAAATATTCAAGACAAGGGCTGCAACTGTCTCAAGACAGGAAGACGACGTCATGAAAAGATGGACTGAATATTGCTCTGAACAATGACATGTCACAACACAATTGGGCTAATGCGTAGGTCAGACATCTGCTAAGTCGTAAGACCCCTTCTTCAATTCTCTCATCTTAGTTGTTATTTATTTATCCATCAGCTTAAAATCATGTGGAGTGTGGTCTCAAAACTAAGCGGATGTGGGGTAGCGTATATGGACTAGTCCACTCGCAGTGACGCCTCCTTGATGAAATTGAAACTGAAACTGAACAATGACAAACAGAGCGCAGGAGATCCGAATCTGCTAGCAGCACGGGATTAATCAACTCAGCACAGGATTAATCAACTCAGCACAGGATTAATCAACTCAGGATAGCTTTCCAAGAAGTGAACTCGTTGAAATGACGTGGGAAGATTGCAGGTCTCGACAACATCTTTGCAGACCTCATGAAACATGGCGGAGAGGCAGTAACTGATATCCTAACTGCCATCTGCGACAACATTTGACACACTGAGGAGTGGCCAACGCCAGGAACTCGGTCACAAAATCGTCACCTTTCCCCAGAAGGGAAACCTCCACCACTTCCAGAATTTCCGCTCTGTAAGCTTGATAAGCCGTGCCGACATCGTAATGATTCAAGTCATTCTGAGTAGATTGCAACCGCGAGTACTTACCATTATGGCTTGGTTGCGCAAAGGCCGAAGGACCATCGAACAGTCGTTTAACCTCCTTGCCCTTTGTGAAAAACATCCCCAGCACCGGAGAGAATTCTGCCACCTCTTCATAGACTTTAAGGAGGCGTTCGACAGAGTCTAGTAGAGGTACTCCGAGCCACAATGAAGACACTTCACATCGCGCAGAAGCTTATCTCAGCACCATCGAACAACTGTCCTCCAAAGCAGCCAGTGTTTTGTTCGCACAGGGTGCCGTTGTCAAAAGGTTCTATATTTCAGTTGGAGTTCGACAGGGCTGCGTTTTGTCTCCCTCACTCTTCAGCATATTCCTGAAAAGCATTATGTCTGCTGCAGTTGAATATCACGTCAGCACAGTCAGCGCTGGAGGAAGAATCGTCACAGCTCTGTGATTTTCGGATAACATCGATGGCCTGGCAGGCAGTGATCAACAATCACCGAGCTTGTCGAACGACTGAATGAAACATTAGCAAGGCCAGCATGGAAGTCAGTGCCGAGATGACCCATGTTGAAGGCCATCCACGTCACCATCTGTACTACTGTAACTGTCCATGCTCAGAGGTAAGAAACTGTTCAACACTTCACTTACCTTGAAGCAGTCATTAACATTGAGGGAACCACACCAGGAAAATTCTCGAGGGCAGAAAAGTAAACCGCAGCGCTGTCCAGATTAAAAGCTGAATGGAAGGACAGGAACGTCTCCATGAAACACAAGATCAGGATCCTGCGTGCGCTGGTATTTTCATCTTTCTGCAAGCATGCAAGACATGGACCCCGGCAGCAGATCTGGAAATAAGAATCCAAGTCTTGGAAAGGAATTGTTACCGCAAGATACCAAACAGCAGAAACACTGATCATGCCATCAGCTAACGAGGAGCACACAGGAACATATGAAGGTCTACTGACATCAGGTAAGGAAGGAAAACTACGGTGAGGGCCGTGTAACGAGATCCAGTGGTCTTGCTAAAACAGTCCTCCTGCTAACTATTAACGCAGGGAGACGAAGGACGGAAGAAACAAGGAACTGAGAGCATTGCAGAGTGGACGGGGACGACATTGGCAGGGACTCAGACTTTGACACCAAACCGACAGAACTGGAGGAACCTGGTGGACTGTTGGTCTGTGTTATGCCCCAGTGACTCCCCATCGAATTATGGGAAAGAGATAAGAAAGAGAGGACTTTGGCCGAGCGACTTCTGCACTTTTGCCGAAGTTTTGATCTGGTCCGGAGGTAAATTCAAAATAGGGAGGGGGTTTTTTTATGTCCCGCGTAGCCGCTATGTGTAATCGTGAATCGTGAGTATTTCACAAACAGCTGTCATGTTATTACGTACACTGAACATCCGATACTTTCGTTTTGACATACATCCGAGGCCGTGATTATGGTGACAACAAAATTCGTTTTATTTCCCCATTAATGGGTGGAAGGACTTGAGTTTGTAATGATCATATCTTTATTCAGTAGTAAAACGTCAATGCGTGTGTGTGTGTGTGTGTGTGTGTGTGTGTGTGTGTGTGTGTGTGTGTGTGTGTGTGGTTGTGTGTGTGTGTGCGCGTGTGTGTGTGTTTTGGAAGGGGGGGGGGGGGGGGGGGGGGGGGGGTGGGGGGGGTGGATGATGATTGAAATTACGTTCAAAATCCTGTGTGATAGTAAATGGTCAAATATCAGAATGGTTTAAAATTTAAAAGGGTTGTAGACAAGGAGATCATATGTCCCCATATCTCTTTGTCTTGTGTGTCGAAATATTAGCAATTATGGTAAGACAAAATTTAAATATCAAAGGAATAACTATAAACAACGTGGAACACAAATTAACACAATACGCTGATGACACAGAATTCTTGTTAGCTGGAGATTAAAGATCGTTTGAAACTTGTATAGAAGTTCTGGATAAATTTGGCTCTGTTTCAGGTCTGCATGTGAATACTAATAAAACAAGCGTAATTTGGATAGGTAGACAGAAAAATAGTACAGTTCGTTATATGGAAACTTAGGATTTTGTTGGAACCCGCCGAAATTTCGCATACTTGGAATTTGGTTTCCCAAATAATTTAGATGAATGCATATCGCTATAAACTACACGGACAAGTTAGCAGAAGTGAAATATCTATTCAATATTTGGATAAAACGACATTTAACTCCCTTGGCAGAGTCGCAATCTTAAAATCGGTTATCATCTCCAAGTTAACTCGTTTTTTGGTTGCTTCTACTAATCCTCCAGACATATTTTTCAATCTTGCCAAATTTTATATACAAATTTTGTGTGGAAAAAAAAAAAAAACAGACAAAATTAGCCGAAAAAAATTCCATAAAAGTATTTAAAAACGGAGGTATTGGTATTCCTGATGTAAAAACTTTTGTGATGGCACTAAAGCTGTCTTGGATTTGCAAAGCTGAAAAAATCAACCCATAAATGGAAAGATATTTTGTTGTTTAATTATCCACAGTGGAATTATTTTAAAAAAAACTTTGGGCCAGAGTTTGTTTCCAAATTTACTAGGTAAAAAAACAATTTTGGACAGATGTTTTAATGCTTAATAAAATATTCCACTATAAATGCATACCTAAAAATTCGGTGAGCTTCTCGCTGAGCCTCTTTTTTATTTAAAAAACGTTTTCAAATAGATGAAAACACATAGTCTCTAAATCACTTAAAGACAAAAACGTTATTTTCTTGGACATTTTCTTGGCGAAAATGGAAAACTCTGTCGTACTTATGTTTTAAAGAAAAATACCAAATCGAAAACGATTTTGTTACTTTCATTGGATATATATCCATAATAACAGATTTTTGCGAAAAGGTTTGGCATCATGTAAAGAATAACAAGTTATACAGGGCACAAAAACTGTGTTATAAACAATTGTTTTCCACTCATAAAGGCACAAATTTATAAATTATGATATTCTAACTGCTAACAATGGGACACTAAAATGTTTCATGTGTGGGACACGAAGCTAGCCAAGAATCATAACTGGAAAGACTGCTTTTTAACTACACACAAAATTAGTAAAGGGTTAAAGCTAAAAGTGGTTTCAGCTAAAAATATTGCATAGATGTTTGGGTACCAATGTTGTCTTAAATAAGATGGGAGTTGTAAATAATGATAAGTGCAGTTTCTGCAGAGATAATAAAGATAGCATTGATCATATATTTTGGGAAGTTCAGACATGTACAGATATTTTGGAGTTCACTTACTAATATAATGAAAGAGAAATATATAAATGCAGAGAATATTAGGGATCACGGAATCCTTTGTCTTACTTGGTCATGACAGTGTTATTATGGTGATGAAGTATTTAACTTTATAATGATCTTTGCAAAATATTACATATTCAACTGCAAAGCAAAAAATAATGTCCCACTATTTAAACGTGTTTCTCAATAAATTAAAAATAAGATATAAGACTGAAGAATATAATGCATATTTAAAAATGGACCACACACACTTTTGCAATAAATGGTCTACATATATCCCATTACTATGCAATTTTGACCCTTTACCATAACTATACATAGAATACAGAGAAGTTATTTAATTGCCAACATTTCTAGGGAACTGACTAGATCTTGATGACAATGCAAAATTATAATTGAGGCCAACATGATACAGCAAAAGACGTCTATATGTGACCATGTGCATATGCATGCATTCTACGAACGGCATGTCGGATAATGCGCAAGAAATGTACCCAATCTTTGAAATACTATTGATACCCATATTTTCTTCTTCTTCTTCGTCTCTCTCTCTCTCTCTCTCTCTCTCTCTCTCTCTCTCTCTCTCTCTGCTCTAAATACTAAAAAAAAAAAAGCATAAGAAATGTACATTTGATGCTTTATACTTTGTTTATGTACTCATACTGCTCTATGCTTTGGAAAAAATTTTTTTAAAAAGAAAGAAAAGAAATTACGTTCGAAATATTAAAACGTTCGTATTAACTCTCAAACATACTAAGCCTAAAAAGTCGAACACAGAATCCATCGTCGGCCGGCCTCATTAAAACATTTGCCTGTATAAAGACAGGGAAAGTTCCAGCCCCTCATTCACACGCGGGGTCATAATTTGGAGAAAAAAAAATGGTAGGGAGGGTGGGGTAGTAAGACGGGGTAGGGATGAGGGGGTGGGCAGAGAGAGAGAGAGAGAGAGAGAGAGAGAGAGAGAGAGAGAGAGAGAGAGAGAGAGAGAGAGAGAGGTGTAAGTTGAATCATAATGTTATAGCTTATATCAAATCGCACTCTAAAGTTTTGACTACTTGAAAAAAAAATGCATCAAAGACTGGTTTTTACATTCAGAGTAGTTCTTCCGCCAATCCCACACCTTCCCTCCTCACCCCCCCCCCCCCCCCCCCCCCCCCCCCCCCCCCCCAGCCCATCCGCACTTCCTCCTCCCCCATATTTTTTCTTCATTTTCTATGCCTACATTACCCCCATCCACTCCCTTCCGTCTCCTTCCCCTCCCTTAGTGGCATTACTGCCAGGCAGCACATTCCAGCCTCACCACAACCACACCGGGTTCACCCTGCCGCAAGGTTACCGCCAGCACGCCAGAGGAGCCTATCAGCATCAACTCCACAACAGTGATAACCCGCCCCGCTGCCGGGTCTCCTTGATGGTGTCCAGTGGTTCTTCTTCGGCTCTTGCCTCCGCGGAAACATCGTCTTCCCTACCCCCCCCCCCCCCCCCCCCCCCCCCCCCAAATCACATCTCTCCTCGCCCCCCCTCCCACCCCCCCCCCCCCCCCCACCCCCCTGCCCCGAATGGACAGCAATAATGGTTTGGTGGTAGAGCCAGCGTGAGAGAGCCGATGTCAACGACGTTGGAGCAAACCCATTGCGGGCACGGACGTGAAGAG
>CM031619.1:56816523-56823521 GCA_018398815.1 Conus ventricosus
TATAATTAATACAGTCACCATATTGCTTTCTCGGGTGGAAATTTGTAGGTGTAACCTTTGCAGAAAAGCGCTGGAAAATGTATGCAGGTTCCTTATATTGCCTCATTTGATTGCACCGACATCATAAGGAATGACTTGTTCTGGCATCCAGTCGAATGGTTTAGAAGACGTCTAGGAGTCAGAGGAACTATTGTTGTCGCTGTTCGTGGAACTAATCACTAAAAACGTTATAAAGAATGTGGGTTTCACACACATAAAGACAGAAGTAGACATACATTCATATTTTGTTTTATAATGATTTAAGATAATTTGACCGACATTGTTCTTGAAGTCGTTTCAGAAAGGAACCCCAGGGCGGATAATTCCAAGAAGCAAAACTGACATATACCGAAAATCGTTAATTCCTGCTTTCACAGAACGTTGGTACTCTCTACCAGATCAGATTAAACCTGTAATTCCTGAAGTGCTTTTAAACACTACTTGTCTGTCCATGGTTGTGCTGTACCTACATCCCTTTACTTCGGTAAGAGGAAAGACCAGAATTTCCATTGTAACCTTCGCCTTGGGGTTAATGATAAAAAAAATTGTATGTTCAATCAACGCTTAGTGAATGATCAGGGTTGTGCCAATGGTCATGAAAGAGAAACAGCTGAACACCACTATCGTGTTCTCTCTTTAACGTAGTCCGCGCTGACACGATTTCCTGATTTCCATGCTGACGCGAATAATTATGTTTATATTTAAGACCGCACACAAATTCGTTTTTAATTCAGACCGATTTTAGATAGAACATTTGTGAGTGTGTGTGTGTGTGTGTGTGTGTGTGTGTGTGTGTGTGTGTGCGCGTGCGTGCGTGCGCGTGCGTGCGTGTGTGTGTGTGTGTGTGTGTGTGCGCGCGCGTGCGTGCATGTGTGTGTGTTGGAGAGTGCAGACATAACCCTCACAGGTATCATGGAACAACTGGTTTAGAAAATGTTCCTTTCAAGTGAACTATTGAATTGTAATGGGGAGATCGGTGCCCTGTCTCTCATTTTCCCCTCCCCTTTTCCTTTGTTCTTGTTATCTACTCCTAATCTGTTCATCTACTGTCTGTGTGTTTCCATAGGTTGACCATTGTGTCTAGAACGATGCCGTTTCTCCAACAGATTATTTGCCTATCTGTTGCCATATTTTGGAGCGCGATGTAAACTTGTTGCTCTTTCGATGGATATAATTGTATGCCATTATGTTTAATTAAGTTATGTTTAAACGAGGAGAGAGAGAGAGAGAGAGAGAGAGGAGAGAGAGAGCGAGCGAGCGCAGACGAAAGTCGTCACTCACGCAGCAGCCCCTTCCAACAGCTCAAAACACACAAGGCTGTGGACCCTATCGTCAGATTTACTAAGTATTCCCCGTAAGTCAATCAGCCTGCACAGACTGATTCATGTACACAATGGCCTGAGGTATGTCTTTGGTGGCATTCTGGTGAAACGGAGAAAACTGTTGATAAGAGAATGTCATACATCTCTACACACACACACACACACACACACACACACACACAGAGCATTCACTCAGGTCCTTTTATGCAGATACACAAGCTCATTTACACGTGCGTTGGCCACACACACACCCAACACTACACCATACGCACTCCGTTCCGACCATAAATGAAACATCCTAATCGCAAAAACACAGCTACTCAGTTCATGCCGTTTTCAGTCGAAGCAACCGCTGAAGTCATCCCAGGACAGACGACAGACAGACAACACGCACCAGCTCCAGCAAAATCACTCGTGCGCCCGAGAATCTTAAATTGTTTGTCCAATGTCGATCCTCCGCCAGTCTGTCTGCCTTTCTGAAGTGTTCACATGTTATGACAAGAGTATTATTGACAGGCATTGAAATAGGACCTTAAGAAGAGGAGGGAGGGGGAAAAGTCAATGTCTAACGCTCCAACTGATGTTCAGAATCACGAAGGCCCGGGCGTGGAGGAAGATCGTGACGTCACTAAGGGTCTGTGACGGTACTTGACGTGACGTAACAGTATGACGATAGCAGCGGGCGTGATGCCGGGAATACGGCTGGCCGCTGCAATCTGAAACAAGAGTCATCATCAAGGATACGATTTGATGATATAATACGTAATTGAATCGATCATTTATACCACACATGTCGCCGCTACTTCAGCAGGCCATGGGAAAAGCCTGGCGGAACCGCCCTGCGCGTTGTACATCTGTCGCGTGCAAAGGTGATACTCCGCGAGCGTATACGCAGGAAATAAAGTTCAGGCACCGACTAGCTCTGCACACAGGTTGACCAGGAAGGTGCGTGTGTGTGTGTGGGAGGGGGGGTGAATCCACTCCACCCTTCATCCACCAGGCACTGCAGGGGTTCGGACCCCCAGACCCTAAAACTGAGGATCCAGCGTTCTTTTCACTAGGCTGCCTCTACTTCCTCGCTATCGTTCCCTGTCCGTGAAGGTCATGGTGAAGTGGTTTGAAACGGGTAGAGACCGTACTGATTGTTTGTTGGACTTGTTACGCGCGCGCGCGCGCGCGCGCGCGCGCGCGCGTGTGTGTGTGTGTGTGTGTGTGTGTCTGCATTTATTCAAAAAGCCATTACGTGATTAGTTAAGGATTGATTTGAAGGCTCTTTGACATCTTTTAATTTTATTTATCCACTGTTAGTATTTGGTTTTGGATGCTGAACATTTAGGGTAAAAAAAAAAGAAGAGATGAGTTTTAAGAAGTTTGAATTGAATGAGGGTCATTGAAATTCAAATAGCTATATTTAGCACTCTACCCTCTTCCGGTCCCACCACCAGGAGGTTCCCAGGTGGCACTGTGTGGGGCTGTAGGACCGTCAGAACGGGGGGTGGGGCCACACGGTGTCTGGTACCACCCCCAGGAGGTTCCGAGGTGGCACTGTGTGGGGCTGTAGGACCGTCGGAACAGGGCTGGGGACACACGGTGTCCGGTACCACCAACAGGAGGTTTCGAGGTGGCACTGTGTGGGGCTGTAGGACCGTCAGAACAGGGCTGGGGACACACGGTGTCCGGTACCACCACCAGGAGGTTCCGATGTGGCACTGTGTGGGGCTGTAGGACCGTCAGAACAGGGGTGGGGACACGTGGTCAGAGTGGACTTAGATGAAGATGGGGGGGGGGGGGGGGGGGGGGGGGTGGACACGCCACCTGCGTGAACCGGTCTTTTGAGGTTAAGAAAAAGGACAGGGCCATTCTCTGTTGTGCATAGGTAAATGCCACCATGAAGTCTGTGTGGAAGAATTTGTTTGTTCCGCTGGTTTTGGTCTGTAGCACGTGCAGATACTTACTGTGTGTCGGTTCACTGATGCCTTTGTTGACGCGTTTACAGCCCGATGAACCGAAACAGAAGTAGGTTTTGAAACATGGGACTACAAGATCATATCCAGAATATTCAAGTTTGAACAAGCTCCGTGTCCGTTTGTCAAACTTTTGACGCTGAAGGCGGCAGGGGGTTAGTTCCGTGTTCTGGTTTGGAGTTGGCGTCCACAAACTCACAGCGACGGTCAGAAGCAAGAGACGAAAACCCTAGACAGTAATGTTCGAAGAAATCTCGTTAAAGCCCTGGTGTGACAGCATTCTGCAGTGTCTGGGTGGACAAAGTGATGTAGAGACTGTAAGTGTCCATCTCGCAAAGCTGTAACTGGTCTCCGGCCTCGTATTTATCCAGACAGTCATAGTAATACAGAAGCATTTTCAGTTTAACGTACTGGTTTTAAAAAACACAACAACAACAAAACTCCAATAGCGGGGAGGTCCCATCTAACTATCCATTTGACACTTTCAATTGCAGTGACTTCTTCAGTGAGCTCTTTGCTTGGTTCGAAAAACGGGGATGTTGACTTTGGATTCTACCTGTTGGGGAGCCAGGCAGGCGACGTCTCTGTGTTTGGCTGTGTTGGTTAGAGACTTTCCATCGGCACTGTTCCCTAACAGTTCCATCATATCTGCCAGGGTGGCCTTGCTGGGGTTGTTGTCTCCTTGGCGACGAGCTTTTTTCTCCAAAGGCTTTGAAGTGGGGTTTTGGTACATATTCTGTGTCTCGTTGGATGTCAGTCATCTCAGGACCATGGTCCATGTACCACAACAGGGGTGTGGCCAGAGAGATCCCCTTTCCTAAGCACATAGCAACAAGTCTTTGTCTGGGCCTAGTCAGTAGACGATCTTGTTCCGCGTAGTTTTAAGTAGTCCCAATATCCTGACGGGACGCTTGTATGCTTTTGAAGATTGGTTGTCGTTCACTGAAGTGAGCATGAAGATGAGCTGGGACTTCAATGTCACACTGGATCAATCCAAACAGGGTCTGGTCATGCATAGGTTTCAAAATGTCCTTTGGAGTGGTGGGGCTTGAGGGAAACGTGGTCATGGTGTCAGAAAATTGACGACAGCAAAAATCACCCCACTTTTGGTTTTTTTTTTTTATCTTTTTGGCTGCTTTCCTCACTCGTAGATGTGAACCACTCAAGCTCCCACCTTGTTTGTCAGATACCCCGTAATCTCTCGGGCGTTTGCAGAAGTTCTTGGAACGATGTTTGGTTGATCGTATTGTGGGTTTGTCCAGCTTTCAGGAAGCAGTCGGATCCATGAAAGTAACAGCCATGACATTGATAGGCTGTGTTTTGGTTAGCTCTATATCCATCCTCAGGAATCATTTTGGAGCCGGGACGATTTACCTTTCCATTGTGCTGATGAGTGATGTGAACTCCCCCCTGCTTCATACATGTACTTTGTATCTGGCTTGTTGGCCAAACAACGAGCCTTTTGAGCCTTGAACTGGTTTTCTTTGTAGCGAACCACAGGTTCTTCGTTGGGCATGTTTTGCATAAAATTCCATAAATACAAGACAAAGGAGGCTTTGGACCAGTTGCCTTCTGGGTCACGCAGGTGTGTCATCCCTTTTCATGATACCGATGGAAGATGACCGATGGGCCATCATCATTTGTTGGCGAAGCAACTCGTGAAGCTCCTTGTGATTTTGGTCTTCCAGAGAAGCAGACATGATGGGCCAGAGTTTGAAGCAAGTATGTCAGTTTCAGTTGGGTTCTCCAACTGCATCCTTTAACATGACAGTTTTGGGAAAGCATGAATAACGGATTCGTTTTTCCAGCGCTTCGAGTATTGCGCCATACCAGAAAATCATAGAGAGTGGTGATCTCTTGGTTTTTCCGCACATAAACCTCCTCAAAGATGTCTGTGTTGTGGAGAGAGCTGTGGAAGGTTGAAGGTGGTTGAGGATCAGTCTCCTTCAGTGGCTCTATGCTGGTGATGTATCCGTATGGAAAGAATCCTTGTTGGACCTCAAAACCAGCCAGATACTTGCCTTAGGAGAAGCTAGAGACCAAAAACTTAGTGACGTCTATAAATTTGAACTTGAAAGCGGAAATGCGCATGAATTCTTTTTTTTTTTTTTAATCCGACGACAAAAGAGAAAATTTCATCAACTGTTTTAGGTGGTTAGATGAGAGTATTAACAGGTAGGTCCTGGTCCATAGATGACTCTCCATGGATGTGTTTATCCTCGTCTTGACTATGGTTCGTCTACTCTTGACATTGCTGGTGGTGGTGGTGATGAGTCACAAGCCATTCGAATAGAAAAGGCTGGATGAGACTGACATCATGTTTTCCACTGTTGAAGCCTACGACGAGATGTTCTTGCAAACAATTACCCAAAGGGTGTCTCAAGAACTTCCCATCGTAGGTTTCAACAGGGGAAAACAATGTGTCAGTCTCTTCAAGTCTTTTCTGTTTGAATGGTTTGTGACTCACCACCACCACCAGCAACAATGGCAAGAGGAGACGAACCATACAGTCAAGAAGAGGATGAACACACCCCACGGGGAGTCATCTATGGACCAGGATCTACATGTTAACACTCTCACCCAACCACCTAAAACAGCTGATGAACCTTTCTCTTTTGTGTCGGGGAAAAAACCCAAAGAATTCATGTGCATTTCCGCTGCCAAGTTCAAATTTATAGACATCACTAGCTTTTCGGTGCCAGGCTTCTCTTAAGGCAAATATCTGACTGCTTTTGAGGTCCCACAAAAGAAAGGATTCTTTCCATACGAATACATCAGCAGCATAGAGCCCCTGAAAGGACTGATCTTCCACCACCTTCCACTTTTCACAGCTCTCTCCACAACACGGATATCTCTGAGGAGGACTATGTGTGAAAAAAAACAAGAGATCACCTCTTTCCGTGATATTTTGGTATGGCGCAATAATTTGGATGTTGTACCTTTTCTCGAAGCCTGGAAAAAACAAATCCAGTTTATGCTTTCTCAAAACTAATCGTGCTGAAGGATGCAGCCGGAGTACCGACTGACACTGAGGTACTTGTTTCAGACTCTGCCTCACCATGATGTCTGCTTCTCTGGAGGACCAAAATCACAAGGAGCTTCGTGAGTTGATTCGCCAACAAACGATGGATGGCCCATCGGTCGTCTTCCATCGGTATCGTGAAAGGGAGTGTCTCGCCTGCAAGACCCGGAGGGCAAACTAGTCCAAAGCCTAGAAGGCTATGACGCCTTTGCCTTGTACGTGTGGGCTTTTATGCAAAACATGCCAAAAGAAGAACTTGTGGTTCGCTACAAAGAAAACCAGTTCAAGGCTCAAAAGGATCGTTGTTTGGCCAACAAGCCAGATACAAAGTACATGTAGGAACCATGGGGAGTTCACATCACTCATCAGCACAATGGAAAGGTAAATCGTCCCGGCTCCAAAATGATTCCTGAGGATGGATATAGAGCTAACCAAAACACAGCCTATCAATGTCATGGCTGTTACTTTCATGGATCCGACTGCTTCCTGAAAGCTGGACAAACCCACAATACGATCAACCAAACATCGTTCCAAGAACTTCTGCAGACGCCCGAGAGATTACGAGAGATTACAGGGCATCTGACAAACAAGGTGGTTTGAGTGGTTACATCTAGTAGTGAGCGCCAACACAAACCAGTGGGGTGATCATTG
>CM031619.1:56824521-56837021 GCA_018398815.1 Conus ventricosus
CATCGACGTAACGTTTGTGAAATAAGGTTTCGTTCAAACTCCTAACGTTTCCCATCCCACTTCCGCATGTATGTACAAGCAAAGTTTCCCCAGTCTGGACCCTATGGCTACTCCATCTGTCTGTCTGTAGTGGAATCCCCTAAACTGAATCCATCATAATCTGAAACAGTTTTAAATCATTTCAACTGCACAGACCCGTTGGTACAATGGGTCTAGGTCTGCTTTTTAAAGCTTCTATACATGCTTCTGTTCCTTCATTCCGAGGCACAGAGGGGTAGAGTTTCTCTACATCAAAGCAAAACAGAATGGCAATCGTCTGGGACAGACAGGCACATTCTTTCAGTTTACTGATGAAGTCTGATGTATCTCTGATGTACGTGGAGAGTTAACGATGTAATCATTCAACTCATGCTCTACAGGCACATTCTTTCAGTTTACTGATGAAGTCTGATGTATCTCTGATGTACGTGGGAGAGTTAACGATGTAAATCATTCAACTCATGCTCTACAGGCACATTCTTTTCAGTTTACTTATGAAGTCTGATGTATCTCTGATGTACGTGGAGAGTTAACGATGTAAATCATTCAACTCATGCTCTGTGATTTCCTGCAAGGTTTTCTGTGGAAGTGTCTATGCCACTGACAATCGTTCGCAATGGGCACCTTGCTTATGTAGTTTTGGATTCCCTTTCAGTTTACCACTTTTTGGGTAGCATGGAAAGGTACTGTTGTAGGTCTTTGGATATAACCCCTTCTCTATACATTCTATTCACTGTCTTTTTTTCACCTTCTTTGGTGCTATCTCAGTGAGGTCTTTCTCTATCATAGTGTAGGATTCACTTTGATCATTTCATTGCGCAGACCAGAAATATAATCGTCTTTGTTCATAACAACATTCCCAGTTCCTTTGTCTGCTGGTCAGATGATGATGTTTTCATTATTTAGAAGTGTATTCAAATGCATCTTTTCATCACGACTCAGGTTCAGTTTACCGCTTTCTTCAAGTTGTCATAATGTCATTCTTTTACAAGGTCGATGTACATATCTAACCAATTATCCTCATGAGAATTCATCTTGTTCTACTTCATCGTTGCTGTCCTTGTCGGTAGAGTATTCTCTGAGGCGCATCGTACGTTCCCACTCATCTAAGTCTGCCACAAGTTTTGAAGTATTTACTTGTGATCTATCTGGTACAAATTTGAGCCATTTAGAGAGTGGGGATATCTGTGCATTCGTAAGTGAGTGATTGGAAAGTTTGCAACATTTTCTTTGTCATTATTCGTTCTGTGTCTCTGAATTCGAGTGTATTTTCTCCCTGCACGCATATGAATGTTATGTGCAGATCTCCATTACTAGCAACATGTTTCATACCACCCTGATCTTTTTTTTTATGCAATATAGGTCATGTGAGAATGGTCTCTTTCTCTGTTTTTTGAGGAGCCAACCGTGTCGAAGGTTACATCACATTGTCAAGGAGCGTGAAACCTCTCACAAAAGGGCATTAGACGCTTGGAGACAAAGGGACATTGTACGTGGTATACAAATAGGTAATTGACCAATTAACCAGGGTACCTTACCCACCGCACACCGGCCGAACTGTGTGAAGGAGGCCGGAGTGGTCAGATGACAAACAACACCTAGGAGAGAGTTCGGACCTGCCCGTGGCGAAAGGGGGAAGGAATGTAACCACTACGACCTCGGTGCCCCAAGTGACCGCTAAATGCTCGGTCAGCTGAGGTTCTTGTGTAAACAGATCAGTGAAGAGCAGGGGGCCTTGGATTTGTTCAGATGGTATTGCCGTGGGTCACGTGTTGGTTCTATTGTCAGGCTGCTGAATGTGTGTGGAGGTTGTAGTAACCCTCCTTAAGATAATTACTGTGTTAACTGACCACCGAAGTCGGCGGGAATGTTCGATGTCCATCTGGGGCTAAGAGTGTGTTTGCTAATCAATTAGGTAGGGTGTGTGTAAATGCTGATGGTGTGGATGTAGCGAGTGGAGATTAGGGTACAAAAAATTTTTTTTTCCCCAAAATTTCCCCAAATTTTAAAAAAAAGGGGGAAGGGGTTTTTTTTTCCCAAAGGGTTTGGTTTTTTCCCGAAAAAAAAAAAGGGGGGAAAAAAAAAAATTTTTCCCCAAAAAAGGGGGGAAAAAAATTTTTTTTTTTTTTTGTTTTTTTTTTTTTTTTTGGGAAAAAAATTTTTCCCCCCCAAAATTAAAAAATTTTTTAAAAAAACCCCAAATTTTTTTTAAAAAAAGGGAATTTTTTTTTTTTTTAAAAAGGGGGGGGGGGGGAAAATTTGCCCGGGGGGGAAAACCCCCCAAAAGGGTTTCCCAAAAAAAAAACCAAAGGGAAAAATTGGGGTTTTTAAAAAAAAGGGGAACCTTACCCTCCCCACAAAAAAAAAAGGGGGGGCCGGGGGAGGGGTCAAAGACAAACAACCCCTAGGAGAAGTTGGGGCCCCCCGGGGGGGGGGGAAAAGGAAAAACCCCAACTACGCCCCGGGGCCCCAAGTGACCCCAAAATTTCCTTTTGGGGGTTTTTGGGGAAAAAAGGGAAAGGGGGGGGGGGGTTTTTTTTGGTTGGGGGTTTTTTTTTTTGGGGGTGGGGGGGGGGGGTTTTTTTTTTAAAAGGTTTAAAACCAAACCCGGGGGGGGTTTTTTTCCCCCCCAAAAATTTTTTTAAAAATAGGGGGGTGTTTTTGGGGAGGGGTTTTTGGGAATGTACCCGGGGAGAATTCGGGGAAATTTTGGGGGTTTAAAAAGGGGGAAAAAACCACCCCCCAAGGGGGAACCTTTTTTCCCTCCCCATATAAACTGAGGGGGGAAAAAACGTTTTCGGGAGAACAACCCAGGAGAGGGAGAAAAAGGGAGGGAGGGGGAGAGAGGAGAGGGGTTAGCAGGACAGAGAAAGGGTCGAGGGAAAAGTGGTTTTGGGAGAAAGAAGAGACAGCTAATTCCTTTGGGGTTTAAGACAAGCTGGAAAAAGGAAAAGGGAAAAAATTTTTAAGCCCCGAGGTGGGTGAAAAAACCGGGCAAACTGAAAAATTTAAAAACCCCAAGGGGGGTTTTAAGAAGAGAAAAAAGAAGAGTTTTGAAAGTCGAGATCCAGATCGACCACAAAACCCAGTCCTGAAGCCTGGGGCCAGTCAAAAAAAGGGCACACCATAAGGGAGGGGTGAAAAAGAAGTGAAGGGATTGTTCAAGAACGTGGTTTTGGTGTTAAAGCGGGTTTTTTTGTGTGAAAACCTGGCCCGGGGGAAGAAGTCATTTTAAATTTTAAAACCCCGGGGAAAATTTGGATTATTTATCTTTTATGTTTTTTTATTTCATTTTGTTGATTGGGTTGTACATGATTAAATTTTAAGTAGCAAGAAATTGTATTTCTTGTTCTCAGTCCGGGGTTAGGGGAAAACGAATGGTGACATCCCTTCCCCGAGAGAGGTTAAATTTTTGGGGTGCGCATGAGTGGCTTTTGCGGTAAGAGTGAACGATAAACCCCTTTTTTTTGTTAAGGCCCGACCAAAAATCATCAACTTATGCACTTAAGCAATACCATCACGATTTCCCCCCCCCCCGGACAAACCAGCCTGGGGTTTTTGGGCCCCAATTTTTTGGGGGGAAAAAAATGAACCAAGTTAAAATTTTGGGGGTCCCCCCAAAAGGCCCTTTTTTTTTCCAAATTCCAAATTTTATTTGCTTTTTAAGGGGGAAAACAAGGGCCCTTTCGGGAAAAAAGGGAACGTTTTATTTTAATCTCACAGAAGTTTGGGGTTTGATTTTGGCCCTTTTGGAGGGGCACTACCTTTGGGGGAATTCCCTTAAGTTTTTACGAAAAACTTTTATACTTTTTCACTTGGAATTTTTATTCCCAAACGGAAACTAAAAAAGGTTTTCCCCTTGAAAATAGTGTTTGGGAAAAAGGGGTTAAATTTTGAAACCTAAATTCATTTAACCCGGAGAAAAGACTAAAACCAAAAGGGGGAAAACCGGAAGTTTTGAAAAGGCAGGGTGATGTTTTTTAAAAGGCTTCAACAAAATGAGAAACCAAAACTTTTAACTCGAAAAGGGGGTAAAGCCCCAAAACCCCAAAGGTTTTAAAAAAAGGAAAACCCCAACAGGTTGCCCTCTAAAAAAGAGAAAGGGACCATTCTCACAGGACATATAATGAATTAAAAAAAGATCAGGGTGGTATACAGCAAGTTGCTAGTAACAGAGATACTGCACATAACATTCATAAGCGTGCAGGGGGGGAAATACACTCTAAGTCATGGAGACATAGAACAAATAATGACAACAAAGAAAATGTTACAACCGTTTCCAATCACACACTTACGAATGCAGAGACATCCCTACACTCCAAAGGGCTCAAGTTTGTACCAGATAGATCACAGGTAAATGCTACAAAACTTGTGGCAGACTAGATGAGTGGGAACGTAGGATGCGCCTCAGAGAACACTCTACCAACAAGGACAGCAACGATGAAGTAGAACAAGATGAAGAGTATCATGAGGAAAAGCTTGAAGCAAAAAATAAGAGCAGTTTCACACCAAAAGATGGTAAGGATCGTTGGTTAGATATGTACATCGAACATGTAAAGAATGACATTATGAACAACTTGAAGGAAAGTGGTAAAAACTGAACCCGAGTCGTGATGAAAATGATGCATTTTATGCACTTCTAAATAATGAACACATCATCATCATCCGACCAGCAGACAAAGGATCTGGGGTTGTTGTTATGAATAAAGACGAATATATTTCTGGTCTGCACAATGAAATGATCAAAAGTGAACCCTACACTATGATAGAGACCTCACTGAGATAGCAACAAAAAAAGGTGAAAAAAAAAACAGTGAATAGAATGTATAGAGAAGGGGTTATATCCAAAGACCTACAACAGTGCCTCCTCCCACGCTATCCAAAAGGTGGTAAACTGAACTGGAATCCAAAAGAACATAAAGCAAGGCGCACCATTGCGAACGATTGTCATGGTATAGACACTTCCACAGAAAAACATGCAGAAATTACAGAGCATGATTGAATGATAACGTCACTAACTCTCCCACGTACATCAGAGATACATCAGACTTCATAAGTAAACTGAAAGAATGTGCTTGTCCTGTCCAGACGATACGATTCTGTTTTTTAATGTAGAGGAATTCTACCCCTCTGTGCCTCGGAAAGAAGGAATAGAAAAGCATGTATGTACAGAAGCTTTAAAAAGCAGACCTAGACCCATCCTACCAACAGACAGTGCAGCTGAAATGATTGAAACTGTTTCAGATTATAATGGGTTCAGTTTAGGGGATTCACACTACAGACAGATTGATGGAATAGCCATAGGGTCCAGACTAGGAGAAACTTTGCTTGTACATACATGCGGAAGTGGGATGAGAAACTTTTGGAGTCTGAACAGAAACCTTATTTCTACAAACGTTACATTGATGATGGGTTTGGCATGTGGAATGGTGAGCTTGACTCCCTTTTACGCTTCACAGATTATGCCAACTCCATATACATACGAACATAAAAATCACTCCAACGATGAGCAGAAAACAAATTGAATTCCTTGACACTCTGGTTAAGTTAGAGAATAGCCATATCTAAACGGATCTATTCAGAAACCTACTGATAAACAGTCACACCCCAGGCAGGATTCTTGTCATCCCCCACATACAAAAAATCCCTAGCATATGGTTTGGGAGTTAGGTTGAGAAGAATCTGTGAAAAGATGAGGACTATCTAAAACACAGATCTGAACTTAAGAACCAGTTGCGCAAACGTGGCTATAGAAGCAAACTCAGGTCCGTTGACAAGGTCGATAACATGGATAGAAACCAACTTCTCCAGAACAAAAGCAAAGAAAACAGTGACAGTGCCGCTAGTGTTGACATTTTCAAGGTTATTTCCAATGTACAAGCTGCACTAAACAGGCATAGAGACACGCTCAATCAATCAGGATACAATGCACAAAGTATTCAAAAACCACTAATACTCGCATACAGACGGAATAAAAACTGATGTGATACGTTGGTTCACCAGAAAACTGAGAGAGCATGAAGAGAAAAGCAGAAACTTGTGATTGTGACACCTGTTCTTCACTAGTAACTTCAACTGTGCTGGACACGAAGCGGAAATGTTCACCACATGTTGTGAGTAATGTGACATTGTTCAGATAGAAATTTGATATATGTTATGTTACACAAACGGTGTGATAGTACAGTTTATGCTGGTGAAACAGAGCATTCGTTAAAAGAAAGAATAGCGGAACACAGACGTGACATCAAGTTTCAAAGAAAAGCCCATAATGCGCCATTTCATTGAGCATTCAGTGGAAGACGTTGCTCTTGCGGTGCCGGCCAAAACCTAACGGTGAAAGCAAAAGCTTCAGACTTATCAGTGAAGAGAAATGGATGAGGACATTAGATACAAGATTACCAAATGGATGTAATGTCAAGACAAAGTTGTAACAACCTATCCAAATTTACCTATGAACAACATCGATGATTTGCTGAAAATGTATTTTTTCTTTAGATGACAGTTACGGTATGCCATAGGTAGTCCTAGACAGGACTGTATTCCATTATGCTATGCTTTCATTTTCATGGTGATTTATGAAGCGTGTTGTTTTTTGTTTTAAGTACATTGGTTACATGAAGACTATACCACACACACACAACACACACACACACACACACACACACACACACTCGCACACACCCAAACTCGCGCGCACACACACACACACACCACACACACACACACACACACACACACACACACCACTGACTTATTGAGTGAATTGGATAGCAGGAAAAATGCCACGATTGAGATACATTTGAGTAGTTCCCATCCTGTTATTGTCTCTCTGATCTAGTTCCTCAGGATGATTTTTTTCCCCCTATTTCTTGTTGATGAAATCACACGTTAGGCCTATGATGTCAGGCCTTATGCAAGACATTTATGACGTCTTTTGATCTTTGATTGTCCAGTTTGTCAAAGACGGACATTTTGTGCTTGTACGGTTATTTCATTTTTTCCCCCTCTTCTCTTGTAAAGGGTCAGGTGGCCGAAAAATTTGAAATATGAAGAGTGGGGAATTGTGATTTTGTTTACTGTTTTCATTCCCTTGGAGGACTATTGCTTTTGTTTCAAAACAAATCGAAGAGCATTTCATCTGCAACTGATCAAACAAAAACTTGTAAATAAGTTTTGTTCACGCGCGTACACACACACACACACACCCACCACCAATCAGTACCCTTACTACCCATTTCCAACCACTTCGCTATGACCTAATGACCTGACCTAGTCACCTGACCTCTTCAAATGACCCCAAACAGCCAACCAACACCGCTCCCACCCAGTTTAAACAAACGATGACCAGCTTCATCTCACCCCATGACTTCACCTAATAACCTCGTGACCTGACCTCACCTTGACACCCTCTCAGGTCACTGCGGAGCAACCACACGTAAGCTAATAAACTACGAATCCAGACTTTCAGGTACAAAAAGAAATGCATAGATTTTGATGGAAACTGCAGCCAAACACTTGTGAAAATCAGTTACAAGGCATACAACCCCAAACAAAGGTCCTTGTGAAAATCAGTTACAAGGCATACAACCCCAAACAAAGGTCCTTGTGAAAATCAGTTACAAGGCATACAACCCCAAACAAAGGTCCTTGTGAAAATCAGTTACAAGGCATACAACCCCAAACAAACGTCCTTGTGAAAATCAGTTACAAGGCATACAACCCCAAACAAACGTCCTTGTGAAAATCAGTTACAAGGCATACAACCCCAAAGGTCCTTGCGGCGCTCGCCCGTGGTCTTAAAATATTAAGAAACGCTGAAGTTGGAGACACTGAGACAGGAGATACCAGACATACATCTAGGGCATATGCCTAGATACATACATACACGCAAGTATGTACAAACGGGCGCGCGCGCACGCACGCACGCACGCACGCACGCACGCACTGTGTACATACACCGAAGTATGTCGATTCGAAGGTTTGTGAACGTTGCAGTGTTCGCAAACATTAAAAATTTGGAAATAAAAAGAAGACAAAAGAGAGTTCTTCCATCATCCAACGTCAAACAAACGTTCGCGCATCTGTTCAATGGGAACATCACCAGAGGACATGGTCAGGTAGAGCTGCAATGGAGAGAAATCGAGCACAGTCCTCGTCACCCCCCCCCCCCCCCCCCCCACCCTTCCTTCACTACCTTCCCCTCCCTCACCCCCCCCGCCCCCATCCCCATTTCAGGAGCAGCTGATGTCACACAAGACGCTGTTGCCGCTTTCGTACGCCACATTATTTAATGACGCAGTTCGCAGTTAGTGCGCGCCGGGATTTTTTTTTTTCTTCTGCTATTTATGCTCGGCTGACCGAGCTTAATCTGACTGAAATAGGTGGGTGGACGACTTTCCTGCTCCTGCCAATGGAGACATAGAATTACACCCTTCCTCCCCCCCCCCCCCTCCCCGCACACACACCACCACCACACTCCTCGCCACCCCCTACCCCCACCGCATAATTTTTGTTTGTTGATGTGCCCCCTGGAATAAATAACCCATCATGACGTTCGCGGACGCTCTAAAAAACGAAAAGCCTAGCCCTTTCCGTTGATTAATGGGTCAATCAATAGCGCTCTAAGGGGTCTGAATGTCTGGCTCTTGACGGGTACCAAAAGCAAAAGATGATGATGACCTACGGCTATGGTAATGGTGGTCCGCACCGCTCAGTCAGGCTGATCGTGAGGCGAGGCGGTAGCAGATTAGCAAGGGAAGAACCGTCGTCGTGGAAAGGTAACAAGTCTGATGATTATTACATCGTGCTCTGACGAAGACAGGGGTATGCTTGTGAGCTGTTGCCATCGTGGTGCAATGGTTAGTGTCGGGTACTATCGGGTTTAGGGCTGTGGGTTCAGTTCCCGTCAGAGGCATTTTAAAAAAACAGCAATAAAACAAAACAACAGCAAAACAAGATGGGTGTACCAGCCTAATGCGTTGTTCCACACAGTCTGTGGAAACGTTTACGTCGGTTTCTTAGCGCGCATCAACGCTTTCGGTGATTGTGAAAGATCAAGCTGAAATACACCGAGATGTGCGTCCCTTCCCCTTCCCCCTCTAGCCCCATTAAAAGGCATAAACACACACGCGCGCGCACAGAGAAAGAGAGAGAGAGAGAGAGGGAAGGAAGGAAGGAAGGGGGTGGGGTGGATGGAGCCAGAGACGTGGACACAAACACACTTCACTGACATCAGCTTTCTACGGCACCGATTCCAGCGAACTACATAAGGCTACATGATAGCGACGAACAGAAATACAGAAGCCCTCGATAACTGGTCAGATCATCGATAGCCTGGGCTCAAGTAACGATAAAAGAAACGCGCACAAGTGCATACATCTGTACAAATGTATACGCGAGGTAGCAACGCACTTTTGTTGGTGCACTCAGAAGCTACAACTCCCTAATGCATTACCCTCTCCAGCTAGCCGTAACTTGCTTGATGAAGAAGTCGGTCGAAAGACAAAAAAGAAAAAAGAAAAAAAAAGAAGCTACGTGTTCACGTTTTCCCCCACAAACATTTTACAATTAATATTGAGATCACGATCACCAACCGAAGCTTTAACGACTTGTTCGGTTTTCACTGTTCTGTTTCCAGAGCTGGGGATGCGGCGACAAGAGATGCTCCGTCCTTTGAAGCGCAGCAGTGAGAATGGTCCAGGAACTGAGACGACCCACTGTTCTCCGAATGCTGGTGCCAGGCCAGTTACGCATACAGGAAGAAGATATGCGATTAAACGGATTGAAACGGGCAGAGTATGTCTGTGGATGCTTTGACAAAGATATGCAATTAAACGGATTGAAATAGAGTACGCGTGTGGGTGCTTTAGCAGAGCTATGCAATTAAACGGATTGAAACAGAGTATAGCGGCTGACACACGAGCCTCCCCGCCCGTACGGTTGAGACGAAACGTTTGAACCTGTGCGGTCCGACCAGTCAGTGTCGAACGGACGGAGTGCTTCACGAAACGTTTGAACCTGTGGGGTCCGACCTATATGCGAGTTTTATTTACCTTCGAGTTTGATCCCACATGCCGCTTCAAAGGACTGTACAATTGAATACGAAGCTTTTTCTCGAATATTTAGATTCTTATAATTTTTTGAGTTGACATTCCAAAGCACATCATGGCCTTGGTACGATTCAGTCAAATGTTTGGTCTCCGAATCGGACAGTCTGACCGCCTTGCTGGACGACGCCATTTTCCTTTGTCATGGGTGTTCGCTCAATGCTGAGCGTTGATTGGTTGGAGGATACTAACTGTCCGTTTCGAATAGATCACGGTGTACCTCGAACCAGGGACCGTACAGCAAAGGGACAACAAGAGCCAAAATGGCCGCGCGAAGTACTGCTCGCGAGCAGACGGCCGAACTTGGGCTAAAGAACTTCCGGGGGCAGCTTCTAGCGAGTAAACAATGTTGGGAACACGCGTGTGGGGACGGTGTAAATCTCGTTTTCGCATGAACACTTCCAATTTCTGGACCAAAAACACATCCATCTATATGGGGGGTGCAAATTTGTGCCATTGTTGGCTGTCCCGCCCAGAAACTAAACCCCAAAGGGCTACATTTCACAAATTACCGGCGAAAGGTACAACGATGATGGAGAATGCAGCGATAAACAGTATCACAGACAAGATAAATCGTTCAACCCCCGACAGGGCTAACAATTTGCTCCCGTCATTTAAAGGGATTCTTGCTTCAAACTGTTTAAGGTCTGAGCATAGACTCTAAAATTCGTTCATTTAATAGCAGTAATTTCATCGAATGGGTTTCTGTAATGACAATTAAGTTCGGCATCCAAAATTCATGATGTCCAAGGGGGGTTGGGTTTTTACAAGGGCCGCTCATTGAAGTAAACAGTTTCCATCTGTGTGGGTGTGTGTTGTGTGGTGAGAGAGAGGAGAGAGAGAGAGAGAGAGAGAGAGAGAGGAAGAGAGAAAAGAGAGAGAGAGAGAGAGAGAGAGAGAGAGAGGATGTTTATGTGTGTGTGCCCAGTGCATGTTATGGTGGTTGCGTGGTAATTTCCCTGAAGTCACGGTAAAGGCAGAACACATCGTCTTTTTGTTAAAACACACAAATAGTATTGAGTACATGTACTCTTGAACTTGCATGATGTATCAACCCTACGTCACAGTTTCATCAGTAGACTACAAAGCCTTTTAGGACCTCCCCTCTCTCTCTCTCTCTCTCTGTCTCTCTCTCCTCTCTCTCTAACACACACACACACAACACACACACACACACACACACACACACACACACACACACACATATATTATAATATATATATATAATATCCTGATGCCCAGCGCAACACGCTGAAACAAATTGTAGATATTTTAAGATTCCTCTTTTAAACTTTTAACTATATATATATTATATATATATATATATATATATATATATATATATATATATATATATAAACACACACACACACAAAACCAGAGGTTAAGGAGTCATTCTTATTTTTTGGTATCAGATGACCAAAGTCCCTTGCTTTGAATGCAAAACAATAATTTTGTATTTACAAACAGAAATATTCCGACGTCTTGTCTAAATCCGGGAAGGCATTTGTCTGCTTGCATTCAGCTGCACACTTCACTGACAAGGTCTGGTGTAATCTGAAAAGTTAAAGACATCATAAACGTTCTGAATTTTTGTGTGTGTGTGTGTGTGTGTGTGTGTGTGTGTGAGAGAGAGAGAGAGAGAGAGAGAGAGAAGAGAGAGAAGCATCATAATGTGATGCATACCACTATGTAATTATTTTGATGTTGCTTTGTTGATGTTGCCACACTGTTGATGTATTAAAAGTCAGAAACAGTCATAAACACATTTAGTCCCTCTCTCTCTCTCCTCCCCTCCTCTCTCCTCTCTCTCTCTCTCTCTCTCTCTCTCAGTCTTTCACACACACACACACACACACACACACACACACACACACAAGAGAGAGAGAGAGAGTGAGAGAGAGAAAAGAGAGAGAGAGAGAGAGAGAGTGAGTTAGTTGAATTAACTACCAACATTGGCTGTGTTCGCGGGCCCTTTTTTGATGAATCAGCGACTGGTATCGGTGTTCTTTTCTCTGCATTGCAACAGCTGAAGTGTTCACTGCAGTTCGCTTCTGTTTCCTACAAATGAACCACAAAAACCCGCTATATAACCAAAACGAAGACTGAATCTACGAAAGTACTGAAAAAAAAAGCAACCAGCTGTACATCAATGCATACAAGAAGGGACATGAAAGACTCAAGCTGCGCGGAGCACAACACACACTGACTAGCGTACTCTCGAGCACAGGCATGGTTTTTTACACGCTTGTACGCCGAGTAAACGTGGCCGCGTTATCAGTTATAGGGTAATTTCTTGCACATGTCGATAGGTTTCGCACTCTACATTCCCCCACAACACAAAGCCCTAACACA
>CM031619.1:56842021-56857021 GCA_018398815.1 Conus ventricosus
GTTGAACATTTCATTACATATTTGGCAAGTGTTAGCCTTCTATGTTCGTCTAATGGTAAGATATAATTTCCTTGTAAGTTCGGTAAGTTGAAGCATGGAAAGGAAGACCAAGACATAATTTATAGGCTTTACTATCTATGCTCTGCAGCATTTGTAACAAGTATCTAGGGGCACTGAAGAAAGCCTCTTGTGCATAGCATAATTTTGATCGGATCAGTGATGTAGCTAAATGTTTTAGAGTGATTATATCCTGACACCAGCTTTGTTTACTGATAATTTTCAAAAAGTTTAGTGTTTTTCTAGCTTTGTTCAGAAGGTACTGAATATGAACATTCCACGTTAATTTAGATGTTAAATATACTCCTAAAAATTTAACTAAAGGTTTGTAGTCAAGTGTGACTGCATTCATTTTAAAAGAGGGCAAATCGCTTGTATCGGCGCCATTGTTAAATAACACCATGTATGTTTTCTCACAAGAAAACATTAGACCATTCGCAAACATGTATCTACCAAGACTAATTCATTTTGGTAAAGTTTTTTGTAGTAATTAGGTAAAGTTTTTTGTAGTAATTAAGTGTTCTTTTAGGACAATTTTTCCTTATTGAAGTATCCATCCATATGCACAGATCGTCAGCATACTGCACAGCTGTGATATTTTTGCTTATATGTTTTGGAAGATCACAGAGTAAAATGTTAAACAACATTGGAGCTATCACGGAGCCTTGTGGAATTCCCATTTGTAATGATTTAAATTCAGAGTACGTATTTTCTACTTTAACCTGTAGCTTTCTGTCTTGAACAAATTCTCTGATATAATAATAAAGATTGCCAGATAGACCTATCTTTCTTAATTTGAATAACAATCTGGTATGCCAGACACTATCAACAGTCAGTTCTGAGACATTAGCGAAGGTGGCCTTGATTTCTCCTCCAGTCTGGGAAAGAAACAGGGCACATTTTGATCTGGATCACACTGATGTGAGCAAAACGGACCAACCAAATATTTATCTTATTCTGTAAAAATGCATATACAAGAGAAATATCCTCAACATCTTAAAGTTTACACAGATGGTTCAGTATTGTCTAATAATCAGTCAGGTTCTGCTTTTGTTACAACCATCACAAAAGGTTGAAAAGATATATTCCATCGGAAAAGGCAGATCAATATTTGTCGCCGAAATGATCGCTGTTATTATGGCATTGTCACATTTAACTGACTTGCCACAATCAATATTTAAAGTAGTTATTTGTGTGGATTCGATGTCTGTTCTGCAAACCATAAGGTTTCCAAATACCGTTTCGAACAACTTTCTTGCAAATGAAATATGTCATCTTATTCATGTCTTGATATGTAAAGGAACTGATGTCACCTTCTGTTGGATTCCATCGCATTGTGGTATTTGGGGTAATGAGCTAGCTGATATATGTGCAAAGAGAGGAGCCAGAAATGAAAAGTGCGCCACGGTATTGAATATAACCTTTTCTTTACCTGAAGTCAATCAAATATTAAAGCAAACCGTCTGGTCCCGATTCAGAAAACATTATGAAAATACGTTGCTTGGTGTGGCTGATAAAAACACTCATTTAATTAATTATGAACATGTAAACAGCGTTCCTCATTTACAAGTGAAAAATATGTACCAAATTGGTCCAATACAGAAATTTCATTTCAGTATTCTATAAATTAAAACTTGATGCCTTAAAAACTAAATACACAAACGAAGCAAAATGTATTTGTGGAGAACGAAGAATAACCAGCAAGCATTTGCTGTTTGGCTGTTTACCTCTTCAAGCTCATTTACCACCATTATCAGGCATGTCATTGTGTGATGTCTTTTCAGATTTAAAGCTTGCCTTCAATGTTGTTTTCCTCCTTAATTTGTAGTCCAGTTAAGCATTTACTTTAAGATTATTTGCAGGTATGTTGTAGCGATGCTTAGTGGGACATTTATATGCACTTAGAAATCCACATTATGCATACACTTACATAGTCACAGACATCTCTCTCTCTCTCTCTCTCTCTCTCTCTCTCTCTCTCTCTCTTCGTCTAATATCACATATATGTGAAAAGACGTAAAACTGAAGTACTACACACACTCTCTCTCTCACACACACACACACACACACACACACTCTCTCTCTCTCTCTCACACACACACACACACACACACACACACACACACACACACACACACTCTCTCTCTCTCTCTCTCTCTCTCTCTCTCTCTCTCTCTCTCTCTCTCCACACACACACACACACACACACACACTCTCTCTCTCTCTCTCTCTCTCTCTCTCACACACACACACACACACACACACACACACACACACACACACACACACACACACTCTCTCTCTCTCTCTCTCTCTCTCTCACACTCACACACACTCACACACACACACACACACACACACACACACACACACACACACACACACACACACAGAGGCCAGTTCGGAAGAGGTGATTGTGGGGGGGGGGTAGGAGGGTTCTTGACTTAAAGTCTTTTACTGGCGGACAAGCATGGCTCAGAACCTCCACCGCATGCCCCCCAAAACAGACACATACACCCCCTCCCCCACCCCACCCCCCGATGTCCACTGCAACCAGGAAGCATGACATCCTTCATGGGGACCAGAATAGCTCAGTGGATACTGCACCGGACTCGCGATCCTGATGATGCTGGGGTTGTGGATTCAAATTTCTGCCGGCCGTTTCGGTACGGGAGATTGTTTTCCATCTGAGTTGACTCTGGTTGTGACTCCACTTCCCAAGACGTCCTTCCAATGAGACTTACAAAGCGAGGTTCCGTGTGTGAACGCACGCATTAGCATCTTGCACACACGTAAAATACCATCACCAACTTTCGGAAGAAAAGACCAGTTTGGCCGTTGGTGTGGATAATACTCTTCACAGAGCATACACAGAGGAAATGAAAATATGACTGAAAAACTGAATGACGTGGGAAACGACTGAATGAAGCGCCAGCTGGCAGCTGTTCAGCGGCTCTACCTAGATAGGCAGCCCGTTGTGTAAACGAGAGCGCGTGTTGTAAAGCCGCTTAGATCTTGGTCTCTAATCGAGGATACGCACTATATAAGTACTCTTACTTGCCCTGTACCGGGATTTCCGAGGCCAAACGCTGGCATCACAACCAGGTCAGGTCGCTCGCCTTAAGAACTAGCTGCTACACAACTGTGTCTCTCTGTGTTCCCGTTCTGTCAGCCTGTCTTCGTGTCAGCACGCCTTTGGAGCTCACGGTGATCAATTGGGAAGCAGCACAAGAACGAGACTGCACGTGCAGCAAAACCTCTTTTAAGATCAATGGGGGAGACAAGAAAAGCGTTAATGGATTTCGATTTCACCTCCTCCAAAGGAGCATCGGCACGGAAAGACGCCTGACGTATATATTGCCAAACGCTGAAGGTCTGAGGAGCATTCTCAGTGTAAAACAACAACAAAAACGAGCCAAAAACAAAACAAAACAACACAAAAGAAAACGGAGACAAAACAAGCGAACAACCGTGATCTAAACGTTTCATCGTTGAAAGCTCACACATCGACCAGGATTTCGCTCACTCCGGTATGGTCAGATTTTCGTGCCAAAAGTCCCGGGGGCCAGTCCTTTTATGAGATAAACAAACAAACAAAAACAAAAAAACGACGTCATTGTCACCAATAGTTTGTACTGTAGTAGACTGCGCTGCATGCCTGGCACCGATCGGAACTGTATTGCACTTTATATTGTGAAGTGCCTTCAATTACGTGTTTCCTCTCGCTCAAAAGATGGTTTCTCACCTATAGATTTGGCAGTGCTCTCACTTATCATCCTCATCACTACAGGGAGCGAGGATCAAAACTATGCTATCCATCTAACGGACGACACTGGCATTTATGGTGAGAGGCACAACACTGACGGAGGTATATCATTCCAAAAGATTTTCTCCGTGATGCCAAGCCCTGCCCTCAAACACAACGTTTGTTTGAACTGAAGATGAAACGGGTTTTAAACGGAATGAAACCTGAAGCATTCACTCTGACACTAGGCTATTTAAACTGTTTTTTACTTTCTTGTTTTAAATTTGCATCTCTGTCTCTCTTTCCTTTTACACGCGGACGTGTGTCGGGTTTGGTGATTCGCTGTATAAACTTCTTCGAGTCTGGAAGCTATGAAGAGCTCAGTTCATCTGTTATGCTGGCTCATTCGAATCGAGTTGGTTATGTGGAATATAATGAGTGCTGCAACTCGTTTCTACTGGCAAAAGCCGCGTTGGTTTATTGTTTTGTTTTGTTTTTGTGTTTTTTAAAAAGTGAAAACATCATTATAGTACAGTATGCCCCCCCCCCCCCCCCTCCCACTTACCCCACCTCCACCCCCTGTTTCACTGTCGTGAACGCGCGTGTGTCGTTTCATACTGAAGTGGTTTTTGTTTTCTTTTTGTACTCCCAGTTCTTGTAGAACAGGGAGTACTTTAGAATGGGAACGAAGAAATGCTGTCTGTGTGTCTGTCTGTCTGTGTGTCTGTCTGTGTGTTTGTGTGTCCGTGGTCAAAATGTGTTCCACTCGCTCCAGACAAAACTACTGGGCCGATCTTTCTGAAAATTTGTAGGTATGTTCATTATGGGCCACGGATGATGCCCGATGTTTTAGTTTACCGCTATAGCCGTTACTAACGGCTGTAGCGGTTTTTCTTCTTTATGGAATATCTCAGAGAGTACTTGGCCAATTTATAAGCGGTTTGGATGATCTTGTGACAAATCGGAGCCTCTGTCCATATGTAAGTGATGTAATGCTGAAAATGGATTAAACAACCGTTAAAAACCGTTATTCTGCCGTTATTTCTTATAACTTGGTGGATTTTAATGAAATTTGGTATATAGAAAGATTGTCACACACAAATGGCACTTCCATATAGTGTTTCAAAATTTGACCGTTAAAAACCGTTATTCTTGACATATTGTCCGATTTGGATGAAAGTTGATATATATACACAGGCTTTTAGCCCAGTGAGGACTGAAATACCGGTTTCAAAAGTGTATATCGGTTATATAACCGTTAAACCGTTATTTTAACCGTTATTTTTTTATATATATTGGTGGGTTTTAATGAAATTTTGTATAAAGAAAGGTTATCACTCACAAATGGCACTTCCATGTAAGTGTTTCAAAATCTGACCGTTAGAAACCGTTATTCTTGACATTTTGTCCTATTTGGATGAAATTTGGTATGTACACAGGCTTTAGCCCAGTGAGGACTAAAATACCAGTTTCAAAAGTGTACATCGGTTAAATAACCGTTAAAAACCGTTATTTTGCCTTTATTTCTTATCTCACAAAGCACTTGGCCGATTTATAAGCGGTTTGGAAAACTGGGAGTACGTTTATATGCTTCGCATCTTGTTTTTGTTGTTGTTGTTGTACAGAACTTTCCTGTATTGAGCACCTTCACCCTTCCACCCCGTCTCCTCTCCTACCCCCCAAGACCATTCTGGTCACTGTATATTGTGTCATGATGACAGAAACAAGAGCGCGTTGCACGTGCGGCCCTCTGATATTGAAAAAACAACAACAACACACCCACACACCACTGAAAAAAAAACTCATTTTCTTCAAAATAACGTGAAAAACACGAACTGTTTCTGTAATCTATCGCTGACGCTGATTATTATTACCATTATCATTATATCATTATCATTACTTCATTATTATTATCAGCACTGCTATGTTAATTGGTGAAAAACAATTAGAGTGTGTATAGTATCGTCCATACAAAATTCGTTGCGTTTCCCTGAAGAAAAATGTTAATAGGTGAAAAACAATCAGTCTGTGTTATCGTCCATACAAAATTCCTTGCGTTTCCTTGGAGAAATCAAACAAACAAACACCACTCAAAATGGTACAAGAAGCTGTAACAATGAAATGCCTTTTCGGCGAATACATCGGCCACGTCTCGGTGTTCCCATTGTCCTGGGCATATCCATGACAGCACAGCCAGAACGGTCCTTTCCAGTCCTGATCATTATCTTGTAGACTTGTGTGTGTGTGTGTGTGTGTGTGTGTGTGTGTGTGTGTGTGTGTGTTTGTGTGTGTGTGTGTGTGTGTGTGTGTGTGTGTGTCTGTGTGTGTGTGTGTGTGTGTGTGTGTGTGTGTGTGTGTGAGAGAGAGAGAGAGAGAGAGAGAGAGAGAGAGAGAGAGAGAGAGTGTGTGTGTGAGAGAGAGAGAGAGAGAGAGAGAGAGAGAGAGAGAGAGAGAGAGAGAGTGTGTGTGTGTGTGTGTGTGTGTGTGTGTGTGTGTTCGGCATTCCATTGTTCGTCAGGGTGTCTGCAAATTCACTGCCTTTCTCCCTGACTTTTAAGTCCTTGTTTTCCTCTGACTTTCCAGAGACTGGGTTAAAAAAAAAAACCAAAAAAACCTCATCTTTACTTCCCATAATATTTACCAGCTTTCCCCGACTCTTTCGGGCCCTGATTGTTTTTAACCGTACAATAATCTGTGAGCCATGCATGTAGTTCAAAAGAATGATATGATCTTCAGAACGTCATCTCCCAGTTGATCTAAACGCGCACAAGTATACAACCAACAGAAAGACGCACACATACTCACCATTCCACGCATGTACAAACAAAAGCTCGGCTATCATTGGGGAGAAACACACAAGTATACATACGCTTACGCTAACATCTACAATCATCACAAGCGCACACACACACACACACACACACACACACACACACACACACACACAGAGAGAGAGAGAGAGAGAGAGAGAGAGAGAGAGAGAGAGAGAGAGAATCAACACACCTTCAATTTCCACTCGCTCCAATAGCCCCGGCTGGGTCTTCAAATGGCCAAACACATCCGGTACCGGTCGACCAGAACGCTGAGCGTGACGTCAGGATGACTCAGCATTATCAAGGCACTGCGGAACACCAGACAGGAGAGGACATGCATGTAGGACAACCTTGTGAAGGGCCAACAGGTCTGCCTGCTAATCCTCACCACAAATCCTGCTCTTTTTTTTTCTATTCTTTTAGACAGTATGTTGTTGTTTGTTGTTGTTGTTGTCGTACCCTGCTAAAAGACTCAAGGGATCATCTGAACAGCCGAAGTACTTGAACACTTTGGTACAAATGCATCAGCTGGGGATGAGAACATTACGTGTGTGCAGAGCATCACATTTTCACGTAGCCTTGGTGTTCCAGCCTATGTCAACTGGTCTGACACAGCCTTAACTTTAAGCCAAGGCGAATTTTAGACAGAATGACTGGGTTCAACTACCATGTGGAAAGTCAGCAGATGCTGTCACCTGTGAAGTGGAACTGTCCAGAGGAGTGGTGGGACTGGGGTCTGTGTGCGTTCTCCACAAGTCAGTCCCTTCTGCCAGACTGAGCCACCGGAGAAAAACCAGTTAACCAGACCATAATTAACGGGGTGGGGTGGGGGTGGGGGGCTAGCTGGGAGGAAGAGGGCAGATGAGGGGTGGGGGGGGGGGGAAGAAGAGAGTGGGTGGGTGCGTGGGTATGGTATCAAGCAAGATGGTGCGTGAACCAGCTTCACCTGCCAAGCGGCCACAGACAGACAGAACAACAGGATGAGATCAAGCAGGGAGAGTTGCAGGCCTTTGGACAACCGACATCCTATTAATTTGAACGGTTTTTTTTTTCTTCTTTTTCTCCAGATTACCGGCGAATGGTGCTCGATGGATAGGCTACCCACCCCGTTCCATGCGACTCAAGGGAAGCAATCACATCTTCAGCTCCCCTTCCACTCCCTTGGAATATGAGAACCTATGAGATCCTATGAGATCCTATTAAGACCGTGATTTGCAATCCGTGCCTATTTCCTCGCAGCGCTCGCGCAGAGCTCTCCCCCCTCCCCCCTGCTGGGCGGATCATTAAATCCAATGGAAAGACTAATGGGATTTTCAATGGGGTGGGGAGGGGGGGGGGGGGTAGAGGAAAAAGGAAGGGGATGTAGAATATGACGGGAAATGGAGGGGGGGGGGGGGGGGGGGATCCAACATTTTTCCTTTTTTTGTTTTTTTTAATTTATTTTTTTTGAGGGGGTGGGGTGGGGGTGGTGGGGGGAGGAGTGAGAAGGGTTGTGTGTGAGCATTCTTTATGGCGCTTTCACATCATTGCGTATGTATTTCTTCGTTGGAACTGAGCCCGGAGGTGGATGGATCTGGAGGGGAAAAGGCAATCCTGGAACCACGGCCCCCTCAACTCTCACCAGGTGTGGTTCAACGACTGGTGTCTGATGATACGTGTCCAGTATATCTCCTATCTCTCCCTCCCCCCCCCCCCCCCCCCCCCGCCTAGTTCAACGCCTGGTGTCTCCGATAATACGTCTCAAATATAATATAATCCATCTCCTATCTCTCCGCCCCGGTGTGGTGTTGTGAGAATGATAATACCTCGCTTCTGTCCTGCCTGCGAATCATGATACCTCGTCTATCTACAATCCCACACTGAGTGTGTAAGTGAGCCACCCCCCCCCCCCCCCCCCCCCACACCCCCCCCCCCCTCTCTCTCTCTCTCTCTCCCTGCTGTTCCGCGGGAATGGTTCAAGAATGGGATCGACGATGTTGCTGCCTTGCTTGTGGAAGCGGCTGCGCCACAGCGCGGAGCTGGGGTTGTGCGGATGAATAATAATAAAGCAAAAACAAACGGATAAACAATGAAGAATATAGCAAAAAACAAACAGATAAACAATGAATAATAAAGCAAAAAACAAACAGATAAACAATGAATAATAATAAAGCAAACCTAAACAGATAAACAATGAATAATGAAGCAAAAACAAACAGAAAAACAATGAATAATAAAGCAAAACCAAACAGATAAACAATGAATAATGCAGCAAAAACAAACAGATAAACAATGAATAATAATAAAGCAAAAACAAACAATGAATAATAAAGCAAAAAACAAACTGATAAACAATGAATAATAATAAAGCAAAACCAAACAGATAAACAATGAAGAATAAAGCAAAAAAACAAACAGATAAACAATGAATAACAAAGCAAAAAACAAACAGATAAACAATAAATAATGAAGCAAAAACAAACAAACAATGAATAATAAAGCAAAAAACAGACAAACAATGAATATTAATAAAGCAAAACCAAACAGATAAACAATGAAGAAAAAAACAAACAGATAAATAATGAAGAATAAAACAAAAACAAACAGATAAACCAAAACTGTGGTTGCATCCCCCCCCCCCCCCCCCCCCCCCCCCGTGACCGAGTACCTTGGCAGCACCTGCCTGACGCTGCACTCACACGACACGGGAGCGTGGTGGCGGGTGTGTGGTCCTGTTACACCTTTCGTTGTCCCCAAAAACAAGGCAATGGAGGTGTGGTTCAGGACATACAAAGCCTTTACAATGGGGTGGGGGGGTGATACAGTTTTGCAGTGACACAGGAGAGGAGGTGCTTTATCAAACGGGTCTTCTTGCTAGGCGCGACGAAAGAAGAAATCCATCTTTGGAACTCATGGTGTAGGAATCTCGAGAGTCGTCGTTCTTCCGTGCACAGATGAGTATGTGAGCAGCGTTCTCTCTCTCTCTCTCGCTCTTTTTCTCGTGCGCATGTGAGTATGCGAACATCAACATCTCTCTCTCTCTGTCTCTATCTGTCTCTGTCTGTCTGTCAACACAACACGACGTACATCTTTACACGGCACAAAACAGAGCACGCGCGCTAGCGCACACACATACACACACATAGACACACACACACACACACACACACACACCACACACACACACACACACTACACACACACACACACACACCACACACACTACACACACACACACACACACACTAGACACACACACACACACACACACACACACACACACACACACACACACCACACCTACCTCATCTGGTTGGGGTTGTGGTTGTCGTGCAGGCTCAGCTGCCTCCTCCACCTGTAGACAGGCTGGCTGACGTCCTGCAGCAAGTGCAGGTTCTCCTCCACCGCCCTCTTCACCCGCTCCGACTCCCTGTAGCGGGCCTCGCCCACACAGCCCACCTTGTAACCTGCCGTGCCGGGCACACACACACACACACACACACACACACACACACACACACACGACTTTCATCGTAATGCACAGGTAGCAAAGGCAGAGGGGGTAGAGGGCGGGGGGAGGGGGGGGGGGGGGGGGGGGAGAGGAAAAAGGAAATCTAACAGGGAAAAAAATTCTTTCTTACTTTCTTCTTTAGTTTCTCTGTCTATGTTTTCAGTTTGGGTATTAAAATCACGAAAAGTAGGTTAAAACAAAACAGCTTTGCGATAATTCAACTGCCTTTTTTTTTTTTTAAACTACTTGTCAGCTCAATGCTACATTATCATTTTCTTTTTTATTCATGTGCTCGAATGTGAGAACAACAAACTTAGTAATTAAAAAAACACAAACAACTTTTTAAAAAAACACACACCCGCAAATATACACTGCTTACATATATACATATTTCAGTGAAGCAAAATACATACGAACACAGGAAAACCGAGGACAAAGTAACGCATGATTGTTTTCATATCAAAATACAAAATGGAAAAGTAAAGTTTCAACAAATTTGTATTCTCCTGACATTCCAAACAAACAGACATAAAAATGCACTAAACAATACTACCCAGTTTGCTCAAAGCATATGCTTCAGTCTCTAGTAACGCAAGGCTACAATAATCCAAATTAACAAGCAGTAGAATTTAAGGACGCACGCACGTACGCACGCACGAACACACACACACACACACACGCACGCACGCACGCACGCACGCACGCACGCACGCACGCACACACACACACACACACACACACACCACACACACGCGTGCATGCACGCCTGTACACCGACGATTGCCTCCCCCCCCCCCCCCCCCCCCCCCCCCCCCACCTAACCTCATCTCCCTCCAACCCTTCCCTCCCCGCATCCCAACCATCCCTTTCCCTCTGAACTTACCCCGCATCCCAACCATCCCTTTCCCTCTGAACTTACCCCGCATCCCAACCATCCCTTTCCCTCTGAACTTAACCCCGCATCCCAACCATCCCTTTCCCTCTGAACTTACCCCGCATCCCAACCATCCCTTTCCCTCTGAACTTACCCCGCATCCCAACCATCCCTTTCCCTCTGAACTTACCCCGCATCCCAACCATCCCTTTCCCTCTGAACTTGCCCCGCATCCCAACCATCCCTTTCCCTCTGAACTTACCCCGCATCCCAACCATCCCTTTCCCTCTGAACTTACCCCGCATCCCTTTCCCTCTGAACTTACCCCGCATCCCAACCATCCCTTTCCCTCTGAACTTACCCAGCTCCGTCAGGCGGAGTCGGCGTTGTCCGGGCGGAGGGCCAGCCTGAACTCGGCCCGGCTGGTGAACATGCGGTACGGTTCGTTGGTACCCTGGGTGGTCAGGTCATCCACCAGCACCCCGATGTAGCCCTGGGTACGGTCCATGAGGAACGGGGGCTTGCCCTGGGCCTTGCAGGCGGCGTTGATGCCTGCCATGACGCCCTTGTGGAACAGAGCAGACACATGTCAGAAAAAGGCTGCTGTCTTTCTGCTTCTGAACATGTGATGTTAAACCTTTACAGACGCTGCTGCTGCTTGGATGCAGTTACACAGCACCAGGGATACTACAATAAGAGTGTTGCTTTCTATCAAAAGAAGGAGACACACACACACGCACGCACGCACGCACGCACGCACGCACGCACGCACGTACGCACGCACGCACGCACGCACGCACGCACGCACGCACGCACGCACGCACGCACGCACGCACGCACGCACGCACACACCACACACACACACACACACACACACACACACACACACACACACACACCATCGTAGAGTTTTGAAATGCAAAACATTTTCCTTCGTAACACAGAAACTTGTGAGATAACCGATTTTTTAAAAAAATGATAAAGTTACGAATACTGACGTGAGCACTAAAAAAAAAAAAAAGATCCAATGCACCAGCAGAACGTGACCCAAGGGACATTAGTAAGCTGGGACGTCCAAGGGCAGTTTTCCACCATTCAGAAGTGGGCATCGACGTGTCAAACAGAGTAACTGTAAGCATTATGAGACGGCCACTACCTGCGCAGCGTCCACAGAATTGTTTTCCTGTCTCTCCGCTGGAAACCTTCGATCAAGTCCAAACACCCGACGGGGAAGGGCCGGAGAATCCCCTCCCCACACCCACCCCAGCTCACTGTGCAGGTCCAGACCCCCCTCAAAGACGCACGCTGATGCCAATGGAAGACTCCATTCCCCCAGTCAAGAACCCGAGGAGCAACCGCAAGGACCTCGGCTGAATGAAGACGGCTGGCCCCTTTCCTCTCCGCCCTTCGCTTCCCTCTCCTCGGGGAGTTGAACACGCAACCGATGGACAACCCATGGCCGGAAAAGGGAACCATCCGATGAGGGCATGCAATGGCCTCACCTCAATGGTCAGAGGTGAAGATATCAGAAGCTGAAGCTTTTTTTTTTTTTTTTTTTTTTTTTTTTAGCGGGAACACTACTGTGAGTTAGATTTTTTTGTGGCATCAGTTATCAGATCAATGGAGCACCTAAGACGGTGATTTTTTTAAAAAAATACCCTAAGGCCGAAATCCACCTCTTCATTTTTTGGTGCTTCACACTGTCCTTTTCATCTGCCAAAAAAAACACACCCAAAAACAACAAAGAAAAAGCAATTTCCAATACTAGCTCTTTTTTTTTTTTCTTTCTTTCTTTCTTCTTTTTTTCATTTTTTTTCTCCAACCAGTCCCTTGCACACCAAGCATAGTCTGTATGTTCCCTTACATATGGACATAGTCTTGCTGATATTAGTGTTTTGTCGTTTGATACGAAATGTCTGGGTTTGTTAATCTTCTAATGTGTGTTGTACTGGCACTCTCACACTGATCATGTGCTGCTTATGCAAAAAGAACAACATACATGAAACAAAAGACTTAATACTTAATTAATTTTATTTTCTTTCATGTTTTTCCAAAGAGAGAGAGAGAGAGAGAGAAGAGAGAGAGAGAGAGAAGAGAGAGAGGGGGGGGGGGAGAACACACAGACAGAGTTTGACAGTTTGTTCCAGCCATTTTGCATTCTAACAGCTCTTGACGCCTGCAGTCTTCTCAGTCTTTGTTGCCAGTTCTTTTTTTCCTCAGACTTTGAAACATCCTGAGCCCCCCCCCCCCCCTCCATCCCCCCTACCCCCCCCCCCCCCCCCCCCCCCCCCCCCCCCCCCCCCCCCCCCCCCCCCCCCCCCCCCCCCCCCCCCGATTTTTGCTGGCAGATTTCTTGACAAACCGAACTGGAATATAACAATGAATTTGAAGCCCGGTGGTCATATTCTAACGCCCCCCTCCCCCCCAATTTTCTTAGCAGACTTATGCATATTTCAAGAATGCTGGCTCCAGAAACCGTAAAAAAAAAGCCTGAATTCTGGCTAGGGAGCCTGAAAAGTCTCATGTCTGAAAAATGGCCATTGTCACTGCCCATCCTAATGTGTTGTCGTTCTAGTGGTGTTATGTGGTGCCTGTCATATCACGGTGTGAGGACGTTAGCGCTGGATGTAACTAAAGATCGGAAAATCATCGGACCGACTTCCGCTGTAAGCCGCAGACCTGGACAGAAGATGACAAACCCACTGCAGACATTGAAAATACTGGCCTTCTCCTTCACAGGCACAAAAACTAGCGAGAAAATAGCTTCAGAAATGAAAACTTAACGCGGGAAGGGAACGACTGTAAAAACTAGACGATGCTGGGAAATGCTGGATTTGAGAACAGCAAGCCATAAAAAAGGCTAATGGCTCTCCATGATTGCACTCTCAACGAATGATACGACAGTTATGTTCAGAGCAAATCATCCCTCCCCTCATTCCCTGTCCCCCCCCCCCCCCTGTCATCTTCCCGCACCATCTCTCCTTCATCTGTTCTCTCTCCTACTTCAGACTACGCCCGACCCCCCCCCCCCCCCCCCTTTCCCCCGTGTCTCCCTCCACCTTCTCCCACCACCCCATCCGTACTGCTCAATCCCCACCTCTCCCCTTTCTTCTTCTCCCTCGCCGTTCCCCCTCCTTTCCTTTTCTCCTCCCTCTCCCCCCCCCCCCTCCTTACCTCTATCTCCCATTGCCCGCCCCCATCCTTTGTCATTGATCTGCTTCGATTTCCTTGGAGGAAAAAAAAAAAAAGGGGGGGGGGGGGGGGGGTAATACCAAATTTTCGGGAGATAAGGCCAGTTCGGTCGTGGAGGAAATGGTTGAGTTGTACGTCGTCACAGCGAAAGCTTTTAGGGTCATGTCTTTCATTCACGGTAGTCTTTGAATTTTGGTCGTGGCATGGCTGACACTTATATACATAGCATGCACCCTCCATTAAAACAAAATAGAACTGAGTGAAAAACAGAGTGACTGATCTTCGAATGAATGACACAGGAAACGAATGGTTAGCGCCAGCAGGCAGCGCTTCGGTCGGCTCTACCCAGGTAGGCAGCGCTAGCCCGCTGTGCAAACGACAGCACGGATAGTTGAGGGCTTAGAGCTTGGTCTCTAGTCGAGGACAGGTACTGTATGAATCCTATCAGTAATAATGAAGAAGATGATAATGATACTACTGCTGCTGCTGCTGCTGTTGCTGTTGCTGCCACTGTCTCTGATCGAGGAAAGGTACTATATAAATACTATCAGTAGTAATGATGATGAAGATGATGACGATACTACTGCTCCTGCTGCTGCTGCTGCAGCTGCTGTTATTACAACTACTGTTATTACTACTTGGGATCGAATCTGCTACCGTTAGGTCTTCAGTCTAACTCTCTCCCAACTCAGCTCTTTCGGCTGACAGGCAGCACGGTGATTTTAACCTATATGAACGTCCACGACGTAGCGATTTGAATTCTCTTGGGATCCTGACATCATTTCCCCTTGCCGCATTAAAACTATACGACTTTCTAGCATAAAAGCGA
>CM031619.1:56867021-56882021 GCA_018398815.1 Conus ventricosus
ACTGGCGAAAAGGGGTGGGTAAAGAGTGCTCCTCTTTTTTGGAAAAAAAAACAAAAATCAGTAAAGGCTGAAAGACTCCTGTACCAAACGTACCCAAACCCCATGGGGGAAAAAAGCCCTCGGGGCTGCAGAACCCGAGTAGCAAGGCGGGCTAACGTACCCAAAACACCAGTCCTGTGATGAACGAACGTGGACGGACAGACTGGGGTGAGAGTAAAAAAAAACCAAGTGCTTCTGAACGAGTGTATATAGCTGGCGAAAACGAAAAAAAGGAAAGGTAAACGACGAATTAATAATGAAAGAAAACAAAAGGGAAAGTGGGGGGTGCATGAACATGTAGTGAAGAGTGGCAAAACCCAGGCAGGAAGCGGCGCGTGGCTGGTCGGCCTCGGTGTAAAAACCCCAGTAGATCCTCGCAAATTTCCCCCGTCCCGCGAATCACTCTGTCTGAGTAGCGGGTTTAGGGTTTTGGGCCAAGATTGCCCCGACTGGGCTCAGGCCCGGTTGATTTGGAAAAAAAAGAGGGGTGGGTGAGGGTGGAGGATGAGGAGGGGGGAAAAGAGAGGAGAGAGAGAGAGAGGGAGAGGAGAGAGAGAGAGAGGAGAGTCTTCGCATTACTGGGCAATGAAATAAACTTTTTGAATGCACAAATTATCTCGGTTTCCCAAAATAACCAGTCCCAGTTCTTTGAACCCCAACCCCCCCCCCCCATTTTCCCCCCCCCCCCCCCCCCCCCCCCCCCCCCCCCCCCCCCCCCCTCGTGAGGGGTCTTACCCGTCCCCCCTCACACGTTATTTTTATCCCTTTTTATAAACTTTGTTTCTTAAAGTTGCAACCGTTGATGATAACTACATTAATAAGGATTTTTTTTTCGGGAGCGCGCGCGCCGCGCGCATTCCCCCCCCACCCAACACGCCGCCGCCCCCCCAAGCACACACACACACACACACACACACCCCCCCACACCACACACACACAACCCACACCACCCCCAAAACAACAAACACATAATTTCAAAAGTCAGGGAACAATTCCTTTGTCATCAGGACCAATGATTCAGCGGGGAAAATTTTTTTTTTTCAGAAAATAAATTTCATGAACGGAAATTAAATGTGTGTGTGTGTGTGTGTGTGTGTGTGTGTGTGTGTGTGGTGTGTGTGGTGAGGGGGAAAGAGAGAGGTGTGGTTTGCGTGCGCAGCGGTATGTTGTGTGTGTTGGGGTTGTGTGTGTGGTGTTTTGTGTGTGTGGTGTGGGTGTGGGGTGTGGTGAGAGAGAGAGGAGGAGAAGAGGGAGGAAGAGAGAAGAGAGAGAGAGAGAGAGGTTGTGTGTTGATTTCCGTTCGTGGGGGCGCGTGCAACGTGTTTTTTGTTGTGGGGGATGGAGTGGATGTAGGGAGGGGGGGGGGGGGGGGGGGGGGAAGCAGATTTTGGAAAGAAACAAAGGGGCAACAAAACGTGACTATTTGACCCTTAGTGGCAAAAATAAGGAACAACAACAACACGACTTTTGCTTGGAAAAAAGAACCCCTTTTTTTCCCGCCCCGGGGTGGAGTCGTTTATTCGTGGGGAGAGGGTTTTCGGTACTGGGGGCTGTGCTGTCCATCAAGGGGCCCGACACCTGAATTCTTGGTATTCCCGCCACCCCACACGAACCCCTCCCTTCCTTCTCTTTGCCCCCCCCCCCCTCCCCATTCGTCTATGGCTCCCTTTTCTTTTTCTCTCCTTTTCTTCTCTCTCTCTCTCTCTCTCTCTCTTCCTTTTCTCTTTTTCCTCTGTCGTCTGTCTGTCTGCCCTTTTTTCCCCTCCCTCCCCCCCCCCATTTCCCTCAAACCCCCCCCCCCCTCTCCCCTTCATTTCCCCCCCCCCCCCTCCCTCATCACTTTTTATCGTTTCTTCCCCCTTTACGTTTTTTCTTCTCACTCTTCCCCCCTCTTACCCCTCTCGTTCTCATTCTTTCCTCTGTTGTTGGGTTTTCTGTTGTCTGCTGTCTCTCTCTCTCTCTCATCTCTCTCTCCTCCTCTCTCTTTCCCCCCCCCCCCCCCCCCCCCCCCCCCCCCCCCCCCCCCCCCCCCCCCCCCCCCCCCCCCCCCCCCCCCCCCCCCCCCCCCCCCCCCCCCCCCCCCCCCCCTTTTTTTTGTTCCCCCGGCCCTTTCAGTCTCCACCCTCTTATTGACAGCCCACGAAAAATGCCAAGGAAAAAATTTTGGGACCCCCTCATAGGCAAACGGCAAGAGAGAGAGAGAGAGGGAGAGAGAGGAGAGGATGAGGGGAGAGAGAGAAAGGGAGGAGAGAGAGAGGGGGGGGGGGCAGAGGAGGGGGAAATGGGACGAAAAGAAAAGAATGTGAGGAGAGATGGGGGGGGGGGGGGGGGGGGGGGGGTGGGGGTGGGGGTGGGGGGTAGGGGGGAGGTCAGCGGTGGTGTATGTGTGTTAAGAAAGAGGGAAATGTGGGTGTGTGTGGTGTGTGTGTTGTGTGTGTGGTTGGTGTGTGGTGGTGTGTACGTGGCGCGTGGGGTTTGTGTCCGCGCGTGCGCGCGGTTGCGGTGCACCATTCACAAATCATTAGAGTAAGAGGGAATAAGAGAACAGGGGGGGGGGGGGGGGGGGGGGGGGGAGGGGGGGGGAAAGGGCACAGGGGTAGAGGAAAAGGGTTGGGCGTAGAAAAGACAGGGGGTAGAAAGGACAGGGGGTAGAAAAAGGGCAGGGGGTAGAAAAGGAAGGGGGGGGGGGGGGTAGAAAGGACAGGGGTAGAAAAGGACAGGGGGGGAGAAAAAAGGGCGGGGGGTAGAAAAGGACAGGGGGAGAAAAGGAAGGGGGTAGAAAAAAACGGGGGGGGACGGGGGAGAGAGAAGATGTAGACGGAAAGGGGGATTTGAATTCGAGTGGTTTATTGAAAAAAAGACCTTGGCCCCTAATGAAGGCGTATGTGGACATCATCGAAAGTAATGAAAACAAAACAAAACAAAACAAAACAAACACGAAACCAACAGTAGAAGAAGAAGGAGAAGAAGAAGACGAAGACAATGCGAAACTAAGACGTGTGACATACTCACAGAACAGATCATAGTTTGAACATGTGATCATTCTCATAAAACAGGTGTTTCCATAAACGCAGATGCCTTAGATAAAGATGAGAAACTGTCAGTTTTTCAACACAGGCTGAAGGCATCAACAAGACAGGCGTAAGCACAGAAGGTTGCCTATTGTTTCACGCATGATGAGTCTATCCGGAATGTTCCTGAGAGCAGGGCAAAGAGACAAAGTGTGACTTATTCTCCTGAGATTCTTGAAGCAAAGCACAAGTATTGACAGTTCTGCATCTATAACAATCGACCGCTATTTTGAAATACTGTCTGAATTTCGTTGCTATGAAATTTAAAACTTTATCCACACAAGAGCTCAACAGGTTTTCAGATAATGCAGATTACAACAACTTCCTTCGAAATTCAGACCTTTCACTATTCTAAATACGGTCAGACTATTATTTGCCATCGGCAATCAATCAACTGTTCACAAAAGAGATATAATTCATGTACATTTCCAATATCTGATTAAGGCAACCAACCAAACCAGATTCAGAGAAGACGCAACACAGTAGCCCGGCTATTCTTTCCTCTGCATCTAGTATCTGTGCCCCGTACGGCATATTTAGATCTTCGCGGGGTATTCTACTGTCCGTCTACCATTTGTTAAATTTTCTACCAGTAGCGGACACATACCACTGCTTAAACTAGATATACAGGGAATCTATTAGATTCCACCATTTACAGGATCATAGATGTACGAGAGAGGGGAAGAGAGAGGAGGTCGAGGGGGGGGGGGGGGGGGGGGGGGGAGAAGGGGGGGGATAGAAGGGGGGGAGAAGGGGGGGGGGGAGGGAGTGATGAAAATCAGACAGACAATCAGAGACACGACCAGGACTTGATTCAGAACTCTGATGGTATTTTCGTCTTAAAACAGCTGTCTCAAAATAATCAGACAGACAATCAGAGACACAGGACTCTGATTCAGAACTCTGATGGTATTTTCGTCTTAAAAAAGCTGTCTTTTACCAAAGGGGCACGAAGGACCTGATCACAGTACACAAGAACAGCAAATCTGCAAGACCTTCGCTGTTACGTGACTATAACTGACCGAATCCGAAGCGCCTTGCATCGGTAAATTGACACATGCCTCACAATGCTTTCGTTCTGACATGCAAGAAGTAGGCTAGGCTAGGCTATACTCAAAATGAACAGGGTCTTTGTAGCTCTTTGTTGGTGAATCTCCGCTGTAAGACTAGGACACAGTTCAACAAAGTAACACACATACCACACACCAACACACAACACACACACACACACACACACACACACACCCGTGGAACGTCTTCATTCCCGCTTTACAAAATGGTAAGGTCAAATGCGTCCAAGTGAACTTTCTGCTACAATGACGTTGCTGCGCAATTTTGGGACAACTCCGAACTTTTTCATAAGAAACTTCCCAAGCTTGCGTCAAGCTGTTTGCCTGTTAAAGTTTAGAATCGCGTTCAGTGACAAATGAACAACACAGGACACCTCTATCGTTGTTCTTAACATGAAACCCCACTTCTGACATCTGAAGGCCATCAGCTAGTCTTTGAATTACCACCAATATGAATATTATCATCCTGAACGCCCTAATTCATCCATACTTAGCATAAACCAGACTGGTATCATTCTTTTTTTCTCTCTCTCTCCTTGCCATCTAGACTGTGTAACGACAGGCAGGATGTCCGTGGCCAACCACACGTCATTCCTCGGACAGTCAGTCCTGGCCAGGCCGTTTGTTAAACTGCCTGCACCGTTTCCACTTTCTCCTCGTGACAGTCAGTGAGCAGCTCGTCCGTGTGACTGTTGCAGGCATCTTTCTGTAGGGCACACGATGATCTGTGTGCAGGATCTTCAAGATCTGAAGAGAACATCCGGACTGGGGCTAAGGTTGCGCCAGTGGCGAGCAAAGAGCAGACGAGCTGGGATGAGTAAAGACATCCAGCGTATCATTTTGTGTTTATGGCATGTTATCAGGCTCTGGTGTCACTATGTGCTATGCCATGTTATCACTCTTGGTCACTATGTGCTCATGCCATGTTATCAGGCTGTAGTGTCACTATGTGCTCATGCCATGTTATCAGGCTCTGGTGTCACTATGTGCTATGCCATGTTATCAGGCTCTGGTGTCACTATGTGCTATGCCATGTTATCAGGCTCTGGTGTCACAATGTGCTATGCCATGTTATCAGGCTCTGGTGTCACTATGTGCTCATGCCATGTTATCAGGCTCTGGTGTCACTATGTGCTCATGCCATGTTATCACTCTATGGTTTACTATGTGCTCATGCCATGTTATCAGGCTGTAGTGTCACTATGTGCTCATGCCATGTTATCAGGCTCTGGTGTCACTATGTGCTCATGCCATGTTATCACTCTATGGTCACTATGTGCTCATGCCATGTTATCAGGCTGTAGTGTCACTATGTGCTCATGCCATGTTATCAGGCTCTGGTGTCACTATGTGCTCATGCCATGTTATCAGGCTCTGGTGTCACTATGTGCTATGCCATGTTATCACTCTATTGTCACTATGTGCTCATGCCATGTTATCAGGCTCTGGTGTCACTATGTGCTCATGCCATGTTATCACTCTATTGTCACTATGTGCTCATGCCATGTTATCAGGCTGTAGTGTCACTATGTGCTCATGCCATGTTGTCAGATCTGGTGTCACTATGTGCTCATGCCATGTTATCAGGCTGTAGTGTCACTATGTGGTATGCCATGTTATCAGACTCTGGTGTCACTATGTGCTCATGTCATGTTATCAGACTGTTCGTGTCACTATGTGCTCATGCCATGTTATCAGACTCTGGTGTCACTATGTGCTCATGCCATGTTATCAGACTGTGGTGTCACTATGTGCTCATGCCATGTTATCAGACTGTGGTGTCACTATGTGGTCATGCCATGTTATCAGACTCTATTGTCACTATGTGGTCATGCCATGTTATCAGACTGTAGTGTCACTATGTGCTCATGCCATGTTATCAGACTGTAGTGTCACTATGTGCTCATGCCATGTTATCAGACTGTGGTGTCACTATGTGGTCATGCCATGTTATCAGACTCTATTGTCACTATGTGGTCATGCCATGTTATCAGACTGTAGTGTCACTATGTGCTCATGCCATGTTATCAGACTGTGTGTCACTATGTGCTCATGCCATGTTATCAGGCTCTGGTGTCACTATGTGCTCATGCCATGTTATCAGACTCTGGTGTCACTATGTGGTCATGCCTGTTATCAGACACTATTGTCACTATGTGCTCATGCCATGTTATCAGACTCAAAATCAGCCAGCCACTGAACAGGAGTTTTCTGGCTTTGGTCTCTAAAGACACATTCAAACACCTCTGAAACCAGATATCGTCACAAGATCGTGGAACATCTGCAAACATCAGATAACAAAGCGCGGACGGCGGCAACAACAGTCAGACAAAGACGCCCCGATTCTGTCAAGCACATACAGATCAAATGGCGCGTGCAGTCGTCAGTCAGTAGGGGGCTAGGACGGTGGTGGCCTGCATTTACCGGCGGAGTCACCCTATAGCAGCGCGGTGTTTCCTCGGAAGGGTTGCCTTCCGACGGCTCAACATGGGCTGTACTGCCCCCCCCCCCCCCCCCCACCCCCCCCCCCCCCCCCCCCCCCCCCCCGCCCCTGTGGATTGCCGGTGCCGTGGCTGCGGCTGAACAAGGCGGAGTGTGTCTGTGAACGAAGAACCGGAATGAGCGGCATGTAAAATCACGGTGCCTCAAAAAATCTCTTCCCTCCAAAGTTCGAGACAGACAAAGGATCTCCAGCTGTCTGACTCTTCCAAAACCACCTTTCTCTCCCCCCCCCCCCCCCCCCCCCCCCCCCCCCCCCCCCCCCCCCCAACGGTCTTGTTTTGTCCCCATCCTTTTTTCCCCCCCCCCCCCCCCCCCCCCCCCCCCCCCCCTTTTTTGTTCCTCCTTTTTTGGTTTTCCCCTTCCCCCTTTCGTTGACTTTGAACTTCGATAAACGTCACTACGACAACACGAAACTACTACACCACCACACACACCCCACACAAAACACCCACACACACACACACATACACAAAAACACCACACACACACACACCACCACACACACACACACACACACACACACACAAAACTGGAAGTAGACGAACAACTCGGACAACAATTATCAGTTCATTAAGGGGGGATGTAGTAAGCTTTTTTTGTTCCTTGGATCTCTTTTTCAACGCACCGTCTTTCCTTGCACGGAAGGGATCGTCATTCATTCACTCTTACGTAAAGGCACTAAGTTTCAGAAACGCTCTCTTTTCTCTCCCCGAAAATTCCATCTCAATTTCTCCTCTCCATTTTTTATTGTGTGTGGTGTGTGTGTGTGTGTGTGTGTGTGTGTGTGTGAGTGTGTGTGTGTGTTGTGTGTGTGTGTTTGTGGTGTGTGTGTGTGTGTGTCACGGACAAAAAATAAACAACCAAAGTCCTGGTCCGTCGCCAGCCAGGTTGTTTGGACATAAGCTCTAACTCAAATATTCTGAGCGCCAGGTAGACGGGCCCCTGTGTCGGTCCAGCCAATTAAGCATAGCGGAGAGGCTCCACGGAGACGGTCTGTCCAGCCAGACGGACTAAGTAGCTGACCGACGCCTCGATGTCTGGTCAAACGAGTCTCGACGCCCGGATCGGACTCATCCAGCCAATTTGAGCACAGCAAGAGGCTAATCCTAATCTTCCACGGAGACAGCATCGGCCCGTAGACAGTCGGAGTGGCTGACCAACATTTTCGATAGGTCTGGGCCAGACTGATCTAGCCCAAATTTGATCGACGTCGCCGGAAAGGGAGAGGGAGAAGGTAGTGTGTGGTGGGGGTGAAATCAAGCTAATCAATTAAATGACCAATTGACCACCCCAGAGATAAGGCGTGTAGGCGTGACTGTCATGATTTGAATATCCAATGGAATTAGAGGGGGATAACTTCGGGTCGAGGCGGTAAAAATACTGACCAAGGTACTCGCCCTTGGACACGGAGTTAGGGGATAAAGGAATGCGTGAGTGAGAGAGAGGGGAAGAACGAACAGGGAGAGAGATGAGGAGGTTCTGGGTGTAATCTCTGCACGAGGAAAAGGCAGAGAGATGAAGAGAGGAGAGGAAGAACGAACAGAGAGAGAGAGGAGAGAGAGGTTTCTGAGTGTAAGCTCTGCAGGGGAGAAGGGCAGAAAAGAGAGAGAGGGGAGAAAGGGAGAACCAAGTGGTAGCATTTAGCACTGTAGATTAGTCTGCAGAGGAAGGACTAAAGAGAGATGTGGAGAGAGAGAGTTGCTAACAATGAGAGAAAAAGAAAGAAAAGAAAAGGGAAAAAAAGCAACCTGTCCATTTGATAGAGCAGACTAGAAAGAAGAGAGAGTGCAATGCGTTAATGCAGGAAGAAAGAAAGGAGAACAGATCGATGTTGTAAGTCCCCTGTTCCATCTGAACCGGGGGTTTCGACCTCATAAACCCGGCAGCGTCACTTCGTCAAGCAGAACCACAGACCAACGCCAAATGCCAGCATCTAACCTGACCAGGTGCCCGCAGACCAACACCAGTGCCGGCAGTTGTGTCGTGCTTGTGAAAAGTGAAAAAAAAAAAACAGTGAAAAGAAGAAAATAAAAAAAGAAAAAGAAAAGATTTGTGAATTAGAAGAAGAAGTTTATTTTTTTTTGGGTTTTATTTTTTTTTGGGTTATATTAGTGATGTTTTAAAAAATTAGGGGTGATTTTGTTTTAAAAAAAAAGGGAAAATTTAAAAAATTTTTTTGGGGGAATTTTGGGTTTGTGGAAAATTTTTTCAGGAAGAGAAAAAAAAAAAGGGGGGGGGGGTTTTTTATTTTGGGGGGGGGGGGGGGGGGGGGGGGGGTTTTTGGGGTTCCCAAAAAAAAAAAAAGGGGGGGGGGGGCCCATTGATGGTTTTTTTTGGGGGGGGGGGGGGGGGGGGGGTTCTTTATGAAAAAAAAAAAAAAAAAAAAAAAAAAAAAAAAAAAAAAAAAAAAAAAAAAAAAAAAAAAAAAAAAAAAAAAAAAAAAAAAAAAAAAAAAAAAAAAAAAAAAAAAATTTTTTTTTTTTTTTTTTTTTTTTTTTTTTTTTTTTTTTTTTTTGGGTTTTTTTGTAAAAAATTTAAAAAATTTTAGGACTTTTATTTTTTTAGTTGGTTTTTTGTTTTTGGGGGGGCGAATGCTGATTATGAATGAGATGAAAGAAAGCTTGAGTGTTTTGGGGCTGTGCGCTAGCCCTTTCCCTCCATCGACATCACCCGAGGTTGACAATTTATTGGCGACCCTCCAGAATTTCGGGCCCCCTATTTTTTTATATTGTTCAATTCTCAGAGGGGAAGCGGGGGGATTCAAGTATTGTAATTAAGACAAGGTGTTGTCTTATGTATTTTCCCAAAGTATTAAATACTGGCTTGGCATTGTTTCCCAAGATAGTTTTTATAGGTTGGCTTTTCAGCCCAGGTACTTTTTTCAAAAGATTGCCTATAATTCGCTTCTAGTGGGTGGGCGTGGGGTTTTTAAAAATAATTCGTTGTCCCAAGTAATTTTATCATTATAGGTTTGGATTACGTCATCGTGTCGGTAACCACTTTTGGCTGTCGTAGTAAAAAAATTTCTTGTTCAAAAAAAAAAAAAAAAAAAAAGGATAAAAGGCGGAAAAAGAACCCCCTATTAAACAATTGTGAGCGTCGCTCGTGATTTGGGCCCTATCAGGAGAAGAGGCGAGCATTGTTGAAAAACAAAAGATAAAAAAGGGGGTGAACGCGCGGAAAGACGCTTTGTGCGTGAAAAAGAAGAAACAGAAGTTTTACGGGGGGAAAACAGAAAAAATAAGGATTCGGTAATGTAACTCAGGAACAAAAGTTTAAAAGGGTTCAATTAGGTTAGAGAGACTAAAAGTAAGAGGGAGACTACGAGGGATGGTAGTTCAGTTTCCGTGCCCTGTGCGCAGTTATGCTCCCCGACCAAAAATTTCCCAAAATTTTTGAAGGACAGATTCGTTGATGATACTCAGTGTTTCGAAACGTTTTCTACAGCGGGTTGGCCTTTAGAAGAGTGGGCAGTCATTTTGTCGCGTTATTGACGGGTAAGCATTTAAAATTTTATGGTTCGGAGAACAACAACTGATTTTGGTGCCCGGGAAGGAGTCGTTGATGAAGGGGTTTGACCTCACAGAGGAAGGATTCGAAAGAAATTTCGTTCAGTAGATTGCAAGCAGGGGAAACGTACATCAGTTGGGGCAGTTTAGATCACTATTTTGATAAATGGTTAGGTTTAGTGGGACGGAAAGGAGTTGCTAAATTTAAAAAGTGGTTTTTGAAGGAACGGTTTTGTCAGGGCGGCCCCGGTTACTATACATTTGAAAAAAAGGACAGCCAGGACAGCAGGGGAGTTGTTGAAGTTGCGTGGTGTATAGAGAGGCAGTTTGGGCACTAAAGGTCAGGGAAACAGGTGCCAGGCACAGGTGAGAAGAGGGAAGGAGCCAGGGGGTTTTTGCAAATTTGCAAACCAGGGGTGGGAGGAAAGGGAAAGGGCAAAGGGACTTAGGTGTTTTATTTGCACAAGAAGGGCCCGTGGCGAGGGGTTGTGCATGAGGGTTCCCGAAGGCAGCAGCCCTTTCAAGAGGTGGATAAGGGTCGCCGGGGAAACGACCCGCAGTGGAACCAAAGGGATTAGTTGAAGGGGGTGGAGTCGGCCCATGGCTAGCCTGGGCAGCAGTCAGTGTCAGGGGGTGGAGGGCACTGGCTGAGTGGTCGTTACCAGTGGAAGAAGGGTGGATTGGCCAGCAGGGGTGAAAGTGTTACGGGGCATGGTTGTTATGGGGTTTTTGGTGGAACAACGCTGGTCGGAAAGGGGATTTGCAGGGGAAATCGACCCTTTTTAAACGATGGCACTGTGAGGGGTTTTTCCCTTGCTAAGATAGAAATAGTACCCTTACTTCTCAGGGGGTTGTCGCGTTGGTGTGGGGGAAACCCTTCATGATTTTTTCATCGGAAATATTCCAGGCGCAAGGGATCCAGGGGTCCCGGTTGTTGACTGCTACAGGGGCGCAGTTCAAACACGGGGAGGAGGGAGGAAAGGTTTATAAAAAGTTTTCTCGTTCCGAAGGAAATCGGAAGATGTGTCGTGATGAGTTTAGGGCAGGCAGGAACAAGACCCCTTTGCTCGTGAAGTCTTTGGGGTTGGCAAGAGGTGGAGAAAACAGGGGGTTAGGGAGGGGGGGGAAGAATTTCTTGTGAAAGGCGGGCTGTTGTCCCCAGTGTTACCCAAAGGGGAAAAAGGAAAGGGGACACTTGTTAGAGGGGACCAGCAGGTTATCGTGACACTGTAGTCAGGGGGGTCCGGTGCTAGGGGGGTTCTTTTGGCACCAGCAAAACAGCTGACCCAAACTTTGATGTTTTCATTGGCCCGGGGGAATGCCAGAATCAAGGTTTTGCATGTCATGTGAGTGTGTCAAAGGTCCCAGCCACAAGAGGGGTGAAGAGGAAGGCGCCTCTTAAACAGCCCCCCTTTATTGAAAACCATTCAGGAGAGTGGCCGAAAAGGGGGGGGGGAGGGGGAAAAAAAGGGGTGGGGCCAAAATTTTTTTAAAAATTTTTAAACCCCCCCTTTCCCTTTCTCCTTTTGGCTTTTCTTTTCCTTTTCCCTTTTTTTCACTTTGTTTTTTTTTTTTAAAACCCCCTTCTTTGCCAAATCCCCCTTTTTCTCCTTGGGGGGTTTTCCTTCTGTTTCCCTTCCCCCTTTTTTCCCCCTTTTCTTGGTGATAAAACCCCTTCATTTCATAAAATTAAAACCAATTTTTAAAAAAAAAATTAAAAAAAAGGGGGGAAAAATTATAAAAATATCTTAAAAAAAAAGGAAAAATTTAAAAACAAAAAATTTTAAAATTTTTAAAAAATAAAAAATTTAAAAAAAAAAAAATTTTTTAAACCCCCCCTTTTAAAGGGGAAAAAAAAAAACTTTTAAAATAAATTATTAATTAAGGGGGGGGGAAAAAAAAAAAAAAAAAAAAAAAAAAATACAAATTTTTTTTTTAAAAAAAAAAATAAAAATTTTTTTAATTTCAAAAAAAAAAAAAAAAATTAAACAGCCCTTAAATTGACACCAATCAGGAGAGTGCCGTCGATCTGATTGGCCCAATGCCCCCAAAACCAAAGGTGGACAGTATGAGACATGAAGTTTGCAGGAAAAGTTTGAAGGAGCTAGGGTCGTTCAAAAGAAGCAAATATGACGGGAAAAAGGTGGGGAAAAGCATCCCTCAAGGTGGGAGATCAAGTCTGGTATGCTTCCACGGTCAAAACAAGCTGCTGATGCTTTGGGAAAAAGGGAAACATCACATAAAGAAAAGGTCGGTCGGATTACGAATTGATGTGAATGGGAAAACTAAAATTTTATGCGAATTTCCCCGAATAATTCAGGTGAGACTCAGCACATAGGGAGCAGCAATAATTGATGAGGTGAAAGACCCAGCAGAAGAAGGGGAGATTTTGTTGCCAAAGTTTCCAGAAGAGTAATACAGGGATGTTACTGTATGAAGGTAGACAGTAGGGTTCCTAGGTTTTGTTGTCGGAGGCGACACAAAGCAGCAGAAAAGGAAAAGGTGGAAAGATGAAATTCAGGAGACCAAAACAAAAACAGAATCAGGAGTTGTAGGTTTATTGGTTTCTACAGGGAGTTTGTTCCAAATTTCGCAGCAATCACGAGACCTCTCAGTGATTTGGTCAAGGCAGGGAAACCGGCAGTGGTCGAGTGGTCAGACGCTGCAGAGCAAGCACTGCAGACGGTGCTAGAACGACTAGGTTCCGTCCATCTTGAAGTACCTGTATGTCTAAACCATTTTGTTGCGTACAGATGCATCAGGTGGTGGGTTAGGTGCAGTATTGTTGCAGGAGCACGAAGGGGTCGAGTTTCCTGGAGATATGTTAGCGGGAAGTTGACAAAGTGTAAAGGGAAGGGTACGCAACTGTAGAGAAGGAGTGTTTAGCCGTGTGTGGGCCGTGCAGAAATTCCAAAAATTTACTTGTATGGGAAAGAGTTCGTGATAGAGACTGATCATAAACCCACTCAAATTCCTGCAGGAGGCGCATTTGGGAAAACAGCAGGTGTTTGCGTTGGGCAATGGCATTGCAGCCTACAGGTATCGAGTGCAGTACATTCCGGGTTTCGAAGAATGTCGGAGCTGACTATTTAAGCTGTGTAGTCTAGCAAGCTGCAACTCAGAGGAAGTCAGTCATATCCGGGGTGCTTTGTTGATAATATGTGTTGATACAGTTATGTTGATTGGATATGGGTTCATTCCCAGTTGGCTATGGTTCATATTTTTTTTGTGAGATTTGTTCATGTAAATGTAGTTATGTTGGAGCATACAGTCGCTTGTGTAGTAATGCATTTTTGCAATAAGTGAGGATGGAGATTTCCTCAGTGAAGTGTCATGGATCGTGATCATTTTTATATTGTGCTTTTCATAAGAATTGTGAGAGGAGAGATGGCAAATCCGCAGGTAGGGGGAAATTGCATAGGTGTGCACAGAGGTCGTTATAAAATGAGTCGAAATAACGCAAGAGCGCACGTCAATGATAACTCATTGGAGTGGTATTCACTAATGATATATTTATATTTATAAAGGGTTTGTTGTAAAGTATTTTTCAAACTTTGCACGTGTAGCTGTGTGTCAGCAATTCGGTTGTTGTCTTTTTTTTTACCGTTGTTTTGAGACAATGCGGAGCATGTCTTTTGCAAGGGGGAAATTGTCACAGACAAAAAATAAACAACCAAAAAGTCCTGGTCCGTCGCCAGCCAGGTTGTTTGGACATAAGCTCTAACTAAATATTCTGGCGCCAGGTAGACGGGCCCATGTGTCGGGTCCAGCCAATTAAGCATAGCGGAGAGGCTCCACGGAGACGGTCTGTCTAGCCAGACGGACTAAGTAGCTGAACGACGCCTCGATGTCTGGTCAAACGAGGTCTCGATGCCCGGATCGGACTCATCCAGCCCCAAATTTTAGCACAGCGAGAGGTAATCCTAATCTTCCCCGGAGGACAGCATCGGCCCCGTAGACAGTCGGAGTGGTGACCAACGTTTTCGATAGGTCTGGGCCCGATGATCTAGCCAATTAGATCGACGTCGCGGAAAGGGAGAGGGAGAAGGGTAGTGTGTGGTGGGGTGGTGAAATCAAGCTAATCAATTAAATGACCAATGACCACCACAGAGAGTAAGGCGTGTAGGCGTGACTGTCATGATTTGAATATCCAATGGAATTAGAGGGAGATAACTTCGGGTACGAGGCGGTAAAAATACTGCCAATGGTACTCGCCCTTGGACACGGAGTTAGGGGATAAAGGAATGCGTGAGTGAGGAGGAGGGGGAAAGAACGAACAGGGAGAGAGAGATGAGGAGGTTCTAGGGTGTAGTCTCTGCACGAGAGAAAAGGCAGAGAGATGAAGAGGGAGAGGAAGAACGAAAGAGAGAGAGAGGGAGAGAGAGGTTCTGAGTGTAAGTCTGCAGGGGGAAGGGCAGAGAGAGGAGATGAGGAGAGAGGAGAGAAACCCAAATGGTGAAATTTTGCACCGTAGATAGTCTGCAGAGGGAAAGGGCTAAAAGAGATGTGGAGAGAGAGAGTTGCTAACTAATGAAGAGAAAAAGAAAGAAAAGAAAAGGAAAAGAAAGCAACCATGTCCATTTGATAGAGCAGACTAGAAGAGAGAGAGAGAGTGCAAAGCGTTAATGCAGGAAGAAAGAAAGGAGAACAGATCGATGTTGATAGTCACTGTTCCATCTGAACCGGGGGTTCGACCTCATACCTGGCAGCGTCACTTCGTCAAGCAGAACCACAGACCAACGCCAGTGCCCGCAGTCTAACCTGACCAGGTGCCCGCAGACCAACACCAGTGCCGGCAGTTGTGTCGTG
>CM031619.1:56892021-56929521 GCA_018398815.1 Conus ventricosus
GCGGGCAGAGCCGGGTGGGCCAGTGGAGCACAGATCCTCTGCTATCGATGAAAGGATAGCACACTGGATTTCCTCACAGACGGGGAGCTTTCATCCCAACGGAGGGGGGTGGGGATGGGGAAATGGGGGGGGGGGGGGGGGGGAAGGAAGGAAAAGGGCGGGGGGGGGTGTTACAATGGATGGCAGGATTGGAGCAGGAAGGAGGGTGGATAAGGGGGTTGAGGGGGCAGGGGAGGGAGGGGAAAGGGGGGGGGGGGGGGAAAACCAAAAAAAAGGGGGGGGGGTTTTTTTTTTTGGGGGGCCCCAAAAAAAAAAAAAAAAAAAGGGGGGAAAGGGGGAAAAAAAGGGGGGAAAAAAAAAAAAATTTTTTTTTTTTTGGGCCCGCGCGGGGGGGGTTTTTTTTTTTTGGGGGGGGGGGGGGTTTTTGTGGGTTGGTTTTTTGGGGGGGTTTTTTTTTGGGGGTTTTGGGGGGGGGAATTTTTTGTGTGTGTGGGTGTTGTGTGGTGGGGGGGGGGGGGGTTTTTTTTTTTTTGTTTGTGTGGGGGTGGTTTAAAAATTTTTTTTGGGGGGGAGTGGGGAACCCTTTTTTTTGGGGGTTTTGGGGGGGGGGGGGGGGGGGGGGCCCCCCGGGGGTTTTTTTTTTAAAAAAAATGTTTTCAAAACTTTCCCCTTTTTTTTTTTTGGGAAAAAAAAAAATTTTTTTTGGGAAATTTCCAGGGGGCCCTTTCCCCCCCGGGGGGTTTTTTTTCCCCCCTTTTTTCCCCCCTTTTTTTTAAAAAGGCCCAGGAAAGGCATTTTTTTTTTTTTTTTTTTTACCCTTTTAAAAAAAAAATAAGGGGGGGGCCCCTTTTTTTCTAATTTTTTTTAAAAAGAATTTTTTTTTTTTTGTTTTTTCCCCTTTTTTTTTTTTTTTTTTAAAAAAAAAGGGTTTTCCCTTTAAAAACAAAATTTTTTTTTAAAAAAAAAAAAAAAAAATTTTTTGGGGGTTTTTTCCCCCCTTTTTCCCCCCCCCCGGGGGGGAAAAAAAAACCTTTTAAAAAAAATTTTTTTTTTGCCCCCCCTTTTTTTTTTCCCCTTTTTTTTTTTAAACCGTTTAAAAAACCCCCCGTTTTTTTTCCCCCCCTTTTTTTTTTTTTCCCCCCCAAAATTTTTTTTTTTTGGGTTTGGGGGGGGGGGTTTTTTAAAAAAAAATTTTTTTGGGGGGTTTTTTGGGGGGGGGGGGGGTTTTTTTTTTTCCCCCCATATGTGTTTGTAGATATGTTATTTTTTGGTTATTGACGTCTTACTTGTCAGAGAACAGTAATATGCGCTTGCGGTGTGTGTGTGTCTGCCCGCCTGTCTGTCTGTCTGTCTCTCTCTGTCTCTCTCTTCTCTGTCTGTCTGTCTGTCTGCCAGTGATTCTCTCTCTCTCTCTTCCGCCACAGGAAAAGGCAGCTTTTAGGCCACTTTCGCCCAAAAACTCGGTGGTTAAGCAAGTGAGTCAGGATTGGCATTTATACGTTCTCTAGAGGTGTCACTCTCACCGACTCCGTTTCCTTTGTTAGTTCCCCTTTCCTCTGCATCTTAGACACCTGAGCCTCAGCCTTGTAAGGTGAAACGTTTGACGCACGAAGTCCCTAGACATGTGTTCATCTTGTTCCCTCTCGTTCTTTCCTTGGTCGTATACTCCCTTTGGCATTTCACAGCGTGATCATCACACACATTATAAAAGTCTGAGAAGTCAATGTGTCGATGTGCATCCTTTTTCGTTGGTTTCCCGAACTCTTTGACAGCCGGTGGGGGGAAAATAACAATAGGGGAGATGCAAAAAGCAGTCACTTTGGGTCAATATCGCAAATGGAACAGAGGAATGGTTTCGTCGATTGCGCCAGTGTCTGTGTAAGAAGATGCAATTATTGCTGTTGTTATCATTATTGTTTAAAAAAAAAAATCAGCGAGTAGACAAGAGCAATACATCAGCAAATAAATAAAGGAACAAATTAAAAAAAAAACTGATTAGGAAGGCAGTGCACGCTCTTACTGCAATGAGTTCTCCAGGGCGGAAGGAGGATGAGAAGGAAGGAGAGAGAGAGCCAGTGACAATGATAAATATGTCATTGTCCATTCAGCTATTAAGCCCTTTTGACAAAAGGGGCATGTTTGAACATCACTCAGTAAAATCAATCGCTCACCTCACCCTTCCCTTCTCTCTCCCGCCACCTCTCGCCCACAATTCATTCTTACAGCTTCCCCCCCCCCCATCCCCCCACCTCTAACCACCCCCCCCCCCCCACACACACACACACACACTTATGCACATACAGGCACACGACTGCGGATCATCTAGACAAACATTTCAATGATCAAATATATCGCTTGTTGTTTCTTTCAATGGTCTTATTTCTAGTGCTCATAGCTTGTGATATGAATTCGCTAGGTCTGTAATCACGTGTTCATTGTTGCTCGACAAAAAAAAAACCTTGCAATACGGTTCTGGTCGGTACGGTAAGAAGGCGAGTCAAGTACAGTGCACTGCTTTCAGATATCTTTGTAAGATACGCAGTATAATAGAACATGAACTTCATTTTCGGTTTCTTTTTTCACACGACGGCCATTCACCATCAGCTTGCTTTTTCATCAAGAAACCATCGCTTGCAGTTACTGAGCCCGCTGACCTGTGGTGGAAATCTTATAGATTTACCTCTACGCCATTTAGTTTTGATGAAAGTCAAGTGTCTTTCTGGCTGGAAAAGTTTCTTAAAACAATAATACCATTCAGTTTTTTTTCCCCCATTCTTTTCTCACGCTAAATGCAAGTTTTGCATATCACACGAAATAAGTCTGTCTTTAAATTCAGCAAGAAAACTATATTCCAACTCCTTTACACATCCACTGGTATAGCGTGGATGTTTAAAGGAAGGAGAGAGAGAGACGAGAGAGAGAGAGAGAGAGAGAGAGAGAAGAGAGAGAGAGAGAGAGAGAGAGAGAGAGAGAGAGAGAGAGAGAGAGGACAAATATTTTAAATAAAAAGTCCATATTCATCATTATTGTCGTCGTCGTCATTGTCGTCATCTTCTTCTTTTTGCAAAATCCAATAAACAAATAAATGAGAAAAAAAAAGACAAATGCAGAACACTCGCAAATACCCGGCATCCCGAGCGAAAGCGGCCCGGCAAACAGTGAGAGAGGACAACCGTTACTCAATGCCCACACTGCCCGACAGGGGCAGTCGTTTGTCAGCGTCATGATCGTGACGTGATGGAGTCCCCATCAGCATTTCATCTAAACGCTCTCAGTGGAGATGATGACGTCATTTGGGACACATTGCAACACGTTACTTAGTGCAAAGGGAGAGCTACTGCATTTGACTGTACTCAATGACTGCGTCGAAACGAAACTATAGACATCCACTTTATAAACATGTGTCAGAACGGAGCAAGCAATCACATAATTAAGCTGCATGGATGAAAGAGAAATTTGAAAGAAGAAGAAGAAGAAGAAGAAGAAGAAAAAGAAGAAGAGAAGAAGAGAAGATGATGATGATGATGATGATGATGAGATGAGATGATGATGATGATGATGATGATGATGATGATGAAAATGAAGAAGAATGGAGGAAGAGAAAAGGGGAGAGTAATGACCAGAGAGAATGAAGAGGGAGGGGACGGGGAATCGGCAAGAAAGAGGGATACAAAAAATAGGGAAGAAGGGAGAATGGGGGGGGGGGGGGAGAACACGTTGGAAGATGAAGTGGAGAAATAAGGAGAGATGACGAAGGGATTGGAGAATGCGGAAGGTGAACGGGGAAAAAAAAAAAGGGGACGAAGGCAGCGGCGACGACAAAGTGGAAGATAAAGTGAGGGGATGGGGAAGGAACGACGAGTGGGAAAGATGAGGAGGGAAAATGAGAAGGAAGAAGGCAGAGAAGGACAAAACTGAAGGTTGAAATTCGAGGATGAGGAGGGACAATGAGGTGGGAAGGATAGGGAAGGAAGATGAGGAGGAAAAATGTGGAGGGAGAACAAACTGGAGAATAAATTTTGGAGAGGAGAGGGGAGGGAGATGAGAAGGGACGATGAGGGCGGGGGGGGGGGGGGGGGGGGAGGAAAGAAAATGAGATGGAAGAAGGTGTAGGAACAACGGAACTGGAGGAGTAGTTGAGTGGATGAGGAGGGAAACTGATGATGAGGCAAGGATGAGGAAGGAAAAAGAGGAGGAACGAAGAGGAGTGAGGACAAAGCTGGAGGATTACGTGTGGGGGGGGGGGGGGGGGGGGGTGAGGGGGAGGAAAGACAATGAGGGGGAAGTATGAGAAAGGAAAATGAGGAGGACGATGAAGGAGGGAATACAAAACGAGAGGACAAAAAGGGATGTGGGGTGTGGGGTGGGTGGACGGGAGACGATAAGAGGGAAGGATACAGAGTGAAGATGTGTAAGAAGATGGAGGAGAAGGACGAAGCTAGAAAATAAAGGGGGGAGGGGGGCGGAGGGAGGGAGAGAGAGGGGGACGACGAGAGGGACGGATAGGATAACGACGATAATGTGGAAGCTCTGTCTGTAAAACAACCCATACTAATGACAGCGGCTATCGTACCCCCCCCCCCCCACCCCCCCCACCATCCCCTCCTTCCTTTCCTCAGATTCAAACTTTACAGCTGAACGAAACATTCGTTCCAGCTGCAGACCTCTCATTGACTCTTCTGGCATTTTGTACGAGACTGGCCCTCTAAACGCGGAAAGGAGAACACAATCGTCACAGAACCAACACCATCCGACAAAGACGAAACGGGGAGAGGTGGGAAGGGATGGGGGTCTGTAGTTTCTCTGCGACATTATGGTCATGGAGCCCAGCTCAGCAACCCCACTGTTAACCCCCCCCCCACCCCCCCTCTACCTCATCACACTCAGTCAGCTGATGAGGACACCGGACGTGATCGACGTGCCATGTTCGTTAACTGGGGCAGGTGGAACAATAAAGCTGTTTCACGGGATGAATGTACATACGACAGACACAAAACAAGAACTGAACGAAATCCTGAGCAGTAAAAGGCAGGCAGAGCGAGGGAACAGAAGGTTTGGACGAGAGAAGGCAATGCGTTATGGAGAAGAACAGACCAGCAGGAAGGGAAAAGAGATTGAGAGGGAAAAAGGAGCAGAGAAGGGGGAAGGAGAGGAAAAGGATTGCAAGATGAGGAAGAGAGAAGAAGAAAAGAAGACGAAAACGATGATGGAAAAAAAGTAGAAGAAACAGGAGGAGGAGGAGGAAGAGGAGAAGGAGGAGGAGGAGGAGAAGGAGGAGGAGGAGGAGGAGGAGGAGGAAGAGGAGGAGGAACTGATACAGCAAGATTAGAAAGAGAGGAACAGAAGGTGGAAGAGGAGAGGGAGGGGAGGAGACCACGAAGGAGACCCTCACAACCACCCTCCCACCCACTCGTGTTGTCTGTCATCCTTTTCCCTTTTTTCTTCGTTGTTATTTTCGTTGTTATGTGTTGATGTTCTTGTTACTTTTTTCGTTTTTCTTTTCCTGTTCGTCTTATGGGTTACGTTATCGTTCTTTGATGCCTAAAGAATATTAATCAAACCGATTTTTCAAAAATTACGAGAGAGAGAGAGAGAGAGAGAGAGAGAGAGAGATGAGAGAGAGAAAAGAGAGAGAGAGAGAGAGGGGAGGACAGGGCAGACAGACAGACAGAGACAGAGACAGAGACAGAGAGATTGGAGGGCTGGGAGGAAGAGGAGGAAGAGGTAGAGGCAGACAGATTCACAAACTTTCAGGTGGACATGCAGACAGACAGGGACACAAAGAGGACTGAAACTGCCACGGGAGACAACCCACTCAGACTAGAAAACAAAATCAAGAGACCGCCACGAACTGAGAGGCAGAGAAAAAGCGGCGTACTCCTCATCAAACACTCATCGTTACGTGATCAATAGTTTCTGTCCAGACTGAATTGACCTGCTGCGCGGCTCAGGTATGTGAATCCGCCTTCCCAATCTTTTTTCTTCTCTCTGTCCCTCCCTGTCCCCTGCTGATTCCATGAGCTTTGAACTGCGACACCTTGATGGGCTGCTTATTAAGTATTACACCTACTCAAGAGTTTAAAGAATACCCAGCTGATCGAAGTCCAAAGATTGAGGTTAACACCTCGCCCTTTCTTTCTTTCTTTTTCTTTCTTTCCTCATCTGTTCCAAACTAGCATTTTAACCCAGCTTCACTCGGTCCATGTCCCCCAGTCCCCACTGCATGCCTCCTTTCCTCACCCCCCTCTCTGTCTGTCTGTGTCTGTCTCTGTCCGTCTCTCTCTCTCTCTCTCTCTCTCTCTCTCCTACTCTCTCTCTCTCCTTCTCTCCTCTCTCTCCAGCAACAGCAGTAGCATTATTATTTTACTATAAACCCCATACAAAGACCATAAGTCGACAGAAGAAGGGAAGGGGTAGTGAGGGAGGAAGTTATGGCCATCACAACTCCCAAATATCCAGCCACAAAGAAAAAAAAACAAACAGCAGCAAAAGATCAATGCACAGCATGAAGGGAGGGGGAGGAGGACAGTGAGGGAGGGATGGGGGGGGGGGGGGGGGGAAAGAAGGGGCTGACTGGTTGTGGAGCTAGCGCCTACACTATTGACGCATATGTTTGTGGTCTACATACCAACCACGCTGCCCCAATGGCGTCGCATGAACTGGCCCGGCCCCTAGGGTTCAGAGTCAGCGCAAATGCCCCCTTTGATAACCCGAATTTAAACTCTAGTTCTTGGGTTTCTCTAGTCTGAAAGTTTCACATTTGGAAAGTTAAACCCCTGTCTAAGTGGTTATGTGACCCAAGTATCAGTTGCACCGTTTGAGCCATGTTGGCTAAAAAAATACCCCTTAAAAAAACACTCAAAACGTCCATTTTTAAAAAAATTCTAAAATCCAACCCGGGTTAAAATCACTTTTGATTTTCTTTCATGGTGATGATGTACCACTAAATTTAAATTTGGGGCCGTTTATTCATTGTATTTCTCGTGGTGTGATAATCCCACTGAATTATAGATGTTGTGGTTCTTTTAAAGGCCCGTGATACATTAAACCCCGACTGGAGATCGAAAAAACACGATCTCGAGTTAGACCATCGGGGCGACTGGCGCCTTACCCTTCGTTTTTAATTACGAGATCCTTGCCGTTACCCGTCCCACCGGCGATTGCGTTCGTGAAAGAAAAAAGGATCGCTCAAACACCTTGGGATTTGTGGTTTTAGGTAAGGGAAGAAAAAAAAATATGTGAGGGAGGGAAAGGGGAGGGGGGGGAAGTTTTTAAAATTTGGTCGAGTCGACAGTAAACCGGCAAAAACAGCGTCCATTAAAAATGGGATAAAAGACGAGATGCAAGAGACAGAGGAAGGGGAGGTAAGGCGAAGGAAAGGGAGGGGGAGGGGTGGCAGAGAGGCAGAGGGGGGGGGAGGGAATCGGGGGAAGAGAGGGAGGGAGAGAAAAGAGAGAGGAACAGGGGGGAGGGAGGAAAAGGCGAGCGAGAGAGGAGGAGAGGGAGAGAGGAGGGGAGAGAGAGAGAGAGAGAGAGAGAGAGACGAGAGAGAGAGAGAGAGAGAGAAGAGACGGAAGAGGGGGAGAGAGAAGAGGAGAGAGAGAGAGGGGCAGATTAAGCAGAGGAACATCAAAATCCAAGGAAGGGGGAAAGAAAGGAAAAAAAAAGGGAAGGGGGAGAGAAAGAAGGGGAGACGGGGTAAAGGTCTTATCCTTTGAACGTCCTCGGTCATCAGTTGATATTCTGCGTTTGTGATGGGGGGGAAAAAAAGCGAAAAAAAAACGAGAGTGAACAGAGAGAGGGGAGGAGAGGAGGAGAGGGGAGGAGAGGAGAGGAGAAGCCCGACGACAGACGGGCAGGCAGACCGCAGACGGCGACAGGTAGAGACAGGTAGCCGACGACGCACAGAGAAAGAAAAAGGAGATGTTGAAAGGTCGGAAAGAAGGGCAGGTCCCTTACATGATGCATACACTAAAGATTTGAAAACTCCGTCTGCAAAACGACCTGTACTGATGGTAACTAATATTCACCTTTCCCCACTTCCCTTCCTCCAGTTCTACTTTGCTGCTGAACGAAACACTCATTCCCACGACAGACCTCTCCTTAACGGTTTCTGCTATTCTGTATGAAAAGTTCCCTCTAAAACACAGAGAGGAGAAAAATACTCACCACAAAACCAACACAATTTTAAGAAGACAGAACGGAGAGAGAGAGAGGAGAGAGAGGGAGAGGGAGAGAGAGAGAGTGAGAGAGAGAGAGAGAGAGGAGGGGCGAGAGCGGGGGGTGGGGTGTGGGGTGTGGGGTGGGGGTTATGGGCAACTCGGTGATAACGCCCAGCTCAGCATCCCACTGATACCAGCCCCCATCACACTCAGTCTGCTGATGAGGACACCGGACAATTCACCCCATCACACTCAGTCTGCTGATGAGGACACCGGACAATTCACCCCCATCACACTCTGCTGATGAGGACACGGCCGGACAATTCACCCCCATCACACTCAGTCTGCTGATGAGGACACGGCCGGACAATTCACCCCCGTCACACTCAGTCTGCTGATGAGGACACGGCCGGAAAATTCACCCCATCACACTCAGTCTGCTGATGAGGATACCGGACAATTCACCCCCACACACTCAGTCTGCTGATGAGGACACGGCCGGACAATTCACCCCATCACACTCAGTCTGCTGATGAGGACACAGCCGGTAAATTCACCCCCATCACACTCAGTCTGCTGATGAGGACACCGGACAATTCACCCCATCACACTCAGTCTGCTGATGAGGACACCGGACTATTCACCCCCATCACACTCAGTCTGCTGATGAGAACACCGGACAATTCACCCCATCACACTCAGTCTGCTGATGAGGACACGGCCGGACAATTCACCCCATCACACTCAGTGTGCTGATGAGGACACCGGACAATTCACCCCCATCACACTCAGTCTGCTGATGAGGACACCGGACAATTCACACCATCACACTCAGTCTGCTGATGAGGACACCGGACCGTTCACCCCATCACTCAGTCTGCTGATGAGGACCCGGACAATTCACCCCATCACACTCAGTCTGTGATGAGGACACCTGACAATTCACCCCCATCACACTCAGTCTGCTGATGAGGACACCGGACAATTCACCCCATCACACTCAGTCTGCTGATGAGGACACTGGACAATTCACCCCCATCACACTCAGTCTGCTGATGAGGACACGGCCGATAATTCACCCCATCACACTCAGTCTGCTGGTGAGGACACCGGACAATTCACCCCATCACACTCAGTCTGCTGATGAGGACACCGGACAATTCACCCCCATCACACTCAGTCTGCTGATGAGGACACGGCCGGAAAATTCACCCCCATCACACTCAGTCTGCTGATGAGGACACCGGACAATTCACCCCCATCACACTCAGTCTGCTGATGAGGGACACGGCCGGACAATTCACCCCCATCACACTCAGTCTGCTGATGAGACACGGCCGGACAATTCACCCCCATCACACTCAGTCTGCTGATGAGGACACCGGACAATTCACCCCCATCACACTCAGTTGCTGATGTGGACACCGGACAATTCATCCCCATCACACTCCAGTCTGCTGATGAGGACACCATACAATTCACCCCATCACACTCAGTCTGCTGATGAGGACACGGACAATTCACCCCATCACACTCAGTCTGCTGATGAGGACACCGGACAATTCACCCCATCACACTCAGTCTGCTGATGAGGACACGGGCAATTCACCCCATCACATCAGTCTGCTGATGAGGACACCGGACAATTACCCCCATCACACTCAGTCTGCTGATGAGGACACCGGACAATTCACCCCCATCACACTCAGTCTGCTGATGAAGGACACCGGACATTCACCCCCATCACACTCAGTTGCTGATGAGGACACGGACCATTTTTTCACTCGACGTGATCGGCCTGCCGTGGTGTTGTAACTGCGGCAGGAGGGAAATCAAAGCTATTTCATGGATGAAAGAACATGCGAGTACAAAACAAGAGCCAAACGAAATCCTGAGTAATTAAAAAAAAAAAGTATAGGGGAAGGGGAGAGTGATGAACAGAACCATACAAGAAATGGCGTGTCTTTAAAATCAGAACAGACCAGCAAGATCGAACAGAGAGAGAGAGAGAGAGAGAGAGAGAGAGAGAGAGAGAGAGAGAGAGAGAGAGAGAGGAGAGAGAGAGAGAGAGAGATTGAGATTTAACGGGTAAAGATGCTCGGATGCACAGACGGTTAAAAAAAAGAAAAAACAATAGCAAAACAAAACAGACAGTTGCAGATAACAGCGAATCCAATGAGAAGCAGAGGTGGAGAAAGGAGAGAGGCTTGGAGAAATGGAACACAGGTTTGGAAGAAATGGAACACAGGCTTGGAGAAATGGAAACAGGCTTGGAGAAGTGGAAACACAGGCTTGGAGAAGTGGAACACAGGCTTGGAGAAATGGAACACAGGCTTGGAAGAAGGGGAAAACACAGGGTTGGAGAAATGGAACACAGGTTTGGGGAGAAATAGAACACAGGCTTGGAGAAGTGGAACACAAGCTTGGACAAATGGAACACAGGCTTGGACAAATGGAACACGGGGCCTGCGAATCTGGTGAAGGGATGAAGACACTGGACTGCTTCACAGATGAATTTTTCATCTACCCTCCTAATCAGCAATGTTGGGAGGGGGGGGGGGGGGGGGGGGGGGGGGCAAGGCAGTGGAATAAGTAAGCAGAGGTAGAAAGAGATGTTACGCTGCCTCCACCAAGGAGGTATGCATACCCAAATGGCCGTAAGTTTGTTTGCATGCCCTGTTCAAAAAACAACAACAACAACAAACAAACAAAAACAAAACAAAACAGAACCAATTGTTCTTACTCGGTTCATGCTGCATTAGCCAGCAGGCAGTAACATGCCATATCAGGGCTTCACCTCGTCCAAGTCAACTCTCAAGACATTATTTGAAAACAAACAAATGAAAACTCATCACAAGATTTTCTAAAAAAAAACACTCCAACATTGCTTTTAAATTTTCCTTTCGTAAAATCTTAGACCAGATGAAAAACGTTCATCTCTTTGAAAGACAAAAAAAAAATCACCTCTGGTGGGACGGCTCTGAACACGATTGGAAAATGTTCATCTCTTTGAAAGACTCAAAAAAATAAATCTGGTAGGACAGCTCTAAGCAAGACTTTCATGGAGATTGCTGCAGTGTTTATGTCTGATATCATGTAAATCCCAACACTTTATACGAACATGTTTTACAGCAAGTGGCAAATCACATGGAATGCAGCACAGAGCTTCTTCACTTTTCCAAGATGCCAGTGGGTTGTAAAAGGGGTGACCTACGTGCACTCAGCACAAAGGTGTTTCTTCTTCATGGCCTCAGTGGGACACAGTCAAAGCTCTTTCAGGTCTGGGAGTTTGTTATCCTGTCTGCAAGTTCCAGTCCTTCCTTGATAGAAGTCTGGGCGTTACGTTTCAGATAGGTGTAAGCTATAGCAGATCGGGTCAACTCTTTGTCTATGGCTTTCTTGGCAAGTTAAGTACTAGTGGACATATCGAATTTAGCCCACACTCATTAAATTTTGGTACAGATCCATAGGGCAGATCCTTGGGGGTAGATATGGATCAATATACAGATTCAAGATCCATTCAACCATACAGATGCCCGTGTTCTCTCTAGTGCTCTTCTGGTTTGTTTGTGTTTTATTGGGTTTATTGTCGTTTTATTGGGTTTATTGTTGTTTTATTGGGTTTATTGTTGTTTTTTGGGTTTATTGTTGTTTTATTGGGTTTATTGTTGTTTTATTGGGTTTATTGTTGTTTTATTGGGTTTATTGTTGTTTTGTTTTGGTTTTTGTTGTTTATAGGGAATTGGGATGAAGGGGGGGGTACCTAAAGTTTGATCGTTCGTTTTTGGGGAGAAAGGGACGGAATAAGGGGGGGGGTCCTTAAAATTGGGTGAAAGACAGAAGCAAGGGAGTAACTGGACAGGCCAGTTAAATTGGGAGAAAGAACGGGGGGTGAAGGAGAAGCGGAAGAGAGGAAAGTAGGGAGAAGGAGGAAGGGGGAGAGAGAAGGGGAAAGGGGGGAGTGAGGGAGAGAGGAGGAAGAGAGAGAGAGAGGGAGAGAGAGAGAGAGAGACAGACAGAAGAAGATGAGACAGACACACTAGAGACAGGCAGGAGGCAGAAGAGACAGATGTGGAGATGAGGGAGAAGAGGGAGAGTGGGGAGGAGGAGGAGAGAGGACAGAACAGGCAGACAGATGGACAGGGGCACCAAAAAAGAAGTGTAAGAAAATTGGAAAACCTGGAGGGGGGGGAAAACAACAACAGGCAACAAGCTACAGGCCCCCCTCAATGTTCCACAGTGCTAACACCTATGAAAAACTCACCACAAATGCAACATCCGCTTTGTTCAGAACGGTTACGGCCCTTTTTAAAGTTCTGTATGAAACAGCCCTCCCTCTGAACACAGAAAGGAGCAAAATAATCATCATCATGGAACCAACACCAGCTCACAAGATGGGAAAAAGGAGAGGGGAGGAGGGGAGGGGGGGGGGGGGAGGGAGGAGGTTGGGTAGATGGGTAGGTGGGTGTTCCGTTTCTCGGCAACCCATCGTGATAAGGGGGTGGGGGGAAGGGGGTGGGGGTGGGGGTGGGGGGGCTCGGATCAGCATCCTGCTTTTAACGCACGCACGCACTCCCCCCCCCCCCCCCCCCCATCCCCTTACCCCCACCCCCTCTCCCCCCCTCCCCCCCCCCCCCCACACACCCCCACATACCAGTCACCCCTCAGTCTGCTGATGAGGACACCTGATGTGATGGACATACCGTGCTCGTTAGCTGGGACAGAAGGAACAACAATAAAGCTGTTCCGCTGGGTGAATGAATGTTCGCGCAAGCACAGAAACAAGAACTGAACGAAACCCTGAGCAACGGAAAGCCCCACAGAGCATAGGAACAGAAGGACGGACTGAAAGGTTAGGTGCTATTTGGAGAAGGACAGACTACTAGCAGGAACGAAACGAGGAGAAGAGGGAAAAGGAACAGGGTGTGGAGGAAAAGGATGATGATGAGAAGAGGAATTAAGAGAGAAGAAGAAAAAATGATGATGAAGAAGGACGAGTAGGAGAAAAAGCGAGGAGGAGGAGGAGGAGGAGGAGGGAGGGAGGAACAGGTACAGCTAGATAAGAAGAAGAAGAACAGAGAACAAAAGGAGAAAGATGAGAGGGAGCTGACGAAGAAGAAGAGTTGTTTTATTCTTCTTTTCTTTTTCTTTTTCCTTCTTGTTATTGCTTTTTTTGTTTTTCTTTTCCTGCTCGTCTTACGGATTTAATTAATGTTATGAACTGATTTAAAAAGATGACAAGAGATAGACAGATTGAGAGAAGAGGAGAGAGAGAGAGAAGAGAGAGGGGAGAGAGAGAGAGAGGAGGAGAGGAGAGAGAGAGAGAGAGAGAAAGGGGGAAGGGGGGAGACAGAGAGAGGGACAGAGACAGAGAGAGAGGAGGAGTGAGAGAGTGAGAAGACGAGAGGAGGAGAGAGAGAGAGAGGGACGCAATCACCAACATTTTATTACAAACAATAGCTGTTTTTTCAATCCGAAATGAGATGAAAATGGCAAAATAAGGATGCAAGAGAAAAAAAAAAAAAACTGACGAGAGGCAAGGCTGGGAAAGGTAGACTGAAGTACAAGGCAACAGAGAGAACAGATGACAAAAAAAGGCGCTATGCCACCCTCTGGTTTGCAGCAGAATCCACTGAACGAGGCAGAGAAACAGCCCCAAAAGAAGTACCCGGACCAGGGCCTGAAGAATCGGTGAAGGGATAAGACACTGGATTTCTTCTTCTTCTTCCTCGTTCGCTTCCCGTTAGATGAGCAGCCCGGTGTCCTCGATGAAGGCTGCCGTCCACCGCAGCTCCTCCAGGGTGCCGTACAACTTGGCTTCCACTGCTGTCGGTGTTGGCCAGTACTTCCTTCTGGATACTGCATGCGTCACACAGTCTTGAAGGATGTGGTCGGTTGTCATTGGTCCCTCACCACAAGGGCACTCTCCACTCTGTCCAATGCCAAATTTTGTGTGCATGTGGTGGGTCCCCCGGGTGGCGGATAGGGAAACGGCCCTCAGATATGGGGGTTAGCTGCGATGTAAGTCAGGCTTGCCTGGCAGAATAAGCAGTCCCGGACCAACTGGCGATGTTCCTACCAGGACGGGGTGGGTCAACAGGTGGCACTGTTGTCCTCACTGTGTCAACCTCTGGGGTATGTCAGTGGAGGAAGGACTAGCGCACAGCCCAAACACACTCACAGCTTGCTTACAATCTCATTCATATATCATGCATTCGTCACATCAAACCACTAGTAAAGTCTATAACTTTACTACACATAATCATGGAAGAAAACATCAATGCGCATGGAGTCAACAGAATAAAACATTCTCTCTTTCCTTGAACTTCACAAAACCATTTATCTAAATCATCATAACTAACCCGGGTATAAATAGACTTTCTACTTTACCTGGCCAGGTGATCTTAAACTATTTACGAATCACTGTCTTTCCTTTTCTTCCTTTTTTTCTTTTCACTGTCACTTTCACAAACACCAGTCACGACACAACTGCTGGCGCTGGTCAGGTGGGACCGCCAGCACTGGTCAGGTTGGACTGCTGGCACTGGTCAGGTTACTGGCGTTGGCCTGTGGTTCTGCCTGGTGAAAGTGGCGCTGCCAGGTATGAGGTCGAACCCCGGTTCAAATTGAACAGTGACTACCAGGCATCGATCTGTTCTCCTTTCTTCCTTCCTGCACTAACGCATTGCACTCTCTCTCTTCTAGTCTGCTCTATCAAATGGACATAGTTGCCTTTTTCCCTTTTTTTTTTTTTTCTCTTCATCGATTAGCAACTCTCTCTCTCAACATCTCTCCTTAGTCCTTCCTCTGCAGACTCTATATGGTGCTAATGCTTCAACTCGGTTCTCTTCACTCCTCCTCTCATCTCTCTGCTTCCTTTTCGTGCAGAGCCTACTCCCAGAACCTCTCTCTCTGTCTCTTCTTTCTTCTTCCTCCTCCTTCACTCCCCTGGCTTCTTATCCTGTTCCTATCTGTCAAAAGGGTTGAGTACCATTGGTCAGACTTTTTCCCGCCTTGTACCGAGGTTACCTCCCTCTAATTTCATTGGACATGCAAATCATGAGAGTCACATCTACCGGCCTTGCTCTCTGTGGTGGTCAATGGGTCATTTAATTAATTAACTTGGTTTCACCCCCACTACACAATACCTCCCCCTTCCTACTTTAAACCAGGGCGACGTCCGACTTAAACTGTGGGCACTGGTCTTGCAAATTAGCTGTATCAGTCTGACCTAGACGCAGAGATCCGTCTGGCCAGACCTATTGAGACGTTGGTCAAGCCTCAGTCTGTCTGCGGGATGGTGCCGTCTCCGTGAAGGACTCGAAAATAGCCCCCCTCGCCGTGCCTAATTGGCTGACGCGACACATGAAGTCGTCTGCCTGGAAACCAGAATGTTTGAGTTGGAACTTATGTCAATTGAACTGGCTGGCGACTGACCACGATTTCGGTTTTTTCTTTTTGTCCGTGACACACTGAAGTACCCCATGTGTCCTAAAACGGGCTCATCATGCGGTCAAGAGGCGCGTTATAACCTCTAGCCACGGGGTGAGATCCTTGGAGAAACAACCCCCCCTGTGCTCACGGGGTAGGGCGTACGGGCCATGAGCTAAGGTTGAGGCACCCCGAAAGAAAACTCCAGCTGAAGACGGAGGTATCGGGCCACTGGCGCAACTAAAACCACGATACCACGCATCTACCTTCCATGATGATGCAGTCCACAGACAATGGATTTCATCACGACGCTTTCAATCCACCTGGAAAAACGATGGGCGGGATGGAAGTGAGGGTGCTGACGGTGAGGAGATGGGGGAGGGTGATGGCGAAGGTGGTGGAAGAAACAGAGAAAGGGGTGAGGGTGGTGGGCGTCAGAATGGATGAGGGAAGGTGGAAACTGTGGAGGGGGGGGGGGGTAGAAAAGGGTAGAGGTGGTAGTCCAATTTTGCTCAAAAACCAGGACGTCTGCAGGTTACTCATGCATCATGTCCAGGACGAAGCATGGGACTACCACTAAATGACAGAGAACAGCACAGAATGGGTGATGGAGAGATAGTGGGGAGAGAAATGGATGGGGGAGTGGGGGACGGAAAGAGGAGAGAAGGAGAGAGAGAGAGAGATGAGAGAAAGAGAGAGAGGAGAGATGAGAGAGAGTGAGAGTGGAGAGAGAGAGATCAAGGGGTACAGCTGCTCGGATCATAGAAGAAGAAGAAAGGGGGAAAAAAAAAAGAAAGAAAAAAAGGCAATGATAAAAAACAGGGTCGCAGAAGACTTAGTGAATCCAACGAAAGCGAAGGCAGAGAAGCACCCTCGAAGAATGGATCACAGGGCCACCGAAATCGGTGAAGGGATCAAGACATGGACATTCTTTCACCGACCGAATTTTTTCATCTATCCTTGTCAGCAGTTCGATCTGCTTATCAGCAAATTCTATCCCTTCTTCTCAGCATTATGTCCTGCTTTTTCATGCATTCATCCTGCTTATCAGCAATTCTATCTGTTATCAACAATTCTTCCTGCATGATCAGCAATTCTATTCTGCTTTTCATACAATTCTATCCTGCTTTTTTCAGCAATTCTATCATGCTTTTCAGCATTCTGTACTACTTTTTCAGCAATTCTATCCTGCTTATCAGCAATTCTATTCTGCTTATCAGCAAATTATCCTGCTCTATAAGCAAGTCTATTTGCTCATCAGCAATTCTTCCTGCTATCAGCAATTATGTCTGCCTCATCAGCTATTCTATCCTGCCTCATCGCAATTCTGTCTGCTATCAGCAATTCTATCTGTTCATCAGCAATTATGTCCTGATTAACAGCAATTTCTATCTGTTTATAAGCAATTCTATCCTGCTCATCAGAAATCTATCCTGCTCTTCAGCAATTTCTATCCTGTCATCAGCATTCTGTCTGTGTTTCCAGCAATTCTATACTGTTTATCAGCAATTCTATCCTGATTATCAGTAATTCTATCCTGCTTATCAGCAATTCTATCTGCACATCAGCAATTCTATCCTGAGTGATCAGCAATTTATTCCTGATTTTCAGCAATTCTATCCTGAGTATCAGCAAATTCTATCCTGCTTATCAGCAATTCTAGCTTGCTCATCAAGCAATTTATCCTGCTTATCAGCAATTTCTATCTGCTTTCATCAGCAATTATATCCTGCTTATCAGCCATTTCTTTCCTGCATTATCAGCAATTCTGTCTGCTTATCAGCAAATTCTGTCCTGTTATCAGTATCTGTCCTGCTGCATAAGTAATTCTGTCCTGTCCTTTTCAGTAATTCTGTCCTGCTTATCAGTAATTTGTCCTGCTTATCAGTGAAATCTGTCCTGTTATTCAGTAATTCTGTCCTGCTTATCAGTATTCTGTCTGTTATCAGCAATTTATCCTGCTTAACAGCAATTCTGTCCTGCGCATCCCGCATTCTTCCTGAGTATCAGCAATTCTATCTTGCTCATCAGCAATTCTATCCTGCTTATCAGCAATTCTGTCCTGCTTATCAGCAATTCTATCCTGCTTATCAGCAATTCTATCCTGCACATCAGCAATTCTATCCTGAGTATCAGCAATTCTATCTTGCTCATCAGCAATTCTATCCTGGGTTATCAGCAATTCTATCCTGCTTATCAGCAAATTTTGTCCTGTTATCAGCATTCTGTCCTGCTTATCAGCAATTCTGTCCTGCTTATCAGCAATTCTGTCCTGCTTATCAGCAATTCTGTCCTGCTTATCAGCAATTCTATCCTGTTTATCAACAATTCTGTCCTGCTTATCAGCAATTCTGTCCTGCTTATCAGCAATTCTGTCCTGCTTATCAGCAATTCTGTCCTCTTATCAGCAAATTTTGTCCTGCTTATCAGCAATTCTGTCCTGTTTAAAACAACAATTCTGTCCTGCTTATCAGCAATTCTGTCCTGCTTATCGCAATTCTGTCTGCTTATCAGCAATTCTGTCCTGCTTATCAGCAATTCTGTCCTGCTTATCAGCAATTTTGTCCTGCTTATCAGCAATTCTGTTTCCCGCTTATCAGCAATTCTGTCCCGCTTATCAGCAATTTTGTCCTGCTTTTCAGCAATTCTGTCCTGCTTATCAGCAATTCTGTCCTGCTTAACAGCAATTCTGTCCTGCTTATCAGCAAATTTTGTCCTGCTTATCAGCAATTTGTCCTGCTTAACAGCAATTCTGTCCTGCTTATCAGCAATTTTTGTCCTGCTTATCAGCAATTCTGTCCTGCTTATCAGCAATTCTGTCCTGCTTATCAGCAATTCTGTCCTGCTTAACAGCAATTCTGTCCTGCTTATCAGCAATTCTGTCCTGTTATAGCAAATTTTGTCCTGCTTATCAGCAATTCTGTCCTGCTTATCAGCATTCTGTCCTGCTTATCAGCAATTCTGTCCTGCTTATCAGCAATTCTGTCCTGCTTACAGCAATTCTGTCCTGCTTATCAGCAATTCTGTCCTGCTTAACAGCAATTCTGTCCTGCTTATCAGCAATTCTGTCCTGCTTATCAGCAATTCTGTCCTGCTTATCAGCAATTCTGGGCCTGCTTATCAGCAATTCTGTCCTGCTTATCAGCAAATTCTGTCCTACTTATCAGCAATTCTGTCCTGCTTAACAGCAATTCTGTCCTACTTATCAGCATTCTGTCCTGCTTATCAGCAATTCTGTCCCTACTTATCCCGCAATTCTGTTTCCCGCTATCAGCAATTCTGTCCTGCTTATCAGCAATTCTGTCCTTTCTTATCAGCAATTCTATCCTGCTCATCAGCAATTCTGTCCTACTTATCAGCAATTCTGTCCTGCTTATCAGCAATTCTTCCTGCTCTCAGCAATTCTGTCCTGCTTTATCAGCAATTCTGTCCCGGCCATCAGCAATTTGTCCTGCTTATCAGCAATTCTATCCTGCTCATCAGCCCAATCTGTCCTACTTATCAGCAATTCTGTCCTGCCCTTTTCGCAATTCGTCCTGCTCATCAGCAATTCTGTCCTGCTTATCAAACAATTCTGTCCTGCTTATCAGCAATGCGGCACTGGAATGAGGAGGCAAAGCTGGGAACAGATGTTTTGCTACCTTCGCCAAGGAGGAAGGGTAACCCCCAAAAAGGCCCCCAGATGTTTTGCTACCTTCGCCAAGGAGGAAAGGGGTCCCCCAATGGCCGCCAGTACGGCAAAGATGGGGAAAAGATGTTTGCTACCTTCGCCAAGGAGAAGGTGTACCCCCAATGGGCCGCCAGTACGGCAAAGATGGGAAACAGATGTTTTGCTACCTTCGCCAAGGAGGAAGGTGTACCCCCCCAATGGCCGCCAGATGTTTTGCTACCTTCCCCCAAGGAGGAAGGTGTACCCCCAATGGGGCCAGATGTTTTGCTACCTTCGCCAAGGAGGAAGTGGGCCCCCAAAAGCGCCAGATGTTTTGCTACCTTCGCCAAGGAGGAAGGGGGGTTTCCCCCAATGGCCGCCGATGTTTGCTTTCCTTCGCCAAGGAGGAAGGTGTACCCCAATGGCCGCCAGATGTTTGCTACCTTCGCCAAGGAGGAAGGTGTACCCCCAATGGCCGCCAGATGTTTTGCTACCTTCGCCAAGGAGGAAGGTGTACCCCAATGGCCGCCAGATGTTTTGCTACCTTCGCCAAGGAGGAAGGTGTACCCCCAATGGCCGCCAGATGTTTTGCTACCTTCGCCAAGGAGGAAGGTGTACCCCCAATGGCCGCCAGATGTTTTGCTACCTTCGCCAAGGAGGAAGGTGTACCCCAATGGCCGCCAGATGTTTTGCTACCTTCGCCAAGGATGGAAGGTGTACCCCCAATGGCCGCCAGATGTTTTGCTACCTTCGCCAAGGAGGAAGGTGTACCCCCAATGGCCGCCAGTACGTATTTCTTTTGATAAGATTACGTGAAACATCCACTGAACCAATTCTTTTTTTTTTTTTTTTTTTTACATATTTCATGCTGGTTATTGCCCAGCCAATCACAAAAGACCATATCAGGGCTGTCATCTCATCGAAGTCAACTCTCAAGACAAATCATTTGAAAAACAAACAAACACAACTCACTCACTCACACAATACCACACCCACACCCACACCCACACATTCTAAAAACACACTGACATTGCATTTAAATCTTTCGTCCATAAAATCTTAGATCAGATGAAAAATGTTTACCTCTCAGAGAGACTAAAATAAGATTTTTTTTTTTAAATCCCACCGGTGGGGCATCTCTGAACAAGATTTCCGTGGAGTCCGCTGTTGAGGTGTTTATATATCTGGCATCATGTAAGTCCCAACATTCTTTAAGAACATGTTACATTGAGTGATACATTGCATGGAATGCACCTCGGAGTTTCTTCACCTTTTGAAAGATATGAGTGGGAGTTTAAAGGGGTGGCCTGTGTGCAGTCGGCACAACATGGTTTCTGTGACACATGGCTATAAACTGTTTCAGATTTGGGAGTTCCTTATGCACTCTACAAGAGACACAGTTTTCTAGCCAGAGGTCTTCGACGTAAGTCTGGGCCTTAGGTTTCAGATCGGTGTCAGGTATAGAGGAGCTGCTCACCTTTTTATATATATGGCATTCTTGGCAAGTTCATCATTTCATGGACGAATAGAATGCAAGACAAGACGACCTCATTCAGTTTTGGGCGAGATCCGTGGGTAAATCCGGATCAATGACAGATCCAGAATGTGTTTTGACCATAGTAGATGCCTACGTCCTCCTCTGGTTTGTTCCTGTTAGTGCGTTTAATTGTTGTTGTATTGTTTTGTTTTGTTGTTGGGGGGGGGGGGGGGGGGGGGGTAGGGGAAGAGGGGAGATGAAAGGAAAAAGGGAGTGAAGGGGACAGAGAAGGACTTAAGTATGATCGACGTCGACAGTAAGCATAGCAATAAAAGCGTCCATTAGAACCGAGATGACAGACGAGAATGACAAGGAGAGCAGACATAGAGGGAGGTAAGGGAGGCAGGGAAGAGAGAGAGAGAGAGAGGGGGGGGGACCCGGGTGGGTTGGAAAAGAGGGAGGAGAGAGGAAGGGGAAGATAAGGGAGGCGGAATGAGAGAGAGTGGGGAATATGGAAGCGGAATGAGAGAGAGAAGAGAGAGAGAGAGAGAGAGAGAGAGAGTAGAGAGAGAGAGAGAGAGAGAGAGAGAAGACAGACAGACAGACAGACAGATTAGACCAGAGAGACAGACTGACCAGACAGACAACGACCTGTGAGAGACAGAGATAGACAAAGACACGAAAGAGAGGGGCAATGGACATACAAGACACACACACACAACACATCAACACACACACACACCACACACACACACACACACAACACACACGACACAGAGGTAGGGGGGGAGGAGATGAGGAGGAGGTTGTGTGAAGGAATCGGTAGTAGTGGTTGTGTATAGGTGTGAAGGCTAAACAAACAGTATGGCAGGCTCCCTACACGATGCAAACATAGAAGGTATAACACTCAAAAAACCGACCTGCATTGATGACACCGGTATTTCTTTCTTCACCCACCCTCCCCGCTTTCCCTCCTCCAGTTCTACTTTTGCTGCTAAACGAATCGCTCCACTCAACTGCAGACCTCTCCCTCGACACTGTCCTGGCATTCTGTTGTATGACAACAGCCCTCGGATCAACGAGAAGGAGAAAAATAATCATCACGGAACCAACACCATCTGAGATTATGGGAACGGGGGGCGAAAGTGTGTGTGTGTGGGGGGGGGGGGGGGGGAAAATTCCTCGGCGACATATGGTGATGGAGCCCAGCTAGCACAGCATCCCGCTGTTAACCCCCTGCTCCCCCCCCCCCCCCCCTTCCCACCTTACCCCATCACACTGCAGTCCTGCTGATGAGGATGCCTGATTAATTACACAACGTGATCGGCGTGCCGTGCTCGTTAATTGTGGCAGAAAGGCACAAACCAAGCCTGTTTCGTTGGACAACACAAGCACACACACACACGTACCAAACAAGAAACGAACCATCGGGAATCCGATAATGAAAAAAAGATGCGACACGGGAGTGACGAAACAGTCAGATGGAGAGCACGGCATAAGAAACAGCATGTTTTTTGAATGAAGAAGATGGAAAGCAGTAATAAAAAGAGGAGAGAGGGAGGAGGAGGATAGATGGGGGAGGGGGGGGGGTGAAAGGGGAGAAGTTGAGATGTCACGAGTTTGTCACGAGGCCTACGACGTTTGACCCAACTGGGTGGCGGAATTATTCATTGTTTATTGTCGTCGTTTTTGTCGTATATCTGTCCCTTATGTGGCTTGTGTGTGGTTGCACTTTGGTGTGTTTTTTTGATTCAGTGTAGTTTACTTCTCTCTCTCTCTCTCGAATTCCATGCCTCTTGCATTCATCCTGCAGTTCTCGGGTGTGGGTATCTTTTTTCTTGGTCCTGCTGTCCCTATCGGACCCTCGCCGTCTTTTTACCTGTCGCACGTGCTTCATTTCTTTTTATTTGAAGTATGGCTCACTCTGTGAACCGGTAGCGTGGCATGTTGGCCGCCATCGTGAAGGGAGTTACTCTTCACTCGAGCGAAGATGTCTCTGGGGAGCGCCTGCTCCGGTCTTGGTTCTCACCGTATCGTCGAAGGTACAGTCCGGTAGCTCAATTCCTACAGTCGGCCTGTAGGAGAGGGACATCACTTCTTTCTTTTTTTCCGCATCTGCGCTGCTGACCTCTGCGACTGGAAGAGGGCAGAGAGAGTCCGTTTGATCACCCCCTGTTCGGGGTCACCCACGGGTATGCTGTAAGCATCATTTCGTGGTTTGTTGTGTTTTGAGGTGTGTTGTGGGGAGCACGGCTTTATTCTTCTCTTTTTGGCGCAATTGTCTTTTGTTTGCAAAATTGTAAAAGAAATAGTGTTTTGAGACCTTTTTCTCTGGTTAATTCAATCTTTAACTTGCCATTCTAAATTAATATCCAAAATTGTCTTTCTCCTATTATAGGCACTGGTGATGCGGTAGTCGGTGTGGATGGGAGAGAACCTGGTGATTCAGGGTTGGACTTGCTTGGTCCTCGCTCGTCCGCCCCTGTCACATTCCACGTCGGCTCTTATCCTTTCGGGCACCGTCGTTTGTGTGTGCAAGAGAAGTGATTTATGTTGCGAGCGTGCGTACGCATGATTTTGTCGTTCTGATTCGTGGTTGGAGATTTGTGTTATTTTGAAATGTGGCTATAAAATGGACAATTATGCCATTGAATTATTCGTTGCAAATTGGTGGTAGTTATAAAGCGATGGTCTCTGTGTTGGTTTATTCCTAAGATAAGGAAATTGTTAAATGTGATGAGAGAAGGTGAAGATTAATTCATATTGGTTTTATAGCTGTTGATTTAATGCAGTCTTTTACCTGCTTCGTGTGAGAAGATTTTAACAAACATTCCCTGAATTTGATTGGTTTCCTGTGTTAAGCACAGGTCTGTGTTGAGCTGGTGTTGTTTGGTGTATTTAGTAGACCTCCCCTCGCCCATCGATGCGAGTGCTGTTAAGGATTTGACAGCTATGGGTCAGATTGTACTGACGGCGGGGTCCAGTCCCTTCTTCCTTCCCTCCCTTTCTTCTCTCCTCCCAGTCTACGTTTCTCCCCCCTCCGGGGGCTTCATTCACCCGGAGCCTGGACATGGTTGGTGCCAACGCGCTGGTTGGGGCCCACTCTCTGTTGGGGCCACGCCTGGTCAGGACCGCGGACAGGTTGGGTGCCAGGCCACGCGCTGGTTGGGGCCACCGTCTGGTTGGGACCGCGCGCTGGTTGGGATCACGCAACTTGGTCGGGACCACGTTCTGGTAGAAAAGCCGTGGTTTTTTGACCTTGGCCGGTCCTGATCCCCGTCCAGACCGCCAGAATACAACGGAGCTACGTTCCCCCCCCCCCCCCCCCCCCCCCCCCCCAGAGTTTGGAGATAATGGGGGCAGACGCGCTGACTTCACTGTGTGTCGAGGGTGTCGGCCTTGAACGACGCTTTTCAAGAAACGACCCGGTTTGGAGCACCTAGTGCGTCAGGGGTCTTCCCAGTAAGACGTTGAGAGGCAGGGGTGTGGAGGCACTCCATGGTGGTGGGAAGGGATGGATGCTGGAAGATTTTATGTATAATTGTGTATATGTCATATGTGTTGAAATGTGTGTATTGTGATTGTGTACGGTCGTATGGGAAATGTTTATGTATAATTGTGCCATGCTGGTGGTGTTGGAATGCTTAATTGTGGTAAGTCGTGCTGTTGAAATGCTTGATTGGTAGTGGGCATGTTGTGTGTGTTGGAATGCTTTTTTATTGAACTGGATGATGGTGTGATTAAATGGGGTTTGTTAATCGTAATCTTATTGTGTGGTCCTCTGCGGGGCGTGTGAGGTCACAGAGTCACACCCTTCACTCCCACCTAGACCGAGTCCTTCAGGGCAGACCTCCAGGGGTCGGTCCGTGACGATGATAAAAGAAAAAAAAAAGGATAAGAAGAAAGAAAGGAGGACGAAGATGATGGTTATGCGGGAAAAAAACGAGAAAGAAGAGGGAGGAGCGAGTACAACAAGAACAGGGGGAACAGAACAGGGAAGGAGGAAGAGGAGGGGGAGGAGACCAAGATGAGACACTTCAAGACAGCTGGAACCTCCCTCCTACACACACAACACACACACACACTCACAGCCCACACACACAGTCACACAGCACACACACACACTCTCATACACACACCACACATAACACACACACACAACAACACACAGCAACAACACACACACCACACACACACACACACAACACACACACTCCAGTTGTGTTTTTTTCTTTTTTTTGTGTGCTTGTCCTGTCCAGCTTATGAAATGGACCATGATCGGACGCCTGACCAATATCCTTTCCAGAACCTTGAGAAAGAAAAACAGATGATGAGAAAGAAAGAGAGAGGTGGGAAGGGATGGCGAGAGAGAGAGAGAGAGAGAGAGAGAGAGAGAGAGAGAGAAAGAGAAGAGAAAGAGAGAGAGAGAGAAAGAGAGAGAGAGAGAGAGACAGAGGAGAGAGAGAGAAAGAAAGAGAGAGACAGAGAGAGAGGAGAGAGAGAAGGAGACAGAGAGAAAGGAGAAAGAAAGAGAAAGAGAGAGAGAGAGAGAGAAAGAAAGAGAGAGAAAGAGAGAGAAAGAGAGACAGAGAGAGAAGAGGAGAGAGAGAGAGAAGAGAGAGAGAGAGAGAGAGAGAGGAAACCAAATGAAAGAGATAGTTAGAAAGGTCAAACTGAGACAAGGCAACAGAGGGAAAAGATGTCACAACAACAACAACAAAAGAGAAAAAAAGAAGAAAAAAAAAGAAGAAAAAGAAAGAAAAAAGATATGCCAAACAACCCAGCCAGACAAGGAATCCACTGAACAAGGCAGGGAATCCGTCCGCGAAAAGTCGAACGAAGGGCCTCAGTATCGCTGAAGGGATAAGACCCTGGATTTCTTCCACGACGATTTTTCCAATCCCATCTGGATAGGAGAACAAAGGTTGGGGGGGGGGGGGGGGGGGAAGTGGAGGTACCCCATGGTTTAAAAAAGGAAACTTGGTAGGTGGGTGTGGTGGTGGTGGTGGTTTAAAGGTGTGGAAGACACAGGGAAGCGGTGAGGAGGGGGGAGGTTGGGCGCAGAATGGATGAAGAAGGGCGAGAAAGCTTGGGGGTGGGGGGGGGGGGGGGAGAAGGAGGGTGGAGGAATGGGGGGGTGGGTGGGGTGGGGGTGGGGGTGGGGTGTTCAATTTCGGTCGAACTGGTCATAAGAACGCTGGCTAGGTCGCTCATCCATCATGTCGATGACGAAATTGGGACTGCCCCTGAATGAAGAGAACAGCAAGGAATGGGTGGTGATGGGGAGACGAGAGGGGAGGGGGTGATGGACTTGGGAACAAAAGGAGAGAGAACGCAGGGGGTAGAGTGAGAGAGAAAGAGAGAGAGAGTGAGAGAGAGAGAGACAGACAGACAGACAGAACAGACAAATCGAAAGACAGAGACATAGACAGAGAGAGACCTGTAGGACAGACACACACACAGAGAGAGAGAGAGAGAGAGAGAGAGAGAGAGAGAGAGATAGAGAGAGGAGAGAGAGGACAGACAGAGAGAGAGACAGAGAGAGAGAGACAACACAGATAAGAGAGAGACAGAGAGAGAGAGAAGAGAGAGAGGAGAGAGACAGAGGAGGAGAGAGAGAGACAGATGAGGAAGGCTAGGAGGATGAGGAGGAAGAAGCAGATACACAAACTCAGACAAGGCATGCAGACAGACAGACAGACCGACAGGCATGCAGACAGACCGACAGACAGTACAGGCATCAGACAGACAGACAGACAGACAACGCCTGCCGACAGGACAGACAGCACAGACAGACGAGAGGCATGCAGACAGTCAGACAGAACAGACAGAGACAGGCATGCAGACAGAACAGACAGATCAGACAGGCATGCAGACAGACAGACTGGCATGCAGACAAACAGACAGACAGGCATGCAGACAGACGACGGGCGAATGCAGACAGACAGGCATGCAGACAGACCAGACTGATAGGCATGCAGAGGACAGACAGACGGCATGCATGACAGTCAGAAAGACAGACAGGGAAGGCATGCAGACAGACAGAACTGACAGACAGACAGTCAGACAGACAACCAGGCAGCAGGACAGTCAGAACAGAGACAGACAGGCATGCAGACAGTCAGGAGAAGAACGGACAGACAGGCATGGCAGTCAGAACAGACAGACAGACAGGCATGCAGACCGTCAGAACATACAGACAGGCAGTGCAGACAGTCCAGACAGACAGACAGGCATCCAGACATCACGCACACAGAGACACGGCCAGGACTGAAACCACCCTGGGAGACATCCAACTTGAACTGAAAACAGATCAAGAAACACCAACGACTGAGAGGGCAAGAGAGAAAGTGGCATGTTCATCAAAGGCTCATAGGTAAGTGATCAATAGTTCCTGTCCAGACTAACGATCTGTGCGGCTTGCAAATCTGAATCTGCGAAACCAACATCCCCTCTAACAAATCCCCCCCTTCCATTCTTTTTTTCCCCTCCCGTTCTCTGAAACCCTGTTTGATTCCATGAGTTTTGAACTGCGACAAACCTTGATTAGCACTTATGGTGTTACAACCTACTCAAGAGCTACAGGATTAGATCTGAAGTCCAAAGATTCAGGTGTAATATAGCATATAATACCCCGTCCCCCGCCCCTTCTTTTTTCTCATTTATTCTATACTAACATTTAAACCCAGTCTTGGGCCTGTATCCACACCCCCAACGCCCCCCCCCCCCCCTCTCCCACAGATCCCCCCCCCCCCTCCCCCCTCCTTCTCTGTTTGTCTTTTTTTTTTTTTTTTTTTGTTTTTTTTTTTTTTTTTTGTTTTTTTTTCCTCACAAACCACGAACATCAGAAGCAGTATGACTTACTTATAAAACCCAAGAAAGATCATAAACTACAAAAGAAGTAGGAAAAGGGTCGTGAGGGACTGAGTGATGGGCATCACTAGCTCCCAAATACTCAGTTGTTGAATAAACTGACCACAGCAAGCAGTGATCAAAGAAAACAGGAAGGGGGGGGGGGGGGGAGGGGGAGAGGAGGGCATAAGGGTTGGGTTGGGGGAGGAAGGGCGGGCTTGACCAGACAGTCTGCGACTACACACAACTGAGTATGTATTGTGGTTTGCATACACTGGCACAACCTTGGCCTGAGGGTGAGCATGCCTCAGCCCGCCTAATGGTTAAACAAAAAATGGATCTGAAAGATGCATGTTCAACAAAGGCTCATAGTTAAGTGATGCAATAGGTTCCTGTCCAGACTGAACGATCTGTGCGGCTCAAATTTGCGAAACCAATATCCATCCCCTCAACCGTCCTTCCCCAATCTGGCTGCATGCTTCTGCCCCCCCCCCGCCCCCCCTCCCCCCCCCTGCCCCCACCCCCCTCCCCCCCCCCCCCCCCCCCCCCCCCTACTCCCTGTCCTCTGAAGACCCCTGTTGATTCCATGAGCTTTGAACTGCGACACCTTGATAAGCTCTCTCTCTCATCTCTCTCTCCCTCTCTCTCGCTCTCCTCTCTCTCTCTCCTCACTCTCCTCCTCGTCTCTCTTTTGCTCTAAAATGCAAACGTCACCCCTCTGCGGTAATCCAAATTTCCAGCTTTCTTTATTAATTAAACGCTGACAACACTTTCAAAGTTGGGAGAGGAGAGCGCTGCGCATCTTCACAGGGAGCATACATGGAGAGTTCAGGCCTGTCTGAAGCTTGGCACTTGGGATAATCCAATCGCCTATTCGCCTGTACTTAAATATGCAAGTTGCAGAGGCAAATTGCAACAGAAATTTAATGTTGTGTCATTTAATTGCAGTTGCAATTGCACAGCAATTGCAAGAGCAAATGCAGGCCAGAATGTGGTGCAGGTGGTGCAACAAATGTGCATGCAATGTGCAAAAAAACAAAACAGACAAAGTGTCGACTAGAGGGGCAAAGCAAAAAGGTGTGCATGCACAGAGCCCTTTTGGATTGAAGCAGAGCAGCGTTGCAGGAGTGCAAAAGGCAGGGAGTGCAAGAGGAAAGTGCAGGCAGGGAAGAAGAGGCGGGAAGGGGGTTGCAGCCCTTTTGGGGAACGTGATGGTTGGTTGGCTAGAAAACAAAAAACCACTTAATCCTAAAAATCCCTGATAGAACAATATACAAAAATATCCCTTCATAAACACAAACAACAAACTACAACCAAAACCGCTGAAAATGATTCGCGTTTTTAGAGGGGGGGGGGGTAGATAGGCCATTAGTTATCGAGAATCGCGTCCGCGCGATCCGCGTTTAGGCATGAAGATTTTACACGCGGGGGCTAAAAAATTTAAAAAAAAAAAACAAGCTGCTAATCACAACAATAAATTAAAAAACAAATATTTTTTTAAATACACACACATTTAATAATAAATAAACCAACAACTAATTTAACCGCCAACAAAATTTAACCCCAACCAACACGCTATTTATTTAAAAAATTTTTACCGAAAACCAACAACCAAAAACCAATACTTACCAATACCAAACCGCACGCTGGCTTTAAAAAAAAAAAAAAACACGAGAACAAAAAAAAAAGTGGATCCACACAACCACGCTAAAATACAAGCTACAAAAACTAATGCTAGAAAAAACCAAATACACGCTTAAAGTATAAACACCCCAAACCCTAAACCCCAAAAAAAAAATACCTTTAAACACACAAGCACCCAACCACCCCCACGAACCCAAACACAAAAAAACACACAACCACCAGTCTACACAAACACAACACTACCCAACACAACACAACCAACAAACCAACCACGGCTAGCTAAAAAACAAAAAAACCCCAAAAAAACCAACAACGGCACAAATTACAACCAAAACCTACCCAAACCACGACTACTTTTACACACAAACACAGAACAAACCCAAACAACACACCCCAAACGCTTAAGTAAATACAGTACAACTTACAAACAACAACAACAAACCCCCAAAACGAAAACTACACGCTAACCAACAGACCTAAACTACCCAAACGGCTAAATAAATACATAACACACTACAACACACGCAAAAAAACAAAAAAAATGCTAACCACAAACCAAACACAAACCACCACACCAATTTACACACCCAACGCTAAAACAAAACCACCACGCTAAACACAAAAACAAAAAACGCTGAAAACCACCCCGTTTAATTAAAAATAATCATCGTGGGTTTTCTCCTTTTCTCTCTTCCTCCTCTTTTTCCCTCCTCTCTCTTCTTCTCCCTCTCTTGTTTTTATCTCTCTCTTTCTCTTTTCCGGTGGGTGATGATACTAACAACTAGATTTATTTTATTTTATTTTTAGGAGTATGAGACTTCTCCTCCGTTAAAATAAGTTGTATTTTAAACTAATAGGAAGCCTAAACCAACGTACCTGAAACCACCTGAACCCTAACCCTGCCTTTGAGATCGCGATCCATATAATGTAAGTTCACACATTCAGCAACACAGCAGTTCAGCACCAAGAATGTTCAGCAAGGACGCATGCAGTCACACACAGGGTTCAGCAGCGATCTAGGCGCTTCCGGACGCTCGTAGTTTTTTTTTTTATTTTCGTTCTCTAAATATTGCAAACTGCAGTAATTAACACCACTTAAGTAGACCGCATGTCTCGGGTATCCGAAGTTCGGTCGTGCAGAGGTAAAAGGAAATCGGCTCCTCATCGCTTCACAAAACACACTCTGGAAACTACTTTGGGCATTGAATTGAATACAAGTTTCTCGTCGGGTGGTCTTCTTCTCCCATCAGTAGTAGAGAGCTTTCATATTTAATTAAAATAAACACATAATTTTGACCATAACTTAAACTTAAATTAACCTTAAATAACTTACAAAACTATTTATTTATAAAAACCAATACTTACCTCATATTTATTTATAACCAACAAATTATTACAAAAACAAGCACCAAAAATGACATATTACAACTACCATTAATAACAATACCCACCTACCTATACCTCTAACCTTATATAACCACTAACTAACTTACCCACCTACCTACTAACACTACCTACCTAACCTACACCCTACCCGACCTGCCTGCCCTGCCCCCCCCCTCCCTGCTGCCTGCTGCCCAAACTACAACTGCCTATATCTATCAACCACCTATATCTCCATCTATACCTAATCTTCATCTCCTCTCTCGGTCTCTTCCCTAACCTAATATAACTCCCTTCCTCCCCCTCTCCATCTCCTCCTATTCTATAATATCTCCTCTCCCCTCCTCCTCCCCTCTATCTATCTCTCCTCGCCCTCCGCTATCTCATCTCTCTCTCACTTTCTCTAGCTCTCTATATCTCTCTCCTCTCTCTAAAGGATTTCGTTGTTTCGTTTTATTTCAATCAAATCAAAAAAAAAGGGGCATTCAATTCAACCTTTAACAAAAACCACAAAAAACTAACAAAAAAACTGTTTCAAACTTAACACAAAGACTTTCATTATAGAATCAATCTAACTATATTAGAAATGCTCGTTTGGAATAATACTATAAGAAGCTCTAGTAGGAGCTGTAGTAGGGTCATTTTTTTTTTTTTTTTTTTATATTTTTCAATCTCAACCTCTATACACAAGGGCTGTAGAATGTTGTACTCTGCGGGGGGGACCCTATAATCAAGGAGCGGACAAACTGTGGTTTCGTCATGAGTCTGTTCCTGTCTGTGAGTCTGTCTGGCTGTTGCTTCCGATCTTGACCCATGGACGTAGCGGGCTAAAGTAGATGCGCGTGAGTATAGGCCTATTAGCGTAGTAGAGCGGGTCTTTCAGTTCGGCGGAAGGGGGAGAAGAATCGGGAAGGCACTTTATAACTTTATAAACCGTGCTGGACACCACGGACACGCAGCAAATCAATGTCCACCAACGCAGCAAGTCCACTGCCCAAGCCAAGACTTTCTTGACGAGCCTTTTGCCTCAAGACGGAGTGAGGAGGGGACGAGGGAGCCTTAGGCGCGTCGGGGCGCGAGGGAGGAGGAGAGGCCTTGAGCTTGACGAGTTAGCGAGGGCGGGAGGGAGCCTTGTGACGAGGGGAGGCCTTGCTTGGGAGCCTTGTTGCCCAGAGAGGGGGAGGGGGGAGAACGAAAAAATAAAGAAAAAAATCGCGTAGACAGAAAACCCAGCCCCAAATCAGGCGCAGAGAACTCGAATACCACAGCCAGAATCCAGCACCTACTCTAAACCACAATGGTTCTCTCTGTTCTCGCTCTCATCTCGCAGGGAGAGTGGTTCTGTCTCTCCTCCCCCTATGGTTCCTCGAATCTTCTCTTTCTCTTTCTCGTCTCCTAATATGGTTCTTCTTTGTGATCGTTCTAAAGATACCCACTACCATCAGGGATACGACAAACAATGTTCCTACTCATGGTTTCTTTCTCTCTCTCTCCCAATTCTCGTTTTTCTCCGTTCTTGTCTTCTCCCCTTCTTTTCGTCTTCGTGTCTTTCTTCTTCCTAAGGGGTTCACTCTTTCTCCAAGCACATGGTTCTCCTCTCTCATCTCTCCCTCACTAGCCCAGGGGCAACCACAGCAAAACCCCACATGGTTCTTCTTCTCTCCTTCTCACACTTTCAAAATGTACTCCCATCTCGTTCTTTCTTCATTCTCCAATTCTCTCCTCCTATGGTTCTCGGTTCTCAGATTCGTTTCTAGCGCAACATGGTTCTCAGTCTCGGGACACTATGCTATCTACAGTGGACTACACGGAGTCAGCCAAGTTAAATCCTTCTCCCCCCTTTAAGTCCCCCTTTAACCCCACCCCCGACCCCCCCGAATAGCCAAAAACCAACACCCACAACACTGTACCTACACCCCCCCAAATCACCCCTCTCACTACCACCAACACCCAGAAAAACCTGAACCCAACTCCACACCCTCCCACCCGTCATCCAGTACATCCGCATACCTCAATAACTTGTCTACCGCCTGCCCTCTACTCACAAGCTAGCTCCCATCTCTCTCTCGCCCCTCTTCTCCCGCTACTCACCGCTCCCCAGCTGCATCCACCTCTCCTCTCTACTATCTATACTCCAAGATCATCTCGGCCCCCCCCCGCCCTTCCTATTCTCCTCTATCCTCGCCTCCGCTTCACTGGCCCTCGCTCTCTCCGTCAGACACACGTCCTTTTCCATTTCCGGCTCTAGCCTGGGATTCTTCACTCTCACCACTCCCTAGGTCTCCTCCTGCGCCCCCACTCCGCTTCCACTCTTCTCTGCTCCAGCAACTCTCCCTCAGAACGGTTCAACAATCAGGTCTCCGATTCCTCTCGGAAGGGTCCATGCTCACATTACTTTCTCACCTTCTTCCGCTCGTCGTCGCAGCAACCGCGCTAACAAATGTCCTTCTCCGATCTCCTCCCGCCTGGCTCCCTCCGCCGAGCTCCCGCGAGGCTCGCCTCTCTGCTCTAGTCCGGCGCGAATGCCGCCGGGCCCCTCAACGGGCTCACGCCCCCTCTCCGTCCGCCCTCCTCTCTTGGGGTGGGGGGGGGGGGGGACGGGGGGGGGGGGGGGGGGGGGGGGGGGGGGGGGGGGGGGGGGGGGGGGGGGGGGGGGGGGGGGGGGGGGGTGGGTGGGGGTGGGGGGGGGGGGTGGGGGGGGGGGGGGAGGGGGGGGGGGGGGGGGGGGGGGGGGGGGGGGGGGGGGGGGGTGTTTAGTGTAGTGGGTGATGGGAATGAGGGCCCGCTAGCGGACGCCGCTCTGCGCGCGCGCGCCCTCCTGCTTCTCGCTATCCTCTCGGCTCGTTGCTCTGTGCTTCGCGGGGGGCTGCGTTGCTGGTTTCTCGGAGTCTTGACTGGTTCTGCTTGTCTGTCGCTCTCTCCTAGACAGACAGACAGACAGACAGACATCACCGCGACACAGACCAGACGCGAGTGGGCCATCATCAAAAACCTACGACACAGCACAAGCTTGTAAAAACTCCAATTAAAGAATCGATTCACAAAGTAAGAACCTTGGGGAGGGAAAACACAAATGAAAAAGTCATGCCTCGACAAACCAATCCCGTATTCTTTTCCCAGAAACTTCGCATATTATATACAAGTTAGCTTCTCCCGATTACCCGGGCAAATCCTAAACAGTGCAATACCCCTACTTAGCGAGTGAGCTGGCAACCCCACCCTCACACACACACACACACACACACACACACACACACACACACACACACACACAGTCCGCACACGACACTGAACACACACACACAACACACACGCATACACACAACACGCACACACACACACACACACTGTCAAACCATACACACGCAACCACACACACACACACCCACACACACACACCCACACACACACACACACACACAAACACACTGTCAAACATATACACACACACACACACACACACACACACACACACACACACACTCAGCCTACACACAGCCCACCACACACCTGACACTAACACGGACACAAACAGCCAGCCCAACCCGCCAGTCAACAAGAGTATTGCGTGGCAGCGTGGTTAGAATTCCTGCCCCATGACTTCAAACCCTGACCTGCGTCCACAAGACAGCGCAACCCGCGCTCTGAATGTTTTCCAATCGCCAGCCTCCCAACGCCGCTCCCCTCCTCCCATGGTGCCACGTTCGTGTCATACAGCGGAATTCGTCTTTCATCATATTTATCGTGAAAGTTCGATAAGAAAGGGGGGGGGGGAGAGCGGGGCGGGGGGGGGGCGAGAGAGAGAGTGTGAGAGAGAGAAGAAGAGAGAGAGAGATAAGAGAGAGAGAGAGAGAAGAGAATGAGAGAGAGACAGACAGTGTGGGAATAATTTTGAATTTTGAAATGGACAGCGGGAACGGAACTCGAAGGGAAGAGTCCTGACAGCAGCAGGTCCTTTCAGAGAAGAAGCCCCCTTCAAAGGATGCTTCGGCCCTTAACTCCTTACACTGAAGAGAGCGAGAGAGAGAGAGAGAGAGAGAGGAGAGAGAGAGAGAGAGAGAGAGAGAGACAGACGAGAACAGACAGACAGACAGACAGATGGTCAGACAGATAGCCGACATGCACATAACTGACAGCAGATAGACTGGCAGAGACAGACGGAGACAAGACAGATATAGTGACAGATAGGAGGGTCATGTTGGAGGTGGGGGGGGGGACCGGGCTGCATCTAAGACAGGACTCAAGACAAGACTCGTGGTATTCCTCTCTTCCTCATGTCCCGTTGGTGCTGCCGTGATTCGAATCGCGACCCCAGGGTCGCCAGGCGCCTTGGAATGATGTCTACCCGTCTAATCAGGACATCTTAAACCTTATGAATCAATTTGTTCTCCCTCAGCCATGATTCAGCTAAAACTCCTTTTCAGCTGCTTCTGCCCTTCATTCAGAGTTATGGTCCTCTTACTTACCAGAAACCGCGACCTGTTCATGAGGTCAAAGGGCAGACGCACCTACAAACCAATTTGGGGCATAACACCCCCCTGTAGCGGGACTTGGCTTGGGAAGCTAGATCCCCCAAAACCGCTGAGCATACACAGAGGCAAACTTTTCGCTTGTAGATGTGAGCTTCCTCACACTCTGCTTTTCATCATACGGCATAGGAAGTCGAATCAGAATCGCTCGCTTATTGAGGTTCCTGAGTGCCGTACGATATCCAGTCTCCATGCCGCTCTTTCTGATTTTTCTAGTCGGCTGTATCCTCCAGGAAGGTTTTCTGTGGCTTCCCCAATTCCCTCCCTCCATTCCACTTTCCTTATCCAGACATTCCTTTGTTACAAACACCATAACTTTCGTGCTTCCAGTTGTGTAAACGTCCATTGCTGGTGCCGTCTGGTGGTTGTTACATTTCGGTCCTCAGGCAGTACCACTGGCATGTGGGGATTGTGGCCTCCCGTGTCTACCTTCTTTTTTAAGGCAGCCCATCTTTGCATCCTGCTCAGATATGTTCCACGGTCGCCTTTGCATGAAAGACACACGGGGCTTTCTGATTTCCATCGATGCACCGGAGGCCGAGTTTCACAGATCAAGAAACCGCAATGAGGTGATGCCACAGCCTACGCTGAGGCCACGGATTGCGAGGTGAGGGGAAGAAAAAACTGGCGCAAGACACACATTCAGATGAACACTGGTCCCCCTGCTTCTTCAAGCTCTTTTTTCGCTGTAACAGACGAACGTTTTGATAGTTTTATCTTGCCTGCCTTGCGCTTGCGGCCTTTACGTCTTCTGGAGTCGTAGGGGCTGGCCCGCCTGATGCGCTGTACCAACCACTTTCCTCCATCTGTCCCGGCATGAGCGAGAGCTGGTTTCAGGCAAAAAAAAAAAAAAAGGGTGTTTTTTTTTTTTTTGCTGTCACTACTCTGCAATATTGTCGCGCCCATTTTTTCTCCTGTCTGCCTCGCCTTCTGCTCCCCTCCACGGTTCCCTGAAGGATTATTTTCGATAGGCCACTGGATCTTGTTGTGTGACCATACCATCTTCAGCTTCCGTTTCTTCACTGTAGTGAGCAGCTGCTTCATAGGGGCCTAGTTAGGTCCATGTCTCACAAGCGTAACAGGAAGATCGCCTACGGGAGAGAGCCCCAAGACAGTGAAGCGAACTCTCGCCTTTTTCTAGCCTCCGCTCGCTGCAAGGGTATGCTCTGAAAGGGCGACACTCACCAGGGAAACGAAAATATCGCCACTCCTCTCTATGGGAACGCGTCACTCGGGCACAAGCAGTCTTAAGTGCGTCACCCTGGGTAAAATTACACCCTATTCTTGAGTAGCTATAAAAAAGAATTCTCTCGATATATTAGTACCGGAACTTTACTCTTTCCACTACCAGTAACACGGGAGGGTGGAAGTGAACTTGTATCAAAAGATACTCTGTCACATTTAAAGAGGGGCTCTCCCCCAGTCCTACCCTCTGAGGACCTTAGCATCTTCTACCTTCTGCGTACCGTAGGAAAAATCCTTTTCTTTCTCGAACTCCTGTATTGCAGTGTAGTGTCTCTCTTTGCTTCCCATTTTGCCTTTGACCCACCGCCCCTCTGCTGTTGATGCCCGTCCTTGTCGGTTTGCGCGCGCGCGCGCGCGTGCGTGCGTGCGTGCGTGCGTGCGTGCGTGCGTGTGTGTGTGTGTGTGTGTGTGTGTGTGTGTGTGTGTGTGTGTGTGTGTGTGAGAGAGAGAGAGAGAGAGAGAGAGAGAGAGAGAGAGGAGAGAGAAGAGAGAGAGAGAGGAGAGAGAGAGAGTCCTCTTCTTTTCCTGACCGTGATGGCTTTCCTTTGCCTCGTCCACGTCCTCCCGACTTTACTTTCCATTTTCTGCCAGTCTCCAGCGTGACTGCTCTCACACCTTTGTCTCCTCGTCCTTCAGCAGGGCTAGTCGCTACTCCACACTTTGTTACTCCCTTCAGGATGGATTTCAGGGGTAGCTTCAGCTTCGCTTGGTAATGGCATAGTAGAACGTCAGGGAGAGCAGGCTGAAGGGACGCAGAGCATTTATCTGTGCGTGTTTGATTTTAGCTTCCTTCGATTCCACTGCGCTGGTGCTGATACTGGGCATCAGCCGGAGCTGGAGGCCATTTCAGTCTGCGAGCGGCATGAGCCGGAAGCACCAGACTTCGTGTTTAGCTGGGAGATATTATGAAGGACAAGTATGAAAGCTAAAAAAGAAATGTGGTCCAAATCACGCCATACGCACGCACACACACACACACACACACACACACACACACACACACACACACACACACACACACACAGTCTGCTTGCTTGCCCACAGACGTACGAAGAAAGTACACACACACACACACACACACACACACACACACACACACACACACACACACACGCACGCACGCACGCA
>CM031619.1:56937926-56947926 GCA_018398815.1 Conus ventricosus
TAATATCTGTTTTGATATTGCAGAGTCACGGAGTAATCTAATTCAGTATATGATAGATTATGAATCAAGATCTTGAAAGTGATAGAGGTGCGACCATAATGTATGTATTGCATATCGCATAATCTTTTATAGCCCTGCAAGGTACCCTTGGATATTGCTCAGGTAGCAATCAGTCAAATCAAAACGAGAAAACGACAGAAACAGATGTTAACGATGCATGAGTTAATGTAATCCAGAACTTATCAATCGTCACGAGACATAGTTCTGTATAAAAAAACACACTTCAGGTGAATGATGTGTGTGTGTGTGTGTGTGTGTGTGTGTGTGTGTGTGTGTGTGTGTTTTGTGTGTGGTTGGATGTGTGTGTGTGTGGTGTGTGTGTGTGTGTGGTGTGTGTGTGTGTGTGTGTGTGTGGATGTGTGTGTGTGTGTGTGTTGTGTGTGTGTGGGTGTGTGTGTGTGTGTGTTGTGTGTGTGTGTGTGTGGTGTGGTGTGTGCGCGTATGTATGTGTGTGTGTGTGCGTATGTATGTGTGTGCGTGTGTGTGTGTGGGCGTGCGTGCGCGTGTGTGTATGTGTGTGTGCGTGTGTATGTGCTCGCGCGCGCGTGTGTGTGTGTGTTGCGTATACGTATGTGCGCATGTGTGTGTGTGTGTGTGTGTGTGTGTGTGTGTGTGTGTGTGTGTGTGTGTGTGTGTTGATACAATGTAATTTTTGTTTGAAGGTAGACACCTTTTCTTTGTACTTTCTTTCCAACATCTGCATTCAAACGCAGCACAACACACACCTGAAATACTGCAACATTACAAAGGATGTTGTTTCTGCGTTGAGCATACCCTCACACTACAGCCTACAGTGGTCGACCACTGCCAATGCACACACGTTCCCTGCTACACTGAAACGTTTGTGTCTAGGGCACAGGAAGAAGCCCCACCCTGCGCACCACCCCTTCATCACATACCCCTCCAAATAAAGAAAGCCTCCTGTTACAATCTCCACCAACTTGAGGGTTGAGAGAGAGAGAGAGAGAGAGAAGAGAGAGAGAGAGAGAGAGAGAGAGAGAAGAGAGAGAGATGATACACACACACACACACACACACCACACACACACACACACACACACACACACACACACACACACACACACACGCAACGCACGCACGCACGCACCACACACACACACACACACACACACACACACACACACACACACACCACACACAACCTCTCTCTCTCTCTCTCTCTCTCTCTCTCTCTATATATATATATATATACATATATATATGTATATATATGCATATATAAAACATATATTATATTATATATATATATATATATATATATATATATATATATATATATATTATTATGTGTGTGTGTGTGTGTGTGTGTGGGGTGTGTGTGTGTGTGTGTGTGTGAAAAAAATGAAATAAAAAGGGGAAAACACAGCATTTGGGATTTAATTTTTGAGGATAGGTATGATGGAAAATGAGATTAAAAAAAAGGGAAACCCAGCAGGTGGATTTCATTTAAAGGAGTTTTTTCTATATATTTTATATATATATTTTATAAATAATATTTTTATAAAAATATTTTTTAAAATTTAAAATTTTAATATATTTTTATAAATATTTATATCTTGCGCGCGCGCGCTTTTGTGTGTGTGTGTTTGTGTGTTTTGGTGTGTTTTGTGGTGTTGTCCCGCGCGTGTGGGCGGGGGTGCGTGGTGTGCTTTTGGTGTGCGGGGTTTTGCGTGCGTTGGAAAATGAAATAAAAACAGGTACCCGCAAGTGGTTTTTAACTTTAGAGATTATGTTTTTAAAAAAATAAACTGCCCCAAAAAAAAAGAAGAAAAAAAAAAAAAGCACCAGCGGGTTTAAACTCGGGGGGGGGGGGGGGGGGGGGGGGGGAAAATGCACGGGGGAAATGCAGGAAAAAAAAAAAAACCCTCAGCTGCGTTTCCTCCAGGGGACCCACATTTTTTTTTGGTTGCGCTGCTGTAGGGGGACAAAATCCTTTTTGGATTTCTTTGTTTTTGTTGTTGTTGTTGTTGTTTTTGGGTTGTTTTTTGTTGTTGTTGTTGCTGCGTAAAAGTTTTTGGGCCCTTCCCCTTTTCCCTCTCCCTTCTTTTACATGTAGTGTGGGTTTGTGGGCATGCTGAGCTGGAAGGGGAAGGGCTAAAACCCAGACGATGGGGCACTCTGTGTAAACCCGCTGTAGGTGGGGGTTTCCGGAGCGGAGTGGGGTGCAGTGTGTAGGGAGAATAAATGGGGTGAAGTGGAGAGAGAGAAAAGGGGAGAGAGGGAGAGGAGAGTGAGGAGAGAGGGGAGAGAGGGGGGTAGGGGGAGGAGGTAAGAGAGGGGAGAGAGAGGGGAGGGGTTTGGAGAGAGAGAGAGAGAGGAGAGAGAGAGAGAGAAGGGGGGAAAGAGAGCGGGGGGGGGGATGGAGAGAAAGAAAAAAAAGAGAGAAAAAGACAGATAGGGGGGCCCCGGGGGGGGGGGGGGGGGGGGGAAAAGAGGGGGGGCCCGGGAAAAAATTTGAACGGACGGGACAAACAGAGACAGTTGGGAGGACAGGGAGGAGGGGTGAAAAGAGAGAAAAGGAGAGAGAGAGGGGGAGAGGGAGGAAGGAAGGAAAAAAAAGGGGAGAAAAGAAGGAGAGAGAAAGGAGAGAGGAGAGAGAGGGGGAGAGAGAGGGGAGACGGGAGACAAAAGGACAGACAGCGGGAGAAAAGGAGAGAGAGGAGATGGGGGGGGGGGAGAAAAGGAGGAGAGAGATTGAGAGGGGAGAGGAGAGAGAGAGACGGGACAGACAGACAGCCAGACAGACAGAGACGGGGGAGAGAGAGAGTGGGGGGAGAGAGAGGGGGGAGGGGGGGAGAGTGGAGGGAAAGAGAGGACAGACAGACAGAGAGACGAAGAGGGAAGAGAGAGAGGAGAGAGAGGGGAGAGAGAGGGAGAGAGAGAGGGGAGAGCCCCAAATTTTTATTTTTTAAAATAGCATTAAGATCGGTTTTGAAAATTTAAAACAAAAAGGGGTTGCAGCGGACATGGGGACCCAAAAGGGAAGGAATAATTACTATTTCTATCAATTCATTTTTCTCTCCCACAACCCCCACACACCACACACACACACACACACAAAACCCACCCCACACACACACACCATCTATCTATTTGTCAGTCTTTATCTATCTGTCAGTTATCTGTTGTCTGTCTATCTATTCCCGGTCTATTATCTGTATTTATGTGTTTGTGTTTTTGGTGAGTGTTTTTGTGTGTGTTGTGTGTGGTGGTGTTTTGGGTGTGTGCGTGGTGCGTGCGTGCGTGCGTGCGTGCGTGCTTTGCGTGCGTCCCGTGCGTGCGTTCTTCCCAATGATTTCTTTTTCTCCTTTTTTTTAAAACCTGTACAAGGACATGTCTTTGGCAAAAAAAAATTGGGTTATTTCCAGGAAATTTAGTTAAATTAAAACTAAATAATCATCAGTTAAACCTAGTTAAACATAAAACACTTTTTTTTCTTTTTTTGGGGGAAACGTTTGCTTTTAAAATTCATCCGAAAAAAAGGCCACTTCCACCCCTCGCCTTGAGCGATGGCTCATGATCGTTTTTTTTCCCCCCGAAAGCTTTGGCCTCGCCCCCTTAACCCCCTTAAACCCCCGGGCATGGATTCTTTGAGACGGAAAAAAACCAAGTGGGGGGTTGGGGGGGGGTTTGGGGAGAGGGGGGGCGCGGGGGGGGGGGGGGCAATGCTGACAAAACAATTCTTCCGTCATTATGAGAATGACTGTTTAAATTTTTAAATGTTTTTTAAATTTTTAAAAAAGAAAAAGGGGGGGAAAGGGGGGGTGGGGAAACAAAACAGTAAGGGGGGGGGGGGTGGGGGGGGGAGAGGGGGGGGAAAATGAGACGAACAATTTTTCCCGTCTTTAAGGGAAAATGATGCTTAAAGTTACATAAATTTAATTTTTCTTTTCTAAAGGAAAGGGGGGGGGGGGGGGGGGGGGGGTGGGGGCAAAATTTAAGGGGGTTTTTTTAAGATGTAAAATTGATAAAATTTTTTACTGTCAGCACGTGAAACAGAACACGTCCCGTCCCCCGGGTTCCGGGGGTCGACTTCGTCCCTTTGTCGTGTTTACATTTTCCCAGGGGCCCCCCGGAAAAGAAAAAAACGGGTTTTTTCCCTTTTGGCACACGGGCCCACTCCCTTTATGCCCTTTCTTCTTTTTCACAAGGTGAACCCAGTCCGGGGTTGTATTCCATGTGGGTACCCACTCACGTGAAACATGTTTTTCAGAGTTTTGGGGGCTTTTTTGAGGGTGTGAGACATGAAACGTTCGCGACCCCATGAAAACCCTGTTCAGAGGTTTTCCCCAACCTGATGGGGATTTTTTTAAAAAAAACATTTCGGGAAAAATCAACAATTTTATTGAGCAAAAATTTTCTACGGAAGAAAAAAGAAAAAATTTGGTGTGTGGGTTTTTGGGGGGTTTTTTAATTTGGGGGGTTTTTTTTTCTTCTTTTTTTTTAAAAAAATTTTTTAAAAAGGGGGGGGGGGGTTTGGGTTTGGGGGGGAAAAGGAAACCCCTTTTCCCCCCTCTTTTTTTCCTCCCCCCCCCCCTTTTTTTTTCCCCCCCCCCCCCTCCCCTTTTTTTCCCCCCTTTTTTTTTTTTCCCCCCCCCCCCCCTTTTTTTTTTTTCCCCCTTTTTTTTTTCCCCCCCCCCCCTTTTTTTTTCCCCCCCCCCTTTTTTTTTTTTTTTCCCCCCCCCCCTTCCCCCCCCCCCCCCCTTTTTTCTTTTTCCCTCCTTTTCCCCCCTTTTTCCCCCCCCCCTTTTTTTCCCCCCCCCCCTTTCTTTTTTCCCCTTTTGGGGCCCCGGGGGTTGTGCTAGGGTTTTTTTTTTTAAAAAGCCCCCCCTTTTTTTTTTTGGGGGGTTTCCCCCCCCCCGGGGGGAAAAAAAAAAAAAAAAAAAAAAAAAAGGCCCAAAGGAAAAAAAAAAAAAACCCCAAAAAAAATGGGAAAAAAAAAAAAAAAAAAAAAAAAAAAAAAAAAAAAAAAAAAAAGGGGGGAAAAAAACAAAAAAGGCCCCTTGGAAAAAAAAAAACCAAAAAAAAAAAAAAGGGGGAAAAAAAAAAAAAACCCAAAAAAAAAAAAAATAAAAAAAAACCCAAAAAAAGGGGGAAAAAAAAAAAAACCCCAAAAAAAACCCCCCAAAAAAAAAAAAAAAAAACCAAAAAAAAAAAAAAAAAAAAACAAAACCCAAAGGGCCCAAAAAGGGGAAAAAAAAAAAAAAACCCCCAAAAAAAGGGGAAAAAAAAAAAAAACCCCCCCAAAAAAGGGGGAAAAAAAAAAAAAACCCAAAAAAAGGGGGGGAAAAATAAAAACCAAACCAAAAAAAAAAAAAAAAACAAAAAAAAAAGGGGCCCCATTGGGAAAAAAAGGGGGGGAAAAAAAAAAAAGGGGGGGGAAAAAAAGGGGGAAAACCCCAAAAAAAAAAGGCCCCAAAAAAAAGGGGGGGAAAAACCCAAAAAAAACCCCAAAAAAAAAATTTAAAAAAAAAAAAAACCCCAAAAAAAAAAACCCAAAAAAAAAAAACCCGGGGGGTTTGGGGGGAAAAAAAAAAGGCCCCCAAAAAAACCCTTTTGGGAAAAAAAACAAAAAACCCCCCAAAAAAAAAAAAAAAAAAAACCCCCTTGGGGCAAAAAGGGGGAAAAAAAAAAAAAAAAAACCCCCGGGAAAAAATGGGAACACAAAAAAAAAGGCCTTGGAAAAAGGAGAAAAAAAAAAAAAAAAAAAAAAAAAAAAAAAGGGGGGGGGGGGGGGGGGGGGGGGGGGGGGGGGGGGGGGGGGGGGGGGGTTTTTTTGTTTTTGGGGGAAAAGGGGTTTTAAAAGGGGGGGGGGGGGGGGAAAAGGGAAAAAAAAGGTTTTTTCCCCCCTTTTTTTTTTTTTCCCCCCCGGGAAAAAAATTTTTTGTTTAAAAAAAAAAACCCTTTTTCCCCCCAGAAAATTTTTTTTAAAAAAACCCCCCCCTTTTTCCCCTTTTTTTTTTTGGGGGGGTTTTTTTTTAAAAAAAAAAAAAGGAAAAAAAAAAAAGGGGGGGGTTTTTTGGCCCAAAAAAAACCCCCCTTAAAAAAAGGTTTTAAAAAAAAAAAAACCCGGGGGCCCCCTTTTTTTCCCCCTTTTTTTTTGGGCCCCCCCTTTTTTTAAAAAAAAAGGGGGGGGGGGGGGGGGGGGGGGGGGGGGGGGGGGGGGAAGGGGGGGGGGGGGGGGGGGGGAGAGGGGAAGGGGAGAGGGGGGGGGAAGAAAAGAAGAAAAGGGGGGGAAAAAAGGGGGAAAAAAAAAAAAAAAAACCCCCAAAAAAAAAAGGCCCCCCAAAAAAAAATTTTTTTTAAAAACCCCTTTTTTTTTTTTTTTTTTTTTTCCCCCCCCCCCCCCCCTTTCCCTTTTTCCCCCCCCCTCCCCCCCCCTTTTTTTTTTTTTTTTCCCCTTTTTTTTTTTTTCCCCTTTTTCCTTTTTTTTTTTTTTTTTCCCCCTTTTTTTTTCCCCTTTTTTTTTTTTTAAATTTTTTTTTCCCCCCCCCCTTTTTTTTTTTTTTTTTCCCCCCTTTTTCTCTCTCTCTCCCCCCCCCCCCCCCCCCTTTTTTTTTTTTTTTTTTTTTTTTTTTTTTTCCCCCCCCTTTTTCCCCCCCCTTCTTTCTTTTTTTTTCCCCCCCCCCCCCTTCTTCCCTTTTTCTTCCCTTCCCCCTTCTCCTTTTCCGGGCTTTGGGTCTTCCCGTTTTTTTTTTTCTTCCCCCTTTTTTCCCCCCCTTTTTTTTTTTCCCCTTTTTTTCCCCCCCCCCCCCCAAAAACCCCCCCAACCACCACCACCACCACCACCCCCCCCCCACCACCCCCCCCACCACCCCCCCCAAAAAAAACCCCCCCCCAACCCACCCTTTTTTAAAAAACCCCCCACCCCCCGGGGGGGTTTTAAGGGAATTTTAAAAAAAAAATTTTTTTGGGGGGGGGGGTTTTTCCCCTAAATTTAAAAATTTCTTTTTGGGGGGGGCAAAAAAAAACCCTTTAAAAAAACCCCTTTTAGGGGAAAAAAAACACCAAAAAAAAAACCCCAAACTTTGGGGGGACAAAACACCCCCCCCCAAAAAAAAAAAAAAACCCCCCCCCCGCCCCCGACCCCCAAAAAAAAAAAAAACCCCCCCCCCCCACCCCCCCACCAAAACCACACCCCCCAAAAAAAAACCCCCCCCAAAAAAAATTCCCCCCCCCTAAAAAAAAAACGGCCCCAAAGGGGGCCCCCCCCCCAAAAACACCAAAACCCCCCCAAAAAAAAAAACAAAAAACCAAACCCCGGGCCCCCCCAAAAACACAACCCAAAAAACCAAAAAAAAAAAACCCCAAAAAAAAAAGGGGGGGGGGGCCCCCCCCCCCGGGGGCCCCCCAAAAAAGGGGGGGGGGGGGGAAAAAGGGGGGGGGAGAGAAGGGGAAAAATTTTTTTTTTGGGGGGGGGGGGGGGTTTTTGGGGGGGGGGGTTTTTTTATTTTTTGGAAAAAGGGTTTTTTTCCCCCCCCCCCCCCCCCCCCCCCCCCCCCCCCCCCCCCCCCCCCCCCCCCCCCCCCCCCCCCCCCCCCCCCCCCCCCCCCCCCCCCCCCCCCCCCCCCCCCCCCCCCCCCCCCCCCCCCCCCCCCCCCCCCCCCCCCCCCCCCCCCCCCCCCCCCCCCCCCCCCCCCCCCCCCCCCCCCCCCCCCCCCCCCCCCCCCCCCCCCCCCCCCCCCCCCCCCCCCCCCCCCCCCCCCCCCCCCCCCCCCCCCCCCCCCCCCCCCCCCCCCCCCCCCCCCCCCCCCCCCCCCCCCCCCCCCCCCCCCCCCCCCCCCCCCCCCCCCCCCCCCCCCCCCCCCCCCCCCCCCCCCCCCCCCCCCCCCCCCCCCCCCCCCCCCCCCCCCCCCCCCCCCCCCCCCCCCCCCCCCCCCCCCCCCCCCCCCCCCCCCAAAAAAAAAAAAAAAAAAAAAAAAAAAAAAAAAACCCCCCCCCCCCCCCCCCCCCCCCCCCCCCCCCCCCCCCCCCCCCCCCACCCCCCCCCAAAACCCCCCCCCCCCCACCCCCCCCCCCCCCCCCCCCCCCCCCCCCCCCCCCCCCCCCCCCCCCCCCCCCCCCCCCCCCCCCCCCCCCCCCCCCCCCCCCCCCCCCCCCCCCCCCCCCCCCCCCCAAAAAAAAAAGGGGGGAAAAAAAAAAAAAAAAAAACCCCCCCCCCCCAAAAAAAAAACCCCCCCCCCAAAACCCCCGGGCCCCCGGGGGGGGGGAAAAAAAAAGGGGGGGGTTTGGGGGGGGGGGGGGGAAAAAAAAAGGGGGGGGGGAAAAAAAAAAAAAAGGAAAAAGGGGGGAGGGGGAAAAAAGGGGGGGGGTGGGGGAAAAAAAAGGGGGGGGGGGGTGGGGGGGTGGGGGGGGGGGGGGGGGGGGGTTTTGGGGGGGGGGGTTTTTTAAAAAAAAAAAAAAAAGGGGGGGGGGGGGGGAAAAGGGGGGGGGGAAGGGGGGTTAAAAAAGGGGGGGGGGGGGGGGGGGGGGCCCCCCCCCCCCCCCCCCCCCCCCCCAAAAAAAAAAAAAAAAAAAAAGGGGGGTTTTTCCTTCCCCCCAAAAAAAAAAAGGGGGAAAGGGGGGGGTTTGGGGGGGGGGGGGAAAAAATTTTGGCCCCGGGGGGGGAAAAAAAGGGGGAAAAAAAAAGGGGAAAATTTTCCCCGGGAAAAAGGGGGAAAATTCCCCCCCCCCCCCCCCCCCCCCCCCAAAAAACCCCCCCCCCCCCCCCCCCCCCCCCCCCCCCGGGAAAAAAAAAAACCGGGTTTTAAATTTTCCCCCCCCAAAATTTTAAAGGGAAAAAAAACCCCCCCCCCCCCCCAAAAAAAATTTTTCCCCCCCCCCCCCCCCCGGGGGGGGAAAAAAAACCCCTTTTTTTAAAATTTTTTTCCCCCCCCCCCCCCCCCCCCCCCCCCCCCCCCCCCCCAAACCCCCAATTTTTTCCCTTTCCCGGGGGCCCCCCCCCCCTTTCCTCCCCCTTTCTTTCCCCCCCCCCCAAAAAAACCCCCCCAATTTTTAAAATTTTTAAAAAAACCCCCCCCCCCCCCCCCCCCCTTTTTTTCCCCCGGGGGGGTTTGGGGGCCCCCCGGGGGTTTTATTTTTCCTTTTTTTTTTTCCCCCGCCCAAAACCCACCCCCCAAACCCAAAAAAAAAACCCCCCCCCCCAAAAAAGGAAAACCCCCCCAAAAAAAGGGTTTTTCCAAGGGGTTATTTTTTTTTTTGGGAAAAAAACCCCCCGGCCCAAGGGGGGGGGAATTTGGGGGGGGGGGGGGTTTTTTTTCCCTTTTGGGGGGGGGTTTTTTTTTTGGGGGGGGGGGGCCCAAACCCCAAAAAAACCCCCCCCCCCAAAAAAAACCCAAAACCCAAAAACCCCCAAAAACCCCCCCCAAAAAAAAACCCCCCAAAAAACCCCTTTTTTGGGGGAAGGAAATTTTTCCCCCTTTTTTCCCCCCCCGGGGGGGGTTTGGGCCCCGGGGGGCCCCCCCCAAAAAAACCCCCCCCTTTTTCCCCCCCCCCAAAAAAAAAAAATAAAAAAAAAAACCCCAAAGGGGGTTTTTTGGGAAAAGGGGGTTCCCAAAAAATTTAAAAAAAAAATAAAAAACCCTTTTTTTTTGGAACCAAGTTTTTCCCCAAAAAAAGGGGGAAAAAAACCCCGGGGAATTTTTGGGAAAAAAATTTCCCAAAGGGGGGGGAGGGAAAAAAAAAAAAAAATTTTAAAAAAACCCCCCCCCCCCAAAAAAAAAAAAAAAAAAAAACCCCCCAAAAAAAAAATTAAAACCGGGGAAAAAAAAGGGGGGGGCCCCCCCCCCCCCCCAAAAAAAAAAGGGGGTTTTTTGGAAAAAAAACCCGGGGGGGGGGGGGAAAAAATTTAAAGGGGGGCCCCCCCTTTCCCCCAAAGGAAAAAATTTTTTAAAAAAAAGGGGGGGTTTAAAAAGGGGGG
>CM031619.1:56952926-56962926 GCA_018398815.1 Conus ventricosus
CTGTGCGTCTCTTCTCTGTGTATATACACCCTTTTTGATGCTGCTTCGCCAGGCTGGGCGGTCCAGGGCAAGCGACTCCCAGGTGTTGAGGCTGATGTTCAGGCCTTTGAGGGACACTTTGAGGCAGTCCTTGAAACGTTTCTTCTGCCCCCAACTTTGCGCTTGCCCTGACTCAGTTCTCCGTACATCAGTTGTTTCGGCAGTCGACTATCTGGCATTCTGACGATGTGGCCAGCCCACCTGGCTCGGGATTTCTGAAGGAGAGTGTAGATACTGGGGATGCTGGCCCTTTCCAGGACCTCAGTGTCTGGGACTTTGTCCTGTCACTTGATGTGTAGGAGTCTGCGGAGACAGCTGAGAAGAAAATGGTTGAGCTGTTTGGGGTGTCTGCTGTAGACAGCCCAGGTCTCACTGGCATAGAGGAGAGTGGTTAGTACCACTGCATGGTACACCTTCAGCTTGGTGGTAAGGCTTAGTCCTCTCCGCTCCCAGCCATTTTCATGGAGTCTCCCAAACACAGAGCTGGCTTTGGCAATCCTGTTCCTGACCTCTGCGTCAATGTTCACAGCTCGTGAGAGTTTGCTGCCCAGATAGGTGAAGTTGTCAACTGCCTGTAAGTTCTGTCCTTTTACTGTGATGTGTGGTTCCTGGTAGGGTTTACCTGGCGCAGGCTGATACATCACTTCGGTCTTTTTGGTGCTGATGGTGAGACCGAAGTTGTCGTAGGCTCGTGAGAGGCAGTCCCTTTCGTGCTGCATCATCTGCTCTGTGCTGGCATTGAGGGCGCAGTCATCAGCAAACAAGAAGTCCCTGATGAAGGTCTCTTCCACCTTTGTAACAGCCTGCAGTCGCCTGAGGTTGAACAGCCCACCGTCAGTTCTGTATCTGACGTGTATACCACCCTGGCAGTCACGGAAGGCATCAGTCAGTATGGCGGAGAAGACCATGCTGAAGAGTGTAGGGGCGAGAACGCAGCCTTGCTTTAGGCCGTTGGTCACTGGAAAGGCTTCTGACGCGTCTCCATCATCCAGTACTTTCACCATCATGCCGTCGTGGAACTGTCGGACGATCGTAATGAACCTGCTGGGAGAGCCAAATTTCTCCATGATCTTCCACAAGCCATCTCTGCACACCGTATCGAAGGCCTTGGTCAGATCGACAAAGGTCACGAACAGATCGCTCTGCTGCTCTTGGCATTTTTCCTGGAGCTGTCGTGCAGCAAATGTTATGTCTGCAGTTCCACTTCTGCACGAAAGCCACACTGGCTTTCTGGGAGGAGACCCTGCTCAAGGTGTAGTAGAAGGCGGTTGAGCAGGACACGAGCCAAGATCTTCCCAGCTATAGACAAGAGAGAGATGCCTCGGTGATTGCCTTTTCTCTTGTAGATGTGGAGAATGTTGGCATCTTTCAACTGTTGTGGGACCCTCTCTTCATTCCACATGGACTGGAAGAGCTGGGCCTCCTGATTTGTAAACTTTAGCAGGGATTGCATCAGATCCTGGCGCTTTGCCACAGGAAAGTTGTTTGATTGCCTCTCTGACTTCTTCTGTGGGGGAGGGGGGGGGGGTTGTCAAGGTCTTGCCTGATCACCACTTGAGGTAGGCATGCAATGGCCTCGTCGTTGATTGAGACAGGGCGGTTGAGAACTCAGAGAGAGATACATTGAAAATGACAGGGAGGGGGGGACTGTGGCAGACATTCTGTGTGGAGAGAGAGAGAGAGAGAGAGAGAGAGAGAGAGAGGAGAGAGAGAGAGAGAGAGAGAGAGAGAGAGATGACCGATAAAAAGGAAAGCACATATAAGGAAAACAGACACGAAAAAAGAAAATGAAAGTAGATGAGGAGAAAGAAGAAGATGAAGGAGGGGGAGCAGGAGAAGAATAAGGAGAAGGACAAGGACAAGAGAAGCCAAGAATTTTATAACAGTTTCCGCCTGCTGTCATCCTACTTTGAAACTGCCAAGAACTAGTTTTTACTAGATTAAACTTTGGAGCACCTGTCTCTCTGTTAAAAGTGAATAGACTGATGTAAATGTGTGTGTGTGTGTGTGTGTGTGTGTGTGTGGTGTGTGTGTGTGTGTGTGTGTGTGCGTGGTGCGTGCGTGCGTGCGCGCGCGGCGCGCGCGCGTGCGAACTTGGGAATAAGATACGTGGAAATCAGTGTGAGAAAAATAATGAGGATGAAGAAGAACGATACGAACGATAAGACAGGGTAATTTATGTCACTTGGAAGCAGACATAGAATTAACGAACGATAAAGAGAGTCTTGCAACAGGCTTCCGTTCATCATCAGGAAGCACATGTAAAACCTGCGAATGATAAAGACATATCAGCAAGCTTCTTAATGCCGTCTGGAAGCAAATGTGGAATTACGATACATGACGATATGATTTTACTAGGCTTGCTTATGTAATCTGGAAGTAGATGTGTGTTACGAATTGTGAAAACATGCCTTTCATCAAACTTCCTTTTGTTGTCTGGAAGCAGACGTGTGTTTCTAGTTATGAAGACATATCTTCCACAGCATTTCTCATGCTATCTGGAAAAGGTTGGGTGCACACGTAAGCGTTTGGTGTACCTTGTACACTGTTTTCCTGCAAAAATCCTCTTCATTTTCCACACTCTATAAAAGACAAAGAAAGAAAGACAGATAGCTAAAGAAAGAAAGAAAGAGACCGCCTGAAAAATGGTATATAATGATAACAAATCTAAGTGTGTGCTCTTTTTCTTGGGGGAGGGGAGGGGAGAATGTAAGCTTTGTTGCGATACAGGGTGAGTATCACAAGATGCCAGAAGCAAGAACTTTGCCACAGGCAGAATTGGAACTACCTGAGGGTCATAGATTTCCATTCTGTAAACGTAACGGCGGATGGGCACGGTGCTTCAGTTTGTTATTGCATGATTTCCTATAATTCTTTGTCATTCTTATTTTTGCAGTGTGCTATGAGCTCATTGGAGAAAAAGCGCTCGGTAAATCTTCAGTACTGTTATGATCATTAGTATTAAGAAGAAGGAAAGAAGGAAGGAAGAAAGGCGCGAGAAGGGGAGAGAGAGAGAGAGAGAGAGAGAGAGAGAGAGAGGAGAGAGAAGAGAGAGAGAGAGAGAGACGACAGAAGACAGACAGACAACACAAGAGAGAGAGAGAGAGAGAGAGAGAGAGAGAGAGAGAGAGAGAGAGAGAGAGAGAGAGAGAGAGAGAGAGGAGAGAAGAAGAAGAAGAAGAAGAAGAAGAAAGGAAATCACAAAGAAGACGTAGGTGCAGGAGACGAGAAGGAGGAAGAAGAGAAACGAAGGAGTATTAAAGAAGAAGAAGAAGAAGAAGAAGAAGAAGAAGAACAACAACAACAACAACAAAAAGAATCACAACAACAACAACAACAAGAATCAGAAGAAGAATCTGAAGAAGAACAAGAGCAAGAACAAGAAAACTATTCTGATGATAACAATTATGACGGAGACGACGACAAAAACGTCATCCAGGAGGACGACAAAGAAGAAGACCGAGGAAGCCTTAGGCCATCCATTATTCAATCGCCTTCAGAGCCGTGACACATCCAGTGGCGGCACAGCAGGTAGACGGGGTAACGGACGGAAATCCGCAGGACAACCTGACAGCTCGCGGCAACACACACACTCACCACAGAGCGGTCGCAGAGAAAACCGGGGTAGCAACGACATCGATTTTCTTCTCAACCGGGATTCCCCGGGCGAATGCAGACCGCAAAACCTGGAGCTGTGAAAAAGGCTTCTTCTGTTTGTGACAGCACTTAGGACACGACAGAGAGACAGGCCGAGAGCAAGCGGCGGCGGGTAGGGGGAGGGGGCGGGGATGGAGGCACGGAGGGAGAGGGAGAGAGAGAGAGAGAGAGGGGGGGGGGAAGGAGGATAGGAAACAATCACACGAGAGAGAGAGAGGGGGGGAACAGAGAGAGAGAGTGGAGGTACACACACACACACACACACACACACACACACACACACACACACACACACACAACACACGATAATGCTAACACATAATTTGAAACGATGTCTTGCCTGATCTCTGAACTTTACAGGCATTATTGTATTTTTAGTTGTTTGTTTTTTTCCTGTTTGACCTTCGGTGCCACTCTAGTGGCAATACCCCCATGCTGTTTATCACGGCTCCCCGTCCACGGTCACAGCCTCGCTTGTCCTGCCGCAGCTCCGGCACCGGCAATCCACAGACAGCAGTCAGTGTGAAGTCGTCAGGAGGCAACCCACTCGAGAAGACACCGCACTGCTGCCGAGTCACGTCTGTGGAGTTTAGTGGTGCCTGTTCTGTCAACATACGCAGGATACCGTTTGTCACCTCTCTCCCCTCTCCCCTCTCCCCACCCTGAGGACCGCAGAGGACACCTTGCATTGTTTATATAAGGTACCAATCGTAATGGAGTCTCGGCAAATCGGACGGTCTGACATGTATAAAGGAGACAGAGAACACCAAAGATGAAGAACAGGCCACCTAGTCTCTGCTTCAGTGATTTCTACGGATCAGAACAGGCGCCACTGAACCCGCCGAAATGACTCGACAGCAGTGCAGTATTTCCTTCAGAGGGTTGCCCCACGACGACTTGATATCGACCGCGTCCCTGTGGATTGCCGGTGCCAGGGCTGTGGCGGGACGGGCAAGTCTGTGGTGTGGGCGAAGGATCGGAATGAGAGGTACAATGCCACTGAGGTGGCACAGAAGATGGGACAGAACAACAACAACAACAACAAAAGTTCGTGCGGAGGTAGCGGGTACTGGTAAGTTCATGGGCACTGCCGTTGGACAGACGTAGCTGCGCGCTCTGGAGGAGGACGCTTACCCACGCTGGCTCCGCGACTAAGCAATCATTGTCGTCAGCGGGACGCTTGGAAGGTGGTGTCCTGCGTCTGTTGGATCAGAAACGGGCGCCACTGACCACCAGCAATGAGACTCGGCAGCAGCTCCGTTGGCAGGTTGCCTCAGGGCGGCTTAACACTGAGCGCTCCGCGTGGATTGCCGGTGCCAGGGCTACAACCGGACAGTCCAGGATGTGACAGTGGACTGGGAGCCTGAATGACCGGCGTGGGGGAATGCTACTGCTCCGGCATAGATACGAGACGATAAAAGAGAGAGAGAGAGAGAGAGAGAGAGAGAGAGAGAGAGAGAGACAGACAGACAGACAGATAGAGAGACAGAGACAGACACGGTGAGACACAGAGAAACAGACAGAGAAGAGAGAGAGAGAGAGAGAGAGAGAGAGAGAAGAGAGAGAGAGAGAGAGAGAGAGAGAAATAGACAGAGATAGAGACAGACAGAGACAGAGCGAGAGAGACGGACAGGACGGAGACAGACAGACAAGAGAGAGAGAAGAGAGAGAGAGAGAGAGAGAGAGAGAGAGAGAGAGAGAGAGAGAGATGTTGCCTGTAAAGATCACAGGTCACACAAATAATCTTTTTTAATTACGTACCGCCATTATTACCCGTCCCACCCCATTTATGCATAATCAACAGTAACATCCACTGATTGGTAGATGATAAGATTGGGATTCTCCCTCTCCCACTGTAGTCTGTGAGTCACCGGTAGAAAACTAAGGACTTCCCGGCGCCAGAGTGGGGTCCAATGAGAAAAATCAATGACCGTACATTTCCCTAACACCGCGTTCCCACTGTCGGAGTGAAAGTTGTGCGTGAAAGTTCTGAGTGATCGTGGATCACTCAGGAGTGAAGCGAAAAAGGCCCATTTCACTCCAAAATAGTGGAATGCATTTGGGTGATCGGTGTGAGTGATAAGGCTCGCACGCAACCGAAAATTTTCTCGCGTATGCAAATTGGACACGATGAATGCAGTAGGTGCCACTTGTGTTGTTTAAACATGTTTGAACACAAATCTCGACCACGGAGTGATCTGACCGTGCACAATCACTCAAAGCTGGCTAGGAGTGAAATGGTCTGGTAGTGGGAATGCTACCTGCATTCATCGAGAACTTTAACGAATTTAGGCCCAAAAACACATCACTCCGTCATTTCGCTCATAGTGGGAAGGGGTTTTACACACAGATACACGATCAACAAAAATCAATGGACCCACATTCCAGCATCTGTTCTCCCTCCCCCAGTTTCCCCCCCCCTCTCCTCTTAACACACACACACACACACACACACACACACACACACACACACACACACAGATATGCATATTTTGTGTGGTGCTGCAATAACCGTGGAGTCTAACCCAGCCTGGAAAGATTAAATTAGATTATCTCCCTTGCGAAGGAAATGACGTGATTTCAACTGGAGCGATTGCTGCAGACCTGATTTTTCTGGAGTAGGCCTAGAGTCTGTCTGAACGTGGTAGGCCTAGGCTAGTGGTGGAACAAAGATCCTGACAAAACTACACTGTGAAAGAGCCAAGGATTCAGTTCCTCCTGCTGGTAGCAGGCCAATGATAACGGCAGTTTCTCCATCGAGCACCACGCCTATGTGAAAGTCTATGATAATGAGTAACAGGAGAAATCTAACATAAGTGCGTACTGGCCGTATATTGGAATTGTGCATTTTACATGATTTTTCATTAAAATGTGTAACACAAAATGGCGCCTAAACTAGGACATCAACACAGTTACGCACTTCCGTGCACAGTTCTGCAGTGTGGAAAATCCCGTGGGCATTAATTTTTGCAGAAAAATGTAAAACGTAAGAATAGATTTTCAATGCACGCAAAGGAAAGAGATGAAAATCTATTCTTTTATGATTTTGAAGAGGCTGAACAAAGGTTTACCGTAAACGATGTTCGTGTCCGTGCTCAACTTCTGAGATATGAATTAACAAAAATCCACGCATGTTTTTGACAAAACCAAATTCAGCTTTCACAGATGACTAACGTTTATTTTATGAAATTGTACTCGCAAATATCGATGATCAGTAGTAAACTCCAAGGATTTTTTTCGACCTTGTGTGGTTTAGTTTCGATGTGTGTAACTTACGCGACGCAGACCAGCCGAAAACACGCTGCTGAATCGCAACGCTTTAAATGGCGTTGTCGTGACATAGCCTGGGCCTAAGAGTGAAAAAATCCCGTTGTAAACGGGACACGAAACGGGGCACGAAATTTGATCTACTTTTTTTCTGAGATTCTTCATGTGTGTAACCATGTCTGGTGTAAACGTAACGGCGTTACTTCGCGCGAGCGAAGTTCGTGATTTACTACAGTGGGCTGGGTTGCCTGCTCTTGGTCAGTTTCATTACCGTTTGATCATTACTGCGCATAATTCTGGTAAAATTTCAAGAGAGTATGAACAGTTAGATCCAATCAGATCAGATCGAAAACAAGCAAGTTCTGTTCTGAAAGGACCCCCCCCCCCCCCCCCCCCCCCCACCATTGTTGTGTTCGTTCCACTTTAGATTTAACCCACGTTTGATTGTCGATCTCATGGGATGTTTTCTGTTTTCATTTTGTGTGGCGGCGACGACGGCGCAGCGTCTACGATGTTGCTTACATTGCGCTTATGTTTTGGAGATTTTGCTCCATTTAAATTGCAGAACAAAAATTTTCATGACGAAAGTTAGATCGACGAGCAAATCATACTTTGCCCATCGAGTGTTCTCTGTGTCCCAAAGCCTTTTCCTTGTACCATGGACGTCCATCTTTACACGGCTACCAAACGATTCATGTCTGTTTCTGGGCGGTCTAGGCCTTCGCGTGTTTATTTGAATGATACCCGAACTGGCATGCTCAACCTTTTCGCTTCCGGATTTGCTAGTCAAAGGAACACGGCGGTTTTCGTCTTCTTGATCGTAAGATCGGGTTATATGGCATATGAAAGGTGTTGGCGTTGTGTCGGGTGGACGGGAAGAAAGTGTTTGTGTGTGTGTGTGTGTGTGTGTGTGTGTGTGTGTGTGTGTGTGTGCTTGCGTGCGTGCGTGCGTGTGTGTGTTATGTCTTGGGAGAGTATTCATGAAGCAAAGGGGAAGCGGAGGGGGAGAAGGAGGGTTGAGGATAGGGCGACAAAAGACGGGGAGAGTAGGAGGGTGGATTTAGAGGGTGAGGAAAGGATCATGTTGAGGGGGGGGGGGGGGGGGAGGGTCGACGAGGGGGCGGTGAGAGGTCAGTCCGTCTTATCCCCCACCGTCCTTTCCCGACCATTTGTTTCTCTGTGTTTTTAACTATCTCTCTGTCTCTCTCTGTCTGTCCTGTCTCCCTCCTCTCTCTCTCTCTCCCCTACTCTCTCTCCACCCCTTTGCTCTACGTCAATCGGTCTCATTTCGCGAATATCTGAGTGTTTTTTCCCTCTCAGGGATACTTGCTTTTCCGTTCTTCCGTACTCCTCCCAAATAACAGGGTCACACATTTGTTAATCCTCAAATGAAAGGGCATTGTGTACCCCTCTTCGTCCACCCACATCTTCAATCCACCAACATCATCTCTCTCTCTCTCTCTCTCTCTCTCTCTCTCTCTTGTCTGCGTGTATAATGGGGTGACAAGAGAGAGAGAGAAAGCGGACAGACAGACAGATAGACAGACAGACGGAACACCTGCGCATGCGCAATCTCCACTAACCAGAGAGAGAGAGAGAGAGAGAGAGAGAGAGAGAGAGAGAGAAGCAATACACGACTAGCTATTTTTCTTTCTTTTTTTTTTTCTTTTTTTTTTCTTTCTTTTTTCCAAAACAGACGATGGCCTAACTAATGATCGTACTGTCAACTCAGGCATGACGAGAGATCTAAGTAAAGTTTACCGCAGGCCACCATTCTTTGGAACAACTTTTACATTAAAAAAAGTTGTTTTAAGCCTTCAAGTTAGAGACAAAACTATGCAAATCTCTCTCCCAAACCAATGTTCATCCAGTTCCGCCTTTTTCAATACCAGTCAAGAAACCAAGCACGATTGGCGCTCAATTTACACCTCGATCACAGATGACTTTACTAAGCCGGTTGTATTTTCCGTTCAGAAGTACGTCCGCACAAACGAGAATCTTTGGATTCGCTCCAAATCGATACGAGCCAAACCGAGCTGACATGGTTTGGCTGTGTTCCCCATGAAGGATTCCCACTTGGGCTTTTTTGAAAAGTGAACCGTTTGAGAAAGGTTACGCTCGATAGAGACAATGGCCAAGATGTCACAGACATTGTAGTAATACTAACTTCATTGTCTGTAGAAAACATGTCAGATGGACTGTAAAAGGAACAAATCGATTTCTTTCTTCCTTTTTTTTCTTTTCAGATAATTATGCTTGATTTATTTTTAAAAAAAATCCACGTGCATGTTTGGAGTCTCGGTTTTTTTTTTAATTTTTTTTTTTTTTTTTTGTATGGAAAATCCTAAATCTATCTATAATGAAACGGAAGGATTTCATATTTTGACATGACATTATTGTTGGACAATTGTAAAGAAGTTTGCGGCCTGCAATAAAATAAAAAAAAAGGAACCGAAAGAATCCTGTGACAAAATGTTAAACAAGTAAACAGCAACGGTTGCCCTGATGTGGGAACTAGCTTCTACGTGCGGCGGGACTCGTGACTTGACTGACTTGGCAATGGAAAAAAAAAAAAGAAGAAGAAAAAAAGAAGGGCAAAAGAACAAAGTTAACGCACGAACAAGCTGGAAAGTAACGTTTGTTTCATGCACGGTACAGAAGGGGCAAGTGAATTTCCGACCGGAATTTGTCTTCTTCAGATGTCACAAGGAATAATAATAATAATAAAATCATAACAAAACGATGCATCTCAGGTAGTTGTCAACAGAAATCTTTTTTTTTTACAAGTTGATGGTGTCTGGATTAAACGGAAAGATTATAATGAACACCCACCCACCGCCCACCCAACCCCATGATTCAACAGAATTTTATCATCAGGGATAAACCAAGGGATATTACTGTCATAACTTTGTGATGGTAAAAAAAAAGAGTGTGTGTGTGTGTGTGTGTGTGTGGTGTGTTGTGCGTGCGCGTGCGTGTGTACGCGCGTGCGTGTGTGCGTGTGTTTGTGTGCGTGCGCGCGCGCGCGCGTGTGCGT
>CM031619.1:56965361-56970361 GCA_018398815.1 Conus ventricosus
ATCTGTGTCGCCAAAACTCGGTGGTTGAGCAAGTGGGGTTGAACAGACATTTATCTGTTCTCTGTGTGTGTGTGTGTGTGTGTGGTGTGCGTGCGTGCATGCGTGCGTGCGCGCGCCGCGCGTGTGTGTATGTGTATAAACAAAGGTGCGTATGATTGTGTGTGTGCAAGTATGTACGTGCGTGCAAGCGTGCGTGTGTGTCTTGCGTGTGGGCGCGCGTGCGTGTGTGTGTGTGTGTTGGGGGGGGGGGGGGGGGGAGGATTACGTTTGTGTGTATGCATGTGTGTTTTGTGCGTGCGTGCGTGTGTGTGCGCGCGGCGCGAGTGCGTGCGTCTGGTGTTTGTGTGTGTGGGTGTGTGTTATATGCGACAGTTTTACAGAAGTATAACATACCAGAATGTATGAGCTGAGTAAGTGTATATGTCTAGTAGTGGGTTGATGGGTTGGTGTAGGCTAGGGATGGTGGTAGGTGAACGTATAGAGTCGCCAACTTATAAGCTACGTAACAGGTGCTTCCATGATGACACAATGCCGTGATCGTTGATAATGGAATGTCCATCTGTGACCAAAATATACTGCGGGGGAAAAAAAGACTTGCATCATTCTCCGATGAGTTCACACACAGCTTTTCTTTTAATCTGGATTTAACAACTACGAAAAATGTTAGGAAAAACCCTTCAGATATTGTTTTAAGCCCAAATACACTATTGGGAGAATGAGAAAAGCACACACAACACACACACACACACACAACACACACACACACACACACACACACACAGGCACGCACGCACGTACACGCACACGCACACACACACACACACACAGAGGCCAGCCGTCGGGTCTTGCTTTTAATTTCTTCTGGCCAGCGATTTATGAGCGCGAGCGACTGTTTTTATCTTCCGTATGAACTTAATTGTTATAAACTGTCTCCGTAAGAACTGCGCGTACAGCGCACTTACTTCTTGAACGTTTTTTTTTTCTTTTCTTTTCTTTTTAAGAATAAAAAGCGCGCGAGCGCGCGCGCGCGCGCGCGCGCGCGCGTGTGTGTGTGTGTGTGTGTTGCTGGCAGAGAGTAAATTGCGTTTAAACAAGACACCTAAAATTTCATTCGAATAATTTCAGTGGTTTCTGGGATATGTTAAATAAAATCTTTCGTGTGTGTGTGTCTGGGTATACATTGGTACCCAGGAAGCACGGTAAATGTTAAAAGAATAAAACTATGTCCCGTTGTAACATGCACCGTCTGTTGACCGTCGTATTCGCCTGGAGTGGAAAGTGAAAACACCAAAGTTTTTTTTTTTTTTTTTTTTTTTTTTTTACCAGTCAGAGAAAGTTACTATATTAAGAGCTGGAGGGATCCCTTTCAACACCAAGCCTATACAGCCAACATTGCTCGCGTTTGTGGTCAAGAGGAAGTGGAATTTTTTTTTCACGGAAAGAATCTGAATCAGAAACTAGTTTCCTGGAACTTCGTCTTCGTTGTTCAACTCTCGTTTCCTCGTAAACATTTAAGGAACAGGTCCGGCTAACGTAATTCGCCGAATTCTGTCAACGTCCTGGCCACTGGTACAGAGAGACGTCGGTGTGTTCGTGGTGACGACCTCGTCAATATTTGGAGGGGGGGGGAGAGGGATGTGGAAAAGGGGGTGTAACGGCAACAATCACATCAAAGACTTGTTATTACTCTGACGTGTTAACTATCCTGCCTACAAACCTGTCACTATGGGGAACGGTGTGTATGTGTGTGTGTGTGTGTATATGTGCGCGCGCGTGCGTGTGGGTGTGTATGCGAGGGGGTTGGGGGTGGGGGTGAGTGTAGGTATTTTACGGCACTAACTACATCAAACAGCTGCTATAACTCAGACGTGCTAATCATTTTCATCCACAAGTTCAAGGACCAGCTGTCGTCGCCGTATAGTTTTCGTCGACAGGGGCCTGTTCAAACCGCTGCCTACCGTTTCCTGGCGACAGATTTTACACGCCAGTGACCGAGTACAGTTCTCAGATAAGCACGGGTTTCACTGGGCAATGCGCAAGATAAATCATCATGACTTATTTATCTATTCTTTCTTTAAATTATCATTACTATTTCTTTCACAGTTCCCGAACCTGTTTGCTTTTTGTTCTGCGATGCGGCCTGTGCGACCGACAAAAGCTGTTATCATAGAGGATTCAAGACCATTAATTGAATTTTTGTTTTTAATCGCGAAAAAATAGATGATGATATTCGACATCTTTTTGGACTGGTCTTTAACTTTTGTATAAGTCTTTCTTTATTAAAAAAAAAAAAAATAGTGCTAAGAGAACACAGAAAAACACAGATAGAGACATGTAGGTTTATATCCCAAATTGTCCCCATTCACTGCCGGGGTGGGGGTGGGGTGGGGGTGGGGGGCTCTTAAACAAGGACTTCTAGTTCGGGTCAAAGTATCGAAAGTTGATTCAGTTCAAAATCAAATGGCGTCGAGTGTCCATGTCCAAAGTGTTCTCGGTACCATCTGCGGTCAGACTGCCCTGACATTGAGAACAGAAACGTTTGTTCGTGAGGAGGGGTAGTGTGTGTGTCTCTGTGAACGAGAGAGAGAGTGAGTGTGGTGCCCATGCACACGCGCACGCGCGTGTGTTTGCGTGCGTGCGTGTGAGCGTGCGCGCGCGTAAGTGTATGAGAGAGAGAGAGAGGGGAGAGAGAGAGAGAGAGAGAGAGAGAGAGAGAGAGAGAGAACACAACACTCACAGCTCAGAATACTTTTATTCGATCAAGGATTGAGATTTTAGGCAGAGTCTGTTCTTCCAATCTGTCCTTGCTAAGCTAAATTATGCAATGAGATTTAAAGACAAGAAAATGAAAAGAAAAAAAAAATGGAAAAGGGGAGAAACAAATATAGGGATACAAGATTATGGAAGACATGATTCACACAGGCATGCACTTGTACTCAAAGGCTTGACAAAAGCATGCATGTATACATACATACGCAATGATAAGATGCAGACGATAAAAAATGGGGTGGGTGGGCAGGGGAGGATGGGGGTGGGGGTGTAGTGTGGGGCAGCGGTTGGGAAAGGAAGAAAAAAAAAAGGTCAGATAAACATTGATTATATGCCCATGTTTGCTGTATGTTTGTGGTTGTTGGTGGAGTTCTGGACCAGAAGAGGATGACGATGATGGTGATGGTATTGGCATGAAACAAAATGCAGTATTCTAAGAGATGCAGTCTTCCTCACTGAGTAAGGATAGTCAGTGTTATCATTCATCGACATAACTGGTGCGGTAACAACGCACACATCGGTAACTGCTGATGATGTAAGTGATTACTGCAAAACACGTCTATGAGACAGTGTAGTCTACATCAAAGAGTCTGTGAAGTATTTTCGAAGGTCTTTTTTTGAAGTGTGCAGTGAACGGCAGCGAGGGAGCCAGGCTACCTGATGGCCGCCCGAATAATTGAAGCCAGAAAATATTGGCGGCATACTATTGTGCGTCCTCCCCCAGCCCCACGTTCATAACCCCACCAACCCACCCACCCACCCGGCCTTGTCCCCCTATCCACATATCATTCTTCAAAACATATTACATCAATATGACATTCGTGGACACCGATACACACGAACAAAGTACTCCTACAAAAACAAACAAACAAAGAAACAAACAAGAAACAAACATACTCGGATGCTTATTCCGCTGCATTAGCTAAAACACACGCATGCACCCTTACATTATCAAACACAGCACATGTCCGGAGTTCATACTGTTCACACGCACATACTGCAACTACACCTATTGCCGAACAAAGAGATGTGTTTTAAGGTCAGATTTAAAAAGAGGGAAGACAGAGTGCCTTGGGGGGTGGGGGGGGGGGTGGGGGGGGGGGGGGGGGTTGTCCTGAAGTCTGTTCTATGTGACCGAGGCTGGAGAAGAAGCAAAAAAGATCTTTGTGTCCGTAAGTGTTCGTACCTGAGAAGACAAGTATCAGAAGAACAGCGGAGCGGGCGAGACGGAGTAGAGATGTGGAGAAGTTCAGAAATGCAGTGTGATTCAGACCCACTGACAAGAAACGAAAGAAAAGAAAGACAGAAAGAAAGAAAGACAGAAAGACAGAAAGAAAGAAAAGAGTAGATAGCTTGTACTCTGTTCAGTCTGTCCTGGGCTCAGCTCCTTTGGAAGACGACTCCTGGAAGAACCACAAGCTAAAGTACAGTAATAAAGACAACAGCCTTCTTATGTTTAAGATTGAATCTTTTTCTTTTCTTGTAAAGTGTTCGCATTGATGTTGTTTTTTTTTTCTCTTCAGGCAAGGGTTACAATGATGACAGCTCTAGGCGAGGGAACAGACAAAGCTTGAAAGGCTTTTTTGTTCCCCTGTGACCCCCGACAGAAAAAGCAGTTTTCACTTCAAGAATTTTGCGAGGTTATACACGTATTTCAGAAATGAAAAGATCTCTCTCTCTCTCTCTCTCTCTTCTCTCTGTCTCTCTCTCTCTCTGTCTCTCTCTCTCTCTCTCTCTGTCTCTGTCTCTCTCTCTCTCTGTCTCTCTCTCTCTGTCTGTCTGTCTCTCTCTCTCTCTCTCTCTCTCTCTCTCCTTTTTTTTTAAATTAAAAAAAAAGTTTTACGCTGCTTCCATGTGCAGACGAACACTCTTATCGTTCGACTTTGGCCCCAATACTGGGGGGGGGGGGGGGGGGGGGGGGACGCTCACAAAGCCTTGGCCGATAGGACTTCAGGCAGTGTGGGACGAGGTTATGATGTTATCACACCACAACTCCTTGCCGATATCACTTCAGGCAGTTTGGGGGCCAGATTATGATTCTTTCACACATCATTGCCGATATCACTTCAGGCAGTTTAGAGTCAGATTATGATCCCCCCCCCCCCCCCCCCCCCACATCATTGCTGATATAACTTCAGGCAGTTTAGGGCCAGATAATGATACATTCACACATCATTGCCGCCATGACTTCAGGCAGTTTAGGGCCAGATAATGATACATTCACACATCAT
>CM031619.1:56975361-56979153 GCA_018398815.1 Conus ventricosus
AACCCAGCGACGCAAAGGGCCATATCAGGGCTGTCACCGCGTTGAAGTCAACTCACAAGTCATTAAAAAAAAAAAGCAACTAATTCACACAACCAGTAATAAACTGTTGTACTTGCTCACCTGAGTACAACTGGTCATAATATCGAGAAGAAAAAAAAACACCGTCGTGAACAGGGAAACCAGCTACAACCGCTGTTAAACATGAGAAGCGCGAACAAGGTCGGCAAAAACAAAGGAAAATTGCGGTGATCCGAGGGTCGGAAACCGTTTGTCGATTATTGTTGTTGTTTGCCTTCAGTATAATAACTTGTTTTTCGTCACAAACAAAGGGAAAAAACCAGTTGCGATGCTTAAGGAAAACACCGACAATGATTATTTTCTGGGGAAACATTTGTTAACAACGCTCGTACTCTTTATGGGGGAAAAACAAAGGAAAAACAGTTGTTGTCCTAAGGAAAACAGTAGTAATCTTAGAGATGGCAGCTTAACCTTGTTTTCCCGAAGGACAATACCCGGGCTTTCTTTCTTTCTTTCTTTTTTTTTTTTTTTTTGGAAATAGGAAAACGTCTATGATCGGCTTCTGACGCGAGTATGCTCCCTTACGTCCTGTCGTGGGATGCTGCCACGAAACGCGCTGACCCAGCCGGACGGTAATGACTCCATTCAGCGGGCAAGAAACCGTGTTGACAGGATCCAGGACGCAATTTTCAATGCGCGCAGGGTGTTGCCAAAGGGGGGGGGGGGGGGGGGGGGGGGGGAAACCACTCCTCTTTTGTTGTTGTTGTTGCTGTTGTTGTTTGTTTGTTTGTTTGTTTGTTGTTGTTGTTGCTGTTGCTCCACCGACAGTGAGGCTGGTATTACCTGTATTCAATACCTTTTCTTTCTCTGTAGCATATACAGCAATAGCACGCGCATAATCTGTCATCCTCGCCCTCCTCTCCCACCCCGACCCTTCCTATCCCTGAAACATAAAAAAAGCAATGTTTATAGAGCCAACGAATAATGAAGAGACAAAAAAAAAGGATAAATGAATAAACAAAACGAAAAAAAAAAAACCCCAAAAAAAAAAAAAAAGGTCTCAAGAAATAATAAAATGAATAACATAATAAAGAAAAAATAGTAATAATAGTGTAATTCTAAAAATAATGTAAAAAGATAAAAATAGTGAACTATTACAACTCTAACAAAAAAAACAACAAAACAACAACAAAAGACTGATCACCAAAGTCCGTTGACTTCATGGGGAACATCCTTGTTGGGTGGTTTTGCCTAGGAAGACAAGGAAAAAAAAGGAGGGGACAGAAAAAAGAGAAAAAAAGGGAAAAGGAAAGGAAAGAAAGAAGAAAGAAAGAAAAAAAAAAAAAATATGCAGGGGGAAACAAAGGGAAAAAATGAATGATAAAGGTCCTAATGAGCGTCGCCCCTTATCTTCCAGTTTCTTTTTCGTGTAACCCCCCTCCCTTTCCCCTTAAAAGTAAAGATCAGGATTTTTTCTTTAAAACACGCATTTTCTTTATTTACTCTCTTTCCCTTTAAAAAAAGAAAAAGATACCTGGATTAATTCATTGATACCGCATTTTCTTTTTTTACTTTTGCTTTTCCCTTAAAAAATAAACAGATACATGGATTGATTTTTTGATAACCGCATTTTCTTTATTTATTTCTGAAGCAGCCACGGTCTTTAATTTTTAAAGGAAAAAATTAAGTCCAGTTTTAAGGGGGACTGAAGCATCCCATCTCATTGAAAAAAAAATAAATGCGCGCCGGAGCGCGCACGCGCGCGCGTACACACACAAACCACACCACCACGCACGCACCACCACCACACACACACACACACACACACCCCACACACACACCCCCAACACACACCACGCACCCCAACACACAATACACACACACACACTCACACACACACACACACCACACCAACACACACACATAACACACCACAACCACACACACCAACACACCACACCACAACACACACACACACTCACACACACACACACACACACCACACAACCACACAACACGCGCGCGCGCGCGCGCGCCAAAACATACCGCCCCCCCCGATTGCTAACAGATGAGAGAAGCCTGAAGGACAGGTGAATAAAGACCTCCTGATAATCACCCATGCGTGAAGAGCTTATAAACCGGTGGAATCGCGCAACCCGACGTGCATATTCATATATATATATATATATATGAAAGTAAAAGAGATCACCGAGGCGTACACACACCCCACGCACGCACGCACCCACGCACGCACGCACACACACACACACAACAACACGCACCGAAACACACACACACACCCCACACACACCACACACACACGCACGCACACACACACATACACACACACACCCTCACACACACACACACACACACACACACACACACAACACCTACACACACACACACACACACACACAACACACACACACACATACACACACACACACTCACACACAACACACACACACACACACACACACACACGCGCGCGCGCGCGCGCGCGCACACACATACCGTCCCGCCCGATTGCAAACAGAGTGAGAGAAGCCTGAAGGACAGGTGAATAAAGACCTCTGATAATCACCCATGCGTGAAGAGCTTATAAACCGGGTGAATCGCGCAACCCACGTGCATATTATATATATATATGTATGTAAAAGAGATCACCGAGGCGAACAAAAAGAGGCGATTTCAACAACTTGGTCTCTCAATCTGAATCTGTTTCTTTCCGTTTCAGACTCACTCCATCTTCCATACTAACGAGATAATGTCGTCAGAGCTCAGAAAGGATATGTTTTCTCATAATGTACTGCCATATTCCCCCCCCCCCCCCCCCCTTCATATTTGAGGCCAGGGCCGTGCGTCTGCGTTTGAGCAAAACGTTACGCTTGAGAATTGCGGAGCTCCGGGCAGGGAACTCTCGCAATTTCGCTTGAAAAGAACGGATTGACGAACCGTGACTGGGCGAACCGTGAGATACCATGTGGATCCGGATTTAAACCCCTGCCTTCCCCGAAGTTGGAGTATGGTTTCCTTAACGGCGGGATTAAAGAAAAAAAAACCGGTCATACATACAAAACTCCACTCCCTATACAGGGGGTGTCCGCAGGTGTATCAGCCTGCATACGCAGAAGAAGAAGAAGAAGAATCCCTGCCAACGTATCACGGGCAGATGGATGGTGAGTATAGTGTCGCTGTCTGTTCAAGGAAGTTGTAAGGCTTCAATCCTTATCGTGTAAGGAAGCCCCAGGGAAAGGCAGTGTCCCAAACGACAGAATCAAGAACCCTGGACCCAACAGCCAGACAAAAACTCCTGATCAGCAACCAGTGGGAAACGTAAGGACAAAAACCAAGAATCCAGAGAGGATCGGACTGTAGAAACCGCTATCATTTTTACTCCATCATCATTCTAAGGCGGTCTGTGCCCCGCCTCGACACGAACGTCCTTAGCGAGAGTTTCTGTCCTTGCTTTTGTGCAATACTGGACCCTTTTGAAGGTGGTCCTGCGAGCTTGACACTGCTGTGTGTGTGTGTGTGTGTGTGTGTGTGTGTGTTGTGTGTGTGTGTGTGTGTTGTGTGGTGTGTGTGTGTGAGAGAGAGAGAGAAGAGAGGAGAGGAGAGAGGAGAGAGAGAGAGAGAGAGAGAGAGAGTTTTCGATGCGGATAGAGATATTCATAAATAAACAATTGCTCCTTATGAGAAGCCGTATGAACGAACATTCCAATCATTTAATCAAAGTGAATGTAAATCGAACAAAGATGTCAGTGTTTA
>CM031619.1:56980153-57027653 GCA_018398815.1 Conus ventricosus
TTTGAAATTCGAACATTAAATCAAAACTTTTTTTTTTCTAACGTGAAAATACAAATTGGATAGGTTTGACATGAAACGGGTAAAATAATGTCAGTACATGCATTATGGTGTCCCAGCTGTCACGAGTGTCATCCTTTAAAATTAAAAACAAACAAATGAACGAAAGGAAGGCCGAAGTCACTAATCCCCCCCCCCCCCTCACCCCGCCTCCCTTTTACAAAAAATTGCCACGTTATCTTAGCTCTCTTTCTGTCTGTCTGTCTGTCTGTCTGTCTGTCCTCTCTCTCTCTCTCTCTCTCTTCTCTTCTCTTTGTCTGTCCGTCCGTCTGGCTAGCTGGCTGCCTCTCTCTCTCTCTCTCTCTCTCTCTCTCTCTCTCTCTCTCTCTCTCTCTCTCTCATCCTGCTTGTTTGTTTTATTGCGGGTGTCACCCCTTCAATATGCGCTATGGCCTCAGTCTGAATAAATCATTCGCATTCGCATTCTCTCTCTCCTCTCTCTCTCTCTCTCTCTCTCTCTCTCTCTCTCTCTCTCTCTCTCTCTCTCTTTATTTTGCCTTATGAACTTCTGACGCTCGGATGGTGCCACAGAGGTTGCGCCTTCTCGAGCGTAGCAGGAACTGAGCTGGCAGTGTGCCGACGAGACGGTGTCGGTAGGTGTAGTTCGGCAACACCTAGCACGTGCCTCGACAGCCTACAGTGACATTGGCCGCGTTGAGAGAAAAAGGTAAGCCGAAAGCTAAATAATATCACCAGCAGAGGAATTAAGAAAAAAAAAGAAAAAAGAAAAGAAAAGAAAAAAATACTGAGGCAACAACCGTGTCACTACTCCCCCCCCCCCCCCACCCCCCCCATTCATGTTTCACCGAATCACTTTTCACCGAATCTTCTTTCACGGAAACTCGTTTTGCTTTTAAACCACGGTGCACCTGGCGTGTCTTTATGTGTTCCTGTTCGTCTTGTTTGTCGTTTATTAGCGGGTAAGGGAATTTTTGTGAATGCATTATTGTTTATTACTTACGCATGATTATGCACGAGAATGAAGAAAAAAAATGTTTATCTCACTGCTGGGTAAAACTAAGGACATCAAGGACATTCTTTGTGACATACATCATGCTGCGGTCACCATTTAACCTAACACAGGACATCAACGACATCCTTTGTGACATACACAACGCTGCGGTCACCACTTAACCTAAACAGGACATCAACGACATCCTTTGTGACATACACAACGCTGCGGTCACCATTTAACCTAACACAGGACATCAACGACATCCTTTGTGACATACACAACGCTGCGGTCACCACTTAACCTAACACAGGACATCAACGACATCCTTTGTGACATACACAACGCTGCGGTCACCACTTAACCTAACACAGGACATCAACGACATCCTTTGTGACATACACAACGCTGCGGTCACCACTTAATCTAACACAGGACATCAACGACATCCTTTGTGACATACACAACGCTGCGGTCACCACTTAACCTAACACAGGACATCAACGACATCCTTTGTGACATACACAACGCTGCGGTCACCACTTAACCTAAACAGGACATCAACGACATCCTTTGTGACATACACAACGCTGCGGTCACCACTTAACCTAAGACAGGACATCAACGACATCCTTTGTGACATACACAACGCTGCGGTCACCACTTAACCTAACACAGGACATCAACGACATCCTTTGTGACATACACAACGCTGCGGTCACCACTTAACCTAACACAGGACATCAACGACATCCTTTGTGACATACACAACGCTGCGGTCACCACTTAACCTAAGACAGGACATCAACGACATCCTTTGTGACATACACAACGCTGCGGTCACCACTTAACCTAAGACAGGACATCAACGACATCCTTTGTGACATACACAACGCTGCGGTCACCACTTAACCTAACACAGGACATCAACGACATCCTTTGTGACATACACAACGCTGCGGTCACCACTTAACCTAACGCAGCTGTACACAAAGGGGAAAAAATCACTCCTGCCACCGACATGCCAAACTGCTTCTCTGAGAAAACACATGCTACAACGCTTAAATCAATGAAGGGGGGGGGGGGGGGGGTGCGCACAAATATGCATCCATAACATAAGATAAATCACATACACTACAGAGTGACTGAATTAAAAAGTGCATTCGGCTTTGTAGAGTACAGGACCGGATCATTTCTGTGGAAAGGAGGGGTTTTTAAAAGGGGCTTGCGGGAGAAAGGTTTGGGGGTCTCCCCGAGTGAGTGCGTTTGTGTGTTTGTAGAGGGGGAGCGGGGAGCGGGGGGCGGGGGGGGGGGGGGGGGGGACTGTGCCAAAAATGCCATTTCAGTTGCCAGCCAGGGTGGTGGGGGTGGAGGAGGTCTAAAAAAAAAAAACGTTGGAGATCCCACCCACCTCCCCCTTCCCCGATCCGGCCCCGGTATAGGCACATGCAATAATAAACTCTAAGTCTTTGTTTTCTCAATCGGAAGTTGGTGAACTGAGAGAAGTCAGGTCCTGTTGTTTGGAGCAAAGCCGGCTACGGAGGTCACCTCCAGGCTGACCCTAAAGGGAAATGTTCGGTTCACTTTTGTGACTCAATCCCCGTGTCAGTCAGGGAAGATGAGGGGAGTTGGGGAAGGGGGGGGGGGGGGGGGTTCACGGGTTCCGTAACGCCACCATTCTCTCCACCTCCTCTCCCCACTTTGAAAACTAAATTAAAAAGAAGAAGAAGAAGGGAGAGGAGGAGGAGGAGGAGCAGGAGGAGGAGGAGGAGGACGACGACGACGAGGAGGAGGAACAAAAACACATCTGTCAGGACCTGTCCTGATAGCGCTGAATGTTTATTTGTTGAGGGAGTGTGTTGACAGAAAACAAGGATCGCTCGTGCACGTTGTGGAAAAGGAAAAGATCGATTTTAGAGTCTCGTGCCTTCGCGCACCTGTTCTGAAAACCGTACGGCAGCATGCATGCGTGCTGAGCGGTTAACAGAGAGCTCAGCGAGATTTGGTTTCCTGTAGGAAATGCAGCTGAAGAGGAGAGAGAGAGAGAGAAGAGAGAGAGAGGAGGGGGGGGGGGGGGGACCGGTCGATAGCACCGTAAAGACAGCGGGGCTCTGCAGGAACGCATGCATCATTTCTTCCCCCAAATACACAAGAGAAATTATAAATTGAAGGCCACCAATGGCCATGAAGAACTAACCGTTAGGAAATTCCTCCCCGGATAGAATATTGCTGCATCCCCCCCCCCCCCTTTTTTTTGTTTTGTTTTTGTTTTTCTTAGTTGAGAGGTGCACAGGCACAGTTTGTGGTTTGTTTTGTTAGTCGAGACATCGCAGAGACTGGGAATTGGGAAAGAATGGTTATAGGTCTGTAAGAACCAGGACACTTTGGAAATGTGTGTGTGTGTGTGTATGTGTGTGTGTGTGTGTGTGTGTGTGTGTGTGTGTGTGTGTGTGTGTGTGTGTATAGTCAAGTCAAGTCAAGTCAAAATTATCTTTATTGAGGGTTAAAGAATAAGTTTTACAGCTTTTTTTCATCCTGCCCTCACAAAAAAGAATAAGAATAAATATCAATTATAATAATGAATAATGTGTGTGTGTGTGAGATAGATAGATAGATAGATAGATAGATAGATAGATAGAGAGAGAGAGAGAGAGAGAGAGTGTGTGTGTGTGTGTGTGTGTGTGTGTGTGTGTGTGTGTGTGTGTGTGTGTGTGTGTGTGTGTTATGCAGACGTGCGTGCGAGTGTGTGGTGTGTGTGTGTGTGTGTGTGTGTGTGTGTGTGTGTGTGTGTCTGTGTCGTGTCTGTTGTGTGCGTGTGTGTGTGTGCGTGTGACAGTGGGTGCGAACTTTGAAAAAAAAAGTTTGTTTTTACTTAGTCCGTGAGGAGCTGTGCATGTCTTTTTTTTTTAAAAAAAAAATGTCGAATCAAGTTTATGTTTTGTGACCCCAAAAAAGTAGAAAGAATTTGCATGTAAGTTTTGTAAAATATTTAGTTGCTTATTGGAAGAGGGAACTCCCTAGTTTTGTCTGTCTGGTTGTCGACGTGGCGTGAGCAAGAGTATGACAACATTCCGGATGAATAACAATAAAAAGAACATATCCCACCACCACACCCACCCATCCCACTACCCCCCGTCCCCCCTCCCGGAAAAGAATCACACACGCAAAAAAAAAAAAAAGAAGAAAAGTGCAGATTATGGAATGCCACCCTCCTTCCCAATGCCCGCCTCTCTTTCTTCACACCCCTCGCCCTCCTCCTTAAACATCGTTGTTGTTGTTGTTGTTTTTTCAAACGTAAGTTGGAAAGTTTGATGCTGCCCCTCCTCGTCCTCTCCCTCCCCATCCACCACCTTTATTCCCGCCTACCTCACCTACCTGCCCACGCACACCCACAACGTTCTGCTCAACTGCTCTTGGGCCACTGTAGATCTCGACAATGAGACTGGAGATCATCCAGCCCCCCTTCGTTGATGAAATAATCCGCCCCTGCAGCTGTTTTATGAAACGTGCTCATCAACATGCTCAGCGCTGCTGAAACAGAACACGGACAAGGGTGGACGGGGGAATGGGGGTGGGGGGGGGGGGGGGGGGTGGGGGGGTGGGGTGGGGGGGGGGGGGTGGGGGGGGGGGGGGGCAGGTAAGCTGCTCAGCGAAAACATAATTCGAAGGGAGGATTCGGTAACCCGAGACTATGTGTCATGGGATTCGGCGAAATGTGATCAAGTGAAGCGGTATTCGATGAAAAGTGACAATGGGAAACGTTGTGTCTTCGATCCCCACGTGGTGGGGGTGTGGTCAATAAAGCAGTTGAGCAAAGGAGAAGATTTATAACAAATTTTTTTTTTTTTTTTTTTTTTTTTTTTTTTTTGCGGTGATAAAGTTTTCCTGCCAAATCGACTTTCGTGTTTGGGTGGTTTACTTTGTTTTTTTTTTTTTTTTTTTTTTTTTAAGACCAAAATTCAAAGACCTGTTTTAGGACAGTTTGATGTTATGATGTTACTTATAACGGGTCATTTCTGTATTGCTTTGTGCAGCCCAATGCGTGTGTGCCTTTCAAATCTCAACCGAGAACACCTGTGCCTTGAAACATGCAAACTAACTTGTACGCCCACTGCTCTCCCGCCGCCCCACCCCAACCTTCACCCCGCGCCCCTGGTACCCACCCCCTTCCCCACCACACCCACACCCAGCCTTAACACTTTTTTTTGTTAACACAGCCAGCCCCTACCCCACCCCCTTCCTTTCCTATACACACCCCCGTCCTCGACACAAATACACGCACACACACTCCGACATACACACTTCCTGCCTCACACCCCCCTTCATACAAAAAGACACACACACGCACGCACACACACGCACACGCACACACACACACACACACACTCTCTCTCTCTCTCTCTCTCTCTCTCTCTCTCTCTCTCTCTCTCTCTCTCACATACACAAGCACGCACGCACGCACACCAACTCGCCTGAGAGACAAAAAGTAAAAAAAAAAAACCAGGTATGGAAGGCAGAAGTATTTGGAATGCATTGTGTCAACAACGTTTGACAACATATCTTTTTAAGACGTATTTCAAAAGATGTGCGGGCTTTAGAAAAAAACAAGAAAAAAAAAACCAAAACCTACCCTTAAGCCATCAAACTGGTGGAAAACGTCCCCTCCACCTCCCAGGCACAATACTGTGTATGTTGCTAGTCTATTCCCCTAGCACCCCCCCCCCCCCTTTTGTTTTTTCTTTTCTTTTCCTAATGAAAAATTAAAATGCGGAGCAAGAAGCGGCCAAGGCCTGTTTGAAAAAGCATGAATACGGAACGAAATCAAGTTGCTTATGCCACTAACCAGTTGGATTTGGACAGACCCGGCTTTTGCGAAAACAGATACTGCCCCATCCCCCACCACAACCCACCCCCCACTCTAACTTTTAGCTCTGTCTTCCTCGGACATCGATATCGTTGCAATGAGTCCACTACCATCAGCACTCTTGTCATGCTGTCAGTTCCTCCCATGACGGGTCTCAGTATGTATCTCTGTCTGTCTGTCTGTCTGTCCGTCTGCCTGCGTGTCTGTCAGACCGTCTGTCAGTTTGTTTGTCTGTTTGTCCGTCCGTCCGTCCGTCCGTGTCTCTCTCTCTCGCCCCCCTCTCTCTCTCTCTCTCTCGCTCACTCGCTCGCTCGCTCTAATGTGCCTATCTACGTGCGTACGAGTGGTGGGGTTAGGACTAGAAAGTTGTGCCGGTGCGACAGGGACGCACTGGTTTTCTTTTCAGCCTGTTGGGATAGCTGTGTCACGCTGTCTGTCGGAACTGTGGAGAGCGAGGTTGTGTGTGTGTGTATGGTTTTTTTTTTTTTGCTGGGGGGGGGGGGGGGGGGGGGGACTGGAGTGGGCGTGAAGGGGAGGGAACGAGGCGAGAAAACCTGTTCTTATTCACAGTTGATGAGGACGATGGTGCCACCAGGATTTCAACCTTGTCATGTTCGTTACAATTTTCCCAGTATGCGTTTTATGGTACGTGTATTTTTGTTGTTGTTTTGTTTGTTTCTTTTTTCATTCTCTCTTTCTTTTTTTTCCCCATCTCAGTTCTGCAGAATTGAGCCGTCGAGAGAAATTGACGAAGGGTATAGAAGGGATGGAGGGCGAGGGTTTTCTGGAATCTGTAATTATGGCCGAAACAAGTTTTTTTTTTCCTCGACCACCTTACCCACCCTACACTGTTCTGCCGACCCTTTTTTTTCGCTTCTAGGAAGCCAACAAAATAAATAAAACAAAACTTTCACACACACAACACACACACAGAGAGAGAGAGAGAGAGAGAGAGAGAGAGAGAGGAGGAGAGAGAGAGAGAGAGAGAGAAAGTTGCGGTCGAGGACCTGCCTAACAAAACGACAGGAAAACTTGTGCACGTCAAGATTCATTGAAGGGAAAGCACTCGTCAGGATCAAAATGGCGACGTTCAGTGCAAGCATACCGGCAGCATGCCGGTTAGGTTTCAGGTAAGACATACCTCTCTCTTTAAACCAGAAACAAAGACAGAGAGCACAGTGATATCCCAAAGGACCTAACTAGTTACTGAATTTTCATTAGCCACACTACCGGAAACAATCTCTCCCCCCCCCCCCACCCCGCCCTTAAAACATGAACCCTTCCTCATTTCAAGCGGTGTGTCGCAGTTTAGAATCTCTCCCTCCCTCCCCCGCCCCTCCTTTCCCCACCTTTCACGCCCCTTGGATCGATGTCATCGACTCGGCGCATTCACGGTGAAGGAGAGAAAGCATTCTGTCCGCCGTCACAGCGCCAATCAATGACGTGGACACGAGTTCCCAGTCATTCAGCGTGGTTGTTTCTAACACCACTTCACCGAGAGGTTCATTGATAACGGACAGAAAGGCGCTTACTTACAAGGTGCGCACAGCACAGGGTGGTGTCAGGGTGGTGTTCTCAGTGAGGAGGGAATCTCCGTTCCGCTCCCACTCTCCCCTCCCCCACCCCATCCCCATAATCCGCCCCTGTGGCAGACAGACAGACAGACAGACACAGAGACGGACAGACACAGACAGGGGATTCCAACCTACCTTTGGCAGACTGAAGGGAGAACAAAGGCGAACAGCGGGAGAGTCCTCCACGAACAGAACAATGTAAGGCCATGTTTTGGGGTAAAATTGGCGAAAAACAGTTCCTCCAAAATCCACAAGGAGAGAAAAAAAAAATCAAAGGCACAGGATCCCAAACGATAAAATAAAAAACCCTATTATAAAACAACACTTCAACAACAACACGAACACACACAGTTCACTGGACGAGTCTCCTCTTCGCCGAGTTCTTTCTTCCTTCCTTCTTCCTCAATGAAGCCAGCTGACAGAATCAGTCTCAAGCACGATCTGCTCCGGTGAGAAGCGGAAGGCTGAGAGCGGCCAGGGCTGAGTGGACGACAGGTTACTCTGGAAAGAAGAAGAAGAAAAAAAAGTGAAGAAAATGTTGGTGAAACGAGGAAGCAAGGCGCCAAAGAGAGAGAGAGAGAGAGAGAGAGAGAGAGAGAGAGAGAGAGAGAGAGAGAGAGGAGAGGACGAATAGGAAAAAACTCAAGTGAAAAGAAAAGCCGCTATGCCGATCGAAATCGGCTGTCAGTTGTCACCACTGCAATCTTTACGAACTTGTACGGAATCATTTCTCAAACGATTGACAGCATGCTTTTCATTTCTTCTTCTTCGTCGCCTTTTTCTGAGAATCAAACGACCCGGAAATTAAACGGTCTAGTCTGTTAAACCAAGTAGACATAAATAAAAAAAACAAAAATGGCAAGGATAATAAACCAACAAAAAAAGTAGCAATTGAAAAATACTGGAAGGAATCTGGTCACCACAATCTCAGAGTCCCCCCCCCCCCCCCCTCCCCCTTAATAGTTTAGCAACTCCACTGCTAAAAATCCTAACCACAAATCTTTCACAAATCTACCCAGACGCACGCTTTGGGATCCAGCCACAAGTTTCGAAGTGACAAGCCACCACCTTAGAATAGCGGGAGAAAATCAATCCAGTCAACATCACCATCATCGCAGCCAAGGCCCAACTGTTCCCTATTGATAACTCGACAGGATTAAATAACCGCGAAACGCAAAACAGCAGACTAGGGGAGAAAAAAAAAAAATCCTGACTAGGTCAGAAATCAAAATCCGCGTGCGCAGATAGATAGAGAGAGAGAGAGAGAGAGAGAGGACAGACAGAGTCAGAGGTAACTCGTTTAGAGAAGATAACTCTCAAGTGGGAAGGAAAGACAAGTACGATTAGTGCCCTACCAACATACACGAAGAGACAAGGAGAGAAAAAAGAAGAGATAGTGGAGGGGAGAGACGACTGCACGGTCCGTCCCACTGTCGAGCCGAGCGGCAAAAGAGTGCTCCCAACTCAGCGTGTGCGGCCGGGCAGTAGTAGGCCCACTGTAGCAGAACCGCCCTGAGCTCTGCCGCCATGCGTCAGTGGGGTGATTTCCATTTGTGTCTCCGTCGCCAAGGAAGCCGGTGGTGTGCTGCGTGCGTGCAGGCCGGTGCGTGTGTTCTTCGTGCGTGCGTCGATTCGGACAGGAAGTGTGTGCGTGCGTGCGTGCGGTGTGTGTGTGTGTGTGTGTGTGTGTGTGTGTGTGAGTGTGTGTGTGTGTGTGTGTGTGTGTGTGTGTGTGTGTGTGTGTGTGAGCCGCCTGTGCGCAGGTGGAGGGAACTTGGAAGTATTTTAGGTGCCGCCGACCGGCAGTGACGCTTGCATCATCGCCAGTCGCCCCCTGACCGGCGTACGCAATGCCGGGAACAGGCACCTGATTTTCACACCGTGGCACCGAGTTTTAAGTCGGACGAGGCACTTTCAATGCACTTTTGAAAAAAAAAAAAAAAAAAGAGAGAGAGAGAGAGAGAGAGAGAGAGAGAGAGGAGAGGGCATATTCGATGCTCATCTTCTTATCATGTCGTTCTGAGGGTACTCGGGTAGTGTACGATATTCCACCAACCCGTTCTCTTTTTAAATAGTTTCCCTGTCTGCCATATCAACTGTATTGGGAGAGACGTTAAACCTGAACGTAATGAAATAACAGGCGCATGAACTGGATACCAATTTTTCGTCTTTCACTGCGGAACACAAAAAAAAAAAAAAAAAAAAAATCGTCAAGATTTAATTCCAGTTCTTACAATGCAAACGTAAGCATTTTCTGGTTTCTCACTCTCAGTTCATGGATCTGTTTGAAGAGGTTTAGACCTACAGTAACAGAAAGACCCTCCAAATGGGAGGTGTGGGGTGTGAGAGCCTCTGTACGTATCAGTAACAGAAAGACCCTCCAAATGGGAGGTGTGGGGTGTGAGAGCCTCTGTACGTATCAGTAACAGAAAGACCCTCCAAATGGGAGGTGTGGGGTGTGAGAGCCTCTGTACGTATCAGTAACAGAAAGACCCTCCAAATGGGAGGTGTGGGGTGTGAGAGCCTCTGTACGTATATACACAAGGTTTTCTTTTCTTATCTTTCTTTCTTTGTATTTGTCTATACCAAATTTATGTTCCAGTGCAGACTTCCATCTTGTCCCGTTGAATACCTTTTTTTCCGCTCATCTGATTCGTGGTAATCGTTCTAGAGAAGTCCCACTGTGATTTGCTCATGTTCACAAATGCCACTGTGAAAGAACCCACACACAGCTGCTGTTCATCAAATGCCAAGGTGATACGACTGAAACAAGAATTCTTTCTGGGATTTTGTCATGATTAGGGAGAGGGAGACCTTCAATGCGTCGTTCCACATTATCGGCTTCACTCAACAACTCACCGGAAACGAAGAACTCTACATCATCCCACATTTGGCATCGTCTGAAACAAAAAGCGCGCTCTGTCAGTCTGTCTTTTTGCTCCTCATGGAAATCCACAGTTGTTATCATATCTTCTCTGAACTTCGTATGGTTATTCAAAAGCGCACTGGGCGGATCAACAATGAATCGTAGTCTCATTTTTGATGCGGCAATATTGCAAAATAAAGCGATTTCGGGATTAGAAGCAGGTCAAACTCGTCTCGCTGTTGGCGTTCAAAAAGATTACAGATGTGCTTACTATCAGCCGAAATAGCGCAGTTGGGATGTCCTCTCCACGTCGATGGCCTTGGTTTGATTCTGTCGGAATTCCCGGTATCGGCAAGTTCATGGGGGCTGTCGTTGGACGGACGTGTTGGCGCCCTCCGGAGGGACAGCTCACTCACGCCGGGTGTCGTATATAATACTGTCGCCGTGGAATTGTATCGCAGCGATAGCATTTCACGTGAAATATTGTTGCAGCGAAAATATTTGCTGGAAAAAATTGTCGCGCGACAACGTTTCACGAAAAATGTCCTATAGAATATTGTAGCTGTCCATAAAATACTGTCGCTCGCAATTTTGCGACAGTTTTTTGCCACACGACACTGTGAAATATTGTAGTCAGTGAATGCTGTCGCTTGCGATACATTTTCACGTGAAATCTTAATGCTAGAGTTATCATTTCCTGTGAAATACGGTCGCAGCGTTAATATTTCACAGCGACGATTTTTTCTGCAAAGTGAAAAAACGTCGCCGCGGTTGAGCGTCAAAATATCACAGAAAATAATGCAGCCTGCCATGGAATAAAAAATTGTCGCAAGTGATTTGTTATCATAAATGTTTTCGACGAAAGTCAAATTTCCATTCGCGCGCGTGCGCGCGCGCGTGTGTGTGTGTGTGTGTTTGTGAACGTGTGTGGTGTGTGTGTGTGTGTGCTGTGAAATGTGATGTTTTTATCAATATCGTAGGCCTAGGACATTCAGCACAACGAAAGTAGGGGAAAACTGGGTAAGTTAGAACCCCTGAGAAATGCAGCCCTACCTCCTTCACTAATTTTACTTCACTCAAGGTTAATTTTTTTTTTTTTTTTTTTGCTGTCCCAGCCTTTGCGCAACCTCAGAGGCAGTGCACCCACGCCGCTCATTCCGACACTCCGTCCACAGCCACACCCCGATCATTCCCGCCGCAGCCCCGGCACCAGCAATCCACAGGGAGCAGTCAATGTCAAGTCGTCAAGAGGCAACCCACCGGAGGAGACACTGCACTGCTGCCGAGTCACTTCGGTGGTGTTCAGTGGCGCCTGTTCTGATCTAACATACGCAGGACACCACCTACTAAGCCCCCTACTGACGACAATAATTGCTTAGTCGCGGAGCCGGCGTGAGTGAGCTCTCCCCCCGGAGGGCGCCACCACGTCCGTCCAACGACAGCCCCCATGGACCCGCCGATACCGGTGACCCCGACGAAAGCAAACCAAGACCACAGACGTGGAGAGGACATCGAAATTGAGGTCACCATGAGAGCAGGGCATGAAGGGCCACAGAACTTCAGACTTTTTTTTTTTAATGCGATCATGGAATCAGGTGATTAGATGTCTACGGATTTCCATCCGTGATCCACAGACCGGCCTGAAACCCTTCCTTTCATAAAATATCCCGCGTACAAGAGGAACCGCCGGAGTGACTTGGCATGATGCGAGTCACTTCTCAGATTCAGCGACCATCACCACACACACACACACTACACATACGCCACAGAACAAGTTATCTAGCCCCCTGTCTTCGTCATATATTGCCTTTCGCAGCCCCCATGTGCCCTTCCCCTCCCACCCCAAGCCACTCGTCGTCCCGCAGTCCCTATGACCTTCGCTTTCTCTTGCCCTTTCTTTACTTTTTCCATTTATCTCAGTTTTTGTGTTTGGTTCTTCTGATTGGTTCCCTTGTAGCATTCTTAGGGCTACGTATTCGACTTTTCTTTTTTTCTTATTTTTAATGGACGATGAGAATGGGATGATAAGATGCTACAGATTTCCATTTCGGTCTGAGACTACATGCAGGGCTTACTCTACGCTTCCTTTCATAATATTATCCCGGCGTCAACCAGGCCGAGAGATAGGCACCTGCAGTGTTGGTTCAGGAAATTTGAACAACTCTCAGAAACCATCCATTAAGTGGATGAAACTCACTGTGTGGTCCCAGTCTTCCCAACTGAGTCCGCGCAAACTCAACTGGGTAGGACCGGTGGGCAGAACAGAAATCCTCATGACTTGATGGATTCGAACCCACGACCTCCCAGCGGGAGTCCGCGACGCTAACCACTTCGCCACGGCGGCTGGTTCAAGGTTAATTATTTGTAAAGCTTACCATAAGAGCTTCATATAGTACAGCCATCAAATGGCTATCGTTATTTGAAAAAGTTCTATATAAGATATAATAAAATTCTTAAAGAAAAGGAAGCCCACTTTAGACATCATTTCGGGTTAAATGGACAGGGAATATTGGGCCTATATTAACCGACACGCTTTATTCATAAACCCAAACCAATATTGTTTGTCTGTTGGCCATAACAAGATGTGTGAGCTTGTTCGATAATCTATTTAAAGACACCTACGGTCTCAACACATTCATAAACTAAAGTTAAAAAGTAAATGATTATCCTTAATTGTCAGAACAGAAACACAAACATAATAGAGTCTAAAAGCTAATACAAGCCAAATCGCAGAACAGACAGTTTCAGTTGTGTTGCTTTAATTGCAGTGCTTCTAGGACACTTAAAATCATGAATTTACAAACTAGTCAAAGTAACCCATTTTAGTCACAAGTAACCCAAAAGTTATCAGACGCCATAATGCAGAGCTTCAGGCATCATTTGGCTTTGTTTTACTGCAGTCCTTTTAAGGCATTCAAAGCTCCAAGGAAGCCGTGATTTGAAATCAATTAACACAGTATTTGGTTGAAAGGATAATCCATTTCTTTTCTAAAGCTTTTATCTAGTTTAATGAAACAAAACAACACAGAAAAAAAGCAGAACGTGACGTTCAAAATGGGTTTTCTTTCATTACGCTCGTTTTAAGGCACCTAAGGCCTAAATATAATCATGTTCAAAATGTGAAACATAATACATTTATATAAATTATCTTTTGTTTTGGATGGCTTCTTTGAAAGAAGACAAACGAATTAATGTTCGAAAACAAAAAGAAACATTCAAAGCACCGTCAATATTTGAATATGTTTCTTCTAAATAAGTGGATGCCTCACACGTGCATGCATGCATGCATGCATGCATGCGCGCACCGCCACACACAACACACACACACAACACACACACACACACACACACACCACACACACACACACACACACACACATCAGGCTCTATCAATAATTACTGATCACTGAGAAAAACAACCGCTATCAACTTCTAATGAAGTGGGTATAAAACTGATCACGTAGGCTTAATTGATATCTGGCCCAACTTAGCCCATCAGGGGGAGTTCATCTTATCCATTTTGACCATGGTCACTAAAAATCCTCTACCATGACAGCATATCAAAATATTACTCTGATTTTTGTTTCAAGGGCGTTTATAATACATGTAGAATTCGTTGAAACAGAAAGCAAACAATTACTATTATTTTAGCCATGCCTTTGATTTAACGGAACCATAGAGGCAAAGAATCAGTACAAAATGTTTCTAATGCTTACTGTTGGTATCCTTTCCCGCGACCAGCCATGGATTTCTAGCAGAGGAAGTTATGCATGCTGACAATGTAGCACACAAAAGATCTGAACTTATCTCGTCATAGTTTTCTCAAATTAGCACCACCCAATTTATCTACTGGCCCGCATTAACCAATCTTCCCTTACAGGGTAACAAACGAAAGTAACTAACCTTTCAAGTAGGTCCCACATTTCTGGACACAGACACATTACTTCTAACTGAAGGCTAAAAACATCTTTCATTGGAGAATTGTTTATTGCAGCCTAGTTGGTTGTACTTTTTTAAAAAAAAATTTTTTTTTTACAAGGGGTCCGTTTCTGCTTACTTATAAAAGAGTGAGTAGAGCTCTCTGCATTAATCATTTTTACTTACTCTTTCTTAGAAAGGAAAACTGTGCAGGGCCCTTTTATATGAGTCACAGTTAGCCTTTTGTGAATCTCATCATCATCATCATCATCATCATCATCATCATCCATCACAAGTAACAAGATGCTTTGCCATCTGTGATTTTATGATTCAGGCAGCACACACCACACACACACACACACACACACACACACACACCACCACCACACAGCACACACGCACGCACGCACGCACGCACGCACGCACGCACGCACGCACGCACGCACGCACACACTACACACACTCACACACACTGCCGACAAAGCTGGATCTTGACCTCTGAAGTCTTGCGGTAGAAGACAGAACCGAAATTTTCAAAAGATGAAGTTCCTTTTGACAAGATCAAAGACATGTGTTCGTTTTGTGATGCCGCCGAAGTTGAGAAGTAAAAAGGTCACATACTCCAAAAAGGTCGAAGCGGTTTAAACAGCTATAACACAGATTTCTCAAATATCATTGTCATAATTATTTCTCTTTGTTTGTCGTACATATTTAGGCCTATTAATAATGAGCAGTCCAAAAGCTGCAATTTGTAATAAGTATACTATAATGCCATGGAACTAGTACATATCATTTTCTTTTTTTTTCTTTTTTGTTTCTTCTTTAAAATAAGATTCAAATCAGAAATTCGGAGATATTTGAGGTAGAGGGAGAGGAGTTTTAAGAGTTGGGTGTAGCATGTAATGAATTAGGATATCCATAATATAAGAGTGAGGCCATTATACGATTTTGTGTCTCTCGTTGTCTTCCCATGACTATCCATATGTCTTCCCATGACTATCTTTATTGACATTCACGTAGACCTGTCACCTATCGTGTAATTTATGGGGATAATTATATGATTTGTTCCTTGGCTTTGACCTTCTCTCTGCCCATCCATCTCTGACCTATCATACCTCCTTCAACGGGTTTGTGTCCCTCCTGTATCTCTGACCTATCATACCTCCTTCAACGGTTTGTGTCCCTCCTGTACAGTAAGGGAGTGCATGAGTGAGGAAATGTATGTGTGTGAGTTTGTGTGCGTGTGTGCCCAGGCATGCGTAGGTACATGCGTGTGTGCGTAGTCCTCTCTCCTCTCTCTCTTCTCTCTCTCTCTCTCTTACGTACACACACACACACACAACACACACACACACACAACACACACACACACACACACACACACACACACACACACACACACGTGGAACACGTAAACGCGCATGCGCGGGCATACACCAACAAACTCAAACACGCATATAGGGTAGCATGGGGTAAAACGTCCCCCTTAAGCAAAAAACGCTGCAACTTTCCTTGTTGAAGGCACAGAGAAATGCAAGTAGGCTCAATCTCTGGGAGAAATGCCTATGCTACAAACTGCCACTGACACAAATTGATACAAATAAAAGAAAAGTGCTGGTAGGTGAAAGACGGGAAAAAAATTGGCCTTCTTGTCCCACACACGGGGCAAAACGCCCGAACACATGGGGCAAATCGCCCATAGTAGGCGTTTAGCCTCATGAGTTGTTTGCGTTTTGCCCCACAATTAAAACTTACGGGAAACCAGCAAAAACTGCCACCACTAAATAGCTGAAGGAATTATATGCATGTTTTGTACAGCTATCATGTCCTTCAGCTGTTAGTATCATGTCCGACAGATCAGTCATCTGAATAACAGTTGGGGCAGATGAATGTAGGCAGTCCTTCAGTGCTTTCCTCATGGGCCCAGTGACAGCTGGCTGGCATTCGACCACACGTCCTCCTGGACGGGTGCAACTGTGAGGTTCACATCAGATGATACAGGGCCAGTCCTCTCTTCCTCAATGGTATTTTCCCTCAGCTGTCACTGGCCTTTTCTTTCTTCCTGTCCAGTCTTGGCCTTGTCATTCTGTTTCCACGTTTGTTTTTTGGCTGATTTCTTCTCTGCATGCTTTTTCAGCCAGAGCAGGCTTAGCATCGCTGAAGCTCAGCAGTGCTGCAGAATGTTTTTCTCGATCTTGGCACTCTTCACTGGCTGCTTTGGAGAGGGGATTAGGGGATAAGCACGTGGTGGTTTCCTTGTACCCTCAGAGGTTGCTGAGCAGAGAGCTGCTCTTTTGGACTGGAGAGTGAAGGTAAGATGCGGCGTAGTCGAGGTGTTTGGTTCCGCCGTATATGCGTTGATGGGTTCTCTAACTTGAGCAGATCTACAATTGTGGTGGCCAACATCGTGGCCACGCGGGGTCAACTGGACGGTTAAGGTGGGTGCGAGTGGCTGGTTTGTTGGAGTTTCAGTTCAGTTTGTACCACATGTGCTGGTTTCTGTCACACAAAACGGACCGTTGAGAACTTTGCTGGATGCATGATTTCTCAACTCCCCAGGCGGGAGGACGGCTACTGCCATGGCAGTGATCCATTTTTCCAAGGCGGAATACCACAGGCCATGCAGGTAGATCAGCATTTGTTGGTGGGCATATTCATTGTAGTGAGTTCATACATGGAGTTCTTTTTCATGGTAGATCAGCATTGATGGTGGGCATAATCAATGTAGTGGTCAAACATGTAGTTCTTCATGCAGAGTTAGTTGCACTGATGGTGGGCATAATCACTGTATTGGTCTCACATTGTAGTTCTTTCATGCAGGTAGTCAGGCATTGATGGTGGGCATAATCAACTGTTGTGGTCACACATGTAGTTCTTCATGCAGCGTAGATCAGCACTGATGGTGGGCATATTCACTTGTAGTGGGTCAAACATGAGTTCTTAATGAGGTGGATCAGCATTGATGGTGGGCATAACACATGTAGTGGTCACATCATTGTAGGTCTTCATGCAGGTGGATCAGCATGATGGTGGGCATAATCTGTTGTGGTCAAACTTAGTAGTTCTTCATGCAGGGGTAGATCAGCATTGATGGTGGGCATAATCCACTGTAGTGGTCACACATGTAGTTTTCATGCAGGTATGATCAGCATTGTGGAGGGCATTATCACTGTAGTGGTCACACATGTGTTCCTTCATGCAGGTAGATCAGCATTGATGGTGGCATAATGCATTGTAGTGGTCACACATTGTAGTTCTTTCATGCAGGTAGTTCAGCATTGATGGAGGGCATAATCACTGTAGTGGTCACACTTTTAGTTTTAGCAGGTGAGTTCAGCACTGATGGTGGGCATAATTCACTGTTGTGGTCCACCTTGTAGTTCTCAATGCAGGATAGATCAGATGTTGGTGGGCTTAAGCATTGTTGATGGTCACACATGTAGTTCTTATGCAGGTGATCAGCTTTGAATGGTGGCATAATCATTGTAGAATGGTCACACAGGTTGTTCTTCAGGCAGGTAGATCAGCATTGATGGTGGGCATAATCATTGTAGTGGTCCAACATGTAGTTCTTCATGAGGTAAGATCAGCATTGTTGGTGGGCATAATCACATGTAGAAGTCGGTTCATCATGTAGTGTTCTTCATGCTGGTAGATCAGACTGATGGTGGGCATAATCAATGTAGGTGGGCACACATGTAGTTCTCATGCAGGTAGATCAGCACTGATGGTGGGCATAATCATTGTAGTGGTCAAACCATTGTGTTCTTCATGCAGGTAGATCTGCAAAGTTGGGGGCATGATCATTGTAGTGGTCACACATGTCATGTAGTTCTTAATGCAGGTAGATCAGCATGATGGTGGGCATAATCACTGTAGTGGTCACACATGTAGTTCTTCATGCAGGTAGATCAGCATGGATGGTGGGATAATCATTGTTTGTGGTCACACATGTAGTTCTTCATGCAGGTAGATCAGCATTGATGGTGGGCATAATCATTGTAGTGGCAAACAATGCTAGTTCTTCATGCAGGTAGATCAGCACTGATGGTGGGACCATAATCATTGTAGTGGTCACACATGTAGTTCTTCATTGCAGGTAGATCCAGCAATGATGGTGGGCTAATCACTGTAGTTGTCACACATGTTGTTCTTCATGCAGGGTTAGATCAGCACTGATGGTGGGCATAATAATTGTAGTGGTCAAACATGATAGTTCTTTCATGCAGGAGATCAGACAATGATGGTGGGACATAATCACTGTAGTGGTCACACATGGTAGTTCTTCATGCTGGTTTAGTCAGCTTTGATGGTGGGCATAATCATTGTAGTGGTCACACATGTAGTTCTTCATGAGGTAGATTCAGCATTGATGGTGGGCTTTAATCATTGTTTTGGTCAACACAATGTTGTTCTTCAAGCAGGTAGTCTGATTGATGGTGGGCGAGAATAATCAATGTAGTGGTCACACATGTAGTTCTTCATGCAGGTAGAATCTGCACTGTTGGTGGGCATATCATTGTAGTGGTCAAACATTGTAGTTCTTCATGCAGGTAGATTCGCACATGATGGTGGGCATAATCATGTGGTTGTGGTCACACATGTAGTTCTTCATGAGGTAATCAGCACTGTGTGGGCATAATCATTGCTTGTGGTACACACACACCATGTAGTTCTTCATGCAGGTGGATCAGCATTGATGGTGGGCATAATACTCTGTAAGTGGTCAACATGTAGTTTCTTCATGCAGGTAGATCAGCATGATGGTGGGATTAATCACTGTAGTGTCTCATGTAGTTATTCATGCAGGTAGATCAGCATTGTGGTGGGCATAATCACTGTAGGGTCACACATGTAGTTCTTATGCGGTAGTACAGCAATGATGGTGGGCCATAATCACTGTAGTGGTCATCACATGTAGTTCTTCATGGAGGTAGATCAGCACTGATGGTGGGCTAATCACTGTAGTGGTCAACATGTAGTTCTTAATGCAGGTAGATCAGCAATGGATGGTGGGCATTATCACTGTAGTGGTCACTCATGTAGTTCTTCATGCAGGAGTAGATCAGCATTGATGGTGGGCCTTAATCACTGTAGTGGTACACATGTAGTTCGTCATGCAGGTAGATCAGCACTGGATGGTGGGCATAATCACTGTAGTGTTAACACATGTATGTTTCCTTCATGCAGGTGGGATCAGCATTGATGGTGGCATATTCACTGTAGTGGTCACACATGTGTTCTTCATTGCAGGTGGATCAGCAATGATGGTGGGCATAATCTCACGGTAGTGGTTCAAACATGGTAGTTCTTCTGCAAGGTAGATCAGCATTGATGGTGGGCTAATCACTGTAGTGGTCCCACCATGTAGTTCTATCATGCAGGGAGATCAGCATGGATGGTGGGCATAATCACTGTAGTGGTCACACATGTAGTTCTTCATGAAGGTAGTCAGAATGGTTGGTGGGCATAATCATTGTGAGTGGTTCACACATTTTAGTTCTTCTTGCAGGTATTTGATCAGCATTGTTGGTGGGCTTAATCTTGTAGTGGTCACTCATGTAGTTCTTCATGCAGGTTGATCAGCATGATGGTGGGCATAATCATGTAGTGGTCACACATGTGTTCTTCATGCAGGTAGATCAGCATTGATGGTGGGGCATATACATTGTCAGTGGGATCTCTTGTAGTTCTTAATGCAGGTAGATCAGCATTGATGGTGTGCATTAATCATTGTAGTGGTCACACATGTAGTTCTTCTGCAGGTAGATCAGCATTGGATGGTGGGCCATAATCATTGTTTATGGGGTCACACATGTAGTTCTTCATGCAGGTAGATCAGATTGATGGTAGGGCTTAATCACTGTAGTGGTCACACATGTAGTTCTTCATGCAGGTAGTACAGCACTGTTGGTGGGCATAATCACTGTAGTGGTCACAATTGTTAGTTTTCAGGACAGGTAGAAAGCATGATGGTGGGCATAATCATTGTAGTGTCAAAATGTAGTTCTTCATTGCAGGTAGATCAGCACTGATGGTGAGGCATAATCATTGAGTGGTCACACATGTAGTTTCTTCATGCAGGTAGATCAGCATTGATGTTGGGCATAATCACTGTAGGGGTAACACATGTAAGTTCTTTCATGCATGGTTTAGATCAGCATTGAGGTGTGCATAATCATTGTAGTGGTCACACATGTAGTTCTTCATGCAGGTAGATCAGCATTGATGGTGGGCATAATCTTTGTAGTGTCACACATGTAGTTCTTCATGCGGTTGATCAGCTGTACTGATGGTGGGCATAATCATTGTAGTGGTCACACATGTACGTTCTTCATGCAGGTTGTTCAGCATGTTGGTGGGAATAAGCACTGTTGTGGTCACACATTGTAGTTCTTCATGAGGATAGATCAGCACTTGATGGTGGGCATAATCATTTGTAGTGGTCACACATGTAGTTCTTCATGCAGGTAGATCAGCACTGATGGTGGTACATAATCCACTGTAGTGGTCACACATTGTTGTTCATCATGCAGGTAGATCTGCATTGTTGGTGGGCACTTTTCATTGTAGTGGTCACACATGTAGTTCTTCATGCAGGTAGATCAGCAATTGATGGTGGGCAATAATCATTGTATGTGGTCTCACATGGTAGTTCTTCATGCAGGTAGATCAGCATTGATGGGGGCAGAATATTGTTGTGGTCACACATGTAGTTCTTCATGCAGGTAGTTCAGCACTGATGGTGGGCAATAATCATTGTAGTGGTCACTCATGTAGTTCTTCAGGCAGGTAGATCAGCCACTGTTGGTGTGCCAATAATCTTTGTAGTGGTCACCCATGTAGTTCTTCTTGACAGGTTAGATCAGCACTGATGGTGGGCATTTTCTTGTTAGTGTCACCAACATGTAGTTCGTCATGCAGGTGGATCAGCATTGATGGTGGGCATACTCATGTAGTGGTCAACTGTAGTTCTTCATGCAGGTAGATCTGTACTGATGGTGGGCATAATCACTGTAGTGGTAACACTTGTAGTTCTTAAGCAGGTTTGTTTAGATCGCATTTGATGGTGGGCATATTCACTGTAGTGGTTTCACTCATGTAGTTCTTCATGCAGGTTTGTTCAGCACTGATGGTGGGCATAATCACTGTAGTGGTTCACACTGTAGTTCTTCATGCAGGTAGCTCAGCTCTGATGGTGGGCATAATCACTGTACTTGGTCACACCATGTAGTTCTTCATGGCATGTTGTGCAGCACTGTGGTGGCGATAATCCTGTTGTGGTCACTACATGTAGTTCTTCATGCAGGTAGATCGCTATTTGGGGGGGATGGTGGACATAATAAATGTAGTGGTCAAAACGTAGTTCTTCATGCAAGGTAGATCAGCACCTATGGTGGGACTTAATACTGTAGTGTTCACAAGTAGTTCTTCATGAAGGTACGTATCAGCTATGATGGTGGGCATAATATTGTAGTGGTCCACACATGTAGTTATTCATGAAGGTAGATCAGCATTGGTGGTGGGATAATCATTGTGTGGTCCACCTCAATTGTAGTATTTCTTGCAGGTAGATTCAGCATGAGGGTGGGGCCAAATCACTTAGTGGTAAACATGTGTTCTTCATGCAGGTCTAGTTCAGCATGATGGTGGGAATAATCACTGTAGTGGTCACCACATGTAGTTCTTCATGCAGTAGATCAGCACTGATGGTGACCATAATCACTGTATGTGGTCCACACATGTAGTTCTTCATGCAGGTAGATCAGCATGATGGTGGGCTATAATCATTGTAGTGGTCACACATGAGTTCTTCATGCAGGTTAGATCAGCACTGTTGGTGGACTTTAATCACTGTAGTGGGCACACATGTAGTTCTTCATGCAGGTAGATTCAGCACTGATGGTGGACATAAATATATGTAGGTGGTTCACCACATGTGTTCTTCTCTGGCAAACTGTCTTGGTTGAGGTTTCGTTTTTTGCTGGAATGTCGTCTGTTGAACGTGCTCTGGGTGGCTGGTGGAAAGGGAAATGTTTCTCACTGGAGACGTCAGCTGTTTGTTTTGTCCTTTTGTGATAGGAGGGCTTCCTCTTCTTGCTCATTTGTTACCAGTGCCCCTTCGTGGTCGGCCCCGTCAGTGAAGGCGTTGGGATCAAACGTGCCACAGACCGCAGGTCTCCTTGAAGCCGTTGGGAAGGCTCTTCAAGGCAAAGTGTCCTCAGAGGCCTTTCAGAAGACAGCCATGTCATAGATCGTGAGATCGTCGTCCTGGATTTGACCATCCAACTGTCAGCTTCAACGTTTGAAAGCACTCTTCAGAGGCTTGAAACAGGGTCTGTCGAACGGTTGTAGTTTGTGCCTGCTGTGACGGGACACCGTTAGCGTTCTATTTTTGCTATCGACTATAATTCTATTGCTTCCAGAGTTTGTGGCTATGGTTGTCCGTCTGCAGATGGAGGTGAGGGTATGGCGAGGAGCAACCAGTGTCCATGGCGCGAAATATGATAGAGCCTTTTAAGAACAGTTCAGAGATTGTCCATCGCTTCTGGTTTGGTGCGACTTCTTTCACCTTTCGCTTCTTAGGATAAATAGACACAGGTGGCAGAAAGAAGCCTGCTGCGCTGAGGCACACACAGACCCGGCATCAAAGTTCCCGCTCAGCACTCGGGGCTTTCCCGACCTGCCACATGCCTTCGAGGGCAATATCTTCTTGGGTTATACACGGGTTGTTAATCCAGTCAATCCATATTCCAAATTCAAGGATGGTGTGTATCTTGATTTGCCAAGCATTCATGTGTACAGTTCAAAAAAAAAATGATGCACTTGAGGCTGTTGAAACCTACAGCGTGAGCTAAGTAGCTGCATGAGGCTGCGAATGCTTAGTCCATGGCGCATGAGAAAACCCTGCACCAGTCTTGTCCTGCCATTCGAGAATCTTCCTTGTTGAATTGGCGGCTGATCCACATCTTTCTGCGTCATCAAAGGCAAGACGTTGCATGTCCCGCATTCTTCAGACCAGAGAGTCGTCTCAGCATGACTAGAACATGGGTCTTGAGCGCTTTTGACTCCGCGTCAGAAGGCAGGCCACTGCGATGTATTCCAAAATTCAGAGTCCCGGTTCAGTCACTTGACGGTCCCTGTGACACCGAAGAGTACTTGCAGGAACCATCAAATCTTCTTGGGTTCGAACCAGGGGATTTCACTCAGAGATGGCTTTCAGTGGCTGCTCCAATGTTGTGCTGGCTATACTTGCTCCTCTCTGATTGGCCTTTGGTAGTGTCTACATTTTTCTATCTGCAAAAAGAAAAAAAAAAAAGAAAAAAGAAAAGGTAAGCAACACTTTCAGTATTGTCGTTACCACAAAATAGTTTCATACAAGCACTACATACCTAGACAGTCATAGTGCATATTTTCATAGAGAAACACATATGCTCAGGCATACAAACTTAATAGTCACACACAAGCAATGCACGAAACACACAACACACACTACACACGCACGCTCGCACGCTCGTACGCACCAACCCACCCACGCACGGCACGCACGCACACGCTCGCATGCACGCACGCACGCACGCACACACGCCACACACCCACACTAAATAGGTTAGGTTGTGATGGTATTTTTTTTTGGGAAAAAATAATGGGCATCATTATGGGGTATACATTGTGAACAATATGCTGCAATAACTACTTTCAGATTCATGTCTTGTTGGTTTTTTACTGTATCTGTATGGCGTGTGTTGTAATTAATATCAGTGGTCCAGCAGTAAAATTAAGGAATATATTTGGCCACAATTAATGATGTATTATGCATAATGAATTTTCATTCTTTTATAGAGTGTGAACTTAACAGTCTTGCCTGAAAAATATTCGCACGTTCATGTTCAGATTTTTTAAAAAGTTTTTGATAGTAATTGGCTCTAGTCCTAGATCGTTTGAAACTTTGCTTCTCTTTTTTTTTATGGCTGCGTTTGTTGAGTGCCAATGAAATACTTATTACAGCTATGAGGTTCAAAACCTGCTTTCTTGCAAACAATGTGATTACGGTTGCAGCTTTAACATCCAAATATTGTGAGATAGACTTTTATATTCTATTTTAATATTTGGTAGTTTTGCTATTTACCAAATGTTTCATAGTGATATTCACAAAAGCCAAAACAAAAGGAAGGCTACCCGATAATGTTAATAATTTCATATACCATAGCTTTATTGAATTCTTTTCACAAAGAAATCTTATTCTTATCGGATGCTTTGTCTCTCAGAAGAGCGGTTTCATGTCTATAGCAGCTATAAAGCCTTGAAACACAATAATACTTTGAGAAGTTTTACATACGTATATTTCTTTGCATTTTGTTTTGACATTACAGAGTAGAAAAGTCATCTTTTTTAAAAAGTCATAATCAAAAATAATGAGTAGTTCAATGAGACGCTAAACCGAGGTCGTTGTGTGCAACATGCACTCAATGAACGTAATAGAACCCATGGCAATAAGAGTTGTGTACGGCTAAAATTCTGTAGCAAAAACACCCTCCTCTGCAGGAAAACATTTCCACAGAATACAGGTAAAAAGGGTGGCGCTGTGCTACGGCGATGCACTGGCCTGGGATAGCAGCCCGAATCTGTGTCATTATTTGTTGTGTACATGTAAGGCTAACGGCTATTTACGACATGTGTAGGACATTTTGCTAAATGTAATAAGCTTCCATGTATGTGATTCAACTTGCTTCTTTATATCAGTATGTGTATGCCTGCACACATCCACACATGTAGAAATCTGGTATGGATTATTAGACCACTCATATCATGCTACTTGATATTCAAACCAGTTGTGATGCGTTTCACGGCTGTATTTCAGTACGGCGAAACGTACTCTTTTAGTGTCTATCGGTGTGCATGCTTATAAGTGGCGACACGCGCGCACGAAGTGTGTGTGTGTATTGCGTGTGTGTGCGTGCGCACGTCGCACACGGGGCGTGCATGTGTTTGTGTGTGTGTGGTGGTGTGTGTGTGTGTGTGTGTGTTGAAGTTCTAGTGTGTGTGCCTGAATGCTAGCACGTGTGTGTGTGTTGGTGTGTGTGTGTGTGTGTGGTTGTGTGTGTGTGTGTGTGTGGGGTGTGTGTTGTGTCGTGGTTGTTGTTGTTGTCTTCAATTTAACGTCTATCCCACATAGTGATACAGTAGACGGGTGTGTGTGTGTGTGTGTGTGTGTGTGTGTGTGTGTGGGTGATGTGTGTGTGAGTGTGGGTGTGTGGTGTGGGAGACGTGTGTGGGAGTGTGTGATTGTGGGCGTGCATTGTTTTCGTGTTCCTCTTGTTGAAGTTGGTGCGGTGTATGTGTGTGTGTGTGCTGTGTTTGTGTGTGTGTGTGTGTTGGTGTGTGTGTGTGTGTGTGTGTGTGTGGTGTGTGTGTGCGTGTGTGCGCGCGCGCGCGCGGCGCGTTTGTGTGTGCGTGCCGTGCGTGCGTGTATTTTGTATGCAATCATGTGTGTTTGGGATGTACTTGTATACTCATAGGTGCAAACTAGTGTCTGTTCGTGTGTTAAATGGATCTGGCTGTGATGCGGCGTTTTGAATGCATGTGTGTAGTTTTGTCAGTCAATGCTTTTTCCCACCTTTTTTGTGTCAGGAGATGAAAAGTGTTTTGAAACGTTGTTCAGCATTTATTACTGAATCAAATTGTAGAGGTGTGTGTGTTTGTTGTGTGTGTGGTGTGTGTGTGTGTGTGTGTGTGTGCGTGCGTGAGTCGTCGTTGCGAGCGTGCGTGCGTGCGTGCGTGCGTGCCGCGCGCGACACACACTACACACACTAATCAGTAGGCACACACGTGTGTGTGTGTTTGTGTGTTGCTGTGTTTGTGTAGGTATGAACATACCATTGAATTTACGCATGATACACGTGGATATATGAGAAAGAGAGGATAGGGGTGGGCCTTGGTCACCTAAATTATTGTGAGCATTGAAACAGAGGGAACATATGTTCAGGAGTGGTGACTGTGATTGCAAGCCAATGTCAATACTGAGCTTCCATTTCAAGTGAAGACGACACACAAATCGCGCTGAGCGCTGGCCCAAACTCGCATGCGCTATGTCTATTCTTTCTGTCACGGGGGGAAAGATATGACATACTTCGACTATGTTTTCTGAGACCGCCAGGTTTTTATGGTGTATAGAACTGCTGTTCTTTATCACTTTGTAAGTCTCAATGCTGCGAAATCACAGCCAATAAGATCTTTAGAAATCGGCCTGTTACTGACGGACTGTGGGAACGCACAAGATGAGGACGACTTTGTTACCAAGCTCTGGGGGAGCCCCCCGATCCCCTGCGCTAATGAAAACAGAAGGAAATGAGAAAGGAATGAATGAAGATTTCATACATGCGATGGGTTCGTTGCTGTATGAATATCCCCATGTTACTGTTTTTGTCATTTGTGTCGCGTCAAGAACAGTCACATTTATCATGTGTATCACAGTGCTCCAACTAAATCAATCACTGCAGTCTGCTCCAAGATCGAAACTTCATCCGTTACATAGTTCTCTTTATGACAGGAATTTTAAGTTTATGACCATAGAGATTTACAATGTACGTTTCAATGAGCAGGATCCAAATGAATTATAAAACACCTACCTCACAAGTTGAATAGCGAGATCAGCCAAATGGCGGAAGGTCCACTCGATCAGAAACACGTGGAGGAGGAGGCTCCACTTTAAGGAGGTACGGCTCATGCGCAACACTCACAAGTTTGTAAGCGTGATGCCAGTATCACAGAATGATACTAACAGGGGATATGTTCACACACACACACACACACACACCACACACACACACACACACCACACACACACACACACACACACACACACACACACACACTACGCCTCGATTCTGAACCACAGGACTGTAAATGAAGAATAACGGTCATTGCTGCTGCCCATGGACAAACGTTGGACCTTAAAGCGTCCTAATGGTTAAGGCCTGCGATCATTTTAACTGTCCCACAATCGGCGAGACAGCATGTCCCCAGTTCAACGGGTGGAAACACCTCCAACCTTCCATAATCACCTCCTCCCCACCCCACCCAACCCAGGTAAACGACACTGGTCAGCCAACAGTTCTTCCATAACACATGTAAACACCAACAACGTGTCCCATGGTGGATAGGTCCAGCATTTCTCCTCCTCCAGTTCCAAAAGTCAAAAGCATCAAAACATGTCATTCCATCGATCAAGTGGCTTGGGACGTTTTTAGAAACAACCAGAACATCCCTTATTTGCGTGTTAATGCTCGAAATAGCCATGTTCTCAGCTTTGATCAGGTTGAAGGCATTGGACACCTGCAGGTTCGTGATATGTATCAGTACAGAAACGTTGTTTCAGTATTTTATAGACTGAAACTCGACGCATTCAGAACGAAATATAGTGCAGGAACAAAATGCATATGTGGTAAGGCAAACGTGTCGAGAGATCACGTTTTATTTGATTGTGTGACTCTTAAAGGGCATACTTACCATGTTTATCAGGCATGACAGTGACTGATGTTTTTTCTGATATTGATTTTGCTTTCAAAGTTACCTTTCGTTTAATATGTAGTCCTGTTAGATATTTACTATGATGTTATAAGTAGTAATTATTCCATATTTTGCGTGCACTTCCACACACCTATGCTTCACACACATACTCTCTCTCTCTCTCTCTCTCTCTCTCTCTCTCTCTCTCTCTCTCTCTCTCTCTCTCTCTCTCTCTCTCTCTCTCTCTCTCTCTCTCCTCTCTCTCTCTCTCTCTCTCTCTTTCTTTCTCTCTCTCTCGTCTAATATTACACAATTTTGTGAAAAGACGTAAAAATGAAAGTACTACTACTGGGTTATTCAACATAAATCCAGTCACAAGCTATATCTTCTTCTTCTGCGCACGCAGGCTGATACTCCTGCGGACATTCCCTGTATAGACAGGCAAGTATTAATCCCATCTGCTCAACAGAGAGAGTGGAGTTTTGTGTGTATGGCCGTTTTTTCCCGCCATTAAGGCAGCCATACTCCGTCTTCGGGGAAACAAGCTATATTATCTATATAATAAGTGAGCTGTGTGTGTGTGTGTGTGGGTGTGTCTGTCTGTCTGCTGTCTGTCTGTCTGTCTGTCTGTCTGTCTGTCTGTCGTCTGTCAGGCTGAAGTTGGCGGCCAGGATAATCGACGGATCGTCACCAAACTTGGCACGAACCTAGAGGGACATCTCCCGAGTAACACAGGGTCATTGGATAGTTTCTAAGACAGTTATTTATGACTGTTAAAAACCGTTAACAACACGTACCCCCTAAAAACAATTAAAAATATACAATCTTTTCTGATGTTGGCGGCAAAGGGAGTCGTCGGATCGCCACCAAACTTGGCATGAGTCTAGAGGGACATACTGTGGATAACACTGGGTCATCGATAGTTTTTATGACCTTTATTTATCACCGTTAAAAAGCGTTCTGTTCTTGATGAAATTTAGTATACAGGTGTAGTTTTAAATGCTGAACAATGATATACAACTTACACGAACCGAAACTGAACATTGACCGTTAAAAACCGTTATTATATAAATTTAGACCGTTCTTGATGAAATTCGGTATACAGATGCAGTTTTACACGCTGAACAATGATATACAACGTACACGAACGGAAACTTAAAATTAACCGTTAAAAACCGTTGAGAACCGTATTTTTCTAAACTTAGACCGTTCTTGATGAAATTTGGTATACAGGTGCAGTTTTACACGCTGATCAATGATAGACAAGTAATGTGAACAGAAACTTAAAATTGACCGTTAAAAAACGTTAATTTTTAAATGTAGAGATGGTAGTCTGCAGAGGATTTCAGAAATACACCAAAGTTATGGTGCTCTGCAATGCCCTCTGATTTTTGTCTATGGGACGGATGGGTACAGTGTTTATCTTACTGCAGAAAATGGGCGAAAGATTACGCAACAGCAGTACTATTCTTTCCATATCCAAGTCCGCCCAGAAAGCCACGTCGTGAAGTACGGCAGGTTGTTCCAGCAGCTTCTGGTGGACTGGTACTACAAAATAGAGACAGAGCGGCTGAAGTGCAACAGAAGAGAGCAACAGTCTCCGCGAGCCGATAGCTACCAGGAACTGAGTGACGCTCTCTTTGCCAATGATGGGGACCCGCAAAGCGTGGGACAGAGAATCGTGCTGCCTTCATCGTTTACTGGTGGTCCACGCTCCATGCATGAGAAGCAAAGTGACGCCATGGCCTACGTACGCAGGTACGGCTGTGCTGATCTTTTCATCACCATGATGTGCAGCCCCAACTGGCCAGAGATCGTCAACAACCTGCTTCCAGGACAGGCTGCACATGACCGCCCTAACATCGTGGCCCGAGTCTTCAAACCGAAGCTAAAGAATCTCATGGACATGCTCAATAAGGGGATCTTGGAAACATCAGAGCATGGCTGTACACTGTGGAGTACCAGAAGCGTGGTCTGCCTCATTCCCATATTCTGGTCTGGCAGAATCCAAACAACAAGATACGGCCAAACGACATTGATCTTGCTGTCTGTGCGGAAATCCCAAACTCACAGGAGCGCCCTGAGCTGCACTGTATGGTCATGGCACACATGATCCACGGGCCCTGTGGAATATTCAACCCAAGAAGCAGCTGCATGGACAGAGAGACCAGGTCATGTACTAAAAACTACCCCAAGGTCTTCCGAAGGGTCACAGAGCAGGGTGAGGACAGCTACCCCAAGTACAGGAGACGCGAGGAGTCTGATGGAGGACATACTGGGACTGTGAAGCTTGGGCAGAGAGAAATCGTCGTCACCAACCAGTGGGTTGTCCCCTACAACCCTTACCTCCTACACCAGTTCAACTGTCACATCAATGTGGAAATATGCAGTAGCATAAAATCCATCAAGTACGTCCTGAAGTATGTCCACAAGGGCACAGACCAAGCCGTCTTCCAACTCCAAACAACTCAGGCATGTGAAGGAGCAGTTCAACAACATCCAGTCGTTGACGAGATCCAAATGTACCAGAATGCCCGCTACGTTGGCAGCATTGAGGCGACCTGGAGACTCCTGGGATTTGACCTGCATGAGCGCTACCCCATGGTGCAGAGACTAGCTGTCCACTTGGAGAATGGACAACGGGTCTACTTCAATCCACACAACGCAGCGCAAAGAGCAGAAGGCTCTCCCCCAGAAACAACCCTTACCGCCTTCTTCAGATTATGCTCTCAAGACCCTACAGCACGAGAGCTGAAGTACGTGGAAGTCCTTAAGAACTTCACAGGGATGTCCACTCAGAAGATGTGGAAGAAACGACAAAGGGGCACTGCAATCGGGCGATTGTACAGTATCAGTCCTCGCCAGGGGGACTGCTACTTCTTGAGGCTTCTACTCAACGTTGTGAAAGGACCCCGTTCGTACGAGGAGCTGAAGACTGTCAACGGCTATGTCCACAACACTTTTCGAGATGCTTGCAGTGCTCTTGGACTCCTAGAAGATGACCGCCTTCTACAACTTGCCCTGGAGGAAGCCTCCGTCTCACAGAGACCCCGACTGCTGCGTGACTTCTTCTGTATCATCCTGGTGGCTTGCAACCCCAGTAACCCAGGCAACCTGTGGAAACTCTTCAGAGACCATCTTGCTGAAGATTTCCTCTTCCAAGTCCGAAGAGATGTCTATGATGAAGCATAGTACACAGATGCCATCTGCAAGCAAGCTCTTACTGTGATTCAGGACAAACTCTTCCTTCCTGGATGCAAGTCTACAGAGGAGTATGGGATGCCAAGAGTCACACAACAACAAACTGTGCCTCGAGAATACTACCGCGAGACCAATTACGACACTGCTGCACTCCGGGCAGCAGCTGATGACCAACTGAAGAAGCTGACAGCTGACCAGAGAGACGTGTACGACAGCTTTATGACCATGGTTGAGCAGAGGCAGGACCCCACAGCAAGCAGCAACATCATGTTCCTTGATGCTCCAGGAGGGACAGGAAAGACCTTCATCCTGAATCTTATCCTGAGCAGGATCCACTCCACAGGCAAATAGTGCTAGCCCCTGCTTCCAGTGGCATTGCCGCTACTCTTTTGCCGGGTGGGCGGACAGTGCATAGCACTTTCAAGGTCCCCCTGAATGCGGAGAAGCAAGAAACGCCAACCTGTTCTGTCAAGCGTGGGTCAACGTTGGCCAAAGTCATCAAAGAGGCTGCAACCGTCATAATTGATGAAGCTCCAATGACCCACTAAGCTGTCTACGAGGCCATGGACTCTACGCTGCAGGACATCACCCAAGTGCACAGGCCAATGGGAGGCATCCCAACGCTGTTCTGTGGGGACTTCAGGCAGATCCTCCCTATCGTCCTCAATGGCGCCAGAGCCAACATTGTCAACGCCTGTCTGAAGAAGTCCTACCTGTGGCGGAGCATGGTTGTTAAACATCTAACCACCAACATGAGAGCCCACCTATCTGGAAATCCCAAGACAGCCAGCTTCGCCAAACTTCTGCTTGACATTGGCAATGGTGCCATTGAGCCATGAGAGTTTTCAGATACTTATATCGGTCCCACCAGCACTATGCCAGTATTCAGATAGCCTGGAGGATATGATAGAATTGGTCTACCGGATCTTCATGCTCACTGTGCAGACTCAGACTGGTTAGCGCAAAAGGCCATAATCTCCCCCCTGAACGAGACTGTCAACAGGTTGAACAGAAAAATCGTAGCTGACTTCCCTGGAGAGAAAAATCTGTACAGATCTGTTGACATGGCCGAGAATGATGATGGGGCAGTCCTTTATCCACAAGAACTCCTGAACTCCATTGAGATTTCTGGACTTCCACTGTTGCTGAAATCTGGAGTCCTCATCATCATTCTCCGCTCACTGGACCCGCCAAAGGTGATCAATGGCACCCGATGGGTCATCACCAGACTGCACAAGAACGTTGTAGAAGCGAAAATATCTTGTGGCCCCTACAAACGTGAACCAGTGCTGCTCCCTGGAATTCCTCTGGACCCCACGGACTCACTCCTGCCATTCCAGTTCTGACGGCTTCAGTTTCCCATGAAACCAGCTTTCGCTCTGACAATCAACAAGAGCCAAGATCAAACATTTTCATCCCTTGAGGCAGACCTGACCGTTCCGTGTTTTACACATGGAATGTTCTACGTTGCAGCATCACGAACTGGAAGCGCAGAAACACTGACCACTTGCGCCAAACAGGGAGACCTGAAATGTTGTCAACCCAGAGGCCCTCCAATAGACATGATACATCGTGAAAATGCAATCTTTTCACAGAGTTGTCATGTTTGAGTTGGGTTTAACGTCCGTGCCCAAATCAAGGATATGCAGACGGCTGGTCCGTCACATTAGCCTGACACCTGCGGGACTAGGGTGGATATCAGGGTGAACTATGGTCGTTTTAGCTGGAAACATTCCACATGAAAATTTCCAAGACCAAGCCGGGATTCGAAACCACGACCTTTGGATCATGAGTCCAGCGTTTTATCCACTAGGTTATGGCGGCCCCTACAGAGTTGTCATTTTCGAGCACTTCAATCGAGGAATTGAGAATGCATCGGTAAGTTCACAAAGTACAGGCATCCCTCTATCGACTGTGTATTGTATTACGAAAAATATTCGTGAGGGAAAACAGATTGAGAGGCAAGAAGGGAGTGGGCGTCCGAAGAATTTGGGTGAAGTAGATAGGAGGCTGGGGCGATTGCTTCGGCATGGGAAAAATGAAACAAACCAAGCTGAATTTTAGTGTATTGTCTTTTAAGTGGTGACAGAGAGGGGTGACCAGAAAATTATTGTACAGATATACCCGAGCGAAGCCGGGCACACCGGCTAGTTCTTATAGAGTGGGACATTCAGGCTCTCTCAAATCCCTGGCATCTTCTGATTCGGGGAGGGTGTTGCTAGGCCTCTCGGCCTTTGGGCCTGGCCATAGTGATTCTAGAGGAACGCGGCTTCTTTTTTGTGGTTTTGTTTTTGTTAGTGTAGATAGGGAAGGTCTTAGTTAAAAATCATAATTCTTTGGAACATCTGTTAAATTTGTAGTCAAAATAAATACATTTGTGAATTCTAATGCCTGTTCACTGACAGAATGTTGTAGCATATTCTGCCCAGCTCTATGCTCTGTCTAGTATATTTGTGTATGAAAAACTTTCTCTAACGTCTCACACTATCATATTACCTTCACACTGGTTCATTTTCAGCCTGAACTCTCTGTTCGAGTGAACGATATGCTCTCTCTGCCCCTGTCTCTTCTTCTTCTTTCTTCTTCTTCTGCTGCTGCTGTCGATTTGTCTTTGGATGACTTCAGTGTGGTAACAGCCCTGATATGGCTACAATGGCCCTTTCCGGCTGGCTGGGCTGTAAGCAACATCACTAACTTAATTATTTCTTCTCGTTCGTCATCTTCTTCTTCTTCTTCTTCAGCAGTTACTTGCCTATTCTGGGCTATCACCTCAGAATGGATATGTCGCTGTGTTGGCTGAATTAGATATATACACGGTACATATAAATCTAAGCTACCGAGTTTATTTAGTAACATCCCACAATTAATCAAATAAATCCATAACACCCCCAAATACTTCTCATTAACATCCCAAACAACCCCAACCAAATAAGAACACAAAACTGCTTGTGTGATAGTGTAAACACACGTAAGAATACAAATCTACTATAGATTTTGGCGGGAAACGGGCGGTGTAGATTAGGTCCATAGTCTGCACCTTTTGAATGCATGGTAAAGCTGGCTAATAAAGCATTAATTATGTAAGTAACCGTGATTCTCAAAGGAGCACGTTGCCTAGCTACTAAGATCATCCAGAAGAGAAAGAGGTGCAAGCGGCAAGCAAATAAGACGAAAAAACTCAAGAAGAGTAGACAATTGGATTTAGTTTCCCAGCCTGCTTGAATATTAAAACAGCACATGCCTAAATCCAAAATGTTTCCCTTCTCTTTTCAGTGTTTTGCTTCCTGACAACAATGATGAAAATAAATTGATATGCCATACAAGTAACAAAATAAAAAATGACACAAACATATCTTTTGAATCACCGTTGACATTGTTTCAACAATGACGTCCCCGACGCCATAATTTACTTTTGTTCACAGAAAGCATGCGCATAAATGACGTCATCTCATTATCTCCTGCCTGGCAGAGAACGAGAGCATGCTGATCTTTTGTGTGTGTGTGTGTGTGTGTGTGTGTGTGTGTGTGTGTGTGTGTGTGTGTTCGGTTACTTGGGGTTTGTGAGGTAGTGTGTCATAGCTTTTGCCCGGTTGCGAGGGAAGCGACAATTTGTGGGGTACTATTTCCCTACACCCCACAACTTTGACCCTACAAAATGTTGCCAAATGCTATGGGGATGTTGCTGATGTATCTATTTCATCTACTGTAGAAGAACGTTTTCCTGTAGGATCAACACACACACACACACACACACACACACACACACACACACACACACACACACACACACACAACACACACACACACACACACACACACACACACACAATACACACACACTTACCAGTCGTCACTTACCTAATTTACGATAAAACCAAGTATGGGGCAAAAGGCCCAATGAACGGGGCAAAAAGCCCACCCTAGGCGTCTTGCCCCGGTGAAGGTGTGGGCGTTTGACCCCCAGACTGACCTACTGTGAACAGAACGGTCAGACAGCGCGCGGGAAGGAGGGGAAACAAACTGGCGCCAGCATCACTAGCATCGAGTTGAAATATTCTTAATCAGTATGAATACAAAGCTTTTCCATTTCATTTGTTACATGTGTGAATATACTTAAAATGAATAATATAAGAAATTACTGAAAACAAGCCCAAAAGAAACAAATAAGTCTGTAAAACTGACCGTTTAGTTGGGAGTTCTCTTTCTCCTGTCAGAAGCGTCTTCTTTGTTCAGGATTCAGGTCAAGTATCACCTGGTTTGCTATATCACATGTTCTCCGAAATACGGGGGATGGGCGTTTGACCCCACCTAGGCGTTTTGCCCCATGTTACCCTACACTTCTACAAAGACATTATTGTGTAACTTGCAGGGTTTGTGGGAGAAGTCTTAAGGGTTCTATTCAATTGTCTGGGGGGGAAAGAGTATCGTCCCACGAGATGTTCAGAGTGGGTGGGGTATGTAAAGTGATAGCTGACACGGGGGTATCCTAGGGGAGAGAGAGAGAGAGAGAGAAGAGAGAGAGAGAGAGAGAGAGGAGGAGAGAGAGAGAGAGAGAGAGAGAGAGAGAGAGAGGGAGAGAGAGAATATGAGAGAGAATATGAGAGAGACAGAGAGGGTGGGATAGAGAGAGAGAGAAATGAGAGAGAGAGAGAGAGAGAGGAGGGAGAGAGAGAGAGATGAGAGAGAAAGGGGGGGGGGGGGGGGGGGAGAGAGAGAGAATTGCGTGATTATGGACAAATGAACCACAACTATATTTGAGCATGAATGCAGTTGTTTCAGGGTCCAAACACACACACACACACACACACACACACACACACACCACACACACACACACACACACACACACCACACACACACCACACACACACACTCTCTCTCTCTCTCTCTCTCTCTCTCCTCTGTCTCTCTCTCTCCTCTCTTCCACATACACGCACACTTGCTTGCACGTTCAGAGAGAGAGAGAGAGAGAGAGAGAGAGAGAGAGAGGAGAGAAGAGAGAGAGAGGGGGGGGGGGGGGGAGGGGACGGGAAAGGCAGAGACCAACTGACTGACAGTTTGATGGACAGAGTGAAACTAAAGAGAGTCAAACAGATAGAGGGAGGGCGATACATAGAGAGAATGAGCGAGAAAAACAAAAAGAGACAGAAGACAGTCAAGCAGACACAAATAAAATCATAGACAGAAAGACAATGGGGCAACTGATACGTAAAACCATGAGAGAGGGAGGTGGGGGTTAGACTTGGGGCAAGAGACCGAACATGTCTTCGACGTCGTTTTTTTACGGAAAATGCTGTCTCAGAGCGACAACTTTTCTACGGCAGCAATTTTTTTTACATGAAATGCTGTCGCTGCGACATGATTTTATTTTTAGGCAACGACACGATTTTATGGACATTTCTCGTGAAATCCTGTCGCGCTACCAATTTTTATGAAATTATGTCGCTCAGCGATAATTTTTTCATGAACCAGCTGCAGTATTTCCCGGGAAATACTGTCGCTGCGACACGATTTTATGAGCGACAGTATTATATACGACACCGGTTCCGTGAATAAGGAATCATTGTGGTCAGTAGTGGGCTTAACAGGTGATGTCCTGGGTATTTTGGATCAGAACAGGCACCACAGAACACCACCGAAGTGACTCAGGAGCAGTGCTGTGTTTCTTCAGGTGGGTTGCCTCTTCACGATTCGTCATTGACTGCTTCCTGTGGATTGCCGGCGCCGGGACTGCGGCGGGACGGGCCGGTCTGTGGCTGTGGACGGGGTGGTCGAAATGAGCGGTATGGGTGCACTGCCACTGAGATAACACAGAAGATGGGACAGCAAAAAACAAAAAACAAAAAAATCCAAAAAAAAAAGAAAAAACAAAACAAAAAAACAACAAGAAAAAAAACAAGAAAGAAGAAGAAGACATTTGAACAATAACCTGGTAATTAAAGGGGAAAACGCCAATCCGTCCATCTAGCCTGTGAAACTTGTAGACACCGATTACTGGTAATAAGCTATTGCCAATCTGTTGGCCTTTTCTATTGCGGAAAAAAACCCCTCTCCATGTGACTTTCCGTGTACAATACTGAAATCTGTCATGTACCGTTTTAACGTGACGAACTGAAATCAGCTCTGCAAACCTGTAGTGATGTTGCTCCTGGCCTTGATGACATATCATTCCAACCACTGAAACATCTCCCAGTAGGCTGATTGCAGAGTCTTTCGAAGTAGGCAGTCTTATCTGGACAACAGGGTACTTTCTGCCCTGATTAGGAGCTCGAATATCCCTACATTTGAAAACTGTTTCATATTGAATAGATATACTGATTCATATCTAAACTTTGTTTTTTTTCCAAATCCCCAAATTTCAGCACCACATTGCATTCTGAAATAATGAGAATCAAATAATTTGCCCGCCTTGGTTTAAGGCTGTGTCAGACCAATTGACATAGGCTAGAGCACCAAGGCTACATCAAAATGTTGTTATGCTCTGCATAGTTATGCGGGGATTGTCTTCAGTCGTGACAAGCTCCTAGCATAACATTATCAGTCTTCAAAATCCCTCGAAGTTGGAGTGTGGCTGCCCACGTGGCGGGGTAATTATGAACGGTCACACACCTAACGTTCTCATCTCCAGCTGATGCATTTGTACCATTGTGTTCAAGTACTTCAGCTGTTCGGATGATCCCTGGAGTCTTATAGCCAGGGTACGACGACGACGACGACGACGATGACAACAACAGCAGCAACAAATAGTATACCACACAGATTAACAGAGCAGCCATCCAATCTATACAATATATGAATAATATTCATAACTGCTTTCTTTGGTCTACTTCCTAATTTTCGACATGTACTTCTCAAATTAAGTCTAGTTCAAAAATAAATACCAAGAGTTTTATATATGTCGAGAGGCTCTGTTTCTTTTTCTTTATGATAATATCGTTTCTCATTTTGTGCTAAGAAGCCACCACTGCGAAAAACAGTAATACCAATACCAGTTTTGACCATATTCACCGTCAGCTGCAGCCTTGAAACCGCCGAACACGAGCTATGTGATTATTATCTATGTCGTTTAACTACAGTTACCGAAAGCACCAAGGATATCATCAACAAATAAAAATATGAATATGATTCAGTCAGATCAACCGTCACACCGCCAGGACCATTCTCGATCATTTTTGACGCAAGGTCATTGGCAAGCAGTGAAAACAGAACAGGGCTACACACACACCCTTGTTTGACCCAAAGCGACCAATTCGCACCTGCTAGCTTTTGCTCCATATCTAAATCCGAACTTTCACATCGTGATGCATATTTCTTACACAAGAATATACTTTGCCCTTAAAAGACCATTTTGCAAGTAGAAGAGAGAGAGAGAGAGAGAGGGGAGAGAGAGAGAGAGAGAGAGAGAGAGAGAGAGAGAGAGAGAGAGAGACAGACAGACAGACAGATAGACAGACAGACAGAGAGACAGAGAGAGAGACAGAGAGAGAGAGAGACAGAGACAAAGAGAGAGAAGAGCGGAGGGAAGGGGGTGGAGGGGAGGGAGGGAGGTGGAGGGGAGGGGGTGGGTGGGTGGGGGGGGGGGGACACGGGAGATGGTGAGGGGCTGTGCAGGCCTATGGGTTATCACCTCCCACCCATACACGCGGTATCCTGTTCCTGCTTTCCGCGTTGATACACCTGCACCGGATCAGCATCTCCGGATCACGGGACAGTTCCTACTGCTACAGCACGTGTACGCTGTAAGGGCTACCTACACCGCACTCACATATGTATAAACATCTGTGGAAGCACACACTCACATAGATACACACACACACATACACACAGACACACAGATACACACAGACACACAGACACACACACAGACACACACACATACTCACTCTCTCTCTCTCTCTCTCACACACACACACACACACACACACACACACACACACACACACACACACACACACACACACACACACACACACACACACACACACACGTGCGTATGCTTGCGTGATCTTCCGTATTCTCTCTGTCTCTGTATCTGTCTGTCTGTCTGTCTGTTTGTCTGTCTGTATGTATCTCTCTCTCTCTCTCTCTCTCTCTCTCTCTCTCTCTCTCTCTCTCTCTCTCTCTCTTTCTCTTCTCTCTCTCTCTGCTATGTGTGTGTGTGTGTGTGTGTGTGTGTGTGTGTGTGTGTGTGTGTGTGTGTGTGTGTGTGTGTGTGTGTGTGTTTTCTCTGTCTCAGTCTGTGTCTGTCTCTGTCTCTGTGTGTCTGTCTGTATTTCTCTCTCTCTCTCTCTCTCTCTCTCTCTTCTCTCTCTCTCTCTCTCTCTCTCTCTCTCTCGCTATGTGTGCGCGTGCGCGCGCGCGCGCGCGCGCGCGGCGTGTGTGTGTGTGTGTGTGTGTGTGTGTGTGTGTGTGTGTGTGTGTGTGTGTGTGTGTGTGTGTGTGTATTTTCTCTGTTTGTGTCTGTGTCTGTGTCTGTCTCTGTGTGTCTGTGTGTCTGTGTGTCTGTCTGTCTGTCTGTCTTCTTCTCTCTCTCTCTCTCTCTCTGTCTCTGTCTGTCTGTCTGTCTGTATCTCTCTCTCTCTCTCTCTCTCTCTCTCTCTCTCTCTCTCTCTCTCTCTCTCTCGCCTTGTCCCCTTCCACAACCCGCTACCTGTCTTCGCCCCCTTCCCATCCTCCCTGTTCTCTCCTCTATCTCTCCATCCTTGTGCTTTCTTGGGTGTATTTGGTTTTAGTTCTCAGAGCTGAGTAGAATTAAGCGCTTGGTCTTCTCTGATGAAAGAATTATGCGCCTTGGAGGAGACAGGGGGAGGGGGGGAGGGGGGTAGGGATGGAAGGGGCGTGGGGCGGAGAAGATGGAGGGGCCACTCGTATCGGTGGAATAGAGCGAATTTAGTCGAAAACTTGATATATTTGTCACAAACTGATATGAGCAATGGTTATGGTTCGCAGATGCACACACTCATACACACACACACACACACACACACACAACACACACACACACACACACACACACACACACACACACACACGTGGCGCGCGCGCGCGCGCGTCACATACATACACACACACACACACACACACACACACACACACACACACACACACACACACACAACAACACACACGCATCCACGCTGCATGATGCAGCACGCACGCGCGCGCGCGCATACACACACACACACACACACACACACACACACACACACACACACACAACACACACACACACACACACACACACCACACCTCTGTCATTTTCCGTGCGCTTCGCATTACTCCCAAGTCATCTATTTTGGCTCCACCATACACAGTCACAGCTGTATTTGTAAGGTCTCGGCCCCAGCGTTCCAGTTCACGAGCAACAATCAGTATAAAGTTGTCAGGGGGAAACCCACCAGAGGAGACACTGCGGTGCTTTCCAGCCACTTCAGTGGTGTTTAGTGGAGTCTGATCCAACATGCGCAGGACACAGCCGCAGAGCCCTCTGCTGATGAAGATGAAGCGCTCACTCGCTGAGCTAGAGTGAGTAAGCGACTTGCTCCGGAGGGCGCCGCCATGTCCGTCCAGCGACAGTCCCCATGCACTTGCCGATACTGACACCTCTGACACCAAATCTCAGTGCACGTGGACGTGCAGAGGACAGCGAAACTGAGGCCACCACAAGAACGTGAAGGACCACAGAACCTGAGACATTTTGATGATAGAATTGTTTAGCATGAGGATGATGGAGATGTTTGATTGATGTTTTCACCGTCAACAACATTTCGAGGGAATTTATGATGATAGTTGGAGATGAGGATGGTGGAGATGTTTGATTGATGTTTTCACCGTCAACAACATTTCGAGGGAATTTATGATGATAGTTGGAGATGAGGATGGTGGAGATGTTTGATTGATGTTTTCACTGTCAAAAACATTTGGATGGGATTTAGGATGATGTTTGGAGATGAGGATGATGGAGATGTTCGATTGATTTCTTCACTATGAAAATTATTTCGGAGTAATTTATGATGATCTTTGGGGATCAGGATGATGTGGAAATTTGATCGATTTCTTCACAGTTTAAACGATTTCGGGAGAAGGATGGATGAATAAGGACGAGTGGTCACAGTGTACAGCACTATATCATGAACACTCTCCATGTCTCTCAGCGGTTCATGGGCGTGATCTTTGTGTTTCTTCTCTAGCGGCTACAAACTTAAAGACTGGCCCTCAGGATGAAACGGAGGGGGGGGGGGGGGGGGGGGGGGGGGGGGGGGGGGGGGGGGGGGGGGGGGGTTCCTCTTTACATCCTGGACAAGACCCCGTACTGCAGCAACACCGTAGAATGGTGGGCGTCGGCCACGTCTCCTCTCTCAGCTCCAAGAGGACCCCAACAGCCTTGGAGAACGTGCTGCCTGGTCAGGTCTGCTTCTCCACAGGAGCTGAGAGAGGGTGGTTCAAGGTGACAGCCGTGTGTGCTAATAACGGTGGCTGAAGTGGTTGTGCATTGTTGGCTGGTGGAGAATGATGACCGGTCCCGCCTGTTGAGTTGATGGTGACTGTCTGCGGCTGGGGGGTCCTGTGCTGAGACTGAACGATGGTCTTCATCTCCTGTGAGGTCGCTGAGACTGAAGGATGGTCTTATCTCCTGTGAGGTCTTTGAGACTGAACAATGCACTTCATCTCCTGTGAGGTCTTTGAGACTGAACGATGGTCTTCATCCCTGTGAGGTGTTTGAGACTGAATGATGGTCTTCATCTCCTGTGAGGTCGCTGAGACTGAATGATGGTCTTCATCTCCTCTGAGGTCGCTGAGATTGAATGATGGTCTTCATCTGTGAGGTGCGTTGAGACTGAACGATGGTCTTCATCTGTGAGGTCGTGGAGACTGAACGATGGTCTTCATCTGTGAGGTCGCTGAGACTGAACGATGGTCTTCATCTCCTGTGAGGTCGCTGAGACTGAACGATGGTCTTCATCTCCTGTGAGGTCTTTGAGACTGAACGATGGTCTTCATTCCTGTGAGGTCGCTGAGACTGAACGATGGTCTTCATCTCCTGTGAAGTGTTTGAGACTGAACGATGGTCTTCATCTCCTGTGAGGTCGCTGAGACTGAATGATGGTCTTCATCTCCTGTGAGGTCGTTGAGACTGAACGATGGACTTCATCTTCTGTGAGTTCGTTGAGACTGAACGATGGTCTTCATCTTCTGTGAGTTCGTTGAGACTGAACGATGGACTTCATCTTCTGTGAGGTCGCTGAGACTGAAACGATGGTCTTCATCTCCTGTGAAGTCGCTGAGACTGAACGATGGTCTTCATCTCCTGTGAAGTCGCTGAGACTGAACGATGGTCTTCATCTCCTGTGAAGTCGCTGAGACTGAACGATGGTCTTCATCTCCTGTGAGGTCACTGAGACTGAATGATGGTCTTCATCTCCTGTGAGGTCGCTGGGACTGAACAATGGTCTTGATCTCCTGTGAGGTCTTTGAGACTGAATGATGATCTTAATCTCCTGTGAGGTCTTTGAGACTTGAACGATGGTCTTCATCTCCTGTGAGGTCGCTGAGGACTGAACGATGGTCTTCATCTCCTGTGAGGTCGTTGAGACTGAACGATGGTCTTCATCTCCTGTGAGGTCGTTGAGATGAACGATGGTCTTCATCTCCTGTGAGGTCGTTGAGACTGAACGATGGTCTTCATCTCCTGTGAGGTCGTTGAGACTGAACGATGGTCTTCATCTCCTGTGAGGTCTTTGAGACTGAATGATGGTCTTCATCTCCTGTTGAGGTCGCTGAGACTGAATGATGGTCTTCATCTCCTGTGAGGTCGCTGAGACTGAACGATGGTCTTATCAGTGAGGTCTTGGAGACTGAACGATGGTCTTCATCTTCTGTGAGGTCGCTGAGATGAACGATGGTTTCATCTCCTGTGAGGCCGTTGAGATGAATGATGGTCTTCATTTCTGTGGAGGTCGCTGAGGATGAAGCGTGGTCTTCATCTCCTGTGAGGTCGCTGAACTGAATGATGGTCTTCATCTCCTGTGAGGTCGGTTGAGACTGATACGATGGACTTCATCTTTGTAGCTTCGTTGAGCTGAACGATGGTCTTATCTCCTGTGAGGTCGTTGGGACTGAACGATGGACTTCATCTCCTGTGAGGTCGCTGAGACTGAACGATGGTCTTCATCTCCTGTTGAGGTCTTGAGATTGAATGATGGTCTTCATCTCCTGTGAGGTCTTTGAGACTGAACGTGGTCTTCATCTCCTGTGAGGTCTTTGAGACTGAATGATGGTCTTCATCTCCTGTGGGTAGTTGAGACTGAATGATGGTCTTGATCTCTGTGAGGTCTTTGAGACTGAATGATGATCTTATCTCCTGTGAGGTCTTTCAGACTGAACGATGGTCTTCTTTTCCTGTGAACGTCGCTGAGACTGAACGATGGTCTTCATTTCCTGTGAGGTCCTCGTGGACTGAATGATGGTCTTCATTCTGTGAGGTCGTTGAGACTGAATGATGGTCTTCATTCCTGTGAGGTCGTGAGACTGAACGATGGACTTCATTCTGTGAGGTTTTTGAGACTGAATGATGGTCTTCATCTCTGTGAAGTCGCTGAGATCTGAATGATGGTCTTCATCTCTGTGATGGTCGCTGAGACTGAATGATGGTCTTCAGTCCTGTGAGGTCGTTGAGAGCTGAACGATGGACTTCATCTTCTGTGAGTTCGTTGAGACTGAACGATGGTCTTCATCTCCTGTGAGGTCGCTGAGACTGAACGATGGTCTTCATCTCCTGTGAGGTCGCTGAGACTGAATGATGATCTTCATCTCCTGTGAGGTCGCTGAGACTGAACGATGGTCTTATGTCCTGTGAGGTTTTGAGACTGAATGATGGTCTTCATCTCCTCCTGTGAGGTCGCTGAGGACTGAACGATGGGTCTTCATCCTAGTGAGGTCGCTGAGACTGAACGATGGTCTTCAGTCCTGTGAGGTCTTTGAGGACTGAATGATGGTCTTCATCTCTCCTGTGAGGTCGCTGAGACTGAACGATGGACTTCATCTCTGAGAGGTCGCTGAGACTGAATGATGGTCTTATCTCCTGTGAGGTCGCTGAGACTGAATGATGGACTCCATCTCCTGTGAGGTCGTTGAGACTGAACGATGGTCTGCATCTCCTGTGAGGTCGCTGAGACTGAAGATGGTCTTCATCTCCTGTGAGGTCGTTGAGACTGAATGATGGTCTTCATCTCCTGTGAGGTCGTTGAGACTGAATGATGGTCTTCATCTCCTGTGAGGTCTTTGAGACTGAATGATGTCTTCATCTCCTGTGAGGTCGCTTGGGACTGAACGATGGTCTTCTTCCTGTGAGGTCGCTGAGACTGAACGATGGTCTTCATCTCAGTGAGGTCGCTGGAGACTGAATGATGGTCTTCATCTCCTGTGAGGTGTTGAGACTGAATGATGGTCTTCATCTCCTGTAAGGTCGCTGAGACTGAATGATGGTCCTCATTCCTTGAGGTCGCTGAGACTGAACTGATGGTCTTCATCTGTGAGGTCGTTGAGACTGAACGATGGTCTTCATCTGTGAGGTCGTGGAGACGAACGATGGTCTTCATCTCTGTGAGGTCGTTGAGACTGAATGATGGTCTTCATCTGTGAGGTCGTTGGACTGAATGATGGTCTTCATCTCCTGTGAGGTCTTTGAGACTGAACGATGGTCTTCATCTCCTGTGAGGTCGCTGAGATTGAATGATGTCTTCATCTCCTGTGAGGTCGTTGAGACTGAATAATGGTCTTCATCTCCTGTGAGGTCGTTGAGACTGAATGATGGACTTTCTCCTGTGAGGTCGTTGAGACTGAACGTGGTCTTATTCTGTGAGGTCGCTGAGACTGAATGATGGTCTTCATTCTCTGTGAGGTCGCTGAGACTGAACGATGGACTTCATCTCCTGAGAGGTCGCTGAGACTGAATGATGGTCTTCATCTCTGTGAGGTCGTGAGACTGAATGATGGATCCATCTCCTGTGATGTCGCTGAGACTGAACGATGGTCTGCATTCTCTGTGAGGTCGCTGAGACTGAATGATGGTCTTCATCTCCTGTGAGGTCGTTGAGACTGAATGATGGTCTTCATCTCCTGTGAGTGTCGTTGAGACTGATGATGGTCTTCATCTCCTGTGAGGTCTTTGAGACTGATTGATGATCTTCATCTCCTGTGAGGTCGCTGAGACTGAACGATGGTCTTCATCTCTGTGAGGTCGCTGAGACTGAACGATGGTCTTCATCTCCTGTGAGGTCGCTGAGACTGAATATGGTCTTCATCTCCTGTGAGGTGTTTTGAGACTGAATGATGGTCTTCATCTCCTGTAAGGTCGCTGAGACTGAGATGTGGTTCCTATCTCTCTGAGGTCGCTGAGAGACTGAATGATGGTCTTCATCTGTGAGGTGCGTTGAGACTGAACGATGGTCTTCATCTGTGAGGTCGTGGAGAACGAACGATGGTCTTTCTCCTTGAGGTCGTTGAGACTGAATGATGGTCTTCATCTGTGAGGTCGTTGAGACTGAATGATGGTCTTCATCTCCTGTGAGAGGTCTTGAGACTGAATCGATGGTCTTCATCTCCTGTGAGGTCGTTGAGATTGAATGATGATCTTCATCTCCTGTGAGGTCGTTGAGACTGAATAATGGTCTTCATCTCCTGTGAGGTCGTTGAGACTGAATGATGGACTTCATTCCTGTGAGGTCGTTGAGGGACTGATCGATGGTCTTCTCCTGTGAGGTCGCTGAGACTGAACGATGGTCTTCATCTCCTGTGAGGTCGCTGAGACTGAACGATGGTCTTCATTCCTGTGAGGTCTTGAGATTGAATGATGGTCTTCATCTCCTGTGAGGTCTTTGAGACTGAACGATGGTCTTCATCTCCTGTGAGGTCTTTGAGACTGAATGATGGTCTTCATCTCCTGTGAGGTAGTTGAGACTGAATGATGGTCTTGATCTCCTGTGAGGTTCTTTGAGACTGAATGATGTCTTAATCTCCTGTGAGGTCTTTGTAGACTGAACGATGGTCTTCATTCTGTGAGGTCGTGGACTGAACGATGGTCTTCATTCTGTGAGGTTTTGAGACTGAACGATGGTCTTCATCTCCTGTGAGGTCGCTTGAGACTGAACTGATGGTCATTCTTTCCTGTGAGGTCGCTGAGCCCTGAACGATGGTCTTCTTCTCCTGTGAGGTCGCTGAGACTGAACGATGGTCTTCATTTCCTGTGAGGTGTGAGACTGAACGATGGTCTTCATCTCCTGTGAGGCCGCTGAGACTGAATCGATGTTCTTCATTCCTGTGACGTCGCTGAGACTGAACGATGGTCTTCATTTCCGTGAGGTCTGCTGAGACTGAATGATGGTTTCATTCCTGTGAGGTGTTGAGATGAATGATGGTCTTCATCTCTGTGAGGTCGCTGAGACTGAACCGATGGACTTCATTCCTGTGAGGTTTTTTCGATGAATGATGGTCTTCATCTCTGTGAGGTCGCTGAGACTGAATGATGGTCTTCATCTCCTGTGAGGTCGCTGAGACTGAATGATGGTCTTCATCTCCTGTGAGGTCGTTGAGACTGAACGATGGACTTCATCTTCTGTGAGTTCGTTGAGACTGAACGATGGTCTTCATCTTCTGTGAGTTCGTGAGACTGAACGATGGACTTCATCTTCTGTGAGGTCGCTGAGACTGAACGATGTGTCTTCATCTCCTGTGAGGTCGCTGGACTGAACTGATGGTCTTCATCTCCTGTGAGGTCGCTGAGACTGATACGATGTTCTTCATTTCCTGTGACGTCACTGAGACTGAACGTGGTCTTCATTTCCTGTGAGGTCGTGAGACTGAATGTGGTTTCTTCTGATGAGGTCGTTGAGACTGAATGATGGTCTTCATCCTGTGAGGTCGCTGTGATCGAACGATGGACTTCATCTCTGTGAGGTTTTGAGACTGAATGATGGTCTTATCTCCTGTGAGGTCGCTGTGGACTGAATGATGGTCTTCATCTCCTGTGAGGTCGCTGAGACTGAATGATGGTCTTCATCTCTGTGAGGTCGTTGAGACTGAACGATGGACTTCATCTTCTGTGAGTTCGTTGAGACTGAACGATGGTCTTCTCTTCTGTGAGTTCGTTGAGACTGAACGATGGACTTCATCTTCTGTGAGGTCGTCTGATGTCACCTGAACGGACGGGTCTTCATCTCCTGTGAAGTCGCTGAGACTGAACGATGGTCTTCATCTCCTGTGAGGTCGCTGAGATGAACGATGGTCTTCTTCCTGTGAGGTCGCTGAGGATTGAACGATGGTCTTCATCTCTGTGAAGTCGCTTGAGACTGAACGTGGTCTTCATCTCTGTGAGGTCACTGAGTCTGAATGATGGTTTCATCTCTGTGAGGTCGTGGGATTGACAATGGTTTTCTCCTGTGAGGTCGTTGAGATTGAACGATGGTCTTCATATGTGAGGCCGACACGGCTTTCTGCCGGTCCATGGTCAGTGAGTAGATTTTTGCCTCGACGAGTGCATCTTTCTGAGTTTCGTTTTCTTT
>CM031619.1:57036930-57046930 GCA_018398815.1 Conus ventricosus
GGCATTACTTCATCCTAAAACAGATCTCGCTCGGTGAAGGTCAAGCTACTCTCAGCCGAGGAGGGGGGTGGGGAGCCAGAGAGAGAGAGAGAGAGAGAGAGAGAGAGAGAGAGAGAGAGACAGAGACAGAGACAGAGAGACAGAAACAGAGAGACAGAGACAGAGAGGAGAGAGAGGACAGAGAGACAGAGAGAGACAGAGGGGAGAGAGAGAGAGAGAGAGAGAGAGAGAGAGGAGAGGGAGAGAGAGGGAGAGAGAGAGAGAGGTGGGAGAGGGGGGGGAGAGACAGAAACAGAGAGACAGAGACAGAGAGAGAGAGAGAGAGCGAGACAGAGAGACAGAGGGAGAGAGAGAGAGAGAGAGGAGAGAGAGAGAGAGAGAGAGAGAGAGAGAGAGAGAGAGAGGAGAGACAGAAACAGAGAGACAGAGACAGTGAAAAACAGAGAGAGAGAGAGAGAGAGGAAGAGAGAGGAGAGAGAGAGAGAGAGAGAGAGAGAGAGAGAGAAACAGAATATAGCGCCAACAACCGTGACAACAATGAACATGTCTGCTTGCACTGTGTTTTGTTTGTTTGTTTGTTTGTTTGTGTTCAGCTATCAGAGCGGATTTTCCCACTGCACATTTCCAGTTTTCCCTATGGACATCTTCTCGCTCCTCCGCCATTCTTGACGGTGCATTAAGAGCACGCTAAAGCGTTTAAGCACGCAGGCACGCACACACGCGCGCGCGCGCGCGATTTTCACACACAACAACACACAACACACACACACACACAACACACACACACACACACACACGCACACACACACACACACACACACAAACACCGCGCGCGCACACCCACCCACGTGTATACAACCACACACCACACAACACACACACACACACACACACACACACACACACACTCACACACACACGCACACACTCACACACAAGCACGCATACACACACACACACCACACACACACACACACACACGCACGTACGCATACACACTCACTAACACACAAAACACACACACACACACACATGCACACACAAAACTGACTCACACAAACACACATGCACATTCACTAACAAACAAACCACACACACACACACACATATAACATATATATAAATATATATATATATATATATACACACAACACACACACACACACACACACACACACACACACCAATTGTGCAGAAAATCTGTCAGGTAAGGCTCTGAGAGCAGTGACAGGAATTAAAAGACTGCATGTTAAACTTCAAGGAATTCCAGTTGCTACGTTATTCAAAATTTTTGACACGAAAGTAAAGCCAATTCTGTTATATGGGTTCTGAAATATGGGGTTTCAAAATAGATGCTATTGAAAAAGTCCAGATTAAATTTTGCACGATGGTTTTAGGGGTTGGAAGGGATGTCAAAAACAAAATTGCCCTTGGGGAGTGTGGTAGATATCCTATCTATATTGATACATATCTTCGACTTGTGAAATATTGGTGCAGGCTTGTGTCTATGTCCGACAACAGATATCCAAAACAATGCTATAAAATTTGCAAATGCACGATCACTCTGGTAGAAAAAACTGGGTTACACGTGTAAGACTGCTGTTGTGCACTTATGGCTTTGGTTATGTATGGCAGATGCAGAATGTAGGAATGCTCATTGTTTTATAGATCTGCTCAAACAACGTTTGAAGGATTCATATTTTCAAGACTGGCATTCTTCACTTTCATCATACCCTGACTATTGTATGTATCACCCAGAGTTAATAATGGCCGGTTATGTGAGTCAGTTGTCTGCTCGCGAACAATCGTCGTGTTTTGTGTCTGTTTAGATGCAATCGGCTACCTCTGAACAGTGTGTGTCACTCGACTCAACAAATCACTGATCCTTTTTGCAAACAGTGTGATGGTCATTATATTGAAGATTATGTCATTTCATGTTAATTTGTCCTAAATATTCCACATTTCGCAGGAAATTCATACCTTTGTATTATTATCGTTTTCCATCGGAATTTAAGATACAGTTATTAGGTAGAAATATGTCAAATGAATTGTTATTCAAAGTTGCAGTATACATTACTGAATCCCTAAAATTAAGGAAATGAAATCTCTGTCTATAACTGATTCGTATGGTAAACGTTTGCTTGTGTTGCTTATAAGATTTGCCGTGTATTTCTTGTTTCTTTGTCATTATACTCTTCAAAACTCACCTATTACCATGCTAGTTATTGTGCAATTCAGTTCTCCTGTTCATATGGGCCAGAGGGCCTGCAAAAACTGAATAAACCATTATTATATTATTATTATTATTACACACACACACACACACACACACACACACACACACACACACACACACAATCACTCACACACACTCACTCACACACACACACACACACACACACACCACACACACACACACACACACACACACACACACACACAGAGTCCCCGTGCAAGGCTAACATCAGGGACACAGGATTCTCTCATGCCCACGGCAGACTGGCACCCCATCCCCCGTTCACCCCCTGGGTCCGCACCTAAAACCCCAAAACCCCAAAGGGGGGGAGAGACAGAATAGGAGAGACAGAGACAGAGAGGAGAGAGAGCGAGACAGAGAGACAGAGGGAGAGAGAGAGAGGAGAGAGAGAGAGTCGACGAGAGAGAGCGAGGGGAGAGAAGAGAGGAGAGAAGGGGAGAGGAGAGAGTGGAAGAGAGAGAGAGAGAGACGAGAGAGAGAGAGAGAGAGAGAGGGGAGACAGAGGAGACAGAAACGGAGAGACAGAGACAGTGACAGAGTCACACATGAGAGAGAGAGAGAGAGAGAAAGCGAGAGAGAGAGAGAGCGAGAGAAGAGAGAGGAGAGACCAGAATATAGCGCAAACACACCGTGAAACAATGAACATGTCTGCTTGCCACTGTGTTTTGTTTTTTGTTGGTTTGTTGGGTTCGGCTATATAACCAGAGCGGATAGCGTTTTCCCACTGCACAATTTCAAGTTTTTCCTATGATCCCTTTCCACCCCCCCGCACCCTGGCGCCATTCTTTGACGGCTGATTAAGAGCCTCGCTAAAGCGTTTATAAGCACGCACGGCACACATACACGCGCGCGCGCGCGATTTTACCACAAACACTCACACACACACACACACACCAACACACACACCAACAACCAACAACACGCCGCGCGCACACCCACCCACGTACACACACACCACACACACACACACACATCACACACACACAACACAACCGCACGCACAACGCACACAAAACACACACACCCACACACACACACAACACACACCACACACACAACACACACCACACGCACGTACGCATACACACTCACTAACCCACACCAAACACACTCACAAACTACCCACACAAACACACATGCCATTCACTAACACCACACACACACACACACACACACCACACACACATATATATATTCTATATATATATATATAATTCATATATATATATTTACACACACACACACACTCGCACACACAACCACACACACACACACAAACACACACACAACAATCACTCACACACACTCCTAACACACACACACACACACACCCACCACCACCCACCCACACACAAACACACACACACAATCACATCTCAAACCCTCCTACACACAACACACACACACACACACTCCACACTACACACACACACACACACACAGAGTTCCCTGTGCAAGGCTAACCTTAGGGTCACAGGATTCTTCATGCCCCCCGGCAGGACTGGGCACCACCTTCCCCCAAATTCACGCCAGCTGGGTCGCCACACATACACACCCACTCTTTGTGGGGCTGTGCAGAGTGCTGTTACCCATCACCCCGCCACCGGTGCTTCCTCAGAAAGGAGCTGGTGCTGTCGATAATATAGTGGGGGGGGGGGGGGGGGGGGGGGGGGGGGAGGTGGTTAACGTTTGTTCGCAGACATATGGAAATCATCATAAGAAAATCATCACGCACGTCACGCTAACACACGCATGACCCAGAGAGACGAGAGAGAGAGAGGAGAGAAGAGGAGCCGAGAGAGGGAGAGAGGAGATGAGAGAGAGAGGAAAGAGCCAGACAGACAAGTCAGACAGACAGACTAAAGAGCGGCAGAGCGACAGGACAGAGGGTGAGAAGACATAGACTTAGACAAGGCGGCGGACCACACCCACACTCACATGGGCTTATCTTGGATAAGCCACACTCACAACACAACACAACCCACACACACACACACCACACACACACACACACAAACACACCCACACACCACCTACACACACACACACACACCACCACCACACACACACACTCACACACACACACACACAACCTACACACACACACACCCTCAAACACACACACAACACACACACACAACCCTACACACACACACACCACACAACACACAACTACACACATACACCACACACACACACACACACAACACACACACACACAAACCTACACCACTCACACCCTACAACACACACACCACACACACACCCACACACACACAACACAACCTCACCACACACACACACACACACACACACACACCAACACCCACACACACACATAACCAACCCACACACAACCTTCACACACACACACACACACAACTCACACACCCACACACACACAAACACCACACTCACACACACACACACACCAGCACCGGCTGCGCACCTCATTCACCCTGCCACCACACGTGCATACACAAGGCAGTAAAAAAAAAATCAAAACGAAAAAAAAAAAAAAAACCTGAAAAAAGGGCGTTCACAACATGCTTATATCACCTCAACCTGATACACTGAACAGCCAGCAAAAGAGGGCACAACGACACGTGCACACACAACGCTGGCGGCTTCAACCTCTTCATCTTGAACGGCGGCTCCGACAGAGGAACCCACAGAGACGAGAGACTTCAAACTGAACACAGCTAAGCTCAGCACGGGGGGCAAGAGATCGTAATCCCGAGGGGGGGGAGGGGTCGGGGGGGGGGGGGAGTAGGTCGAGATGCCGGGGAGGGCGTCCCATACACGGCAAGTCGGCAGTGTGGCGGCCCCATGTGGCGGCGGTTTTCAAAACAAACGGTCTACACACGTATTGTTCTAATCCCCAGGTGATGCATTTGTGCCATAGTGTTCCAGTGCTTCGGCTGTTCGGATGATCCCTGGAGTCTATTAGCTTAAGGTACGAAGACGACGACGTCGGATCGATCGACGACGACGACGACTACTTCAACAACAACACAACAAACCAACAACAAACAAACAACAACAACAACAACACAACAACAAAACACAACACCTACACGCAAATAACGAAACGAGCGAGGAGGGAACCTCTAATTCCATGGTGAAAATGCGAAGCAAACAAACATACACACAACTTTTTAAAAAAAGAAAAAAAAGAAAGACAGAAAATGAAACAAAGAACGAAAGGTAAGAAAGCCAAAAGAAAGAATGAAGGGACATTCGTTCCCAGCTTCGCCTACATACCCTGAGCCCATAAACACACCCAAAACAGACAAGCAACAAGAACAGACCGAAGACATGAGGAGAAACAAACGAAACATGGCATTGATGACTCGCAGCACACTTCTCCAATGTTCAAACGTGGGTCAGACAGAACACACACTGACGATCTGCACGGAATTCGACACAAATAGGGTGACTTCTCGGTGGGTGCTTACGACATAAATCCCCTGCACATGACTCGAGTACACACATACACACACACACACACACACACCACACACCACTCACACACACACACATTACACACACACACACTCATACAACACACACACACACACACACACACCCACACACACACACACACAACAACACACGAGAGAGGGAGGAAAGAGAGAGAGAGAGAGAGAGAGGAGAGAGAGAGCAGAGAGAGGGTAGAAAGAGAGAGAGAGAGAGAGAGAGGAGACGGAAGAGTAAATAGAGAAGAGAGAGAGAATCTGAGAGAGAGAGCGAGAGAGAAGAGAGACTAGACAGACAGACAGACAGACAACAGAACAGACAGAGAACAGAGAGACAGAGAGAAAGAATACTACAGATTCAATATAACACATAACACACAATATTCATTGCCTTTTATCCTCTCTTATGGATTATAGAGGACCAATAACAGTAGCCATGTTCATAAAATTACAAAAAAATACAATGAAAACGTATCCATGGCAGTCACACGAATCGCATTGCGGTACAATCAAGAACATAAACTCTCGTTGATGTTGAGGCAATTAAGTATTTCATCCAAAATAAGGGGTTGAACAAACTATTTTTCTTGCTTAATTTGACGTACATGGATATAAATTTGCAGGATCTTATTATCATGTACCAGGTTATATAATAATAAACAAAAGTAAACATTGGACTAACCTTGCAGATATCACACACACAACACACACAACACACACTCACAAACACACACACTCCACTACTGCTCACAAACTCATACGCGCAAACACTTCTCTCTCTCGCCTCTCTTCTTAACTCATACATTTACTCACTCTCTCTCTCTCTCTCAACACACACACCACCCAACACTCATCTCTCTCGCACTCGCACTCCTCTCTCTCTCTCACGCACGCACGCACGCACGCACGCACTCTCCACACACTCACACACACACACTCACACACACACCACACACACACACACACACATTCACTCAAACATCAAAACTCACGCACTCACTCCAACGGCACATCCGGTACCTTATCATCAAGCACACACACACACACACACAACACACACACACACCACACACACACACACACACACACCAACGGCACATCCGTACCTTTCATCAGCACACACACAAAAAACAACAACAGGCACTACAATACAAACATGGGAAAACAGCAGATGAAAGGGTGCGTGTGTGGGGGGTGGGGTCTGGTGGGGTGGGGGGGGGGGGGGGGAGGCCAGCTCCAGTTTGCAAGTTGTACACACACCGACTTGGCACTTGCACTCACACACGCTCGCACACCACAAACACACACCACCACACACACACACACCACACACATAGACTCCACACACACAAACTCACACACACACACAACACTCACACACACACACACACACATCACCAACTCCAGCCTACTGTCAGACTGCTGAAGAAGATCCCCCCGTTAAATCGGGACATAAAGAAAACGGCTGTCTGAAAATTGAAAGTCTAAATTTGGTGTTGGGCGCTGCCGTTTCATTCTTGTCTGCCTGGCAGGCGCTTGCTCGCCTATGTCTGTCTGCTGTCTGTCTGTCTGTCTGTCATCTCTCTCTTCTATCTCCTCATCTCTCTCGCTCTCGTGTGTGTGGTGTCTGGGTGTGTGGGTGTGAGTGTGTGTGGTGTGTGTGTGTGTGTAGTGTATGTCCTATGTGTTTGAGTTTGTGTGTGTGTATGTGTGTGTTTGTGTTGTGTATGGGATGTGTATGAGTGACACATGACAATGACGAACGGAGGAGAAGAGCAAATCACAGGAGAGCGAGAGAGAGAGAGAGGAGAGATGACCTCGAGAGAGAGAGACGAGAGAGAGAGAGAGAGAGAGAGAGAGAGAGATAGTGTGTGTCGTGTGTGTGTGTGTGTGTGTGTGTGTGCTGTTGTGTGTTGTGTTTGTCTGTGTTGTGATGTGGTCTGGTGTGGCGTGCATGTGATGTTTTGTTGTATGTTGTTTTTCTGCTCGCAGAGTGACTTACGTAGATGTGAATGTTTATTACATGACCCCAGGCCTTATGCTGATGTAGCTTCCTAGCCATCTCTCCGGCTGTTTGTTTGTCTTGTTGTTTTTTTCACCTCCTTCAATTTTCCTTCGACGCCTTCGTAAACAACCTGCTTTTCTTCACTTTCATCACCAATCTCTCCACACCCGCGAGGCCCCCCACCCTCCCTCTCTCCCTTCTCTCTCTCTCCCTTGCTCCCTCCCTCTCCCCACTCCTTCCTTATGACTACATTGTTGGTTAGGGTGACGAATGCATACGGCATTATTGACTTACAATTGAGAACTGAGAGAGAGATGAGTAGAGAGGAAGGACGAGAGAGAGAGCGATGGAGAGAGAGAGAGAAGAGGGAGACGAGACTTAGAGTACAAAAAATTAACGGTATCCTATTTGAGCTAAGATCAGGTGTTCAAACGATTGTTACGCATTTGTCCATTCACTATGTTTGTGTCATTACCTCTCCGGAAGAGACTAGGAAATACATATCACCACACACTAAACACAGACACACACCACTCAAACACACACACCACACCACACACCACACACACACACAGATGTTCTATCTATCTATCTATTATATAGTACAGAGGGGGATAATATGTGTATATCTGATGTTGTGCAGTTGCGTGCGCGCATGCATGCATGGCGTATAGAGAAGCTTTTATTTATCCATCTTTCTAGCCATCATAAATCTATCATCTAATCCACCCATTAAATCTTTCTATCCCATCTAATCCAACATTAAATCTTTCTCTTAGGAGAGAGAGTAAATGTGTGTGTGTGTGTGTGTGGTGTGTGTGTGTGTGTGTGTGTGTGTTGTGTGTGTGTGTGTGTGTGTGTGTGTGCTCCGCGCGCGCGCCTGTGTGTGTGTATGTGTGTGCGTGTACATGGCAGCGCGCGGCGCGTGCGTGTGTGAGTGTGCATGTGTGTAGCTGGAGGGATGTACCCGATTCTGAGGAGGTGTTTCTCTCTGTGTAGAGTGTCGCCTTCTCAGCGCGGCATGTACCCCATTCAGCAGTCAGCATGCTGAGCCCCCCCCTCCCCCTCCCCCCCCCCCCCCCCCACAGCACAAAAAAAAAAATAGAGCCCCCTCCCCATCCCCCATCAGCTGTCGTTGCCTCCTCTGACCTACATACATGTGGAGGAGCCCTTCCACTTCTTTGTCAGGCCGCCGAAATCCACCACCTCTTCATTTTTTTTGGCCACTTCACACTGTCTTCTTCATTTGCGAAAATCCAACAAAGCAACAAGAAACAGAGGTGGGAAAAAGCATAAAACAAAATTAAAAACAAACCCCAAAAAAGAAAAAAAAAAATAAAAAAGCAATTTTTCCAGTAATAACTTTTTCTTTTTTTAGAGGTAAAACAGTTAGTGTGTGAACCGCACGGGGCCGGACATAGCTCAGTGGCACAGTGCGGCTGTAATCTTGGGGTTGCGGGTTCGCATCTCGGCCGGGCCGTTGCCGGTACAGGGGGATTTTTCCCTCGGAGGCGTTAACATTGGTTCTGGCCTCCATTTACCATACAGTTCTTCGAATGAGGACTGTAAACCGAGGTTCCGTAAGTGTGAATCGCACGCAATCTAGCACACACGTCAAAGTCCCATCGCCAACTTTCGGAAGAGAAAGCCAGTTGGCCGTTGGTTGGATTGACACGTTACACATCGCATGCACCTTCCCGGAAGTTGGAGTATGGCTGCCTTAATGCCGGGATAATCAAAAGAAGAAAAACCGGTTCATACATCACAATAACTCCCACCCCCTATGCAGGTGGGGGGGGGGGGGAGGGGGGGGGTCCGCAGGAGTATCAGCCTGCGTACGCAGGAAGAAGAAAAAGAGTTGTGAAGCGTTCACACTTACACAAACACTCGGCACAGGACCTCTTTTCTTGCTCCCCTCCCCTGTACACATTGATTCCCTTCGAAAGTCATACGTGATTTAGGTGGGTGGGGGGGGGGGGGGGGGGGGGTGTCGCCTCCCATGACCGTTTGCAGGATCCTTTCCACGGGACTGCAACCAGGTTTTTACGTCACTTAGAATCTAACTGTGAATTCTCTTCTTTTTCATCAACCTGAGCAGCCCCCATCAGGGTGTCTGAAAGCAGGCATTGTTTTCAAAACGATGGATTTTCTAAGAAACAAAGTGTCTCCTCGTAAAGACAAAATAGGTGATATAACTATGAACCATGAACTGAGCTCCAAAAATATAATAGAGGGTGTTACCTATTGCGGGCTAGATTG
>CM031619.1:57051930-57074430 GCA_018398815.1 Conus ventricosus
AAAAGCGGGGGAAGGGCGAGTGGAGGGGGGAGTGGGGGGGGGGGAGGGGGGGGGGGGGGTATAGGGAGCGAAGGATTTGACGCGAAATAGGTTCAAGTTCGTTGGATGTCCTGGGCATCCCCCCCCCCCGAACGAAAGGTGCCGTGCGTTTGGAAAACCAATTTGGGCAGCACTGTAGTAAGTGCCTGGTCATGGTACGTTTTGGTCGGTGAGGATAACATAGGTCCACGGATGAGGGAATAAGTTCATGGAGACGAGAGGTGAGAATGTCTTCGCGCTAGAAATAAGGGAAACAGCCAGGAAACAAAAAAAAAAAAGAGATCACGAAAACGATGAAGTAGGCCGGAATGGGAAAAATTGGGGGAAGGGTGGGGGAGGGGGGGGGGGAGGGGAGGGGGGGGGGGTGATAGCTGGGACAGGAGAGAAAGGCTGCAGTAAGAAACCCGATGGTCCACTCGCTCCCCATCCACCTTAAACGTCACACCTTCCAATCCAACCCAACCCCACCCCCAATCCTTCCTCCAACCCCTTCACAAGTAGAAGTACATTCCTGTGGACTGTAGTTTATGTCACCAAGGTTTATTGAACTCCTATGACCTTGTCGGCCTGAGCCCATGACACTAACAGTCAGAGACAGGGAACCTTCATTCTGGGCACTTTCGCCTAACCAGTTTTTGGGCGAAAATGGCCGAATAAAGGTTTCGTTCTCAGACAAGGAAGACTTCGTTTTAATATAATTACTCAAAGTTTTCATAGTGTACGTAGGGAAAAGAAGACGGGATGTGAAACACGACCATAGAGCAACGTAGGGAAAAAGCAGTTGGGAATGAAACGCGCCCTCTATTAAACGGTAGGTTAAGCCTTTAATTGTATTTGCGGGCTGCTAAGGGATCTGCACTATCTGATTATTACCCTTGCAGGACGTTTATGGTTGACACCTGATAAACTTAATGGGGTGTCGGGTCTTATGAGTTGGCAAGGCGCTATAAGGATTCCCCGCTAGGGAAAACAAAATCTAAAGGTTTCTTGCACTTTCCAACCATAAGCAAAGATTTTATACGTGATTAGTTAAGGGTCAATCCGCTCCAGCCAGTGAATGACAAACGGACCCTTGCTGTCAATTTACATAGGACGGCTGTGCTGTGCTGTGTGCTTTTTCCCAGTGAGCAAAGTGTTTAATTAACAAGGCGAAATGTCACAAATGTCTGAAGATTAGTACTTGTCTTCCGAATTAGATAGAGAAATTCATGATCACAGGTTTGCTCCATCAGAATTTTAGATTATTCTAGTGAGCACCTAGTAAAAATTTTACTGACATGGATAAGCTTGATGATCCCTTACACCTCCACACCAACAGAATTGTTGGACCGAGAAAGAAAAGAATTGTATTGAAGAGAACAGGTATTTATGAAAGAAATGGCAAAACATTGCTGAGAAGGCAATAAACAGTAGGCCCAATGATAACTACCAAAAAAGGCCAAAACGAAAGATGGGAAGATTTATTCAAAGAAAAACAAGAAGAAAGAATAACAGAGGCGTAGCTTGATTCTCAAAGATTTGCACAATTATCTTGTTGAAATGAAGTGACAAGACTACTGGCATATCAAGAATATGCTTTTTAGATTTGTTCTTTTTGACCCCTAGCGGGGCGGAAAAGAAATAATAGAAAGAAAAACTGCCAAAAGGGATTAGAAATCTACAAAGAAGGAAACGCCAAACTTTAATGTTTCATATTCAGTTTGGTCGGTTTCTGAATTTGTGCAAAAACTGGAGGAGAAAGAAAGAAAAGAAGGAAGAATGAACGACAACGTGGGGCAACACTGGGTTAAAAGAAAAAACAGTATATTCAGATGTTCACGTGCGCAAGCAACCTACTCAGCGAAAAAGTACTTCAACCATTTCTCAGTTTTACAGATTGGTTATGCCAGTCAATATCATCATGATTAAACTGAAGAAATTGGAAAAACATGCTACGATTTGAAGATACAGAAATACAGGTTCAAAAAAGTTCCAAATATCACGGATGAACTCACTGTCACAGCCTAGTCATAAATGTATGTTTGTGTGGCGTTTTAGCAACTGTGGCGAGACTGTTTTAGACACTGCAGGCTACACTGCGTTGGATATAAATAGAGTACGTTTTATGCTTGATCGGTCGGGTTAGTTTAGAGGCTGGGTGTGTGGCTTTTTTGAGCACAGTGCGCAGACTGTAAGACATGCAGGCCTTCCATTACGTGCTGAAATATAAGTTTACCGTTTGCATGCTCGGTACTATATTAGAGCTGCATGCATGTTTTCCACCATGCACTCATGAATTTGTATTATTGCTGGGTTTACTGGTTCACTGCTCGCATCAACGTCTGCTTCAACGTATTTGGCTGCCTTGGGCGGCCTCAGAGTGTACATTATTCAACTGTCTTGTTTATTAAATCACGCTTTTTGATAATGCCTTGGTGGCTGCTTTGAAAAATCGTCAGTAGGACAGAGAGACCGAAGACGTTTTGAATTTGAGGCGATTAACGCAACATAAACTTTCATGTGCCATGGGCAAGACTTCCTATTTTTTACTTGTTTGTGGGGTGTGCTGTTTATTGTTGTTGTTTTGTTGTTTTATGAAATAACTTTATTATATTCTGAACATTCGTTTTTCTTATAAATAATAAAAGGTGAGCGCACACCAGCACGCACGTCCCCCACCCACCCCACCCACGCACGCATCATCAAGTCATCCACCAGTTCTTATCTGAAGTTTACCCAAAGTCACTTCTAAGTCATCCTCTAGTTCTTACTCAAGTTATTATCAAGTTGTCTTCAAGTCATCCATTAAAGTATCCCAAGGTCACCCCAAGTCACTTAATGTTCTTAACTGAATTCGTCCTCAAGTCATCATTCAAGGGTTTCTTACTCAAGTTAACCTAGCTCATAACTAAGTCATCTCTACGTAAACAGTTCTTATCAAGTTATCTTGTCAAACAAAAAAACATACATTCCCTATGGTTTTGTCTTAAATAGTCGATGTCTAATTTAGTAACACAGTCCTCAAAAAAACGCATCATCGCTGAGAATACTTGCTCAGCGTTTTTGGCATGACTCGGTCAGCATCGATTTTAATGAGTTCTGACATCCGAAGCAACTGCATATTGATTACAATTCTGGTTATGGTATGTCTTTTATAGACTCCAGTCGTTATTTATTGACACTTATTTTATAATACGCACTGTTCTATTTTATTTATAAAACTTAAAATTAAGTTCTTAAAAATATTAATTCCATCTGAAATGGAGCATAATGTTTCTTTTTGTTGTTGAGGATCTGGGCGTGCTGTTGTATTCTGTATTTAGTGGTTCAGATTTTTTGTGTAGTTGCTTTGTTTCTGTTGCAGTGGGTCTATATTTTTAACCGTATTAACGCCCACTGCTGCAAGGACGCATAAAATGGGAACAGTTGTTAGTTAATAGATACATGAAGACTTTGGTGAACTGTAGGATTGAATCTCATGGAGCTTTTATTGCTGGCATTGAAGCAACTGGTTCTGGCGTTGGCGGCGTTATGTTTATGATAAGTGATATTCTGTAACATTATTGGTGTTGGCTGTTCGACTCTGCTAATTTTTTTCCTGCTTTAACACGCACGGATGAGGATGCTATTCACGGGGCTCGCCTGATTTTAGTGTTTTCTGCTGATTTGCTGGCTTGGTTACTTCTCCAACTGATTCTGATGTTTTCAGATTCTGCTGATTTTCTGGCTCGGGACATTTTTGAAGGGAAATAATCTATATGATTAAAAGTTATTAATCCATGATTAATGGCGATAACAAAAGGTTCCAATATCAGTAGTTGATCACATCCTAGAGACTCTTAATGACTTTGTTAAAACTGGATCTTGGTGAAATATAGTAAGATCTTGTTCAGAATCAATGGGAGAGAAATCTATGGACGTTTAGTGTACAAAATAAGAACCGTTGGTTGCCCACAACGCTATTTACATTTCGACCACAACTGCGACTGCATATGTTATGATACTGTTTTTTTGGCGTGGTGGAGATCTTCTGGTGAATCTGTTCAATCGGTGATAAGGTTACGAGGATTGTGTTGTTTTTCCCACACAACCCGCCCCACATCGTATCGAACTCTCAACTGCTCTAACCCTCCTCCCCCCCCAGCCAAAGCATACACTTCCTTTTGGGGCATAACAGCTTGGCCCTCAACTTGGTCATTCAATAAGTTCAGGAAGGTTTAGGTGCTTGTAGCTGTGTAGATTCATCAGTGTTCAGTTTTTTATTACATATAATTATTTTATTTTCTAAAAAATGCGCACGAAAAAACCTGTTGTAACTTGTATACCTCTTTGCTGTTTATTGGAGGCTAAGTGTGGTACTCAATTGCTTGGTAAATAGCTTGTTAAGAATTAACCAGAGCTCTTGGCCACAACTAGGATGTGAGGAATCAGCCAAGCTGATGGCTATCATTGCAGCTTCGGTTTGCACGAAAGATTTTCTTGTTAAGGCAAGGAAAATACTTCCAGCTATATAAATATGTAGAAAAAAATACATATATCAAAAATGGCTTCACTCGCAATAATGATCGGGCGGCGCTGATGTGGTGAATGCGCTGTGTTTTAGGGCAGTAATTTGCATTTTGGTAAATGCGGGGATGACAGGAGAGAAAAAGACATAACAAAGCTATGGAGCAACTCGCAGATGCACAAGATGCCTATGAAGGGAGATAGCGCAGTTAGATTTTATTTAAAGACACCTGAAGAAAAGGGGCATGCAGCTTAACAATTTAAAACTGTATGACAAGCAATAAAAGTATATTATCTAGTAACAGGGCAAAACAGTCCAGACAGTGCCCCCACCACATTCAGTGACTTTTATCAACCATCAGAAAAACAAAGATGCAAGAAATCGGGTTTATTGTCGGTGGTATGGCTGTCGTGTATTTTGTTGGCCATATATTGGCTGATAAAAAATGAACAATATCTATATTCACCAAAGGATATTGGAAGTGGTTTCCTCACAGCAATACAAAAGCTTAGCCAAGCAGATGGCCGTCTGCGGATCATACAGCAAGAATGGTTATCTAAAACAAGCGATGTGGCAATATATTTACTGCCCCCCCCTTAGAGAAATACAGAGACCGCACTTTGTGAACACAACATACGAACCCATCAAAGGATCTTCTTATATATAGTAGGATTAGACGAAAAAGATTTTAAGTTACGCATGACAGTCATTGACATGCTTCCAAGTAACAAAGATGGGAACATTAACACAAAATGAGTGACTCTGCTGTTGCTGTTCGTTATAAACTGATATTTCAACGAGGGACACGATTATCCTGCATGATTCAAGTCGATGATGGAAAAGAAATTTAAAGGGGCAAGTGAATCAATTATTGTTAAAACATGAGTTACCATTAAAACGAGGCAAATTCAGGGAGTTCAAGATCAAGGCTTTAGTTGAAAAATTTAACAAACAGTTAGCGAAAAAAGACTTTTCTCTACAGTATCAAGAGCGCTTAATGGACAATTCTCGCAAACAGAATGGGTTAGAAGACTGCCCTCTTCCCCAAGGGTGTTTTGCGCGCATGATTATTGAAGAATTTAAAGGTGCTAAAACCAGTCAAGCAATTCAAAAGAAAACCAATAAAGTAGTGAAGGACTGTAACCAGCAAACTATTACCCCCCTTTGGGATTGAAAGTAAGATACCTTTATTTACCGGGAGAAGCGGTATGGGGACACTGCACAGGGCAACCGATCCAGTATGGAGTGTAGACCCGTATGAAATAAAAAGATTTTGTAAAGATGAATCCGCCGTGTATTATTTACTGAGAAACTGACACACAAAAAACCTGCTGTCTCAAAGACTTGTGAAAGAACGAACTGCAGATAATCCTCTGACCAGTTCAGTTGCTCTTAGTTATGTACGTAAATCTATTTGCGTTTAATATGGAGCTCACGAAGGGGAAGCGCAGAATGAAAAAAGAATGGTAAAGGAAGAGACCTTGAAAATGATAGGGAATATTTCATGCGTTGATTGATATTAAGGAAAACATTTTCGAGGCTTAATCAAAGCCATGCTAAATCTCCTGATCACCTACAACTCTCAAACCCCCAACTTGGGAAAAGAAATATCTTGAAATAATAAAAAAAAATTCGAAATCGTAAGCAACATGAGGAAAGCAATTTAATGAATTGGAATGAAGCTCTGATTGATTTATAATAAAAGTTGAGAAAATTTATAACCCCCCATGTTTTATTGCGGTCTAGTGCCGATGGCTATGAAAACTGGATTAACAAACAAGTTTTGTGTTAGTTTCTATCTAATGATTCTTTGTTACAACTGTTGTGTTGATTCTGTAGATTAGATCGCAGTTTTACGTTGTCATGGATGAAATGTCTATTGCCAACATTGCTTCTTTGAAGTGTATGTGATATGTTTGAATGCCCAACACTGCGAGTTATTCCCTTTGATGTTTAATGATTTTCTCTGGTCGAAATACTGTACATTTTGACCTTAGCCCCACTACTCTGTTCACCGTTCCTGATAATTAAGCCTCATTTTCCTAAAACTTCGTGTTAGTATTTGAATTTGCAAGGCGAATCGTTAGGGTAATCAGATGTCTCATAACCATTCCGCATGTTTGGGTACTTACCATTTCATGTCTATTATAGATGTCTTCAGATCGGAATATAATAACAAAACTGTGTATCAGTGTTAAAGTATCCTTGGATCAGGATAAGAGGGGCTTAAGTAAGTCATTAGAAACTCTAACGTCAAAAAGTTTGATAATTTAAAAAACAGTAAACCTATAACTACAGGTTTGTCAAATTTAATTACTTTTTTTTCATTATTATGCCAAAAGTGATCATGAAATTACTGAGTCTGATTAATTAGTTTAGTAGTAAGCTTAAATGCTTGTTCTCTTTGGTGGACCAATCTGACATCTTTGAGTTGTGCGGGATTATCCATAGTCTTTCCGAAACGCTGTTGTTCTTAAGCTTGCAAAAAGTCTTAATTGAAGCATAGGGGATTTGTTCTGCGATCAGTTGTTCTTATGTTGTTATGGTTTCATGAACTGTTTGATCAAAAGAATTATACGATGAACTGCTGTCAACTTCAAACCATGTCTTAAATAAAAATTGCTAGAAGTTGTAATGACAGACTAATTTTTTTGCCTCCGAAGAGTGGGACAAGTTTAGGGGCTTTTGGATCGTCATTAGACTTTCTGCTGTAATGGATAGTCTTTTGCAGGGTCATGGAGTTCCTGAGGATTTCTAAGTCAATTTGAATGAAACACGCTGTGATCAGGCGTTAACTGTTCAACACTTTAATGCCTTTTGAATATAGTTGTACTGTGTACCATTTTAAAGTTGGTAATGGAAACGATTAGCCAATTGCCAACCCATAAGATTGTTTTGCATTAAAAAACATGAGTAGTTAGACCTTTTTATGGATTCATAATGATCATGTTAATTGTTGTTGCTTTACAGTAATGATGCGACGCCTACTAATTCCTCCGAATCCGTTTTCAATTCATTGTATATTGGTAGGTACGACAATTAAAATCAATCTGAACTCCAGTAAAATTTAGAAAGCGTCCCAGTCATCCGGGTGCAGGAATTTAATGCGTGGATCCAAACTGTAATGTTTATGCAGGTCTATTCCCTATAATATCAAAGACGTCCGCCAAAACAAACATATTCTGCATTAAATAGCGAGTCATGATAGTCTCATAGTTTTACAATCTAACTTTTGCCAGATCTTGAGCATGCGGTAATCGAGTCGTGATGTCCTTTCCTCTAAAAGACAGAAACGACCGGTTAGGCGGAAGTGTATCTTCGTCAAAACATTCCCAATGTTATGTACTTCATAAGGGTAAACGCCTTTTTACCCAGAGATGAGTCAAAATATTTTTCGTTATTGGGGCAGGACCTTTAAGGAATAGCAGTGCCTCTATGAGCCCCATGCATGTGTTGTAGAGTCGTAATAGAAAGCAGTTATTTACAGTGGAAAAACACATGTTACTTTCTGATGACTGTAGCAATGCATTGTACCCTGAAGGCGCTGGTTACTGCTTTGCCATATAAGATGAGAGTCGTATGCAAGTTATGAAAGAAGTTGGGCAGATCCATGTCTTTGGTTCAAACTTTTGTTGAATTGCACATCTGCGTTTATGCGTCCGCTCCTTCTAAACTTCCACTAATGAGATCATGGTCTTTACGTGGGGTTTTTCACTTGGGCGTTAGTTAAACCGCAAATCCAAACAAGGTGTGCTTGAGGTCATTACTGTTGTTGATTCTTAGGAGTCATTATTGATTTCAGAATAAATTCAGATTATTAGAACTGTCATTTCGCACCTTGCTGATGCGTTTTAAGAGGTTTCTGCAGATTGGTCTCTTTATTATTATAGGCGCGGAATAGTGCGCCATTCAGACCTGACAAAAAAATGAAGGAAATAATGAACAAATTGATGATTATCATTAAGAATGTTTTTCGGTAGTTTTGGTGCGTGGCCGCATAGGAACAATAAGCGATCAAAGTCTGGTAACTAAGTATGGAGAAATTTGCATCCGTTCCATTCATTAAAACTAAACTTTACTGCCGTTGGGGGCGTAATTAGTTCTGTAATACAGTCAACTGGGCCCGATACAAGTTTCTTATGTTCGCTAGCGGCTCTGAACAGATGGCATTCTTGTTAACAGTTTCTGCAAAAAATTCTAGTTTGTGCCCATTTTTTACGTATGCTGCATAGTTGACTCATTGTTCGTATCAATGTGTAATGTGGCAGCCACCGTGGTGAAAACCTTAGTAGTAAGTCAACATGATTTTTGTCTGCTCGCAATCGTTGGATGAGTTGGAACTGTAATTGGCACCAAATCTGTTTCCTCATCCCATGTGATAGACATTAACAGTTATGGGATTAGGTTGTACTTCAAAGATCAATGGAATCCACGCTAACGGGAATCGGATATTCCACTAAAGTTAAGAGCATTGATGTAAGGGGCAGATAGTACGACACTCTCTCTGGTTTTTGCGGGCGTAATGCGCTTGCAAGAACACACACATAAAACATGTTGTTGTCTGTATTTTTAAGTTTTTAGAAACTGCTATTTTTGCGATTATGCTTGAGGTTGTGGAAAGTGAGACTTGCAACTGGTGCATCTTTAGACTGTTTTAATACTGATTCCTCTGGATCTTGCTTGACCAACCAGAGCATGTCATTTTGGCTTCTTTCAGAAGCAGCGTAAACTGTGCAAGCAGTTCGTCTGCCCAACCAGAAAGTTAAGTCATTAGAGGAAAGGAATAGTTGTGTTTAGTGATGACCCAGATTATAGATTTTAATCATTTAATTTTACATAGTCAATTAAATTAAAAAGCTAACATTACCTTAAACTGGCGGTCTATTGTAGTTTACTTGGAACTTGAGAAAATGCAGGGACCAACCACTTGCCCGTACGCTTGCAGGTTCAATGGACTGTCTAAATTTCTATATCCATCAGTGTCTTGACATATTTTCTTGATTGCTTCAAAAAAAAATTTTCCGTCTTGTCCTTCATATTCTTAGCCCGGTTGAGTCTCTTTTATACTCAAAATATTTATTTAAATTAAAAAAAAAATACATAATCAGAACAATATCAACGGTCTTTTTTGCGACTTGACTCATAATAACATTATAAACGGCCCTTAGGCATTGTTAATGTGAGCTGGTTTGACAGAGTTAATTTTTCGTTTACTTTTTTTAGCATTCCTTTTTTATTTTGCTCGGGTTGGCTGTTGAGAAAATCTTGTCATTTTGACTTTCTTGAAGATCAACTTTTGTCTTTTGTAGTCTTCAAAATCATCCTGATAAAGTTTAAATTCTTTTCTGATGTTTTGAGTCAACAAGCGTTTATGTATTGTCAGTTTTAAAGAACTAAGTTTAGCCGTTCTTAGCTTGAACCATAGCTGTGTGCTTTTGGGTTTAGTTTTTTAAATTTTTGGCCAGCAGAACTACAGTAAAGGAACACAGGCAAGAGATAAAGACAAACCGCTGAGGTAAAGCTGCGGTGTGCACCAACGCCTGTTGCTCACAGATGGACTACAACTCGTTCTGCTGATTGCAGCCACTAAATAGTCGAGGCTCCGTATTGTCATATGTTAACAGCTTTAAAGGCGCAGAAATACCTTCGTTTGGTATAGCTGATATTTTGTAAGGTCCTGCTCTAGTTTTTGTTGCATTTGTGTATGTTGCTTAATATGTAGGTTTTTATATCAGGGTTTCGATAACAGCAGAATTGCTGCTATTCTTCTTTTGGAGGTATGCTGTAAGGCACATTTGGATAAACATGTAACAGAAATGCTTTTTATAAAATAAAAATAATTTGTATTGTTATCTTGTAATCTGCTACCTTCAATATTCAGGGCGCATCTTATTAAAACAAATTGTAAATTAGCGGTTTATCGGTTCTTCTTCTTTATCAACTTTGAATGTTTTATACGTCTCTCACAGTTCTCCGCTTACATGTAACTGATTATCTCCTGCCCCCCCCCCACCTGACTTAGTCAATCCATAAACCGTATTTTGAGGTTTAAATAATCATCTAGTCTACACTGTGAAGGTGTAGTAGATCTTTAGACGCAGGTCTGCTGTTGGACTTCTTACCATCACACCCCCAAACCAATTTACGTATTTCGTCAAAATGATTGATAAGGTAAAGTCGCTAGCAAAGAATTTGGTTAGGATGCCCCCTCAAACGAACATTGTACTTTCGTATTTTTTGGATTAAAAAACTTATACACTTTAACTTTTGACGGTTCTTCATCTTCACCCAGAATAAATACTTTAAGCGATTCTTGCTGAGAGTTTAATCTAAAACTAAATTCATAATAGTGTTTTGACCGGCTTCTAGTGTATGTTGTATGTGACGCACGTATTCGTAATATATTTAGAGTTCGGGCCACATATATTGATCCAATCAGCTTTGCTAAAATTTAGGGTGGCCTAACAAGTCAAACTTAAACGAGGATGTAAGATTGTGTATTCTGCTGCGGTGACTGTTGATTTGATAACTCGTTTTTATTCATTAAACGTGAGTTCATATGGGACCAATCTGTCTTTTAATGCTTTGAAATATGGGGCAGCGCTATTTAACAAATCAAAATCTAGTAGAGGGAATGGAAAAAGCCGATTACCCTAGCTAACTTACTGATTAGGCCTTTTATGCTGCTTTTAGCCTGAGGAGAGTTCGGCGCCTATTCTATGTTTTAGTGCTTTTCATTGATTCCTTGAAACGGCAGATTTTCCCGTTCAGTCGCGGTTAGCCATAGATCAGAATAGGATTAAAACTATGTCTGCCATTGTTTAAAGAAAATAACATTTGCCCCTACAGTTTTACAGACATTTTCTTAACGATTGCCAGTCAAATTTGGAACAAGGTTCTGGTTTGGTGGTTGTCTGAAGCGGAGTTCTATTTTAAAAGTAAGCCGTGCAGCGAGGCACGATCAAATCATCCGATCCTAGGTCTGGAATCAAACAGTAAGAATTTGTCTGCATCATAGTCGTTGGCTTTTTTGGAACATTAATATTCGTTTATTCTCCAGCACGAAGGGGTTTCTTTTCAGCTATCTATAGGGCAAGAATCGAGCCAAATGCCTTGTGACATTTGTTTTATAAAAAATAAAGTTTAATTATTTAAAACATGGTAGAATTGGAAGGTGAAGGAAGATTATAGATGTTTTTGATCCTGGAGAAAACATAGAGTTGAAATGATCACTTTGGACCCGGCATCGCCTCAGCGCTCTCAATGCGGGTGGACAGTGAATTAATAGTAAGTACGGTCGGAGCATTTTTAACAAAGTTTAGGTCAGAACTACGAATTGATAGACCCAAATGATTTTGAAATTAGACGAGGTCATTTGTTTGTAAAGGGCGATCAAGGAGCATCTGTTCGCTTACAACTAAACCCGATCCAAACAAAGTTTGGAGCAAGAGTACAATGTTACTAAGGACTCAGTGTGGAAAGATCAAAATCGCTTAGGCATTGCTAGACCAAAATTAGATGGGGAGGCAGTTGCTAAACTTCAAACACACTGCAAGAACACCCGAAGATAACCAATGCTAAAAAACATGGAACTTAAAGATTAAACAATCAGCAGGCGAATTAATAAATACAATAGAAGGCAGAATCATTTTTTCAGAGAAACAGGTAAAGAATATCACGACTCACGCTACCATAGAGAAATAGAGGCCTTGATCATGCTTTTAAGAACCTCAGAGGCGAATTAACAAACAAATTAGCCAAAACTAGGTGGAACTAGTGTGCATTAAGAAGAGGAAAAAGAAAAACAAACTCGTGGTGGATGATGACGCCAATTCGGGGCCTGATATTAAAGGTGAAAGAATAAGACAAAGACTAAAAAGATCTTGAATCAGAAGATCAGCAAGACTAGAAGTGCTAACTACTAACCGAGGACCAACTAAGAATCTCAAAGAGAAAAGAATAAGAGAAACTATCGAAAAAATTTTATATGAAGACACGACCACTAGCAGAACGCATACGAACACTGTTTTAGAGAGCAAGGAGTACATTAGCAGCGTTTGTACTGCTTAGGATTGGCATCTAAGTAATTGGTGGTGGTATTACAGGCGGCGGTGAGCCAAAGTCGTAACTCCAGACGCCATCGCTCCGTGATAAATCATGGTGTAAAAAAACAGATGGATTTCTTGCAAGTTTATTAAAAACAATTAGCCGGCATCCGTGACGCATTCAGGAATATTGGGTGTATAGTCAGTGGCTTTTGTTACTGCAGGAATGTAGCTTGGCTTTTTGGCGAATCGTCACTTATGGACATTTAGTTTTTGTAATAGTAGGTGTACAAATTAGTAAGATAAAGGACAAGTAATCTATGCAGATAATACGCACAAGCGTGTCTTTTATATTCATGTGTCATGACGAACAGGGACGTCCGCGAGCTTTGCGAGTCTTCAATGGCTTTGGGCTTTGGACCTTCGGGGATTGGATGACTTAAGCTTGGGAGTTCTTTTATGTTTGTAATATATATGGTCAGAATATATGTGTTGTTCAAATTTGTTTCATTGCATGCTATAAGAATTTCATTGATTTATGTTTATTATTATAACTATATGGAGTATGAGGTCAGAAGGCAGCATGTATAAACCTAGTGCCAACAGCAAAGTCTCACTTTCGATCTTGGAATTGGAAAACATTTTGGTATTTTTAATAATGGAAAGGGTTAAATCAATGTAGAATTAATGGCTCGGCATCATAAATTTTGCTCAGTATTGTTTTTGCGGTCAAAGCCAGTAGAAGGATCAGTTAATTAGGTTGATAGTGCCTGTGCTTGTGATCCTAGCAAAAACCAAAAAGTAGTGGAATAGAGTCGTTTATTCGTTCTATTCCCGCTAGTTAGGGGGGGCCCTTAGAAGTGGTTCTAAGCTAAAAGTTGTCTGCAGTTTTTATTGCTCTTGATGTAAGGAACCAGGTGAACAGTTTGCCTGAAACGGAAAGATTTGCAAAGGAAGGAGGCAGTCATAGTTATACTTTTCGTGCGTTGACCGAAACTAAAGGTCGCCTAGGCCATGTTATGATAACTGTTGTATAAAGCTGTTAGATGTTATATTGAATTCGTTACTGATCCTTTCCAAAAGCTTCATGTCTATTATGTTGCTAAGTGGATTAAATGGTTTGTCATTTGGTAATGGTGTCGCAGTTAGATCAAATACGTTATGAAGGTGTAATAGAAATGAACTCCTGTACACTGACTCACCAACGGATCTGGTTGATTAAATGCTCAGTTTCGCATCACACCCAGTTGATGCGCAAAAAAGCCAAAGTTTTATACTGGGTTTGAATAAAATGCATCGGATGACCTAAACACGTTTCTTGAAGTGGTCGTTTTCAATAGGGGGGGGTAAGATAGTGCTTACTGGAGTACTCACTTTTTTTGAAAAGAGGCAGTCTGGGTACGAATGTCAAGGGTGTCAGTTGTTATAATTTTAGATAGTTAGTGCGGCCCAACCGGAATATTTGGCAGTATATTTGAATGCGATATAATGAATTTGTTTTAAAAGTTTGTAACAATAAACACCAAGACCGCCCTATTTTTTAAGAACATGTATAGATAAGAATGCGGGGCCAATAACGGTCGTCGGCTCCATACATAATTACAAAGTGTATGGTTTACTATAAGCGCAGCAAGGCGAATAATAAGGTTCTAAAAGTTGACAAAAAGGGACCAAAGGTTAGCGAGATAATACTGAGGGGTTATTCCGGGTTTTGTCGCTAAAGAAGAAAATGAGTAAGTCGACATTGTCTCAAACGTCACAATGCAAAATTTGACATCATTGCAGCTTAAACTGAAGAAGAAGGCCGGAATCTATATTGCTAAAAGGTAGTAAAATGTTAGGCTTTACGGGAACAATTATAGAATAAGGTTCACCGCTATAAATACTTATGTGGCGAAAGTTCGATAGATCTGCATTACATTCATTAATCTATGTTCATTTGGTGCGCTAAGATGATGAAACATTAAGATGGAAGGCGTCAATGTTTTTAATGACTCTTCCGTCAGGGAAAGCAGATATTGGCTATGAAAATATAAATCTAATTTACAGCTTTTAAAAAGATTAGTTTGTGGGTGGGTCGGATCATTTAATATAAAATCAAAGACAAAAAGGGAAAAGCTTGTAAAATGTGATAACTGCAATAGATTTGGAAATTAAAGTAATAAATGTACTAAAAACATGTGGAGGGCCAGAAGAACAGTAGTGAATTAGGCTGTAAGGTGTATAACTTTGAATTAAAAAGGACCCTTGAGGACGTTGCGGACATTGAACAGAATGGTGAGATAGCGCTTTGTATGGTTTTGAGTCCACTAAAGATAGTGATGATAAACGCAAAGAGGTGGCGCAACAAACAGTATCTCAATATAAAACGGCGCAATCTAGAGGCAATCAATGTTGCGCCAGTAGAATATAAAATAGTTCGAAAACTGACTAACTGGCATCTAGAACCATATTCTAGAAAGGGCAATAAAATTTGACTTCATAAGCCATTTACAAATTTTAGCCGTCAAAAACGTTTCAGAAAAGATCTCAACTCTGGCCCTTTACATGTAAGTTTATGCCAGATGGACAAAAAGTCGGAAAGAGATTGAAATAAAGCGTATGGGAAAAAACAGTACATCTCACTGAAGTGAAGCGGTTTTAAAAGATTGCATCTACAAAAATTCAGATCAAGCGCAAAATGAAATTAAGGGGGAGCGTTCACATAATATTGAAATGTCTGTCTTAAACGAATAAGGAGAGGGATGGGGTGTGGGCGTTAGTGAGTCCTTTTTAAAGGAATTCTAATTACTGGCAAAAACTTAGCCGTTGACAGTCTTTTAAAGATCTGTAGTCATTCTTACAATGGTTGAGGATAGTAAGGTCATAAAAAAGAAACACATCCAATATTAGTCAAATGAAACCAATCTTAACAGCCTGATTTGGATTAATTTACCACAATTTAGGCCATAATGGATTTTTATTATATGAAAGTTTTGAAGGAGGATGATAAAACAATACTGGATTAGAATTATTTTAGTATATAAAAATATGGAGAACAGTTTAAACTTTTATGACAAAAACCCACATTGCTTTCATTGATTTGAGGACAGACTGGTTGTGGAAAAAAATTTGTTCGACCAATTAAACAGTTCTATGTTATATTTTAATAAATTGTGGTTTTCTTGTCCTAATTCGAAAAGGCACAAAGCATATCATATAGATGGTTTCTATGGAATGATGATAACATCTATTTATTGTTAATCATAGCAAATAAACTGAGGGAGTGTCTTGAACAGTTTTTTAGCTGTTTGAATGAACGCAGACCCTATTTCATTATAGATGGATGTTCCGGCCAGGAAAGAAGACATAGTTTAAAAGAGAGAAACACTTTGTCGAAACTAGCTTTAGGTGGAAGACATGCTGGAATATGAGTGTGGATTTTATGTCAAAAAATATAAATCAGATTTAAAGACTTTAGAAGACTGTTTTAAAGATGTAGTTCTATTTCACATGGGAAAGAAAAGGACTGCGATCTATGAGAAAGTTTGCTCGGAAAAAATGAGTTTTGAAAATGTCAGGAAAAAAAACACTGGATTAAGAAAAATGAAATCTGAAAAGTTTAGTAAAAATTGTATTGAAAACGGATAACCTGCCCGTATGTTCTGTTTATGTAATCGACTAATGTTTTTTTTGGTTATTGAAAGTCTTACTTGTTAGAGAACGGATAAATACCATTGGGTCACTTTGCCCGAATGGGTGAGGGCGGGAAGAGTGAGCAGGATGGTATTTATCGTTCTTAGTCTTACACAGACCCCCCACACTACCTCACACCGACCCCAACCCATTTTCCCTGTCTGTAGCCTCCCCCTCCATCTAGGACAGCACCGTTTATAGCATGGTTGCAGGGGGCGTGGATTTGGCTGTGGACTTTCACCGAGTGTGACAGTGTTACAGATGGTATTTCTCAATTCGTCAATTCCAACCTTGTAGAATCTCTTTAGAAGAACGCAGCAGACACGTATTGCGCGTCCGTAACAACTCAAACAACACACAACACAACCCACGCGCGCGCAGCGCGCATACACACATCAAGTACTAGCGGAGTGCACGCCACGCGCACCAAATCTTTCTAAGATAAAGGCAGTTTAAGACAACAGATCGAAGAGTGCTTGCAAGACATAACAAGATTACTTTGGGGTTTCTGGAATCAAAAATGCGGCAAGCGATGTGTCAGAGAGAGAGAGAGAGAGAGAGGAGGAGAGAGAGTGAGACAGAGAGAGCAGAGCGAGGAGAGAGGAGGGAGGGGAGAGACAGGACAAACCGGGACAGAGACCGACCAACCAAACACACCGAGATGCTGGACACAAGAGGTTGAGCGTGACGGATGAGAGACAGACTGACGAAGAAGACAGAAGACAGGCCAACGAAATATCACTCTCCATGATGAGCGAGACAATATGACGAGAGGCAGAAATGACACTGACTCTGTCGAAATTTGGTTCGTTACAATCTTTTTTTCTCCTTTCTTTTGTGAACATTAACCATTGCGAAAGTCACAACGGCTGATCATCGTCACGAAGCGAAGCCCATGAGGCCCAAAAGTGTGGCCCACCGTCCGTAGTAGGGGGGTCTGCACCAGTCAGGAGGTGGGGAGCCACAGACCGAACGAAAGGATCGTTTGGAACTCTCCAATTAGCAAGCACCGGTCAGGGCGGTGATTTGTCCATTATTCCACAGAAAAAAGGACGTCCTGGGCTATGCAAATGTGAAATCCAGAGCCAGGAGAGAGAGAGAGAAGTGAGCGAGTGAGGAGAGAGGAGAAGAAGATAGAGTAGAGGAGAGATGCGAGACGTGAGGAGAAGAGAGAGAGAGCGGTACAGCGAGAGAGAAAGAGATCAATAAATAAAAATGAATACTTATAAAGCGCTATACTCGGATAGGAGCCAAGCTTAAGCGCTTTACATCAAACAGTTTGACACAACGGGCTGCTATGGGTAGTGCCGATGAAGAGCTGCAGCTGGGCTTCATTCTGACGTTTTCCCGTGTCATCCATACAGTAGGCATCAATATCGATACTCATTAACATACATCCTTCATTCTTTACATTTCTCACGCTGGGAGCATGTATGTGTAACGAGTCAACCCCCATAACCTAGGCAACTGGCTTTTTCCGAAAGTTGGTGATGGGATTTAACGTTTGTGAATATGTATGCATGGCGTTCACACACGGAACTCGGTTTATATTCTATTCGAAGGACGTATGGGAATTGGCGACAGAACCCACTGCTAATAGAGGGAAAACTCACAATGCTACCGAAACGCCGCGACCCGGAGGTACGAACCGCAAAACCCAGGATCCAAAGATAACGAGTCAGGCGTTACCAAAGAGCTATTACGGCTCCCCTTAATATTTTTGTGTGATAGTGAGATGAGGAAGAGACTGACTGAAAGTAGTGCGAGTCAGAGGGAACCTGCATTCTCAGGGACTCGAAGAAAACCAAACTATTGCTTTCGAAAGAAAAAAAAAAGAAAAAAAAAAAGGAAATGTATGACTGTCGATTTTGTGCATTCAGCAGACGAGAGGACGCAAAAGATAGCTGGACAGAAACACAGCTCTTGACGATCACGTCAATGCCACGGTCCCCTCCCCCCCCCCACCCCCCCCCCACTACCCCCAGTGTGCCCAGAATGGCCCTGGAAGCAGCACAGCATACGGATGCGTCTTATAGACAGAGAGGGGAGACTGGGATTCGACATTGTTAGTGTTGCTTTAAAGGCCTAGGGTCTTGATAACCAGAGTGCGTAATGGTATGAACAGAAACCGAGGGAATGTAAGAACGTCGACGGAGAAGAGGCCCCAAATTAATCAAACCACCACACAGAGAGATGAGAGAGAGTGAGAGAGGAGGAAGAGAGCGACGAGGACGAGGGTGAGGAGAAGAGAGAGAGAGAGGGGGGGGGAGACGAAAGAGACAAGACAGAGCGAAAAGAGAGAGAGTGGGGAAGTGAGAGAGAAGAGAGAGAGACAGATAGAAAGAGGACAGAGCGACTGAGAGCGAGGAGAGAGAGAGAGGAAGAAAAAGACAATGCAGAGAGAGCAAGAAAGAGAGAGTGAGACACAGAGAGAGAAAGAGACAGAGACAGAGAGGAAGAGAGACAGAGCGAGAGAGAGATAGAGAGAGGAGAGAGAGAGTAAGATGAGGAGAGAGAGTGAGAGCGAAACGGAAAAGAGACAAGAGAGAAGAGTGAGAGACGAGAGAGAGAGCGAGAGACAGAAAGAGAGGGACCGAGGAGAAGAGAGCAGAGGGGGGGGAGGAGGAGGATGGACAGAGACACAGGAGGAGAGAGAGCGGCGAGTGAGGGAGAGAGAGAGAGAAAGAGAGAGAGGACAGAGTGCCAGAGAGCGAGAGAGGAAGACAGAGAAATGAGAGAGCGAAAGAAAGAGAGAGTGAGACAGAGAGAGAGGAATGAGCAGAGACGTGACAGAGAGGAGAGAGAGAGAGAGAAGCAGAGAGAGAGGAGAACGTAGACGGACACGGTGTAAACAGAAGAGAGAGAGAGAGACAGAAGGCGGGGACAGATGAGATCGCGAGAGAGGAGAGACGAGGATGAGCGGAGAAGTGAAGAGGGAGAGAGGCAGAGAGAGAGAGGAAGGAGAGAGCGAGAGAGAGGAGAGATCAACGAGAGACAGACACCAAAGATAGGAAAGAACAGAGGAAAGACGGACAGCCAGAAGAATGAAGGAGAGAGGAGGAGCGGGGGAGGAGGGGGTGGGGATCGTGGGTGAGGTTGGGGGAGAGAATGGTCTGGGTGGTCTACGACTAAAATCCCACGAAGCAAATAAACAGTGAAAAATCCACGGACAACAGGAAGGAAACAACTAGGAGAAAACCGTGTGTAATTGGCACTGACGTTATTGGGCCAGAAGTAAAAAAAACGAAAAAACAACAAAACAACAAAAAAACAACAACAACACAACAATCGGCCTTGGGTATTAAGGAAATAAGAGATCAGATGTGGTATGGATGTGTAGTAGGAGGAAGAAAGGGGGGTGGGGGGTGGGGGGGGTGGGGTGGGGTGGTGCGGGCGGACGGGGGTGGGCGGAGGAAGAGGGTGGGGGAAGGGGGGGGGGGGTTATCAGAGAGAACCACAGTACGCTCTTCTCTCTGTTGTCTGACGTCTCTGTGTTCTGTCTTTCGTTCTCTGTCTGTTGTTGTTGTCTGTCTGTCTGTATGTCTCTCTTTCTCTCTCTCTTCTTCTCCTTTTTACCCCCCCCCCAACATAAACACAAACAATACACACAAACACACAATTAATAGTTTAGAGAGCTGTAACTGAAACCGATTTGGACAAACAAACAACTCTTGTTTTTTTATGCGAATTAGTAAAAACCTTAGCAACAGGAATATCGTTCCTTCTGCATGTAAACATTTTGTTTATAAGCATACAAATTTCTGTCTTTGTGTCTACTTGTATCTGTTAATAAACGGACGTTGTAACGCCGTTATTGCTATTCGTTATGACTGTCTCGTATGGAAATATATGATATTTATGATTGTTGAATCATTCCTGTTCTGTTCTCACATGTTGTTTAGTCGGTTCTAGTTACATAAAGGTAGTCATTTCTCTCTTACTCCCCCCCTCTTCCCCCCCCCCCCCCCCCCCTCCCTCTCTTCATCTCTCTCTCTCCCTCCCTGTCATCCTCTTCCTTCTCTTCTCTTGTACAGAGCTGTGGGGGCATATGGGTCATAACGGAAATTGGACGATTCCTTAGCGCGAAAGACCGAATGTAGACTAGAAACTGCACGATTTCACGTGCGGTCCCGAGTCCATGATCACCACCGGAACTCTTGTATATTACTTATTTGAGCTGCCTTTTGTTGCCTTGTTGCGTGTTTATTTTAGCTTTAAGATTCTTATTCTCTACTTCGTTACTTTATTTCTTTCCTTTCTTTATTTCCTTTTATTGTTTTAGGTTGTTGTGGTAGTAGATTTTTCTTTCTTAACTTTCCTTTTATCCTATAGTTTCTGTAGGTCCTTTATTCTATTTTGTTTTGTTTTACCTTCTTATCATCGTTTTTTCATGTTTGTTATCATTTGTCTCTGCAAAGGAACGACCTTCAGGCGCATGGGATCTTGAAACTGTTCGGACTAGTAGAGAGAGAGAGGATGAGAGAGAGAGATGAGAACGAGGATGAGAGGGAGAGGAGAGGAGAGAGAAGAGGACGAGAGATAGAGCTGAGAGAGAGAGAAAGAAGGAGGAGAGAGGGATGAGAGAGAGGGAATAAGTAACTATCGAAATACAACGAAAAAGACAGTAATCGTCAATTATGGAGGGAAAATATTGACAACAATTGTTGAAAACCAAACTCGGACATTTTGATTACTTTTCCAATCATAATAGTGCGAATTTTGCAAACTGGTGCAGAACAAGAACAGCACTGAAAGTATGAGGATGTCATCGATCCGGCATCGTGTTGAACAAGAACAGAAGGTAGACGGTTTGAAGCGTCAGCGTAGGCATCAAGGTTGAAACGAGAACAGAAGGTTTGAAGGTGATGACCGTCCTTTTTCTAGCGCATCGGTGTTTAAAACAAGAACAGAAGGTTCGCAGGTTTGATGACGTCAGATTCTAGGATCGGAGTTGAACCATGAACAGCAGTTGGAAGGTGGATGATGGCAAGTTTCAAGGGCCATCAGTTGTTGAAAAGACCAGAAAGTTAGAAGGATCGATAGTGTAAACATAGACATCCTGAGTTTTGTGAACACAGGTGGAAAGGAAAGATTGATAGTGTAAACCACTGGATCAGTGGTTTGAAGAACACCAGGTGGGTGATTGATAGTGTATAAAAGTCTAGGCATCAGTGATGAACAAGAAAAAGGTGGAAGAAGGATAGTGTCACCTTAGCATCAGTGTTTTGATGACAAAGGTGGAAGATGTTAGTGTAAACCTCTATGCATCAGTGTTGTGTTGAACCACGGACAACAGGTGGAAGATGGATAGTGTAAAACTTAGGCATAGGTGGTTGATGAACAAGAACAAAGGTGGAAGATTGAAGTTGTCAACCTCTACAGTCTCATTCGAAGGACTGTATGGGAAATGGAGTCAGAACCAATGCTAACTCCGAGGAAAAATCCCCCTGTACCGAAACGCCCCGGCGGAGGTTCGAACCCGCAACCCCAGGATCACCAAGATTACGAGTCAGGCGCTCTACCAACTGAGCTATTCCGGCTCCCTATAGTGAGATAGTGAGAGACAGAGACTGACAGACAGAGTGACAGTGTCAGAGCGGAACCCTGCATTCCATCAGGGTCTCCCAGAAACAAACCTATTAGTTTCCGAAAGAAAAAAAAAAAAGAAAAAAAAAAGGAATAGTTGACCTGTCGATGTTGGGCACTTCAGCAGACGAGAGGCCCGGCAACAAGAGAGCTGAAACTGAACACAGCACGTGACGATCACGTCATTGCCCACGTGTCCCCCCCCCCCCCCCCCCCCCCCCCCCCCCCCCCCCCACTCCCCCCAGTGTGCCCAGAATGGCCCTGGACAGCAGCAAACAGCATACGGCTGCCGTCCGTTCTAGTCAGAGAGCGGAGACTGGGTTCGTCATTGTTAGTGTTGCTCGTAAAGGCATCACGAGGTCCTTGATACACAGTGTGCGTAAACTGGAATATGAACAGAAACCCGAGGGAATGTACGTACGTCGAACGGAGAAGAGCAAATCACACACACACACACACACACAGAGAGAGAGAGAGAGAGAGAGAGAGAGAGAGAGAGAGAGAGAGAGAGAGAGAGAGGGGGGGAGACAGAAAGAGACAGAGGCAGAGAGAAAGAGAGAGAGAAGGGAGTGAGAGAGAGAGAGAGAGACAGAAAGAGACAGAGACAGAGAGACAGAGAGCGAGAGAGAGACAGAAAGAGACAATGCAGAGAGAGAAAGAAAGAGAGAG
>CM031619.1:57084430-57114430 GCA_018398815.1 Conus ventricosus
AAGGAAAGAAAAACAAAAGGAAAACAATATACACCTGATAACATTTTCAATTTCTCAACCCACATTTTTACCGGTGTGTGGGTTTTTTTTTTTTTTCTTTTTTTTTTTATTTTTCACATACCTGCATCTTTGAGAAACCATCAGTTTCGCTTTATCTAATCCCTTTTTTCACCCTCTTCAAACGCACTGTAAGATTGTTCCATCTTTGTATTGTAATCATGCATGGAGACGCGATGACGACGAAAACAATCAAACTCCCCCTCGCAACAACCAACAAACACTCTTGCGAGCCAGGCCTGAAATTGCATATCCGTGTTTTCCGTTTCCGTTTATCCTCATCAACAACTTCAGTTATCAAAAGTGCACTGGAGTAAGGGAGACAACGAACAGCCTTGTATTGCACGACGGACAGAGAGAGAGAGAGAGAGAGAGAGAGAGAGCAAACAAAAACGAGCAGAGAGTGGATATTGCAGGCCAATACACGTGCCGGAGACGGCATACGAACGCGTGGCACAGCAACTAAATAATGTTGTTGGTTCGTTTTTTTTCTTTTCTCTTGACATGCCGTCAGTGCAACGATAAAGCATTTTTTAAGGACGGAGGGAGGAGGAGAAATGGAGAGGTGGGGGGGGTGGAGGAAAGTAGAAGGTGTCGAGCAGGGGTGGAGGGGAGATGAGGGGTGAGAGCGGAGGGGGGAGAGGATGGTTGCTCTCTCTCTCAACTCTCTCTCTCTCTCTCTCTCTGTGTGTGTGTGTTTCATTATTCTTTCTGTGCTTTGCTTCGTCCTTCCTTCCTAGTTATTTCCCCTCCTCTTTCTCTGTTTACTTCTCCTCCTCGCGCCCCACCCCCCCCTCCCCCCCCCCCCCCCAACACAAGCCTCTTTCCTCCCCTCATGTTCTTCACCTTGATTTATTTCTTCCCTCCTTCACTTCCTTTTTGTTTTTCTTTTTTTTTTGTTCCATTTTTTCTTTCTTCTTCCCTTCAACTGCTTTTTTTTCTTCCCCCTTTTCCTCCCTTTCTTTCGTTACCCTTTGCTCCCTTTTAGATTTTTCTCTTTCCTCCAGATTGGGTGCTGGATGGAAGGGCGAATAATTACAGATGGCGGAAGGAGCACGAATTGCTAACGACGAACTACATAGAGTGGCTTGGCCAATATAGAATAGATAAAATGGTAAGAGAGAGAGAGCGAGGAGAGAGAGAGAGAGAGAGTCATATTCAGATCAGATGATTTATTTCATTTGGCCTTAGCCCATAATGAAGGATGTGAACATTAAAGGTCATTTAATCATAAGCATATCATATATACATCAAAGAAATCGTGTCACATTTCAAGAAGAAACAATTTCTCTTAGTTTAAAAAGGCTTTGTTCAAAACAACGAAAAAGGTTTGACAATTTCAGCGGAAGTGATGATAAAAGGCAATTTTTATTTAGCTTAATCAAAGATGGCTGTCTATAATATTGGGCTTAATATAAACCTTTTCTCTGATCTCTAAGAGCTGGAACACCAGGAACAAAATGTATTTCTGTTTCCTGTGATTCACTACACAGAGGAACAAATCAAATCACAAGTACTACACTTCGATATCTAAAATAAAGGCAAGCTAATGGCGGATATTCCTAATCTGAATTTTGCTGTCACATGCTTAAATGTCTATCCAAATCTAAGTTCAAGTAATCTTCCAAATCATGAGAACAAGAGAAATTCTATAACATCAAACCTGTCACTATTATAATATGATCAACCACTTTCTTTGCCATCTGCAATCAACCAATCGCTGCGAAAAAGATGTAAAAAGACTTTTATATTTTCAAACTCCCTGGTTCAACCAGACGAATCCAAATCCGTATTCAAACAAACAGAGGCGCACTTTGGTTAACCCAATTATATTTCCCCTTTTGTATCCAGGTGACACAAACTATTGTATGCATTACGGAGGTAATCTAGAATCTTCCATGTAAACAGTTTTAGCCAATAACGAACACAGTTAACGGCAAAGCAAGATAAATAGGGAATTCTACCAGTTTTTGGCCATAAATGAGATCATTTGGAGTAACGACTGTCAACACTCAGAAAACTTCTTCAAAGCAAAACATGAACCGAATCACAAATAAATAGCCGCTTTTTCCAATCCCCATAACCAGAACCAAATTTCACAACCGCGGAACTGGGTGTCAAAGAGTTTGAATAAATAACGTGAAAGAAGATTAATTTAGAGTTATATAACTTTCTCATAATACAAACCCGAAACATTTTTGCCCTTACAGACAAATTTGCATGCACCTACGAAACTCCAAGTGTAGAAGAATATTATACCCAAATCCTGAAGGCATTGACAACTGCATAATACAGTCATTATACTACCACCGTTCACGAGCACTTAGATAACCACCTATACGAATACTAGTATTGCATTTTCCTTATAAACTTTTTAACTGCAGAGATCCAGCTGCACGTTTGTAAACATTCAGTTGGGTTGTAGACCTATAACAGTTTTCTGAAACAATAACATCATCACCAACAACAGAATAAAACAATTCAAAAGCAATCAATCTAAATCAAAAGCACTCATGTCTACCCATTATTATATCACCTCAATAGCGAACTCGTTGGATAAACAAAGAAAAACAAAATAGGCTGCATGCATCTCCTTGTTTGACTTCCTCTCTCGACACAATTGGAATAGACAGAAATATTCGCTCCACCAAAAATAAGACGAACCCTTGTTCTTACTTTACATAAATACTTTCTAAACACATATTAAGAGTTTTACCGTTTAACACCATTTTTAAGTAAAACAGGCCAGAGAAGATTTCTATTAATGAGTCAAAAGCTTTTTTCAAAGTCTATATTGAAAGCTACGATAATTTCCTAATAGTAAGAAATGTTTCATCACAAGTGCGAAGCAAAGTAAACATATGGGTCAATAGTGAATAACCCTTTTAAAATCCTTCTTGATGATTCACCTGTGTGGTCATTTTCTTCTATCCATTCCTGCAAGTCTATTTGTTTAATAATGATTCAAACAGTTTTACTACTATGTCGCCAGAGGGAAATCCCTCGGGAAATTGCTGGGCTTATTTACGTCACCCTTCTTCTGTAGAACGGCAGCATAACTGATTCAGTCCAGTTTTCTGAAATAACCACTATCAAATAATTTATAAAACAATTCTGAAAGACGTTTACCACCAACCACCTGCGTCAGACGAATGTTTATATAATACACCAATGATACGTCAGGACCGGCTGCCTTACGAATTTTTTCAGTTTTCTTAATGCTAGCAATCTTTCTTCTTGTGTGATTGGGCGTTCATAAAAGCCATCATCGTTCACATCATCACTCTTGATGTGTTTAGTCAATATTATATATCTAATAACGTTTGGAAATATTGAACTATACAGCAATAGTCTAGTAATATATGTTTCTGGCTGTTTTTTTCGTTTGAAGAAACTCTGTGAATGTATCCCAGAACTCCTTTTTGACATATTAAATAGATATAACAAGTATATCAGTACAGACTTATTGAACTCTCCCTTTCCTCTGTAACAATTCTTGTACTCTCGCCTTGCGATTGAATAAGCGGTTTTTTCCTGTCTTCTATTTTCAAGAGCGACGACTAATTCGTAATAATCTCCTAGCAGTTCCTTTTGCTAGCAACACACTCATTATCATAACCAATCGCTGAATGTTTTACTGTCTATCCACAAACTATGCACCTCTTCATACAATCAGCACTTTCTGTTATGCAAGCAATAAACAAATCTAGCCCGCGATTTATGTCCACACATAACAAGTATATTGCCGCTCTAGTTTTGTTTGGTTTCAGTTTACTACATAACTCTCTGAAACAAAACCAGCGTTCACATCGTCCATACAAATTTTTCTATGACACGTTTTCTGTACTTGATTATGTCTGCACAATACCTTCTTTAGGAAAAATAACATGTAGTGACACAGGCAAATGATCAGAGTCAATGCGTTCCAAGACATACACTGTACATGAATCATACAAACGAGCAAAAAGATCACAAGAAAATATGAAATAATCGTCAACACGCATCCTTATCGCAAAAGTTGTATAAAGCGACCTTCAAGGTCACCCTTACATGCCCCATTAAGAATACACAAATCAAATGCAGTACAAACGTTCGAAAATAACAGCTTCCCATAGTTATTCAAGTGCTGTCTTGAGAATGTCGTTTAAACTAGAGATGGCTGTCGAATGCAGATCGTGATCATTTTCAGAGAGTCACCTGTGAAATTTTGACGTTCTAACTATTTAAATCACCATTTAAAACAACATACCATCTCTACAAAACAACAGATTCCAAGATACATCTCTAGCAATCAATGCCATTGTTGATGTCAAAATGGATATATAAACCGGAGACCTTCAGGGGGTATATAAGTAACAAACAAACAGAACATCCCTATCTAAACCTAACCAGATTTTAATCAACAAAAAGACACAAAAGTTTGTGTGAATAACGTCAATAAATTTAACAAAGGGAAAATACTCATTATTTTATCAAGCAAATTATCCCTCCCCGATCTCCTCCTTGTTTTGAAAAATTCATCGCAGATTTACAGAATATTTCATAACCAACAAAGCATCATCATTGCACTCTTCCCATAAATGTTTCATATAACCCACACAAAATCAAACTTATAAATAAAGGACAGAAAATCAAGATCATCAGTTTAGAAAACAAACCATTTAATTCCAGATAGAAAAGAAAAAGGTTATTTACACTGTACAATCCGAAGCTCGAAACTCATCGCACGTGCCTTCAACACATAGAAACAACTCACGCCGTGACCCACAAAACCCCGCCAACCACTGCCACACTGCCCCCAGTGACAAGGCGTTTCAACGAGGTGCAATCTTTTTTGTGCCTTCCCTTTCTTGCTACACCATGTACGGAATATTCTCTCCAGTGGCCGGCCACCCCCCTATCTGGACTCTTTTAGGTTGCAGTGGACATCCGGAAATACTTTTTTCGTCAATAAGTAGATGATCAAAGATCATCGTTGCTCGTTTCCCTTCAGTTCAACCTTGCGTTTTTCAATGAGGGGAAAGCTATAACGTCCCTATGGTTCGCACACGAAAAGAAAAATCCACCTCCCACAAAAATAACGCTACCTTTCAATTTCCGCTTTTCTTTCAGAATGCGGACCTTGTCCTTATAAAAGGAACATCGGGCAATTAACAGGAGAGTCCGTTTGGGATAAGCCTGTACGCGTTCAAAATTCGACGTCCGACCCCCCAATCCAAGTTGATCAATCAAAAGGTCCTGATTTTTGCCTTCGCACTCTTCCACGATTCATTCTGACCTTAGAAATGCCGTAGAAGATTAAATTGTTGCGTTGATTCCTTTAAGTCATCTTTTTAGTTATTGTTCAATCTTGACATGAGGTCAAATTATGTTTTGCAAATTTGAATTTTCTTTCCTTAAAGTCTCCACCTCGTCCCTCAGATCTTTCACACCACTTTGTAACGATGCGAACTGGTCGCTTAGGCACCGTTTGCCTGCGGTACTGACGATCTGAGTCGAACCTCTGTGTGGACTTTTTTTTTTTTTTTTTAACGGCTTGAACTCCACCCCCATGCTCCCCCATTCCTACTCCGTCCACCCACAGTAAATGGGTACCTGGTTCAGGATCAGGTAGGTTAGGCGGCGAAGGAGAGGGGAGGGAGAGGCCCCCGTCTTCCGTGATGCCGTGCCCTGTACAAAAGTAGCAATGTCAAAAGGTTCTCTGGTCTAGTCATAGGCTTATCGCGGGAGGAGCTACTACGTCATCGTAGCCTCCCATTCAACACTTTCTCCCCAAACAGTCACTGCACCTCACGTCGGCGCTCCACTCTTCTCTTCCTCTCTCTCTCACTCCCCTCCTCTCCCTCCTCTCTCTCTCTCTCCTCTCTCCTCCCTCTCCCCTCTCTCTTCCTCTCCTCTCTCTCTCCTCTCTCTCCTCTCTCCTCTTCTCTCCCTCTCTCTCTCCCTCTCTCTCTCCTCCCCTCTCTCTCCCTCTCTCTCTCCTCTCTCCCTCTCCTCTCCTCTCTCCTCTCCTCTCTCTCTCTCTCCTCTCCTCCTCTCTCTCTCTCTCTCTCCTCTCTCCTCTCTCTCTTCTCTCTCTCTTCTCCCCTCTCTCTCCTCTCTCCCTCTCCTCCCTCTCCTCCTCCTCTCCTCCCTCTCCTCTCTCTCCTCCCTCTCTCCTCCCTCCTCCTCTCCCCTCTCTCTCTCTCCCTCTCTCTCCCTCTCCTCCCTCCCTCTCTCTTGATCTCTCTCCCTCTCTTCTCCCTCCCCCCCTCTCCCATCTCTTTCTTCAACTCTCTCCCTCTCTCCCCTCTCCTCTCTCCCTCCTCTCTCTCCCCCCCCCCCCCCCCTCTCTCTCTCTCTCTCTCTCTCTCTGCAAGTATGCATCTGTCCACCTATTAGGATGGATCTTGTTCTTCACAGAAGTTCTGTCACCAACAACTGATTTCCTTCTGGCGCGGGTCCTTTGCCTACGCTCCATGGCTGCTGCACACACGGTCCACGGTGTTCATATCGACTGACCAAAAGGCTAGCACTCCGAACACCTTTCAAAGTAAAAACAACAACAACAACAGCAACGACAAAACTAACGGACATTTTGAACCATTGTTAGTTGTACGTGTATTGGGAGAGGGGGATTCAAATCGGCCCAGTCCATGTTGTCTGTAGCTCTGTCCAGCCACCAGAGGTGAGCCATATGAGGGCTGCCACCTCGTCAAAGCCAGTTCCTTTCATAGTTCATGCTGACAATTTCTTTCTTTCTGTATACGCAGGCTGATACTCCTGCGGACACTGCCTGTATAGACAGGCAGTGGAGTTTTGTGTGTATGACCGGTTTTTTTTATCCCGCCATTAAGGCAGCCATACTCCATCTTCGGGGAAGGTGCATGCTATGTGTAACGTGTCATCCATACCAACGGCCAAACTGGCCTTCTCTTCCGAAAGTTGGTGATGGGATTTTACGTGTGTGTTACGATGTTGTGCGTGCGTTCACACACGGAACGTCGGTTTAGAGTCTCATTCGAAGGACTGTATGCGGAATGGAGTCAGAACCAATGTTAACTCCGAGGGAAACCCCCCCCCCCCCCCCCCCCCCCCCCCCCCCCCCCCCCCCCCCCCCCCCTGTACCGAAATTCGAACCCGCAACCCCAAGATCACGAGCCCGGCGCTCTACCAACTGAGCTATTCCGGCCCCTGCTGACAATCAACAACCAGATGTGTCAAATTACGAGCAACAATTGCTAGAAAACCTTTCTCCCATAACATCGTAGTCAGAGGATTCGATATTTTTCTTCTTTTTGTTTCCAGCAACGCATTTATGTCTGACACTATATAAGACCCAACACTTCGTAAGAACGTGTTTTAAAATGTACAGTAAATCACGTACAATGCACCGCTGAGCTTCTTCCCTTTTTAAAAGATAAATTGTCAGTGTAAAGGGAGTGGCCTGTGAGTAGTCGGCACAAAACTTGTTTCTTCTTGAAGGACGGAAAAGAGGCAAAGAAAGAAAACAAACTGCATCGTATGAGACTGGAACCTCAGGTATGGGGATTTGTATTATGCTCCTGTTTGGCTAGTATACTTACCATGTCAGACCATAGCATTCACGGCAGTTAGTCAGCTCTGCCAGGCCGAAGTTGTTGTGTGGCTAATGTAGTAATAAGACAGTCACGTGGTGCCCAACCCGCTTCCGCCGTCGGAAGAAGCCGGTGTCAACTTCCTGTACCTCATTCATCGAGGCCTGCGCGCAAGGTAACCCCAGAACCTTGGCGCTAGTGGGGAAGGCAGGGCGGGCATTAGAGTCTGACATGGTAAGTATACTAGCCAAACAGGGAGTATAATACAAACTCCCCATTTTGGCGTCATATACTGTACCATGTCAGACCATAGCAGAATTTATAGGAAAAGGAGGAGGGCGAGTGCCCTAGTGGTTCCTGGGGTTACCCGATATGGATGCATTAGCCGCCACAAAGGATATCCCATTAGAACCATCAGCCCTGGTCATGCGGATGTCCCTTAAATAAAATTTTATGAAGGGATTTTCCGAACGCCAGAAGGCTGCCTCCAGGAGGTGGCGCATGGGGACAGAGTGCTGGAATGCTGCTGAAGCGGCCAGCGCTCTGACCTCATGAGCCCGGGGGACAAGACGGGGAGATCCTTGGAGGCCTGGGAATAGGCCGTTCTGACCGTCTTGGAGAGCCACCTAGAGACAGTGCCAGCTGAGATGTCTTTCGTGTTACTGGGGTTGATGGAAATAAGAAGACGTCTTTGCGAAACGCGCCTGGGGCGCGAGCGTTCCCAGTAGTGTGTTAGACATCGAGAAGGGCACAGGGCTATGTCCGAAGAGGTGTCTCCATCTAGGGTATCCGCCAGCGGGCGGATGACGAGGTAAGGGGAAGCACTACCGAGTTCCTGTTTCTTAGCTAGGAATTCGGGAAGGAACTTAAGAGAGACGGAGCCGTCTCTGTGGAAGGCAATGTCTCTGGGGTCCCCGCTAAGGGCATGGATCTCGCCTCGCCTTCTGGCCGAAGCGAGGGCGAGGAGAAAGCTAGTCTTCATAGACAGAAGGTCGAAGGGAATGGAGGAGACAGGCTCAAAGGGGGGTTTCCTGAGGACGTCAAGTACAGTGAAGAGGTCCCAAAGGGGGACACGCCTAGGGGATTGGGCTTCATGAAGAGCAGCTCCTCTGGAGATCTCTCTGAGAAGGAAGTCATTCTCAAAGGAAGGTCCGCCCATTTGGCGGATGGTCGTGCAGATGGCCGACCTGTAGCCCCGTATGGAGCTAGCCGAGAGGTTAAGGTGGGACAGGAAATGTCCTATCTGGATATTGGAGGGGCGATTGTGAGGGACAGAATTGTCTTTGCACCATGAGACCCATTTCCTCCATCTGTAATCATAAAGGGACTCTGTGCTAGCTCTGCGAGAGGACATGGCTAGGTCTCGGAGTTCCTGAGAGGCCCCGGCGACGGAGAGGATATTCAGGACGGACTGGGACCTGTCCGTTCGGGAGGTGGGTTTAGATGCTCGCAACCGGGCTGGCACAGAAGCCAGGCGTGGAGGCGAAGCATCTGGGGATTGGAGTGAGGGCGACCCGAACGGGGTTGCCTGAGCATGTCCCACCTGGTGTTCAACTGGAGAGGGGTTCTTCCGACGGCGGAAGCGGGTTGGGCACCACGTGACTGTCTTATTACTGCATTAGCCACACAAAAACTTCGGCCTGGCAGAGCTGACTAACTGCCGTGAATGCTATGGTCTGACATGGTACAGTATATGACGCCAAACCGTGATTCTCTCACTTCCAAGACAGGTGCCTACACCTTATCCATTTCGCCACCTTCCGTTACAACCACCCAAACCAGAAATCAACCCCTCAACAACAACAACAACCAAATCCAGAGAAAATGCGGACCCATTCTTAGCGCGTTACGTTCAACTTTAATTAACGTCCATATACACCAACGATAACACGGCAACCACCCCAAGAATTTTGGAAGAAGGTATAGCGGGGGTGGGGGCCCGCTAGCTAACACTACACGGATGCCACCAGAACGACATACAACACTTTAAGATAGGGCAGCGAAAAAACAAACAAACAAAAAAAAACCCAACAATGTTTATGTTGGAAGTGGGCCAAAGTGATTCGAACCCGGAACGCCAGACAAAAGAATTCGGCACTCCACCGCTAAGCCAACCATGCACCCCACCCTGTGAGCTAGTGCCGTTGGCCTTCTTTCTCTCCCAATATCTCCTGCTGACAGGATGAAATGATACACTTAAAACAAAACAAAACAAAATAGGCATTTTTCCCCTTGGCAACTGCGCTGGGAAAATCTGCACAGATACCATCCATCACGGCCCAGCTGTCAAGAAGAAGAAAACAGTTGTTTCTAATCCAATCTCAGCAGAGACATTATAGCCTGCTGCTTCTTTCTTTCTTTCTTTCTTTCGTTCTTTCCTCAGCTTTCTTTGTCCCTTTCCTCTTTCGTTCTCCTCTATAAATCCATTCATCCTTCTTTTGCTGTTTTGTTCTTGACTTCGGCGGTGCCCGTCTTTCTCACCGTATTTTACTGTTGATTTATTCTCTCTTTTATCTTCTTCTCCTCCCGCTTCTGTTAATTCTACTACCACACCAACAACTACTACTAGTACTACTACTACTACTACTACTACTACTACTACTACTACTACTACTACTACTACCTTTTCTCCATTTTTTGATTACTATTCTTATATTCCTTCTCTTCTTTCTTTCTTTTTTTTCTTCTGTATTTCTTTCTTTCTTTCTTTCCTCCCTTCCTTCCCTCTTCTTCCTGTTCTTCTGTTTCCACTTCTGCACTCTATCCCCCACCCCACCCCACCTCCCCACCCCCCGCTTTTGACTCCGCTCCTTTTCGTCCCTCTTCAGAGAGAGAGAGAGCGCGCGCGAGAGAGAGAGAGAGAGAGAGAGAGAGAGAGAGAGAGAGAGAGAGAGAGAGAGCGAGAGAGAGAAAGAGTGAGTGAGAGAGAGAGAGAGAAATACACGCGCCTGCACTTACACACACACACACACACACACACACACATACACACGCACCTACCTCTTGTCAGTGGAAGTGCACAACCCACCCACCCCCGCCCCACCCCACCCCTCCATTAGCATTAGCTCTGGCCGGGATAAGAAGAATTCGACCAAAGCCATCAACTGGCAGATCAAACACCTAAACAAACACAGAAACCAACGCAGAAAGAGAAACAGAGACAGCATGAAAAGGGCTCACGAAGACTGAGTTGATCACAGCCCGCGAGAACAGGGGCCAATACGGCAGACCAAAGCCAAAGCAAACTTAACCCCCCCCCCCCCCCCCCCCTCCCCCAGCCAGTCGGCTCCTTCAGCTGGTCATTTGTCTTGGGTGACCCAAGAGGATGTGCTGGCACGGAAGCAGGCAGGAAGTCACGCACATGCCCGCACATATCCCCCTACCCTACCCCCCCCCCCCTTTACACACACACACACACACACACACACGCACGCGCACACACGCACACAGAGAGAGAGAAAGAGAGAGACAGGGCATATGTGCGTATGTGTGGAGGGGGAGATAGAGAGCGACAGAGAACGAGAGAGACGGAGACAGACGGAGACAAATAGACTGATTCAGAGAGCGAGGGACGGAGAGAGAGAGAGAGAGAGGGGGGGAGATAGACAGACAGAGGGGGGGGGGGGGGGGGGGCAGAGACAGAAACAGAGACGGAGAGGCTGACAAAGAGATAGACTTTCAGACAGATAGAGACAGGGGAAGAGACAAACTGAGGGACGCACGCACGCACGCACGCATGCACGCGCGCGCACACACACAAACACATACACACAGAGGCACAGTAACAAGAATGAGATGCACTATTCAGACAGAGACATGATGGACAGACGGACAAAGAGACTGCACAGAGAGATCAGAGCACAATAGTCAAACACGCACACACGCACACGCACACGCGCGCGCACGCACACAGACACACAACACACACACACACACACACACACACACACACACACACACACACACACACACACACACACACGCAATACACGACAGCAATTCAATTTGAGGGAACTGACTTTATCGAGACAACACATGCGAGAGGTGAGGGAATTAATTATTTTCTTCTAGGTTTCGGTAAAGAGCATTAATCCAGCAGATTAGTTCTTTCCCTTTAGTCTGTTGGGCTAAACATTCCCACTGCGCAGTAGCGCCTCTCTCTCTCTCTCGTTCGATCTTCTCATCTCTTCTCTCTCTCGTCTCTCTTCCCTCCCCCCCCCCCCCCCCCTCCCGCCCCTTCTTCTTCTTCGACTTTTTCCTTCTCCTCCCCTTTTTGTTCCTCTCCATTCTTTCTTTCTTTCATTGTCTTTCTTCTTTTCTATCTATCTTTCCCTTCCGCTTGGCAATTAATTTCCTCCAACCTTCTCTCTTCTCTTACCCCCTTTTATTTTCTTCCTTCCTTCTTTCTTCATTCTTTCTTTCTTTACAGACACTTAACATGCAGATTTCTAGTAAACTGACTGGAGGAAAAGTACAAGGGGAGGCGAAAAGCAAGGGAGGAGGTGGGGGGTGGGGGGGGGGGGGGGGGGGAGACAGAGCGGCATGGCACCAGTGGTGTGTGTGTGTGTGTGTGGGGGGGGGGGGTGTTTTGACTGACATCACCATAGAAAGAAAGCAGAAGGCGGAGAGAGAGAATAAATCCCCAATTCCCCCCCCCCCCCCCCACCCCCCCCACCCCCCTTGGGCAAAGAGTTCCTCAAGGAATTGGGAGCCAAAGCCGGCATCACCGAAACCCTGTCACCTGGCGCCAGCCTGTCTGCTTGACCGGCAGTGTTGGCGAGCCCTCCCGCAGAGACACTCTGTAAGGCACTTGCCCATCCGAAGGAACGACAGAGCTGATGGGGTGTTCTGAGAGACACTTGCTGATCGACAGAGGCGAACTAGGCAGAGGCAGAAGACCGCCTGATCTGATGACAGAAGATTCGTGGTGACATCATCCCCTGCTGATCGATGACAAAGATGCGTGGTGACATCATTCAACCGGCTGACTGATGAGCAGAAGATGGCTGGTGACATCCATTCCCCTGCTGACTGATGACAGAAGGTTGCCGTGGTGACATCATTCACGCGCTGATTCTGATGACAGAAGAATGCCGTGGTGGACATAATTCACCGGCAGATCTGATGACAGAGATGTCGTGGTGACTCATTCACCCGGCTGATCCTGATGACAGAAGATGCCGTGGTGACATCAGGTTCACGCTGCTGATCTGATGACAGAAATGTCGTGGTGACATCATTCACCCGGCCTGGAACTGATGAAAGAAGAATGCCGTGGTGACTTCATTCACCTGCTGATCTGATGACAGAAGAGCCGTGGTGACAACATTCACCGCTGATCTGATGACAGAAGATGCCGTGGTGACATCATGCCCGCTTTGATCTGATTAACAGAAGATGTCCGTGGTGACATCAATTCCCTGCTGAACTGATTACAGAAATGTCGCGTGGTGACAGTCATTCCCCTGCTGATCTGATGACAGAAGATGCCGTGGTGACATCACTCACCGGCTGATCTGATGACAGAATGTCGTGGTGACATCATTCACCGCTGATCTGATGATAGAAAGATGCCGTGGGTGACATCATCACCGCTGATCTGATGACAGAAGATGTCCGGTGACATCATTCCACCGGCTGCTCTGGCTGGCAAAGATGTCGTGAGACATCCATTCACACGGCTGATCTGATGACAGAAGATGCCGTGTGACATCATTCACCTGCTGATCTGATGACAGCAGATGTCGTGGTGACATCATTCACACTGCTGACGCTGAGAGAGGAAAGAGGGCAGATGGGGGTTGTTGTTGTTGTTTTTGTTGTGTTGTTGTTTATCGTACCTGGCCTAAAGACTCCAGGATCCATCTACAACAGCTGAAGCATTTGAACACTGTGTACAAGTGCATCAGCTGGGGATGAATGGGGGTTGAATTTATCGGCCGTTCTTGTAGACGAAGGGAACACACTCATCTAAATGGTCTGATGAGGAAGGACAGGTGGGTAATGCGTGTCTGCTGATGTGATAGAAGAGAGGCAGACAGCAACAACGTCTGTCGATCGACAGAGAAAGAGAGAGAGGATTAGTTCCATGCAATAGTGATAGAAGAAGGAGGAGGAGGGATAAGTTACGCGCAGATGTAAAAAGGGAAGATGGAGAAGGGCACGTTTACTAGTGCTCACGTACCTACATGCGTATGCACCACCAAAACACGCAAACGACGCAAACACATTCGCTCTTTCTCACCACGTTCAGCCTAACTCCGCCCTTCACACAACACACACACACCAAACACACACACAACACACACACACACACACACACAACAACACACACACCACACCCACAACACACACACACAACGCCACGCACGCACGCACGCACAGCACGCACGCACGCACGACACACACACTCACCACACGACACACACCCACACACCCACACACACTAAGCAAACAAGGCCATAGCTATATCGTCTCAGGAGCGACAAGAAATCAAGGTACATTTTTTTTTTTTTTTTGTAAGGCGAAGAGGTTTTAGAACGATCTTTTCGTGTAAATAGTGGAATTGGGGTGGGATGGGGACAGATCTGGAGGGGGGGGGGGAGGGAGGGCGGTGGGGGGGGGGGGGGGGGGGGGCTGAGATGTAACTGGAGCACTTCATCCAACAATCCACACACAAGACCCTTCCGTTTCCAGCACCGCCGTAAAAGAACCCTTCCACCGCCGCCGCCTCTCCCCTACTCCCACATTGCTTCGTCTAACATACAGGTACGCGCGTGCGCTTCGCTCGCGCGCGCGAGCGAACGCACACACACACACGACACACACACACGCAACACACACTCACAACACACACACACACACTACTCTTACTCATCACACACACACACAAACACACACACACACACATCACACACACACACACACACTCGGTCCCTTATATCTCACACACACACACTCACGCACGTAACGCACGTACACACAACACACAAACACACGCACGTAAACACACACCACGCACGTACACACACACAGCACACACACATCACACCACACACACACACACACACACACACACCAAAACATGTACACTAGACCGTGTGTGAGTGTGTGCGGCGCGTGCGGCGTGCTGCGTGGGGGGGTGCGTGGTGTGGTGGTGGGTGTGTGTGTGTGTGTGCGTGCGTTGTGTGAGTGGTGAGTGCGTGCGTTACGGCGTGAGTCCGTGACGTGCCTGCGCGGCGCGCTTGCGCGCGTGTGTGTGTGTATAAAGGACTGACCTGTGTGTGTGTGTGTGTGTGTGTAGTGTGGGTGTGTGTGTGTGTGTTCGCGCGCGCACTGTGCGTGCCGTTATTGCGCGCGCACTGCAACACGCCCTGCATAAAGAAAAGGGAGATAACTTGCAACGAATTTCCTGATATTTCTGGCAAGTGGTGAACTGTAGCTCAAATGCTCTCTTCTGAGGGGGAAGAAGAAGGGACGAAGACGACGAAGAATAGAGTGCTCCTCTGTCTCTGTCTCCTCTCGCCTGAGTGTGTGTGTGCGTGTCGTGTGCGTGAGTGTGTGTGTGTGAGAGGGAGAGAGGGAGAGAGAGAGAGCGAGCGAGAGAGAGAGAGAGAGAGATGAGAGAGAGAGAGAGAAGAGAGAGAGAGAGAGTGAGTAAGACAGAGACAGAGATCAGAAACAAACAAAGACAGAACAGACAGACAAGACAGACAGAGGGGAGGAATGTATACTACCCAAGGACGACCTCACGCCAGAAACTGATGGACTGATGTTTGTCTTGTTAGTTTTCCCAGGGAATTTTAATCCAAAAAGGTAGGTAAAAAAAGACACACCCCGTCTGGGAAACCAGATTTCATTGCATCTGAATCAAACTACACACACACCACAAACACACACCACACACACACACACACACAGACACACACAAACACCAGCCCTGATGTGGCCCCTTTGCGCGGCAGGCTATAAGCAACATTATCGTATCTTAACTTACACACACACCACACACACACACACACACACACACACACACACACACTCACACACACTCGCACGCAAGCACACGACAAACACCTCACACGCACGCACGCAAAGCAAGCGCGGCACACACACAGATACACATACATACACACACACACAACCACACACACAGCGCGGCGCGCGCCGCAGCTGCGCGGCAGCTAGGCGCATGCACGTCATTTACAACTGAACTGGGGAAGTGGAGATGAGACAGATACAGAACACGATTGCATCCGTAAAACCTTCAAATGGGATGGATGGGAAAGGACGGACAGATTATTCAACACACAAATATATAGAGTGGCAGTTATGTTGTTAGATTTTAGAGAGAGAGGAGAGAAGAGAGAGAGAGAAGTAGAGAGAGAGAGAGAGAGAGAGACAGACAGACAGACAGACATGTGTTTGTAGATTCAGACAGCGCGTGGTAAGGGGAGGGGGAGTGACATAACAGACAGACAAAAAGACAGACAGACGGACGAACCGGACGACACAAAACCAAGGAAACACTAGGAACTGGATGTACCATGGCAGCGGAAGAGCAAGAACAGAATCATGTAGTCACTTGGGCTGGGGGACAGAATCGGGAGGCGTAGGGGGAGGGGGGGGGGGGGAGGAGAAGGGGTGGAGAAACGATAGGGGAAGAGGGAGGGGTGAGTGGCTGAGGGGGGGGGTTGGCGGCCCAGGGCGGAACGTTCAAACCCCCTCTGTTGTTGTTGTTTTTTTACAGACAGAATAGAGTTCAACTGTTCGATTTAAAGCGAGGATTTACAGCAAGGTGGCATGCAAGTCTTTCTCTGGCGTTTGTTTCGTCTCTCTCCTCCATCAATCCCACCCTCCCCCCCCCCCCCCCCCCACCCCCGCTCCCACGTTCTTATCCCCGCATCTCCACTCCACCCACCCCGCCATCCTACAGCCCCACTCACTCTCTCTCTCTCTCCTCTCTCTCTCTCTCTCTCTCTCTCCTCTCACTCTGCTCTCTCTCCCTCAACACGTTACACCAATCTCTCTATCGAAAATGCACATTATACTTTCACTCACTCTCTTGACACAGTTCCAATTTTCTCCCTCTATTGTGATAAACACCATATTCTTCCCCTCCCCCCCCCCTCCAACTTCCCTCCCTCCTCATGCTTTCTTCTTCCTCCTCTTCCTCCCTCCTCTTCTTCTATCTCTTCTTCTTTTCTCTTCCTCCTTCTCCTTCCTATTGCTTGTCTTCTTCTCTTCGCGTGTAATCTTTTTCTTCTTTTACATACTGGGGGAGGGGAAAAAAAAAAAAAAGCCACGCGAGAAAGAGGAAAGCGCCATCACTATCTGTGCGGCCGACAGGGGGTGCGAGCGTCCTATTGTCCACTTGACCAGACCCTGTCTTGACATCGATTGCCCCGGACAGCAGAAGGGGACACGACGGGGGAGGGGGGGGTGAGGGGGGGGGGGGTAGTGAGGAAGAAGTAAAGGGTTAGCTTCCCTTTTGCGCGTTGTCTGTCTGTCTGCTGCCTGCTGCTGCTGCCTGTCTCTCCTTCCTCTTCCTCTCTCTCTCTCTCTCTCTCTTTCCTCTCTCCGCTCTCCTCTCTCTCCAGTTCTTTCTTCTCTCTCCCTCTCTCTCTCTGTCATTTTTTCCCTCCACTTAAATTTATCCGACTGCTGTATTGGCTCTCCTCTTCCCTGAGAACGGCCACAGTACAGGGAAAGGAGAATGGAGCTCCTGCTGTCCACCAATCAGAGGGCAATACTGTTTGTGATGCATGGAGGACAAAACCAAATATGGGGGCAGCACGCAACAGAAAGAAAGAAAAAAAAATTCTATTCTCTGGCTCTCCTGACCACAATTAACGTATTTGTGTTGAAGATGGGAGTGGATTTTAAACGGAGGGACATTAATTAAACCACGACGAAATGGGTTGTTTAAGACGGTTTCTTCTCTCTTTTGTCTCTCTCTCTGTGTCGTGTAATACAGCCTACTGTTAAAAGAAGAAAAAGAAAAACGCGTTTGTTTTTTTCTTTGAATTTACTTTGTGTGCTCAACATCACAGAAAGAATACGAGGTCCATTCAAACAGGTGTAGTCTTTGGGCTGGCTCACAAGAAAGTTGACCCGCGCACATTTGCTTTGGGGGAAAGAAATGATATTTGCCATTGTTGTGCCTGAACGGAAATCAGTATGTAGCGGATATCGCTTCGTGACACTGTTTGCGTTTTTAGTTGTTTTTTCCTCTCTCTCTCTCCTCTCTCTCAATCTCATACTCCGTCTCCTTCTCTCTCTCTCCTCTCTCTCCTCGTCATCTCTCTCTCTCTCTCTCCCTCTCTGTGTGTAAATTTCCTTGTTTGTTCTTCTTTCTTATATTTCATACGATGCAACCGGGTGTACACTTCTCGAGATATTGTTACAGGACAAATAAGCTGATTAATCAAATTAATTACAATGGGGGAGGTGGGGGGGTTGATCAGTCGGAGATTCAATGAAGTTCGAAGCCCGAGTATCGTTAAAATTCACCCGAGGCCGCATGTTGGCGGGGGGGGGGGGGGGGGGGGCCTGAACGCTCCTTTATCTCTACCTACACGGCTATAACGTAAAAAATACCACACACACAAAAAAAATAAAAAAAAAAACGCATGTGGACTGGCATGGAAGAATGAGGCGAGTGGTAGCAAAGATGCATAGCCTAACGAGAAGTTTCAAAGGGCGGGCCCACCAACAAGCCTCAAAGACTTCGTAGTTTTACGTCATTCCTACTTTTACACATTGGTAAGAAAGCTCACGTGGCGCATTCCAAGTGCAGCGCCAGTCACAATGAAACTTACTCGTAAGAGAGTGTTGGGACTTCTGCATGATGTGAGACACACAAACATTTTTGATACAGCAGATGTCCATGAAACCATTGTTCCAAGTCGTCCACCCTGATTGCGATCTTTCGTATCACGGGGGAGTAATTGGACAGTTTTGACATCGGCATCATGAGGTTTTAATAGTGAAATGATTTTTACAAGTTTTGGACGGGTTATTTTAGAAATGTATTTAAAGAGTTGTGTGAATAATGACGTGTGAGTTGAGTTTAAATAGCGGTGAGTGAAGGCCAGCCCTGACATGAGGCCCTTTGTCGGTCGGCTGCGCTGTAAGCAAGCATCTACCTATCTCCCTATAACACGCTCTTACTAGATTAGGACAGGCTTCTCCCACACACGACACTTTTACGTGGGACTAAGACAGATCGTGGCGGCCTCAGGGGGAGTTTCCGATTGTCTGTCAGTTTCCTGAAACATTAGTGCCGATAGTTCATCGTTTCCTGGAGCAGAGGCGGATTGGTAAGGATTTCTGTGGGGGGGTTGGATGAGAATGAGAGCGGGTGAAAAGATGGGAAGGGGCAGGTAGGGGACAAAGAGGACAGGGATTGGTGGGCACTTATCAGGCCTCTATAGAGAGGAGACTTGGGGAGGGGGGAGAGAGAAGCTAGGGGGGTAGGGAGCTAGAAAGAAGGACTGGTGTGGTGAAAGCCGAGAACGTCTGGGCGGCGATTCATTCTAATCTACACGGACGCCGACTAGTCCTGTAAAGCCACGGCGCGGTGATGAGTTTTGTTTCGTTCATAGATGAAACGACACTCTACTACACACATCCTTCTTTACTCCTATTTTTGTCTGTCTGCTGGATTTTTTTACCATGTTGGTTTGGGTCGGGGAGAATCAGCGACCCCCATCCTCCACCACCAACCACCCCACCACTCCGACACCCCACTACACTTCAACCCTCCCCCCTGATCCCTATCCAGGACTCCGTCTGCCAGCGTTGCTGGGTGTCAATGCTGCTCCTGCAAATAAAAATCAATGAAATACATTTTTAAAAAAAATAAAAAACGAAGCAAAATCTCCTCCGCCGCCAAGCCCCGAACCTCGCCGACCCCCCCCCCCCCCCCCCAGAGCCCCACCCCCTTTCAAACCCCCGTACACCCGTCTGTCCACTTTCTTCCAGACAGAACTGATCAACATCCCGAGAACCGCGCCTATTGTTCGTCCGACATCAACACTCGCTTGTTGATGTTTATTGATTGCCTACGGGACGTGGAGGGAGGGGAGAACGGCGGGTCGGGAAGCGGGGTGAGGAGCAGGAATCGGGGGGGGGGGGGGGGGGGGGGGGTGGGGGGGGGGGGGGGGGGGGGGGGGGTGGTAGAGGGGGGGGAGGGGGGAGGGAGGAATAAGGTGCCGGACATTCTTCTCTCCAGCTCCACGCCCGAGCCTGGCAGCCTCCGTTTGGGCACCACCCTTTTAGGGGGAAGCGAACTCTCGGGCTCGACCCTGTCTGACCATAACTTGAGGAAGACGAAATTGCTCCTCCCCCCCCTCCTCACACCGCACGCCCACCCACCCCACCCCACCTCCACCTGATCCCCCTCTCCTCACCATCACCACACCCCACCCTCCTACCCCTTGCCCCCTCCTACTTCCTTTCCGCCCATCGTAAAACACACACACACACACACACACCACACTACACACAGCACACTCACACAAGACGACACAAAACACACACACCCACACACACGCACGCACCACATACAGACCACATAGCAATATCATATACAACACACAACACGCACAGAGAGAAGAGAGGAGAGAGAGAGAGAGAGAGAGAGAGAGAGAGAAGAGAGAAGAGGAGAGCAAAAACGAAAGACCTTCCGAAGAGAGAGATCGAGGGTCGGGGTGGGAGTTGTGGGTGGGGGGGGAGGGGGAGGGGGGGGGGGGAGGGGGGGGGGGGGGGAGATGAATAGATCCGATGGAGGGAAGAAAGACAAGGGGGAAAAGAAGAGATCGAATGTGAGAGGTGAAGGGGGTGGGGGGTGGGGAAAGGGGCAGTGAGAAGTGGACTGATGGAAAGTTCCTTTTGACCACAACCACGCAGGGGACTCACAAACCCTCACTTGTGTCTTGTATCCCCCACCCCCCCCCCCCCCCCCCCCCCCAACACCAACCCTCCTCGTTGTTGACAAGCCCACATTGATTTTCGCGGCCAGTGATCGCTACAGGACTAACAACCCCCATGGAGCTGCCTGCCACGGAGTACCGCTAATCCCCTGCCCTCTGTGCTGTGTAACAAGATTGCTCTTTTTGCTGCTCGGTGCGCTGAAGCAGAATAATGGATAGACGTGGCGCCCACCCCCCTCCCCCCCCCCCCCCCCCCCAGCCACCCCTCTCCCTTCTTGTCTCTCTCTCTCGCGTCTCTCCTTCTCTCCCAACCCCCTTTCTCCCTCCTCCCCCTAGCTCTCTTTATTTGTGTGAGAGAGGGATGGAAGAAAGAAAGGGGGGGGGAGAGATAATAAGAGAAGACAGACAGACAGACAGACAGACAGACACACAGGGATAGAATAGACACGGGGAGGGAGGGGCGTGGAGAAGAGAATTAATGAAAATGGAGGCAAGGGAGGTTGGAGGAGGGAGAGGAGAGAGAGATAGAGAGAAGAGAGAGACAGAGACAGAACAGACAGACAGACAGACAGACAGACAGACTGACATAGAGTTTCGTATGTGTTGTGTGCGCGAGCGCGGCCGCTCTGTTTATGTGTGGTATGTATGTGTGCGTGTGTTGAGCATGCGTTCGTGTATGTGTGTGTATATAGGTGGGTCTATGTGGTCTGTTCACGGCGCGAGCGCGGGCAAGACAAAAACCACTGGTGATTGCAGTCCACCTCCTAAAATCACACGCGTGTCTCCCCCACTCCTTTTCCCGGCCGAACCGCTCGGTCCCCTCTCCATGTGTGGGTCCAGCAGAGAGCCGGGCACTTAAGACACCCCCCCCCCCCCCCACCCCCCTTTGAACTCAGGCTGAGTGACAGTGTCACCACACCGGCCGAGAGCACACCCTTTCATGCAAGCATACCGTGGAGCATTGCAGAGTACCGGCCTGCATAATCAACCAGCGAACACCTACGGCCTTTGCCCCAATCGCTAGGAAGGTAGAGAACCCCGGCGATCGCAGTGTTTCCGACGCGTATAATTCATTCGTACATACAAGATGAAACACAGAGACGGAACTTTCGACATTCTCGTTTGCTAACGGTTCGGCTTCCTCTTCGTGCAACATCAACTTTACCGTCCATGGACACGATGGAAAACGAGACACATGTTGTCTTTAGGCAAGTAGTCAAAAAAAAGAAATCATTTCTAGTTAGATTCAGCCACTGTTTTCCCCTCCCTCCCTACCCTACCCCCGCCCCTTCCCCACCGCCCCTGTGTCTATTCTAGAAACGTCCCCTGATTGGTAAACAACAGTCAACGGAGGTTGTACTCGTCGTCAGTAGATCAACAACATTGGCGTTTAGACAAGTACTCTCCGCGCAGGCCGAGGACTAAACTAACTGCTGGAAAGGTGCGCCCACCACACAGATTTCTGGAGCACCGTTTCCCAAGACTGCCCATGGAGCATCGCTTCAGACCGTAATAAGAGGAGGAGTACTGGCTTCAATCCCTGAGGAGTACTATTTGCCTGGCTGAAGAATGCCTCTAGCGTTGACGGAAAAGTGTCAACAGCACGGACAGGCAAGCACTATCTACAAAGACACCAAGAGAACACTTGCGTTAAGGCGAAGAGTGACGGGTTTGCAACTGTTGAGAACGGGAGCGCGCAGCGTTTGTATTAAGGCAGGCCAATATCCTACCTACACAACAGGCCGACGAGCATCATTCGCTAACGCTAGGATCGCTTCTTACACTGGACCAGAGGTGATCGTTCAGCACAGGATGGTGGACACAGTGCACAGACGGCAGCCGACCAACATCATCATCCGCATGGACTGAGGGGCGTCGCTTCTCTGCGCCCAGGACTTCCGCTCTCAAAGGCTGAATGGGAAAGCTCACTGGGGTGTCATTAACACGAGGATGAAGGTACCGTTGACTCGGTCTGTGGAATACTATTGCGGGCAATTATCTGGCTACGCTGAAGAAACATTGTTTTCATTTGAGCGAGGAAGACCAATGACTGCCACTGCCGGAAGGGAAGGGTAGGAGCACTGAGTAGGTGGGTGCTTACTCAACTGAACGAGTGTTCGCTTCTGGATGTTGGATATTCGGTTCTGGAATCTGGGTGTGCGTTTCTAGAATCTGGGTCTCCGCTTCTGGAATCGTTCTTTTCGTATTCAGCAACAGCTCTGGCAGAGTTTTAAGTTCACGAAAACCTGGGAGAGTGAGGGACGATTACCCGGGTTGTTTTGTCGTGGTTTGATCGTGACTGCAAACCACTGGTCAAGGGAGGTAAGAGCAACAATCCTCAAACACATCATCGTCATCGCCGTTTATTGTCAACATCATTGTCTCTTTGTTATCATTCTTCTTCGTATCATTATCATCTAATTATTATCATTATCCTTGTTGCATTAATGACTATCATTGTGTTCATTATTATCATTGTCATTTATATTCTTTTCCTTCTTCTTATTCTTACTATTATTATTATCATTATTCTTATTAGTTATTATCATTATTATTATTATTATTATTACTTTTGTAGTTGTTGCTGTTACTTCAAAAATTATTATTCCCAGTTTTTATTGTTTGTGTTCTTGCTACTACTTATAGTTTTTGTTCTGGCTTTAAGGATGATGGTGATCGTAAATTGAATTATTTTATCCGTGTCTTGAATATCTTCTTCTTCTTCTGCTTCTTCTTTTGAGAGCAGTCTCTCTCTTGTCTCTTTCTGTCTGTCTGTCTGTCTGTCTCTGTCTCTCCCCCCCCTCTCTCTCTCTCTCTCTGCATGCACACACACAACACACACACACACACACACACACACACACACACACACACACACACTCAGGTGGGTCGGGTATTTCCTCCCGTTTGTTAGTGGCTTACACGGGGCCACCGCTGTGGGCCGAAGCACGTGATTCCCGCTGTGTCCTTACATGGGATTTCCCAGAGAGAAACTAGTGTCCTTACATGGGATTTCCCAGAGAGAAACTAAGAGGCAGCAGGCCCATCAAACATTCAACAGTGTGTCCATAATCCCTGTGGCGGATCACAGGGTAAGCTAGGTCCTGACCATCTCCACGGGCTGGTGCGGCCAGGCAGCGCCCTGAGTGGGACAGGGAGGCCGTGCATGCAGCAAGAACAACACGCCGTGGTGAAAGAGGGGTGGGAGTGGGCTGGGGGTTGTAGGGGACAGGAGAGAGAGGAGAGAGAGAGAGAGAGAGAGAGGGGGGTGGGTGGGAGTGGGCTGGGGGTGTAGGAGAGAGAGAGAGAGAGAGAGAGAGAGAGAGAGAGAGAGAGGTGGCAGCGGGGGTGAGAATGTGGAGACGCAGAGAGTGAAATGGGGGGGGGGGATATAAAGAGAGTAAGAGAGATGGGAAAGAAGGGCGAAGGGTGTTTATGGGTGGGTGCTTGTGTGTGTGTGTGTGTGTGTGTGTGTGTGTGTGTGTGTGTGTGTGTGTGTGTGTGTGTGTGAGAGAGAGAGAGAGAGAGAGAGAGAGAGAGACGGACAGACAGACAGACAGACAGAAAGGGATCCGGGAGAGAGAAAGAAAGAAAGAGGGGGAGGGGGTGGGGGGTCAGAAGAGAGAGAGAGGTAGGGGAGAAGAGAGAGAGAGAGAGAGAGAGAGAGAGAGAGAGAGAGAGAGAGAGAGAGAGAGAGAGAGACAGACAGACAGACAGACAGACAGACAGACAGACAGAGACAAACAAACAGACGGGCAGAGGAACAGAAAGAGATCGTGGACATCTCCCTATTAAAACCATGGGGATCTACACGGTGTGCACGTGCTCCAAACCTCTCCACTGTCCTGTTCAGGACAGGCGATTGATCCCTTGCCTTATATATATCGGGGGTCGATGGGACAGCCATGGTCTGCACCTGAAAATATCACATGTCACCTTAACCGGCAGCGACAAATAAAAACAAAACAAAACAAAACAAACAATGATCGCAGTTTTAGTTTCAATTTTCTCTCCGCCTCTCGATCCGATCCGGACGACAAGGAAACGGAGCGACTCCACCATGCTCCGGAAGAGCCTGGCAATGATGGGAGTTTTGCGTACTGACCAGCGTGTACATGTGTATAGCAAACTGAAATATTGGGGATATGAGAGAGAGAGAGAGAGAGAGAGAGAGAGAGAGAGAGAGAGAGAGAGAGAGAGAGAGAGACAGACAGACAGACAGTCAGTCAGACAGACAGACAGGCGAACGGACGGACTGATAGACAGACGGACAGACGGCGGACGAACGGACAAGCCGACGGAGAGACAGGCAGACAGGCAGACGGACAGACAGAAAAAGGGGGTGGTGGAGCGAAGAAGGAAGGGAGACAATCAGTCAGACAGATAGACAGACAGACAGACAGAGAACGAGAGAGACTGGATCGATGACATCACATTCTATATGTGGTCAAAGTGATCGATTACCCTTATCTCCACTGCCCTCCCCCCCCCCCCCCCCACACCTATCAGTTCTCCCCCTTCTCTCCCGCCCCCAACAGATACGAGCGCACGCACGAATGCACACACACACACGCACGCACGCACGCACGTGTGTACGAACACACGCAAGCGCATACACTGCCAACATGTGCATGCGTATGCTAACACGCGCAACTGTTTTTTCGGAGGACACTGGTAGGTTCTGGCAGGCAGAAAACAACCTCGGATGCTGGCAAAGCAGTGAACACCCAGTTCAGTCCGCATTCCCCTCACCTCACGGTCCGCAGGAATTGGAATGAAGGGAGGGGTTGAAAAAAAAATGAAAAAAAAAAGGAGAAAAAAAAAAAAGGAAAGGGTCGATGAAATAAAATTGTGAACGTGTTGAGAATGATCGAGTTTGAAGTAGTTTCCATGAAGTCTCTCTCACACGGACGTTGTCTGTCACGCACGCGAGAGCGCGCACGCACGCACGCACGCGCGCGCGCGCACGCGCACACACACACGCGCGCAAACACACACACACACACGGGGGGGGAGGGAGGAGAGAGAGAGAGAGAGAGAGAGAGAGAGAGAGAGAGAGAGAGAGAGAAGGAGAAGAAGAAGAAGAAGAAGAATAAAGTACGGAAAGACTTACACACCTGCGTATGTGCCCATGCAAACAGGCGTGTGCGCGTGTGCGCTCAGAACATACACACGTTGAGAGGCTTACTCCTACAGGGCGCGCGCACGCACGCACGCGCGCGCGCATATTCACACACACACACACACACACACACACACACACACACACACACACACACACACACACACACACACACACGCACGCACGCATGCAAGCTTAAGATACCTGGGGAAAAAATCGATTCTCTAACTGAAGGTTGTCATAGATCAAATGTCCGTATCAGTGGAATCTATGCTACGTGACGAGCTACCTCTGTAACTGCTGGTGCTACTGATACTGCTGCTGGTCCTACTACTACTACTACTACTACTACTACTACTACTACTACTACTACGACGTCTACAGCTGTTGTGTCAGCTCTGCTGCTGCTGCTGTGCTTCTACGATTATTTCTGTCACTTTCACTCTTCAACGGACGGCACTAAACTGATCTTCTTGCAACCTATTTACGCTAAACTGCAACTGCTGCAATCAATCCGTTGCAAAGGACTGTGGCACACAAACACACAAAGAGGTCATCAACACAGCCACACACAACAGCAGGAAGCAAGGAAGAAAGAAAGGAGGAAGAACGGAATGGATGGAAGGAAGAAAGAAAGGGAGGAGAACGGAATGGATGAAAGGAAGAAAGGGAGGAGAGGGGGAGCGAGTGAAGGAAGCAAGGAGGGGTGAAGGAAGGAAGGAGGGAGAGACGGAGTGAAGGAAGGAAACCAAAAAAGGAAGGATAAAGGGAAGAAAATTTAAAAGGGAGAGAAAGGAAGGAAAGAAGAAAAATGAGAAAAGAGGAGACGGAACGAAAGGAAAAGAAAAGGACGGAAGTAAAGAGGGAAAGTAGGAAGAAACAAGAAAGGAAAGAGAGAACACAGGAAATGTCGAAGGACGGAAGAAGGAAGAACAGGAAGAAGGGAGGAAGGAAAAGGGAAGAAAGGAAAGAAAGTTGAAAGGCAGTCAGGAAAAGAAGACGGAAAGTAAGAAGGTAGGAAGGAAAGACAGAAAAAAAAAAAACGAAGAAAGGAAAGAAGGAAGAAAAGAAGCAAGGAAAGCAGAACGGAAAGAAGGAATAATGGAAGGAAGAAGGAATAAAGAAAGACGGAAAGAAAGCTGAAAGAAAGAACTGATGGAAGGGAAAAAAAATGAAGAGTAGGATAAAAAAAAAAATGGGGGGGGGGGGGGGGTGGATAAAAAGGACGGGAGGAACGAAGGAACAAAATGGATTAAAAGAAGCAAAGACTGAAGGACAAAAGGGAGAAAAAAAAAAGGCAGAAAGGAAGGAAGGCATGAAAATGATAAGAACGGGAAAGAACTCTCTCGGTCAAAAAAATTAAATCACTCATGTCACGTGACGTGGCTTCCATTTCTCGAGAGTTGACGACAATGCCAAGCACCTAAGAATATTGTCACACAGACAAACAGAGCACCTAAGAATGCTGTCACACAGACAGACAGAGCATCTAAGAATGCTGTCACACAGACAAACAGAGCATCTAAGAATGCTGTCACACAGACAAACAGAGCATCTAAGAATGCTGTCACACAGACAAACAGAGCACCTAAGAATGCTGTCACACAGACAAACAGAGCACCTAAGAATGCTGTCACACAGACAAACAGAGCATCTAAGAATGCTGTCACACAGACAAACAGAGCACCTAAGAATGCTGTCACACAGACAAACAGAGCATCTAAGAATGCTGCCACACAGACAAACAGAGCACCTAAGAATGCTGTCACACAGACAAACAGAGCACCTAAGAATGCTGTCACACAGACAAACAGAGCATCTAAGAATGCTGTCACACAGACAAACAGAGCACCTAAGAATGCTGTCACACAGACAAACAGAGCAATCTAAGAATGCTGCCACACAGACAAACAGAGCATCTAAGAATGCTGTCACACAGACAAACAGAGCACCTAAGAATGCTGTCACACAGACAAACAGACAGGACAATGACGGGAGACAGACTAGACAGGAGCAGAAGACACACGCACTGAGAAGAGATTAACTCTGCAACTGAAACGTAATGTGTTGCAACCTTATTCGTCCGTTTTAGCCTGTGATGGAAACTTACACAAAAACGGCATTAACCACTCTCCGCGGAGAGACAGAGAGGGAGACATACTGAAAGACACCGAGATTTAAAAAAAATTTAAAAAAAAATCCAAGAGCAATGCAGGGAGGGAGGGAGGATGGGGGAAGACGGTGGGGAAAGAAGAAAAGTGAAAGGAGAGAGAGAGACAGAGAGAGAGAGAGAGACAGACAGACGGACAGACAGACAGACAGAGACAGACAGACAGAGACAGACAGACAGAGACAGACACTGACAGACACTGACAGACACTAACAGAGACAGACACTGACAGACACTAACAGAGACAGACACTGACAGACACTGACGGACACTGACAGACACTGACAGACACTGACGGACACTGACAGACACTGACAGACACTAACAGAGACAGACAGACACTAACAGAGACAGACAGACACTAACAGAGACAGACAGACACTAACAGAGACAGACAGAAGGAAACAGGCAGACGGAAATAAGGCTGAAAGAAAAAGTACAGAAGGAAGAAGAAAATGAAAGGAGGGATAAAGAACGGCTGATGTGAGGGACGGGAGGAACGAAGGAAGAACTGGAATAAAGAAAAGAAGACTGAAGGGCAGAAGGAGACAAAATGGCGGAAAGGAAGGCAGCCATGAAAATGACAACAACGGGAAACAACTCTCGGTCAAAAAATCACTCATGTCACGTGACGTGGCTTACATTTTATCGCGAGTTGAGGACACGCCAAGAATCGAATGTTGTCACATAGACAAACAGAGCAAGTAAGAATGCTGTCACACAGACAAACAGAGCATCTAAGAATGCTGTCACACAGACAAACAGAGCATCTAAGAATGCTGTCACACAGACAAACAGAGCACCTAAGAATGCTGTCACACGCATCTAAGAATGCTGTCACACAGACAAACAGAGCATCTAAGAATGCTGTCACACAGACAAACAGAGCACCTAAAAATGCTGTCACACAGACAAACAGAGCACCTAAGAATGCTGTCACACAGACAAGCAGAGCATCTAAGAATGCTGTCACACAGACAAACAGAGCACCTAAGAATGCTGTCACACAGACAAGCAGAGCATCTAAGAATGCTGTCACACCAACAGAGCATCTAAGAATGCTGTCACACAGACAAACAGAGCATGAATGCTGTCAAACAGACAGAGCACCTAAGAATGCTGTCAAACAGACAAACAGAGCATCTAAGAATGCTGTCACACAGACAGACAGAGCATCTAAGAATATTGTCACACAGACAGACAGAGCATCTAAGAATATTGTCACACAGACAAACAGAGCATCTAAGAATATTGTCACACAGACAGACAGAGCATCTAAGAATATTGTCACACAAACAAACAGAGCATCTAAGAATATTGTCACACAGACAGACAGAGCATCTAAGAATGCTGTCAAACAGACAGAGCACCTAAAATGCTGTCAAACAGACAAACAGAGCATCTAAGAATATTGTCACACAGACAAACAGAGCATCTAAGAATGCTGTCACACAGACAAACAGAGCACCTAAGAATGCTGTCACACAGACAAACAGAGCACCTAAGAATGCTGTCACACAGACAAACAGAGCATCTAAGAATGCTGTCACACCAACAGAGCATCTAAGAATGCTGTCACACAGACAAACAGAGCACCTAAGAATGCTGTCACACAGACAAACAGAGCACCTAAGAATGCTGTCACACAGACAGACAGAGCATCTAAGAATGCTGTCACACAGACAAACAGAGCATCTAAGAATGCTGTCACACAGACAAACAGAGCACCTAAGAATGCTGTCACACAGACAAACAGAGCACCTAAGAATGCTGTCACACAGACAGAGCACCTAAGAATGCTGTCACACAAACAGAGCATCTAGGAATGCTGTCACACAGACAGAGCATCTAGGAATGCTGTCACACAGACAAACAGAGCATCTAGGAATGCTGTCACACAGACAAACAGAGCATCTAAGAATGCTGTCAAACAGACAGGGAAAAAAGGCAACTGAGACAGCCAGGAACGGAAGACAAACGCACTGAGAAGAGATTAATTACGTGACTGAAACGTAATCTGTTGCAACCTTAATTTATCCTTTTTTTTAATAAAAAAAAAAAAGTCTGTAATGGATGATCACGCAAAAACGTTTTTACCACTCTCGCGGAGACACAGAGAGGAAGACACATTTAAACAAAGCGAGAAAAAAATCAACAGCA